>OZ005654.1:173520772-174139522 GCA_963930645.1 Salticus scenicus
TCGTCCAGGCAGGCAGGGGCTGTCCAAAGGTTTCAATGTAATGGTGAGAGCCAAGCATGTGCGGCCCTTCCCACCCCCCTCTTTTTTTTTTTTTTTTTTTTTTTGAGCCCCTTGGTTTTCCTGAACCGGACCCTTAAGTGGGTAAGGCGACCGGGAACCAAGCTAGAGCGGCTCTCTCCCCCCCCCCTTTTTTTTTTTTTTTTTTTTTTGCCCTTGGTTTTCCTGAACCGGACCCTTAAGTGGGTAAGGTGACCGGGAGCCATGCAAGTGCGGCCCTTCCCTCCTCCCTAATTATTATTATTTTTTTTTTCCCGGCTCCCTGCTAGCTCCGCTGTTCTCTCCTCGCCTCCCCGCAGTTCTCCGAAGCCCCGAAGGTTTGGTTAACAACAACTAACCGCAACAATAATTATAAATTTATTCTATTTATTTATTTATTATCATTTTTTTTTCTTTTTCTCTCTTTTTATCCAATATTATTATTTATATTACTTCATTTTATTTATTTATTTAATTATTTATTTATTTATCTATTTAATTTTTTTTAATTATTATTTATTATTATTAATTTATTTAATCATTTATTCTTATTTTCTATTTTTATTATTATTATTATTATTATTATTATTATTATTTTTTTATTTTTTTATTTTTTTGTCAACGTTCCGAGGGTGTGGCAGCGTCTGGTCCTCGTAAAAATGTGCTGCACCGTCAAGTGCTCGATGGGGTCGTTAAGCAGTCGTCGGGCTACCAACGCGGGGCACCATCCCCCCGTGGTGGATCAAAATTGCGATGGTCCCTCTTTCCTCTCCTTTTAGGCCTTTAGCGCATGGTCCCATTCCCCCCTTTTTTCGCCCAGCCACTTCAAATCTCTAGACTATGCGCTACCAAAGTTTTCCTTCCCCCCACCAGTGGCAAGAATTAAATTATTATTATTATTTTTTTTCTCTCAAGTTTGTCGTTCAGCAGTCTTGGTGTTTAGCTCCCCCCCCCTTACTCTATTTAGCCTCCTCATTTTGGCATAATTCAGAGTGCACAACTTATCATTTTGGCTCCCCCTGAAGTTCCCCCCCCACTCCAAAATTCAAAAATCTTTCTTTTTTTCTTTTTTTTTTTTTTTTATTATTAACTATAATAATTTAATTGTTTTTAATTTTTTTTTTTTTTTTTTTTCCCTTTGGCTTACGGATAGTGTGCACATATTCAAAATTCTCGCATCCAGGTAGCGTGACTGTGCGCTTCCTACCTTGTGCGATCTGGAGGTGTGGTGTGTCAGTCGAGCATAATGTGTCCAGAAGATGTCGCAACCCTGTCGTACCAGAGCTGTCTTGTGATGTCACCCTGTTCCTTAGCTGAAGAGTGGTCATCTCCCGATTGATGTTAGAAGTCTGAACGAGCCATAGGACACAGCTCATTCTCTGTTGCGTCTAGATTACTGTCTGGCAGTAGGCGGCTATCATGCAGTGATCCGGCGATTTATTCGCTCCGGCGGACAGCATCCAACCCGTTAAGCTTGGCACGTCCAGGCAGGCAGGGGCTGTCCAAAGGTTTCAATGTAATGGTGAGACCTTTTTCGTTTGAAGTTTAAATTTATGGACAAAATGTTGAGGAATAATGCTTTAGCTGCTGCCCGTATCGAAGATTAAAGGAATGGTAGAGTACGATTCTGGATTTTTAACACCTTGATTAGTTTGCTTGTTTTTTCTTTGGATATCCTTGCTTTATATGATGCGACCGGTCGCTGCAAACTGTCAATAGGTGTTATTTGTACCATCTGTTGTGTTTCTACCACTGTTGACTCTTCTGTGACATGAGTTGGATTTTCTTGTTTGAAAGGGCATTCACTATGCCAATGAAAGGCATTAGGGATGTTGAGTTTTGAATAATATTTACACGGGAGAGGAGGCAAAGTGCCTTGAAAGTGAATGTGCGTATTTTGGTTTGAAAAATGGGGTCTAGGCTCTCTTAGATTGGGTCGAGTATTGTTTGTCCAGTTTGGTCTATTTTGATTAGAGTATCCCATATGTGGTCTCTGCACATTAGGAAACCGGTAACTCCAGGGTTGTGGTCGTGGAGCATACTGAATTGGGTTTCTATTCTCCCTGTCTTGTGGATAGGTGAACCTTTGAAATTGACCTGGCAACTTGGAAGGGGATCTGCAGATTTTTCAGATATTTGCAGTTTATTTAGTTTGTGGACAAGATCCCTCCATTCATTTAATGTTTTTGGTGCATTAGCCACAAGTTGTCTTAAAGTCAATGGCAATACGTCGGTTAATCCTTCCATGAGAAATATAGGCTCTAGGCCTAGTGCTCGCCCTACTTGGAGTTTTTTGTGGTAATATTCTATGACATTTTCATCTGCTTTGAAGCAAATGCTCGAGAAATCTGTTAAAGATGTTTCACCAGGTGTCGTGAATTCCTCTGTAAAAATTGCAACCAATTCCTCCGAGTGAAGCATGTTTAAGCTATTGTTTATGTACACTGTGAGGGCTTTACCCTTCAAAAATCTTTGTATATTACAGACTCGCCAAACCTCATCTTTCCTAGTCTCATTGCACCAGGCTTCGAAACACGTTAGCCAGGCCGTCCACATCATGCCGTTTTCAGGGCAAAATGCAATGAGGACATTGTCCTCTCATACAGTGGGAGATTTATTTACACTTACAGATTTCTTCACATCATCTGACTCATCTGCACTACTCATTGTTTTTACAAGTGTTTTTGGGAGGGCAGTTCACTCGCATCAAGTAGGTCATTTTCCAAGTTTATGTCCCCAAGTAGATTTTCATCTATACCCTTAGGGGGTGTCAATAAACTTGTTGGGGTTAAGGACTTAATCTTTGGACATGGTTAATTTTATTCACAATTCAAATTTTTGAAAAAAGAAAACCTTTTTTTTTTTTTTTTTGGCAGGTAAATTATTTAATTTCGCCAATTAAATTCAGTATTTATTAATTATCACAGCTTTAGAATAAATATTCAATAAATTAAATATCCCCAAAAACAATTTATCTAAGCATATGAAATCACTCATAATAATTTTTTAAATATCACAATTAATATAAATATTCTGCAATTTATTTATTTATTTATTTTTTATATCACAGTTAGATCACCTAAATAAATCCTAATAATAAATAAATAACACATAATAAATCTTTTCATTTTTCTTAAAAACCAACTTTTTTAATTTTCAATATAAATAACTATGAAAATTTACTTTTTGTAATATCACATACTAAGTCCTAAAAGTAATAAATAACACACAACAAAACCCCTTATTTCTGAAAAAAAAAAAAAAAAAAAAAAAAAAAATGTTTTTTTTTTTTTCTTAACTCTCCATATAAATAACCATGAAAATTTACTTTCAAATCTCTTAACATGAAATATAATAACCAATTATAAAAATTTATTTTATTTTATTTATTTATTTTCTTTTTTTAATTAATTTAAAAAAAAAAAAACTAGTATGTTGTGGCCACCACAAGACTTTCTTCTATATTTACCTATACATATTCAATCAGTAACAATATTAAAAAAAAAAAAAAAAAGTACGATTTTTTTTTTCTAAGTTTTTTTTTTTTTTTTTTTGTTAAAAGTGAAAAAAATCGATAACTTTGTTTTAAATTATCACAGATTTATAGTTCAACCATTCGTTTTAAAGGTATTGACGAGACCTTTCGAAAGATACCCATCTTGAAACTTTGCCCCCCCCCGGGTGGGAACTTCCCCCCCCGGTAGGGGGGGGGAACCGATGCCCCCACATGCACAAAAATTTTTTCCTAGTTAACTACTACTATTATCAACCTGATCTTTCGAAAGATACCCAATGTGAAAATTTACCCCCCCTGGGGGGGTATTTCCCCCCTAGGGGGGGAAGCGATGCCCCCCCATGCAGAAATTTTTTTCCTAGTTACATACTACTATTATCAATAATTCATATTAATTTTACAATCACAAGTTTAAAACAACTCTAATTATGCACATTTATACGAATTTTTGTCCTATGCTGCCATGTTAAAAATTTAGATAAAATGCTATCACAGCGCCACCTGTTGAGCTATTGATCCCCAAACATAATCAGCACCAGTTTATGTCGGGGACCAACTAAATACCAAGTTTGGTTAAATTTCGTTAAAAAAAAAAAAAAAAAAATGCGATATTTTTCTTTTTTTTTTTTTTGTTAAAAGTAAAAAAAATCGATAACTTTGGTTTAAATTATCACAGATTTATCGTTCAACCATTCGTTTTAAAGGTATTGACGAGATCTTTCGAAAGATACCCATCTTGAAACTTTGCCCCCCCCCGGGTGGGAACTTCCCCCCCCGGTAGGGGGGGGGAACCGATGCCCCCACATGCACAAAAATTTTTTCCTAGTTAACTACTACTATTATCAACCTGATCTTTCGAAAGATACCCAATGTGAAAATTTACCCCCCCTGGGGGGGTATTTCCCCCCTAGGGGGGGAAGCGATGCCCCCCCATGCAGAAATTTTTTTCCTAGTTACATACTACTATTATCAATAATTCATATTAATTTTACAATCACAAGTTTAAAACAACTCTAATTATGCACATTTATACGAATTTTTGTCCTATGCTGCCATGTTAAAAATTTAGATAAAATGCTATCACAGCGCCACCTGTTGAGCTATTGATCCCCAAACATAATCAGCACCAGTTTATGTCGGGGACCAACTAAATACCAAGTTTGGTTAAATTTCGTTAAAAAAAAAAAAAAAAAAATGCGATATTTTTCTTTTTTTTTTTTTGTTAAAAGTAAAAAAAATCGATAACTTTGGTTTAAATTATCACAGATTTATCGTTCAACCATTCGTTTTAAAGGTATTGACGAGATCTTTCGAGAGATACCCATCTTGAAACTTTGCCCCCCCGGGTGGGAACTTCCCCCCCCCCCGGTGGGGGGGGGCAACCGATGCCCCCACATGCACAAAAATTTTTTCCAAGTTAACTATTACTATTATCAACGAGACCTTTCGAAAGATACCCATCTTGAAAATTTACTTCCCCGGGGGGGGGGAACCGATGCCCCCCCCATGCACAAAATTTTTTTCCTAGCTAACTACTACTATTATCAATAATTCATATTAATTTTACAATCACAAGTGTAAAATAACTCTCTTTATGCCCATTTATACGGAATTTTGTCCTATGCTGCCATGTTAAAAATTTGCATAAAATGCGATCACAACGCCACCTATTGAGCGATTGATCCCAAAATCTAATCAGCACCAGTTTATGTCAGGGTGCAACTAAATACCAAGTTTGGTTAAATTTCATTCATTGGTTCGTGAGATACAGCGTCCACAAAAAAATGATACAGACAGACAGACAGATAGACAGACAGACATTTTCTAAAAACTATTAATTCGTGTTCTCCATATCCCAAAACATGTAAATCCATCAAAAAGTGGACTTCGAAAATTTTCGCGAATCCAATACTTTCTCTATATTACATATAGAAGAAAGTAAAAAAAAAAAAAAAAAAAAAAAATTAGCTTTCAATATAAGTAATTCTGAAAATTTATTTTCTCTAAATTTAACATATGAAATATAATAAATAATTTTGCAAATAAAAATCTGTATATTATTATTATTTTAAATCTTACAACAAGTATTTAAGCTTAAAAAATTTCAATGCAAGTCATAAAAAATATCGCGAAGATAAAATAACGATATTTAATGTTGAGCACATAATTATTTTTTATTAATAAACTACGTTGTTAGATAAATATAAATTCAGTAAAAATAACTATTTCATTTATAAAGTTAAAATATCTTAAGAAAGTTTTATATTTTCTCCTGTATAATCATCGTTCGTGACTAGAAATAAAATTAAGTCACTCACCCAATTTCTTTTACACTGAGAAAAACAACAACAAAAATAATTTCTCTTTTTTACTTTCTTCTATAGGTAATATAGAGAAAGTATTGGATTCGCGAAAATTTTCGAAGTCCACTTTTTGATGGATTTACATGTTTTGGGATATGGAGAACACGAATTAATAGTTTTTAGAAAATGTCTGTCTGTCTGTCTGTCTGTCTATCTGTATCATTTTTTTGTGGACTCTGTATCTCACGAACCAATGAATGAAATTTAACCAAACTTGGTATTTAGTTGCACCCTGACATAAACTGGTGCTGATTAGATTTTGGGATCAATCGCTCAATAGGTGGCGTTGTGATCGCATTTTATGCAAATTTTTAACATGGCAGCATAGGACAAAATTCCGTATAAATGGGCATAAAGAGAGTTATTTTACACTTGTGATTGTAAAATTAATATGAATTATTGATAATAGTAGTAGTTAGCTAGGAAAAAAATTTTGTGCATGGGGGGGCATCGGTTCCCCCCCCGGGAAAGTAAATTTTCAAGATGGGTATCTTTCGAAAGGTCTCGTTGATAATAGTAATAGTTAACTTGGAAAAAAATTTTGTGCATGTGGGGGCATCGGTTGCCCCCCCTCCGGGGGGGGGAAGTTCCCACCCGGGGGGGCAAAGTTTCAAGATGGGTATCTTTCGAAAGATCTCGTCAATACCTTTAAAACGAATGGTTGAACGATAAATCTGTGATAATTTAAACCAAAGTTATCGATTTTTTTAACTTTAAACAAAAAAAAACTTAAAAAAAAAAAACTAAAAAAAAAAAACGTTTCGTTAAAAAAAACTTTTTTTTTAACGAAATTTAACCAAACTTGGTATTTAGTTGGTCCCCGACATAAACTGGTGCTGATTATGTTTGGGGATCAATAGCTCAACAGGTGGTGCTGTGATAGCATTTTATCTAAATTTTTAACATGGCAGCATAGGACAAAAATTCGTATAAATGTGCATAATTAGAGTTGTTTTAAACTTGTGATTGTAAAATTAATATGAATTATTGATAATAGTAGTATGTAACTAGGAAAAAAATTTTCTGCATGGGGGGGCATCGCTTTCCCCCCTGGGGGGAAGTACCCCCCCGGGGGGGATAAATTTTCAAGATGGGTATCTTTCGAAAGGTCTCGTCAATACCTTTAAAACGAATGGTTGAACTATAAATCTGTGATAATTTAAAACAAAGTTATCGATTTTTTTCACTTTTAACAAAAAAAAAAAAAAAAAAAAAAAAAAAAAATTGTACTTTTTTTTTTTTTAATATTGTTACTGATTGAATATGTATAGGTAAATATAGAAGAAAGTCTTGTGGTGGCCACAACATACTAGTTTATTACGTGTAGGAAAAGAAAATTTAATCAAAACATCCGCACAAAAACGTGAAATTCTACAGAAGGGAAAAGCAGATGTAACTGTCAGCTGGCGATCCATCGCGAAAAGACAGCTGGTGTTTTTCATATTACGGCATTTGAGAAAGCAATTGGAACAGCTTGAGGAAAAGCGGTGTAAGTCAGTCACTTTCAGATTCCAGACATGTGTATTTTTACTTTTTTACTTTCTTCTATATGTAATATAGAGAAAGTATTGGATTCGCGAAAATTTTCGACCTCCGTTTTTTGACGGATCTACACGTTTTGGGATGTCCTGAACACGAATTGATAGTTTTTAAAAAATGTCTGTCTGTCTGTCTGTCTGTGTGTCTGTATCATTTTTTTGTGGACGCTGTATCTCACGAACCAATGAATGAAATTTAACCAAACTTGGTATTTAGTTGCACCCTGACATGAACTGGTGCCCATTAGATTTGGGGATCAATAGCTCAACAGGTGGCGCTGTGATCGCATTTTATAGGACAAAATTCCGTATAAATGGGCATAATGAGAGTTATTTTAAACTTGTGATTGTAAAATTAATATGAATTATTGATAATAGTGGTAGTTAACTAGGAAAAAAAAATTGTGTATGGGGGGGCATCGGTACCCCCCCCCCCTGGGGGGGAAGTACCCCCCGGGGGGGTTAAATTTTGAAGATGGGTATCATTCGAAAGATCTCGTCAATACCTTTAAAACGAATGGTTGAACCATAAATCTGTGATAATTTAAAACAAAGTTATCGATTTTTTTTACTTTTAACAAAAAAAAAAAAACTTAGAAAAAAAATCATTTTTTTTTTTTTTTTTTTTTTTTAAACGAAATTTTACCAAACTTGGTATTTAGTTGGTCCCCGACATAAACTGGTGCTGATTATATTTGCGGATCAATAGCTCAACAGGAGGCGCTGTGATAGCATTTTATCTAAATTTTTAACATGGCAGAATAAGACAAAAATTCGTATAAATGTGCATAATAAGAGTTATTTTACACTTGTGATTGTAAAATTAATATGAATTATTGATAATAGTAGTACGTAACTAGGAAAAAATTTTTGTGCATGGGGGGAGGCATCGCTTCCCCCCCTGGGGGGGAAGTACCCTTAAAAAAAACAAGTACCCCTCCAAAAAAAAAAAAACCCTTAGAAAAAAAAATTGTATTTTTTTTAATTTTTTTTTTTTTTAAATATTGTTACTGATTGAATATGTATAGGAAAATATAGAAGAAAGTCTTGTGGTGGCCACAACATACTAGTTCTATATGTAATATAGAGAAAGTATTGGATTCGCGAAAATTTTCGACCTCCGTTTTTTGACGGATCTACACGTTTTGGGATATCCTGAACACGAATTGATAGTTTTTAAAAAATGTCTGTCTGTGTGTCTGTCTGTCTGTCTGTCTGTATCATTTTTTTGTGGACGCTGTATCTCACGAAACAATGAATGAAATTTAACCAAACTTGATATTTAGTTGCACCCTGACATAAACTGGTGCCCATTAGATTTGGGGATCAATAGCTCAACAGGTGGCGCTGTGATCACATTTTATGCAAATTTTTAACATGGCAGCATAGGACAAAATTCCGTATAAATGGGCATAATGAGAGTTATTTTACACTTGTGATTGTAAAATTAATATGAATTATTGATAACAGTTGTAGTTAACTATAAAAAAAATTTGTGCATGGGGGGACATCGGTTCCCCCCCTGGGGAGGAAGAACCCCCCCGGGGGGGTTAAATTTTGAAGATGGGTATCATTCGAAAGATCTCGTCAATACTTTTAAAACGAATGGTTGAACTATAAATCTGTGATAATTTAAAACAAAGTTATCGATTTTTTTTACTTTTAACAAAAAAAAAAAAAAAAAAAAAAAAAATCGCATTTTTTTTTTTTTTTAAATATTGTTAGTGACTGAATATGTATTAATTTTTATAAAAAAAAAAAAAAAAAAAAAAAAAAAAGTATTTTTTTTTTTTTTTTTAATATTGTTACTGATTGAATATGTATAGGAAAATATAGAAGAAAGTCTTGTGGTGGCCACAACATAATAGTTCACAATGCGGTACGATACGAGGCAGACGAAAAAGAACTTGGGATAGAATGGTATAGGTCTGTGAGAGAGTCTCTCTACTTCTCTCGTCTCTGAGGTAACGAAGCGTGCGCTTTATCGGCGCAAATCTGCAAAATGCAAAATGCAAAAGTTTTTGAAATTTTGAAGTTTCAAAAGTTTGAAAAATGCAAAAGTTTTGAAGAATCAGTCTGGCATAGTACGGCCTCGACTGGCAGTCCGGTCCCGGTTGGCATATTCCGGCCCCAGGAGAGTATCATTTCATGATGAATTGTTTAGTTTTCCGAGAAACAAATAAACACATCCTGTTCGACTTTATTGTAACGTATTGTTTCTTTAGTAAATGATTAGTGACAGTCACTTCATATTAAGATAGTTCACTCAATAAATATTCCAAAATAGTTTATGCAGTCGTTTATTGAAGACACTTAGTCAGTCTACTCACAAGTAAACCTTCTCTCCTTTGATACCGGTTTTCCGGAAACCTATATATTTTCTGAAAGCTTATGCCACAAGTAGAAAAACTGTGAAATCTTAGGGGCAGAGGGATAAGCGTTTAGGAGTTATAGGACATAAAATGTTGGAAAGATGACACCAAAAGTCGCTAAAATGTTCGTTTCACGTATTTATATGAACTAATAATATGGTAAGAAGGTGGAGGTATCATTATAAAGGAAGAAACAACTCGTTGAAAAGAAACAGTGTACGTTGGGATACTTGCTACTGACTTCAAACGAAGTCCATTACAAGAGACAATCAATGTACAATTCACCAAATAAACAGGGAGACGGGCAGAAAGACAGTTCACAATGGGCACATTTTACAAAAGCGATAGCCGCACATTTGCAAACTCATCATTTGTCAATGAATTGAAGCAGTAATCCATTGGCGCAATCCACATTCCAGGTTTGTCGTCCAAGTATCCGCTTTTATAAAAAGCATACTTAATCAAGTTCTTGAAACGAGGAGCATTGAACTGATATAGGGAAAAAAGACTGTAGGGCCAGAAAACTATCGCGCTGCCAGATGTGCTCATGTGTCTCGATAATAATTGTTTCCATTATGTAAAGATCAAAAGATTTCTAGTGTCTGAAAAAATGAATATCCAGAGGCTAAATCTTTCCTGTACATCCTTCAGGTACCAATTCTTTTTGTAGGACTTTACCATCAAGTACTTCGGAAGCAGACAATGCATGATCTTTGTTAGAACACCATGAATCCACTAAAAGCAGAATTTTCTTCCTGTCATTAGCCATACTTGACCAAAATATGTCATGACAGAAGTGGAGACTGTGACTGTTGCGACAAGCATTGCTGTTCCTTATAGACACCATCATCTTCGAAGTCCATATCCTCGTCCGTTCTTCTCCATCGCCTCTAGCAAATCCTAATGTCCGGATCCCTTCCACAATCTCCATATCATTTTCCAGGAGAATAATTATGTGTTTTATCATCTCCGATTCCTGGATGTTCGGAGACCGATTACTTGTTCCGAATCGGGAGACCAAGGCCACCACAACGACTATAGTATCCATATAATAAGAAGCAATGTAAGAAGAAGACATACAATACGTTAGTACTTCACAGCAATATACGGGAACATACAAGGAATAGAGACGTTTTTATGGGAATATGTCCCTCTATACACACTTTACTGATACTTTGCAGGCCCTGTATCTCCTAAACGCTTGTCCCTCTGCCCCTAAGATTTCACAGTTTTTATACTTGTGACATAAGCTTTCAGAAAATATATGGGTTTCCGGAAAACCGGTATCAAAGGAGAGAAGGTTTACTTGTCAGGGACGTATCCAGAGGGGGGGCTCTGGGGGCTCGAGCCCCCCCCCCCCCGAAATTGTCTGAGACAATTTTTTTTCATGTTCTACTGACCAGAAAAAAAATTGTAAAAAAATGAATTTTTTCTCCACAATATCTTTTTTGTTATTGTTGTTAGTTTGTTTGCTTGTGAAACCTTATTTATTAGCAATTTTCTGTCTTGTAAAGTCCAAATTACCGAAATGCATATAAGCTCTTTGTAAAAAACACTAAAAAGATATCTTTATGGTACTTACTGTTAAACACTGTAACGTGTCTCCTTTCTTTTAAACACTTGTCTCACTACACACTGAAGAGACACGAGACAAAGTTTGAAGCGACATGCGACACACGCATGTTCTAAACAGTTTTCAGGAGATGAAGTTGTGTTTAGAGCATGCGCGTCTCGCTTCAAACTTTGTCTCGTGTCTCGTCAGTGTATAACGGGCCTACTACTACCGTCATCCGTCGCCATGCACCTATAACTAAATAACATTCGCATAAGGAATCAGAAGGATTACCACAACGCATCTCTCAGGGAGAAAAATCAATCGCATGCGATTGTATAGCCCCAAGCATTACAAAAATTATTGGTCAACACGATGTTAGAAAAGTATTTGTAGCTCCCTGCGCTCGAAAGAAGAAGTAAGGTATTGTACCCACATTGGTATGAACCACAGCTCGCACCATAGGCAGAGTGAAAGGGAAGAGGAAATATATATATATATATATATATACATAATGTTGGAGCTAAGGCTCCATGAGTTCGACAAAGCTCTGAAGAGATCTAAGATGGTCCTAAAACGAAAGTGGGTGTGAGCTGCGATGCAAGTAGAATAAGTGGCTCTGCTATCTACTGCTCTGACAGGCCTTAAAAAACCAACACGTTATGTAAACATCTTTGTTACGATCGTCACAAAGCGGACATATCTGAGTCTGTTGTAGAATGCGATGATGGGCCATCACTTCACTGCTCAATTTCCAAACGATAATCACTAATGACGTGCATCCACAGTTGAAGATACGCTGTGTCACATGAGACACCTGGTTGATACACACCCTGGTTACATATAGAAACACTAGATAGTTCGATACGTATGCCATGCCAGAAGATTTTCAGCAACTACAATGCGTATAAGCATGGCCCCAGGGTCTATGTAGAAGACACGTCTACCCACGCTAAACAGTAAGCCATATGAGAAGACCTCAATATGTTCACTAAACCTAGACATGTAATATGCCTAGATTTAGTGGACGCCAGCACACAGGTCCTCATGTTTCCGGTAATATGATCTAAAGCAAGCATTATTATCTAATTCGAAAACCACATATATATATTATTTTCCTCTACACACATAACAAGAGAAAAAAGTATCGGATTCGGAAACTTTTAGACTTCCAGTTTTCAATGTATTTACATGTTTTTAGATGCATTGAACACCATTAGACTATTTTTGGAAACTTAGATATAAATTTTTTGTTGATTAGATTTTTGGGTATATCGCCCAGCTGGTAGCGTAGCTGCACTACATTTCCCTTTATATGGAAAAGATATATCTCGGCTCTATAAAAAAAGAAGCTGTATCTAAAAAAAAAGGGGAAGTATTTGAAACATGGGTGTTTCGAACAGAAATCATGCGCCATACCATTGAATTAGGACGTCAGCCAGTTTTTGGTATTTTGAAATTGAATGGACTTAACATTGCACTAAAGCTAGACAGACAGCATATCAACGGTCTAGAATTCATTTCTAGGGTAATCGTACCATCACAATTTAAAACCTTCACGGAGGAGATGTTTCCCCAACTTCAGTGTACCTGAGCTATTACATTTACAAAACATGGAGGACACAACGGATTTTACGTGCACCAGATACCATTAATCTACATGACAATCTTTGGATGGCTCCAGCATCGATGGCTCAATCCTTCAATTACGAGCTCGACTCCTTATTAACCGGACTACCATGAGTCCAGTTTCTGGGGATTTTCTCCGTTTGTCAGCGGTTTATAACATCACGGATTAAAGAACTCTCTAGCAGAGACTTGTGCATTTTAAAGGACTAGTTCCATCCGTTTTAAGCCCAAGATACTTTTTAGAATTATTATTATTATTAAATTTTTTCTTGCCATTGCAGATTTTAGGAATATTAATTCCATTCTTTGCCGCCATGCGGCGTTGTAACCGATCTTATTTATAGCGCATAACTATTTTACTATGCCTAGATACGAATTTTAAGGCAATAACTTATATTTGTTTTAAAGTTAAGATAATTGGGGGGGGGAGGGACAAAATTTAATGCACAGCGGGTGCATGACAACATCTGAGTGAAAGTTGGGCCCCCTCCGAAATTTTTTTCTGGATACGGCCTTGATTCTACTTGTTATTAACAGTCCATCAGTCTGAGCACGCTGACATGCAGATCCGTAGACGAGTCGGGTCGAAATCGTCCCGTTAACGGCGGAACCGCAAACCAATTCCCCTCCTGGGGCCGTTAAATTAACTTTTTATTGACGTGGAATAATTAAGCAAAAGCTTCCATGTAAAAGGCGCCGATTTTCGTGTGCTCCCGCTTAAATATGGATATTTTGGGGCGAGGCCAAATTCCTAATATGAATTCTTATTGGATAATTATGTAAGCTAAAATCTAGCCCACATTCTCTCATTGGTTGACCCGGATATCTAGGATTTCGTATTTCGCAATGCCTTGCCGCTTATTTCGACTATTGCATAATTTTGATTACGAAACTTATTCTAACTCCGATTCCCGCGCTACGACGTGTTTTGCTGAAAAACTAACTTTACTGGGGCTCTAAAATAGAATTCTCACAAAGTTGTTCTTAAAATTAAGATTTATTCTGAGCTAATACTATTAAGATATCACTTAATATTAATTTCTAATAATAATTTTAGAATCTGAATTCTTTTAATCCTTTCATGTATTAAAATAAAAACATTCCTAAAATGCTAATATAAATATAAATTTTCTTACATCGATATACAGTAGCCGCCGCTTTATATATCACGTTTGTTTTGCTCAAAATAATTTTTTTAAGCGGCTGATCTTTATATCCGGTGAACATGTCCGAACTCAATAAAAGTGTTTTCATTACCAAATATGGAAAGAAATTCTTCGTCCTTCCGTCTATCAACTAGCCATCCGTAGGTATGGAGTTTTTGCTGCTTATCATTCATATAAAATTTACAGCTTTTAAGGACGAAATTACATAAAAGATGGAAATTTTCTTTGACCTGGCATTATAGTACCTATTTAGATCTCTAGAAGTGCTGTGTTGATGACTTGTGCTTTCCTTATTCATTTTCGCTTGCGGTTCACTTTTACATTTGGTACAATTTAGGCACTAATACTTTCTTGCCAACATCCTAATTAATATTCCGTAGTGTTGTTGGCCCCGCCCTTTTTTTCACACCATCACACCAGTAAATTTTTAGAATAATATTCTCCAAATGCAATTACGATTAAATAAGAAGAAAAATACTCTAAAAATATACTGCTGTGAAAAAGAAGGCGGGACTAACAAGACTATGGAATATTAATTAGTTTGTCGGCAAGTATGCTAATAATATCATCTTCATTCTTATGTTTTTATGAAGCAAACTGAGAAATTTCAAACTTAGATTTCGCCTTTCTTTGACTACACATTTGAAGAAAACCGTTATACTTTACCAAAATTTTACGCTTTACTATCCGCTTGCATATCTTGCAGCTAAGTTGTTTCAAAATAAGAACTAGAAATTCTATTTGAATATTTAAAGGCAGAAAAAAATACTCATTGGCCAATCATTTGAAGAATTCATTCCTTGAATTCATAACTACAACACATGGCCACAGCTGCCAATATTTTAATTTATTCCGGAGTATATTTAGTCCCGCCTTTATTTCGTACCACTTATTTTTTAAAAGTAATTTTGTCTTATTTTATCGAAGTTATATATTGGAGAAATGTTTTCTATAAATAAAGTGGTAGGAAATAAAGGCGGGGCTAAAAGTACTCCGGAATAAATTAAAATATTGGCAGCTAAGCATGGCTTATCTTATCTTTTCTTTTTTAAAGGCGTAAAATTTTCGGCAAAGAGTAATAGTGGGATGGCTTGTTTCCTTTTGTTTCTTTTCAAAAATCCGGTGAGAAAATATAATTCGTTTTTAGCTTATATTCATGATCATTTTTACTGTTGAAGAGATTTTCTTCTGAGTTTATTAACCGGCGATGCTGATTTCATTAATCGGCGGTTTGTATTGATTTGATTCTGGACCCAGCGATTTGATCAGATTAAGCGGCTGATTTTATTAACCAGTGATTTTATAAAGCGGCGGGTACTGTATAGTTAAACCGTGATATAAACCTGGCTATATATCACGATGTAAGATTTTTAAAATGACCCAGTCCTAGTTCACATTTGTGTTAAACCTCACTTCACACGTGGCAAAATACGGCTGAAACTTGGTTTTCTTGGATACAGCTCGAACAATTTTGTGTAAAACATAGGGTTACGGATTTCTTAAAACGACAAGCCTTTCTGACGCATCCTCATCTTAAAATAGTTAGTGTTTATTGTTAACCTTCTATCCGTCCGTGGCGAATATGGCAGAAATTCTGTTTTCTCAGAAATAGGTTTAATGATTGTGATAAAAAAAAAAAAAAAAAAAAAAAAAAAAAAGAGTTTTTTTTTTTTTTTGAGGTGACAAATCCACATGACTTATACTGAAAAAAAAAAAAAAAATACGGGTCATCTTCAGAAAAATTAGCGTTCGATGTTAGCCCGCACTCCGCCCTAAAAGAATGTGGCAGAAACTTGGTTTCCTCAGAGAGATGTTTAACAATTTCGAGAAAAACTTATGAATAAAGGTTTTTGAGATGATCTATCTGACTTATCTTCAGGAGATGATCTATCTTGAGATGACCTATTTGACTTATCTCCGGAAAATTAACTTTCATTGATAATCTTCCTGTCGCCTGTGCAAATTCTAGCTGGAACTTTTTTTTTTTTTTCCCGGAAAACAATTTAACGATTTTGTAAAAAAAAAAAAAAAAAAAAAAAAACCTTTGAATTAAGTTTTTTAAATGACAAACACGTCTGTCTTGTCATCAGTTTTAGAAAAATTCGCGTTCACTATTAACCCCGATACTGCCTCCGGCCATTGCAAGCTATAGCAGAAACTTGGTTTTATAGGAAATGGATCAAATAGTTTTGATAAAAGTTTAGTTAAAGGTTCTTTGAGATGACAAACTTATATGAATATCAAATATCCCCATCTTCACAAAAATTAACATTCACTGTTAAATATTTCTTTCTGCTCGTAAGAAAATATAGGAGAGGCTTAGTTTTCTTGGAAATAGATAAAAACAATTATGATAAAAATTTAAATTTTTTTTTCTTTTGAGTTTAGAAATTCATCTGAATTATCCTCATCTTCAGAGTATTACCGTTCTCAGCTGCGTTGACTCACTCCTCCCGTAGAAAAATATGGACGAGGGTCAATTGCACCCCTCTCTTAACCTGTCAATCAAATGACGCACAGTGGTCGGAATTTCAAAAAAGCTGGCCAAAAGTCGAAAAATTTAGGCGCGTTTTTAGACGTAAGTACCGCGGAAATACCTTCAGAGGGAGCCACTGAATGAAACTGTGAGGTGGAAAATTTATTCTATCTACATATTTCTAAGTGTAGGCTGGCGGAAAACGTGACAATTTTTTCTTTTTAATTGTTAATGCATTTTAACAGTTAAACAAATAGTGTTTCTCGGAAAATTTCGCAACAACAACATTCAACAAAATATGGCCGACAATTGTGGAGGTTAGTAGATAATATTTATGCTGTATTCCTATTTTTTTTCATCAAGTGATCTCCTGAGCGGCTTTTTGAAGTTAACCTCAATTATAACATAACCAAAAGTTTCAAAGTATGGAAACTTTTTTATCTCGCAAGATCCCACATTGATTCAAAGTGGAGAGTGTTAAGGGATGTCCATTTTATTCAGCCGTTAAAGAATTGGGTGCCCCCGCCTGCCCCTGTATGTGTAAAAGCGTTTTAACTTTTTAATTTAATTTTTACTTTTTAATTTAATTTTTTAATTTTTTGGACTTTGGTCTGCCATATTGGATCCGCCATCTTGTTTTTGAGTGCAAGATCACTTTTTTTTTTTTTTTTTATAAAAACTGATATCAAATTTGAATTTAGCGCCCTCAAAAAAAACCCTTAAATGTGAAAATTATCCTTCATCTATCAATTTTTTTATTTTTGATCCGCCATATTGGATTCGCCATCTTGTTTTTGAGTGTAATATCACTTTTTTTTATGAAAACTAACGTCAAATTTGAATTCAGTGCCCTCAAAAACCCCTTAATGTAAGAATTATCCATCTTATATTAATTTTTTAATTTTTTGTCTGCCATATTGGATCCGCCATCTTGTTTTTGAGTTTGCCTTTGAAGTTTTCAAAAAACCAATGTCAGATTCGGATTCAGCGACCTCGAAAACATATATATACATCACAATTTCACTTGTTTTCTTTAATTTCGACTTTTGGCCAGCTTTTTTGAAATTCCGACCACTGTGTGACGGGAGAATTGCACCCGACCTCCTTCCTTTGTTCTTCTAATCTCGGGCGAGTTGCACCGCTTGGGATTTTTCGGACGAGGGTCAATTGCACCCCTCTCTTTACCTGTCAATCAAACGACGGGCGAATTGTAACGACTTACTGATAAGTCATTAGGGGAAAAGGTTTCTAGAATGTCAACTTAATTCCATCATAAAATCTTCCTTATAAAAGCGCCGCATTTAAATTAAAGAATTATTAGAATATTAATAATAATAATGTTAATAGTTATTAGAATATTAAAATTGTAGATTACAAAATAACTGATATATTTTATAGAGTTTATTTATATTGTAAAAGCGCCGCATTAGTGTTCAGCATATGTTGTTGTTAAAAAGGGAAGACACCATTGTATCGCCTTCCTTCCCTTTCCATCAGCCAATAAAGGTCCGAGGGTTGCCTGACAGGGTTTTGCATGTGCTGCGCGCGTCCACATAGTCATTAGTTCACGTAGTGTGTTGTCGTTAAGTCGTAAGGAGCGTTTAAGTTCGTTAGTAATAATGGAATTCATGTTGAGCGAAAAAGGACGTAGGCTTTATGGTTTACGGTAACTACAAATTTTACAAGCAGCATGAAACCGGAGAAGGACTTAAATGGAGATGCGTCAAAAGAAACTGTTTAGCAAAGATTTATACGGATGGAAATGCTACAGTTATTATAAAATCTGATGTGAACCATAATCATGACCTTGATAAAAACTTGAAAAGATAAGCCATCTCGAATAGTGTCAAAAGGAAAGCTTTAGACGATGTAAACGAACGACCACAAAAATTAATTAGAAGAGAAATAAGTGGTGCCCCTTCAAGTTTTACAGAAGAATTCAATGTAAAAGATATGGAATATATAAGAAAAAATTTGAGCAGAGCACGGCGTGCAGTATTACCACCCCTTCCCAAAAACGCAAAAGAAGTGCATTCTGCTCTAGCTTCATTGGATATTAAAACATATCAGGGGAAAGAAATGCTTCAAGTTAACAATGAAGAAAAAGATATCGTTTGCTTTTCAAGCGCCTCTAATCTGCAAATTTTGTGTAAAAGTGATACGATATTCATCGATGGAACATTCGAACATTGTCCAAAGTTTTTTTATCAGATGTTTTCGTTGCACATCAATGAAAATGACCACTACATTTCACTTGCTCACTTTCTCTAGCCTAACAAAAGTACAAATACTTATGAAGATATGTTTGTATTGCTGACAGAGTGTTGGGAAAAATTAGAATTGAAATTCGAGCCCAAGAATATTGTCGCTGATTTTGAAATCGGAATTCATTCGGCAATTAAAAGAATATGGCCTACAAGCAATATCAGAGGATGTCGTTTCCATGCATCTCAATCATGGTGGAAAAAAATTCAAGAACCTTGGTTTATCAAAATAATATAAAGACAAGAATTCTGATATTGGAAAGTGGCTACGTTGGTCATTCGGACTGCTTTATTTCAATCATGAGGAAGTTGCTGATTGTTTTATAGAGGATTTCATGTCGTAAATTTCTCAGAATAAAAAATTAGAAAAATACATGGATTATTTGGTTGATACATATATTTCAGAAGATGCGAAATTTCCACCAATTATTGTGAGCTTCGGATACAATTGACGGAGAGAGAACAACTAACGCTTGTGAATCGTTTCACGCAAAATTCAATGCCAATTTCAGTGCACCAAGTCCAAATATTTATGCTTTTATTGAAGTAATTAAGCAAAGGTTGATGTAAATGCTTTGAAAAATAGCTTAAATATCACAAAACAACCAAATAAATTTCTGAAAAAGAGAATGGAAAACATGGAAAAAATGAAGCAGAAATATACGAGTAAAGAACTTACAAGATTTCAATTTTTAAAGGCTATTTCCTACTACAGTTCAAAGAAAGATAAAATGGAAACAAATTAAAGCCTATGCATAAAATAAGACGACAGATGATCATCTTTCTCAAAGACAGGACAGGACACGGGCAAGGGGGGCGACTCACCTTTCGGTTCAGAGTCATGACCAAGGCCACCCCCCCCCCCCCAAAACCAGTATCTAGCTGTCCAGCGACCCCGCGGACAGGGGCACGGGCCCGGCAGAAGTCCGCGGGAAGGGAAGACCCACAAAGATCGCATTGAACAGACTAGCTGCTCTCCGGCGGGTGTGCTAGGCCGGGGCCTGGAAGAACACTTGAGCCTATTAGAGGAACAAGGCCAGGCAGTGAAGAGTAGGTGACAGATTACAAGTAGGACTGCCCTGGCGCCTCGTGCCACCAACACAGCCCGCAACATAACACATCACCTATTACTTTACGAGCGACGAGTGGGTGATGCCTCCAATTGACTGCAGGAACATCCTTTCCACACGCCAAGCTTCTCAGCCACGCCGCCTCGTCAGTTCACCGCCAATCTGGCGGCTATCCAGGGGCACCACGTAGGAGGTGAGGTCGGCTGCCGCAACTAGCCCCGCTACCTGAGTGGCAGCGCGGGCCAGGAGCCCCCTCTTTCTCAAAGACAATGGGCATATGCTCGGCTATTAGACAAGGTAAACTTATTACCACTATGAGACAAAGAAAAATTATTCGCAAATTTTTTAAACACGCCATGGGTTTTTAGCATATGACAGTCCTAAGCCTGTGAAAAGTGTGAAGGGAAAATTATGCGATTATGTATAAATAATAATAATAATAATAATAATAATATCTTGGAGGGTGCAACTCGCCCCCTTGTAGAAATGGCTAAGCGGTGCAACTCACCCCTTGGTTCAGAGAGTAAGCAGTGCAACTCGCCCGTTTAGGTATTCTCCGGGTGCAACTAACCTACTCCCGAAAAGGACCGATGGCTAAGCGGTGCAACTCACCCCTTGGTTCGAGGTGGTAAACGGTGCAACTCACCCCTTGGTTCAGAGAGTAAGCAGTGCAACTCGCCCGTTTAGGTATTCTCCGGGTGCAACTAACCTACTCCCGAAAAATATGGCAGAAACTTGGTTTTCTCGGAAATGAATCTTACGGCTTTGATAAAAACTTAGGATTAAATGTTCTTTTAGATGACAAACCTATCTGAACTTTCCACATCTTCATGAAAATTAGCGCTAGCTGTTAATCGCGTTAAATGTTTCATGTATAAGGACATCGAAAAGGATTCAAATACATTACATCTATGGACAGAATTTTTGCTGCACTAAACAAACGGAAATGTTTTGCATTAGAGTATAAGCATATTTCGTGTAGAATTTGACATGGAAATCATTCACTATTCATTTACAGGTTTATTCAAAAGATCTTCAATATAGTAGGACTATTACTATACTCAAAAATTGAAGGCCATTTCAGGTTATGTTGTGTGTTATTAATATAGAACTATATTACTAACTGTTAATGTGTTATTTATATAGAACTATATAACAGAATTTAGTGTGTACATAAATGCCGAAATGACAGTGGAGTTGATCTGTTGAGACTCAAAACGGTTTTGGGTTCAGTCTGTGTGTTTGTTTGTTTGTTTGTTTCTCTGTCTGTCTCGCGATAGCGGCCGCAAATATCCCACTATTGATTTGAAATTTGGAACACATAATCATGAGCTCCACAGAATCAGCTGTATAGTTTTGGGTGTGTATTCCATATTGTAATTGTGTACAGGGCCACGCCAAAGTTTTTCTTATCATTAAGGCCTGTGGGAAGAATTTGTATGTACCGCGATAGCCACCGCAAAAATCAAACTATTGACTTGCAATTTTTACCGAAACGTCAGTGGAGGACTTCTGTTGAGACTCAAAAGATTTTGGGTTCCGTCTGTGTGTCTGTCTGTCGCGCGATAACGCCCGCAAAAATCACGCTATTGACTAGAAATTTGGTACACATGTTCATGAGCCCCACGGAATCAGCTGTATAGTTTTCGGTGTGTATTCCATTTGTAGTTCGCATACAGGGACATGCCAAAGTATTTCTTATCATTACGGCCTATGCTGGGAAGAATGTGTATATGTGCCGCGATAGTGGCCGCAAGAATAGCGCTGTTGGCTTTCAATTACACATATGCATGAGCCGAACGGAATTATCTGTATAGTTTTAGGTATGTATTCCATTTTTGATGTCATTACTTTGCTATCAACACAATGAAATTAGCTTACATTACTGAGATGCTTAAACTTATGTTTTTTGCAGAAAATATGTGCTCTTAGGCTTTCTAATTACAGGACAATAAATAGGTGTTCTGACAATAATACAAACACGTGTTCTGACAATGAACGTAATCAGCCGAATTAAATCAAATGTTGAACAATTATTCATGAAAAACGTAGAATAAGCTGAATAGTTTTTACTGGTGTATACAATGTTTATGGTTCGTTTACGGAGACACACAAAATAATTTCGTGACATTAGAGCCTATGAACAAATTTTTATTTAAGCGCATTTTAATGCGTTTATGCTGCATTCAACATAATGGAATTAACATACATTATAAAGATGCTTAAAAGTATGTTTACTCTAGAAAAAGGATATGTATAAACTAAATAATGTATTTACAGGACCCCACAAACGAATTCCGATGACGTACTGTAATCATCGAAATTATGTCAAATTAGGTTGAAATATTATTGAGTTATAATTAATTAAATAGGTGTATTCTTTTTAGTGTATATAATTACTGTGGCTCCTTTTCTGCGATGCATAAAAGAATTTCATACTATTACGGTCTATAGTCGGTATTTCTTAAAAGTGTATTTTAACATGCTTACACTTCGTTAAATATAATGAAATTTAATTAGAATTTTAAAAGAATGTTTTTCAGTGGAGAAGTGTGGGCGTAGGATTGGTAATTCATTTACAGGTTTACACAAAATAATTCCGATATGTTATGCAATAATTTTGCATGAATTTTGATACATGTATTTATGAATTACAGGGAATTAATACAAAACAATCAGTTATTAGGAACCCATATATATACATATAACATATATATATACAGATAGTTATAAAAAAGAGAGATACAGGGGGGGGGTTAAGGGGGGCTGTAGCGTTTCTGTTTATGTAGCAAATCAATCGAATCAATACATATATATAATATAATAAAGAATAAAAAAAAATATGATCTGTTGAATAATGCGTGATGCAAATAGACGTTGAGGCTCCTGATCTGCAGATCCAACTAGTTTATAGGAGACATACAGGTCTACCAATAATTAAGCGAAAACATTCTTTTTTGTTGACTGTAATTGGTGGAAGTGCTTCACTATATTTTACCATGTTCATGAAAACTGCTCAGAAAATAAAATTAATTCCTCATACCCATATGGTAAAATGTGATGTTTTTGCCGAAACGTCAGTGGAGGCCTCCCTGTTGAGACTCAAAAAGATTTTGGGTTCCGTTCCGTCTGTGTGTTTGTCTGTCTGTCTGTAGCGCGATAGCGGCCGCAAAAATCACGCTGTTGATTTGAAATTTGGTACACATATTCATGAGCACAACGGAATTAGCAGTATAGTTTCGGGTGTGTATTTCCTTTGTAGTTCGTGTACAGAGACACGCAAAAGTTTTTCTTACCATTACTTCCTATAGGCAGAATTTGTATGTACTTTAATAGCGGCCGCAAAAATCCTCCGATTTACTTGCAAATTGGCACACACGTTCAGGCTCTGTATAGAAATAGCTGTATAATTTTTTGTCTATTTTTTTATGGATTGTACACAGGGACACGTCAAAATTCTTATTATTACAGCAAAGGGGGTGAATTTCGTTTAAACGCTTTTTGACATCATTACTTTGCAATCAACAAAATGAAATTAGAGTACATTACTGAGATGCTTAAACTTGTGTTTCCTGCAAAAAATTTGTACTCTTAGGCTTCCTAATTAATGTACAGGACCATACAAAAGTGTTCTGACAATACAATGTAATCAGCCAAATTATGTCAAATTTCGAGCAATTATTCATGAAAAACGTAGAATAAGCTTAATAGTTTTTACTGGTGTATACAATGTTTATGGTTCGTTTACGGAGACACACTAAAGAATTTCGTGACATTAGAGCCTATGAACAAATTTTTATTTAAGCGCATTTTAATGCGTTTATGCTGCATTCAACATAATAGAATTAACATACATTATAAAGATGCTTAAAAGCATGTTTACTCTAGAAAAAGGATATGTATAGACTAAATAATTTATTTACGGGACCCCACAAAAGAATTCCGTCAGTATATATAATTACTGTGGCTCCTTTTCTGGGATACATAAAAGAATTTCGTACTATTACGGTCTATAGTCGGTATTTCTTAAAAGTGTATTTTAACATGGTTACACCTCGTTAAATATAATGAAATTTTATTGGAATTTCAAAAGAAAGTTTTTCAGTGGAGAAATGTAGACATAGAATTGGTAATTCATTTGCAGGGTTACACAAAATAATTACGATATGTTATGTAAGTATTTTGCGTGAAATTTAGTACAGGTATTTATGAATTACAGGGAATTAATACAAGACAATCAGTTATTAGGAATACATATATATATACAGATAGTTATAGAAAGAGAGATACAACAGGGGGTTGAGGGAGGCAGAAACCCCCTCAGAAACGTTTCTGTTTATGTAGCAAATCAATCGAATCAATATATATATATTATGATATAATAAGGAATAAATAAAAATGACCTATTGAATAATGCGTGATGCAAATAGGACGTCGAGGCTCCTGATCTGCAGATCCACTAGTTTAATTTAAATTTCCAGCACTTTTTTTTTTTCTTTGTATAAGTACATATTTTGAGGTTCCCTGAATACTAAAGTCAAGTTTTTGACGGTTGATCTTTGTGTATGTCTGTTATCAACGTAACTAAAAAACGAATAATTGCGGGCAATTCAAATGTCGTATTTTGAAGTATATACGAGGTCACTAACTTGAAAAGTTTGATAGAGATTAATAAATTTCAAGGAGTGGTGCAGGTGAAAGTTGTGTGTGTGTGAATAATTTAGAATAAACTTTAAATTAAAAAACAGTCTTGTATTCTATATAAATGTAAGTACTATACTCAAACGGGGGTTGAGGAAAGCTGTAGCCTCCTCACACAGAATTATCAATGAAATAAAACTGTTTCTAAACCTAGTTTGAATTCTTTTTAACGTAGCTTTATATGCAGTACTTGTTATCTTACTTATCAATCTATCTATATAGCAGGGTTGGTACGTTATAGCAGGGTACGTTATAGCAGGGTTGGTACGTTATAGTGGTTTAAACCAGTTGGTTTAAACCACGGTTTAATCCAACTGTTTTTTTTTCCCTTAAAAACCAATTTTTTTTTTCCCCTTACCAAAATATTCAAAATTTTTATTCTATTGCCTCTTCTTTAAATACGTAAATGATTTTTACTTTTTCTTTAATTTATTTCATTTGTAATCTTGCTTGAGAGAAGGTTTTAGTCATGTGATTTATGTATGGCTGGCATAGATATAGTAATATGACATAGATTGATCATTGGGGGGAAAAATGATTCCTTTTTAAGCGGAGAAAAGTCCACAATAAGGCCGTCTTTCTCCGAATGAATACACACAGATAATTTAGAAAATAAAATTTATGAATAATTTATGTACTAAAGGTGAATGAAAAACTGCAGATACAATTTCAAATTCATTTTTTTTTTCTTTTATATATTTATTAATTTAGTTATTATTTAAAGTTAAACTCTTTTTATATACTAAAACTAACGTTCTTTACCTACGCCGCTGCTAAATATATTTAAAAGAATTTTGAAAATTCTATATTACTTACTAATATAAAATTTTAAAAAATATCAAGCTTTAAAAAACGTATTCCATTAAAAATCAAACCAGTTTTTATTTCATAATAATAACAAAGCAACTGATTATAAAAATTATATTTTTCATAATTTAGTCAAATATAATTAACTTTTATGATAACTTATCCATTTCTTTTCATAAATTTATTAGAAGAATTAAAAGACGCAATATTTCAACATTTTGAAAATTCATCAACATTCTATTCTATTCTGTTACAATTGCTGAGTTTCAGTGGTTTCAATACCACTATATGGCTAATGGCAAAAAAATTTTTCGGCATCAAAAATTTTTGCATGATAACAATGGGATGATAGATCTATATAAATTATTATATCTATGGTGGCTGGTTGTATTAAAAGTTATTACATATGAACAAAGAAGAAGAAAAAAAAAAAAAAATGTAGAAGAAAATAAGTCTATAACATTCATCTTAAAAAATATTAAATGAAAGGATGTAAAGTTAAATGCAGTAAAGTAAAATAAAATAAATAATAATGAAAAGCACATTTATTTTGTACAAGATATAACGTGAAAATTGTATAATTGTATAATTGTATAATTGTAAAATTGTACCCCCCCCACACACATACACACACACCTAATTTCGCCGTAAGTTATCGTAGAAACATGTGGCTGGTACCTATCGATCTGTAATAATATCTAGTTTTTAATGGTATAGTTAGATTTTGCTTAAGGGGTTATCTACATGTTAAAACAAGCATAAACTTCATTTTTTTCAATGAGGACCCCTATTTCTGACCTCATATTCAGATTTCTGAGATCAAGGCAGTTCGGAAAACATACCTATGTATGTACTTTAAATGAATTCTAAACAGAGTTAAACGTGAAAATGTGTTAGGGGACCGTCTATACATTTAGAAAAAATAAATCGTGATCTACCACGCAATATACATTATTTATTAAATTTTACACCGGAAAAAAAGTTCAGAAATGTTAATTATAAAATAAAAAACGATTCTAATTCGCAAAACTTTCTATGATATTTTATAAATTAAAAGATTTTTATTGGTTTCTATTTATTAAACTTTGAATAGTAAAATACATCACTTCATACGAAGAAAATTTAATATCTTGAATCATATTAACCCTATAATACAATGTTGAATTACAAAAATCTAGGTACCAAGGTAAAAGAATAATAGTAATAATGATAATAATATTAATAGCGGTTAAAAGAAAAAAAAAAAAAAGTGTTTAATATTTATGAAAACGAATTATCTACTTCTTGTTGGGTATATTTTTATTTTATACAGTAAGCCCCGCATGAAAGTGTTACTATAAAGTTTTACATTTAATTTTAGGCGTACAAACCAACAATAGATAATGTACAAAAATATAGATATCAAGATTTAAACTAAAATCTGAGAAAGGATATTTAACATTTTCGCGACCGCTGACGTAGGTTCTCGTCATTTGGAAATCTGTAACTCCTCCAGTGGGCGTTTCTTTCACAATTTGTGTGTTACGATATTTCTTAAGAATATTCCTTATATTCATATTCATATTTATATAAACAAAATAGTATGAATACAAATACTCTTACTAGAAAGAGTATAATTATTGTGTATAATCATATGAAAATAAATATGGATATAGAAAAAACGGTTTCCTATTGCCTAGATCGAATATTCCCCGTTCTGCAGTCGTCTACTGTACTTGAATTCTTAATTTTAAATGTGTAAAATCTATATCTTTAAAAGTAATAAGGCATATTACACAGTTTTAAATTCTTTTTCCGTGATAAATGTGATGCCAGTTTTACGCCGTTATTAGAATAATCGAAAATAAATAATATTGCGCTTTGTGCTTTGTGCTTTGTTTCAGTAATAGATTTTAAAAACTTAAAAAAAGAAAAAGAAAAAAGAAAAAATACCACCATATTACTCGGTATTTAATAAAAATTTTATATTTTATTATGTTACGTCATGCTATAAAATTTAAGTAGCATGTACGGTAGAGTAAACGAGTGCGAAAATGCCACAACAAGATTAAAACAGAAAATTTGTTTTAAAAACTCTGATAAAAATTATTTATATTAATTTAAAAGAAAGAAAAAACAAAAGTATTGTTCACTGCATATTGCTCTTTCAAATAATAATCGTCCTACCGCGTTTTCTAAATAATGATATATAACTTGAGATGCACGAATCCTAGAATATTCAAGTTAAAAACAAAAGACAAAAGGGATAAAATAGAATTTTAGCAGTGAGAAACAAGAAAAAGTTTTGTAATATTTAAGGACAAAGACTTAACATTTCAGAATCGAGTAAACTCCTTTTTGCAACTGAAGCCACGCCTTTACACAATTTTTCTAAAATTTTACATTATAAAACAAAATTATTTTATATACTTCCAATTAAATCATTTAATTTTTGTCTTCAGCATTCAATGTAGTAAATGCCATTGACATTTATGCATACCAGCGTCACATATAGAGTCATATACGAGTATGCAAACTAGTTTTTTTAATACTGTTTCCGCAATATAGAGGCGGGGCTTCATTTCATTTGGAATTCTTTCCCAATCTCTTGCCTGCATTGCGATAATTTTATAAAAAATAAGCCAATTTGTATAATAAACATCGAAATGGTACTTAGAAAACAATTAGAATAACATAAAAGTAAATTAAAATAGTTTTTCGTCAAAATGTATAGAGATATTGACTCACAGCGGATACAAATTATAACAAGTGACGCCCCCCTAACAGCAGTAAAAAATGAAATATCACTGTAACTCAAAAAATAATGTTAGGAACGAGCTGTAAATTTGGAAACCCATGTTTTTGATGATGCCCGTTCTATTCGTGCAAAAATTAACATAGGTCATAATTCATAATTTTTTCAAATATGAATTTATTAATAATTTTCATAATTCAAAAAATGATTTTTTAGCAAAAATTTGCATGGAATATGTTTGGGTCACTTCATTCTAACGAATTAAAAAAAACAGAATTTAAATATCATAATTATTTCGGAAGATATGATTTAATGTTTGTCACATTCATTTAACATTAGCATCCCCAAATTTAGACAGCTTATAACTCTATGAAAAATTGAGCGAAATATTTAAACTATACCATTTTCCGCGATGATTTGATCCAAAGAATTCAAATTAATTATAAAAAAGGGGGGTTACCATTGAAAAAAAATGAAGTTGATGTCAGTTTTAATATGTAGACGACCCCCTAAGTAAAATATAACTATAACATTACAAACTAGACGTTATTACAAACTGATCGGTACCAGTCGCATGTTTCTACGATAATTTATGGCGAAATTAGGTGGGGGGGGGGGGCGTTTTTTTTTTTTGGCTGACTGTACTAAATGTAAAAGCAAGTCATGTTGATTTTGAATTATCAAATAAAAAAGAAGTTGCATTAGAATACGTCTAGAAAGTTTTTTTTTTTTTTTTTTTTTTTAAACCTTTGATTTTAAAATTTCATGCAAAAAGTTCTGCATTCAAGGACATTTTTGTGAATTATTTTATTAAAATGCAACGGCACTAGAATGCTGGTAAAATTAAGAAAATGACATTAAAAGTTTTAATATCTAAGTATTAAAAATTGTTGAAATAATTCTAATCGAAAAAGATTCTTCATCTGTTGTA
Organism: Salticus scenicus; assembly: GCA_963930645.1. NCBI lineage: Eukaryota > Metazoa > Arthropoda > Arachnida > Araneae > Salticidae > Salticus > Salticus scenicus. The sequence continues at coordinate 173,549,926 of OZ005654.1, forward strand.
GAGTGTTTTCTTCTTTTGGGATTGTGTGATTAAAATAGAAAATCTAGTTTGAAAAGAACTATAAAACTTATAATTTTATTTAAAATATTAAATGTAAATTCTATTCAATAAGTAACTTTCAAATCGATTGCAATATTCCATTACATAATCCTAAAGCATAATATTTTTGTATATCTCTTCTTATAATTATTACTTTCTTCTATATGTAATATAGAGAAAGTATTGGATTCGTAAAAATTTTCGACCTCGGGTTTTTGATGGATTTACACGTTTTGAGAGCTGTAGAACACGATTTGACCCTTTTTAGAAAATGTCTGTCTGTCTGTCTGTCTGTCTGTCTGTCTGTCTGTCAGTCTGTGTGTGTGTGTGTGACAAAATTTTGTGGCAACTGTATCTCAGGAACTACTGCACAGAATTTCATACAAATTAGTATGTAGTTGCACCTTGACATAAATTAGTGCCTATCAACTTTTGGTAAAAAATGTCTTACAGGTTGCGTTGCCATCCCGCTTTTTCTAAATTTTTAACATGGTGATATAGGACAAAATTTTGTATAAATGTGCATAAAGAGAATTATTTTTTAGTAATCATTATGAAATTTACAAGAATTATTTATAATAGAGGTAGTCAACTGTGGAAAAAAATTTGTATGCGTAGGAGCCTCGTGAACCCCCCTGGGGGGGAAGTCCCCCCTCGAGGGGAGTAAATTTTAAAGATGGGTATCTTTCGAAAGGTCTCGTCAATACCTTTAAAACGAATGGTTGAACTATAAATCTGTGATAATTTAAAACAAAGTTATCGATTTTTTTTACTTTTAACAAAAAGTAACTTAGAAAAAAAATCGTTTTTTTTTTTTTTTTTTTTTTTAACGAAATTTAACCTGACTTGGTATTTAGTTGGCCCCTGACAAAAACTGGGGCTGATTAGATTTGGGGATCAATCACTCAACAGGTGGTGCTGTGATCGTATTTTTTCTAAATTTTTAACATGGCAGTATTGGACAAAATTTCGTATAAATATACATAATGGGAGTTATTCTTAACCTGTGATTGTGAAATTAATATGAATTATTGATAATAGTAGTAGTTAATTAGGAAAAAATCTGGGTCATCGCTTCCCCCCCCCTGGGGAATGTACCCCCGGGGGGGGGTAAATTTTCAAGATGGGTATCTTTCGAAAGGTCTCGTCAATATCTTTAAAACGAATGGTTGAACTATAAATATGTGATAATTTAAAACAAAGTTATCGATTTTTTTTACTTTTAACAAAAAAAAAAAAAAACTTAGAAAAAAAATAGCAATTTTTTTTTTTTTTTTTTTTTTTTTTTTTTTTAACGAAATTTATCCAAACTTGGTATTTAGTTGGTCCCCAACATAAACTGGTGCTGATTATGAATTTTCACAATGGGTATCTTTCGAAAGATCAGGTTGATAATAGTAGTAGTTAACTAGGAAAAAATTTTTGTGCATGTGGGGGCATCGATTCCCCCCCCCCCAACCGGGGGGGGGGAAGTTTCAAGATGGGTATCTTTCGAAAGATCTCGTCAATACCTTTAAAACGAATGGTTGAACGATAAATCTGTGATAATTTAAACCAAAGTTATCGATTTTTTTTAGTTTTAACAAAACAAAACTTAGAAAAAAAATCGCAATTTTTTTTTTTTAAACGAAATTTAACCAAACTTGGTATTTAGTTTGTCCCCGACATTAACTGGTGCTGATTATGTTTGGGGATCAATAGCTCAACAGGTGGCGCTGTGATAGCATTTTATCTAAATTTTTAACATGGCAGCATAGGACAAAAATTCGTATAAATGTGCATAATAAGAGTTGTTTTAAACTTGTGATTGTAAAATTAATATGAATTATTGATAATAGTAGTATGTAACTAGGAAAAAAATTTTCTGCATGGGGGGGGGCATCGCTTCCCCCCCTGGGGGGGAAGTACTCCCCCGGGGGGGATAAATTTTCAAGATGGGTATCTTTCGAAAGGTCTCGTCAATACCTTTAAAACGAATGGTTGAACTATAAATCTGTGATAATTTAAAACAAAGTTATCGATTTTTTTTACTTTTAACAAAAAAAAAAAAAAAAAAAAAAAAAAAAGAAAAAAAATACTACTTTTTTTTTATTTTTTTTTTTTTTAAATATTGTTACTGATTGAATATGTATAGGTAAATATAGAAGAAAGTCTTGTGGTGGCCACAACATACTAGTTTTTTATTGTATTGGAGTTCTTTGTTTTTTTCCTAGTTCATTAAATTAAGAATTTTATTATTATTAAATTAATTTGTTATCATTAAATTGTCGGAAAAGGCATCTTAGATTTAACATTCATTCTAAAAAAAAAACAAATTTTTATCAACTTACAGTAATAGTATTATTATCATTTGCATTATTTTAATGAAAACTCAATACTGCTGCAATTGTTGTACAGTCGGGGAAAAAAAAAAAAAAAAAAAAAAAAAAAAAAAAAACGCAACACTCAACGTAACTTCGTCGCTAATCGATGTAGAAAAATGTAATAGGTATCATTCGACGGGGAATTGTAAGTAGTTTCAGAATATGAATTGAAATTTTGAATTGGGGGTCGTCTACATATTAAAACGCGCACCAACTTTGATTTTTTCAATGGTAATGCCCCATTTTTATTTTATATTTGAATTCCTGGGATCGCGACAAGCGACAACGCAAAAAAGTATATTGGTTGTATATTTTACTTATTTTTTCACAGAGTTATAAGCGTTCAAAGTTTGAAGGTGCTAATGTTAAATTCATATTTCAAACTTTTATTAATAACTTCACAGAAAATAACTTGATCGATATAATTTTTTTTTTTTACGAGATACAGTGAAGAAACCCAAACATAATCCATCATTACTTTTTATTCCGAAAAATATTTTTAATTATGAAAAATATTAATAAATTCATATTCATAAAAATTATGAATTATGACCTATATTAATTTTTACATAAAATGAATCCTAATGCTGAAAAATATGGGTGTGCAAATTTGCAGCTCATTCCAGTTATTAGTTTTCGAGATATAAATAAATCTTTCTTTTGGAGGGGTTTAGGGGACCGTTTCTTATAAAATTTTGCATGAAATAACGAATCAAATCTTAAAAAATAACAAAGAAAATTAAACAAAATATTTTTATTTTTTATTTACGGGTCAAATTATATAACAACAACGTCAAACGCAAAGAAATGAAACAAAAATGATGATTTTTAGACATAGCATCAAGAATTCCTGTTTTCTAAAAAAGACAAGCCCCGCCTTCATCGTTCTTCAAAACAAAACAATATAGAAAAGAAAAGTAAATGTGACATTGAGTATTCCTGTTAAACCCCTTATTTTATGTTGACAAAAATATGCACAAGTGGTATTTACTTCATCGATAAATTGGCGATAAATTTTGAATCTTTTAAACGAACACTAGAAGGAAAAAATTAACTAATTGGGCGGGGTTTACTGTTTTAAAAAGAAAAGGTTTAATGTGAAGTTGTCAAACATAAAAAACGAATGGAATTGGAATGCAAGACAGACTTGTAAAATCGTTTCTTAACTACCGTCAAAGTTAAAAAAGGCCTAATCATTTGCTTCATATATTGCTTTATTTTATTTTATTTATTTACTTATTTATTTATTTTGTAGGGGGGAGGATTATTATTTTAAGGACACTTTAGTCTTTAAAATTTTATTAATATATTTTAACTTTATACATTTTTAAAACCATATTTTAACTTTTATAAATATATTTTAACACTTTTTGCAACTGCAGGATTTTGTCTTTTTGACAGTAAGATCCGTCTTCGGGCGTTATAATCTCAAAATAAAATATTTCAGAACAAATTTTCTGTATTCACAATTATATTACAAATGGATATACATTATAATTATATTCTTTCTAATTAATATATTTCTATCCATAGTATATTTTATTGCAAAAATATAAACACTGGGTACACACTTAAGAAATATGTAACACACAAATTACGAAAGAAACGCCCACTGACAGAGTTACAGATTTTCAAATGACTTGATTCTACGTCAGCAGTTGCGAAACGGTTAATTAAGAAATTATATTTTCATAGAAATTATAAAACGAATCGTACATTTCCAAAGAGTTCAACTGACCAAAAACTCGTAAGTGCGATTAAAATTGTTTAATATTTACTTCATGAACCCTTACAATAATTTATCCGAAAAGATTTAGTGCTTTATTGGTGATCAGTACAGATATAATAGACACTTTTACTTGAAAAATATTGCACTTTTTTCAAAAGGTACTGTATGGACTCATTGCAAGTGTAATGTTTTTAAATAGACCTAAAATTATCTAAACAAATACTGAAGTATATACAAATCTAAAAATTGAATTCAAGTTAATTAAAGAACTGAAAATGCAACGTTTTATTATTTTTTATAATTATTTTTTTCCTGAAAGATTTCCGGTGTGAAACATTAAAATTTTCTCAATTTCTAATAGGATCTTAATTTTATTTTTCTACATTTACAGATAACCCCCAACACATTTTTGTTTATAACTCTATAAATACTAAAGATAAAATATACAAACAGTATACTTTTCCGCACTGCCAGACTCTCAGAAATTCAAAAATGAAGTCAAAATTGGGTGTTGCTATTGAAAAAATCAAAGTTGGCACTCATTTCAATATGTAGATGACCCCTAATTCAAAATTTGACAACATATTCAGAAAGTGCTTTTAATTTCCTGTTGAATTATGTCTATTATATGTTCCTGCGTCAATTAATAACGAAATTACAGCGGGTGTTGCGTTTTTTTTCCCCGACTGTACATTTACAGAAGTTATGAATATAAAATATTTTAGCTGCAATAAAATTAAGTGCACTTTGATATAACAGTCTTTTATTCAATGATGAGATCGACAAAAGTGTTAAAATAATAATAATAATAATAATAATAATAATAATAATAATCTTCTATAATAATAAAAAAAAAAGGTTTGTCAGTCTGTCTGCCCGTCTGTCTGTCTGTTCTTTTATACGTTCAGCCCCTATTGAACGCAGAAGTACAAAAATTGACATACCGATGCTTAGGGGCCTTCCCGAGGAACTCCTGAAAACAGAATTAAAAATTTTTAATTAGTTGTGGAGATATTAATTAAAATGTCCACTCATGTCTAATCTAAAAGCGATCTCAATGACTGAGAACCGCCATTGCATAAAAAAAAGATATTTTAACGGAGTTAAAAGCAGAAAAAGTGGAAAATAAATTAGAAATATTTGTCCGATCGTTACGATTTCGATACCAAATGAAAGGGGCATTTTTTCTGAATCTAAGCGTGCAAGCGGCTTACCGGTACAACAATTAGATTTTTTAAAATTAACTAATGTATGAATTTTTTGTGGCAACATCATTTCAAATGCCAGACGACCGTCTGCCATGAAAAAGGAAATGATTGTAACCGATCAAGATGTCACGTGTTTTGTAGTGGGGGGGAAAAATTGCAATTTTCAGATTTTTTCAAATTTTCATTCACGTTACATTTGAATTAATATTCGGCCTAAACAACATATTATAAAGCTACTGTTCAATTTTCATGAAAATATGTGGATAAACAAAAAAAATTAGATTAATTTTTGTTTTATATTTTGCAGTATTTTAAATTGAGATATGCCGTTGAAAATTCGTAATATTTGGTTTTAACGCTCGATAATTCGATTCTGAATATTTTTGAAAGTGTAGATTTATTAGGAAGAGCTTGAGGGAGACGGGGGGGCGAAGAGAAAAAAAAAGAGTTACAGCGTTTGAAATTGTTATTATTAGGTTTTAAGGAAAGATAAATCGATCGCGGATATTTTCAAGTGTAAGATTATTAGAAATGACGGAAAGCGGGGTGGGAGGGGAAGTGGGAGGGGGGGGGCAAAGGAATGGTTGTTTCGGAAAAAACAACGGAAAACCCAGAACGCCTTTATTCTTTTATATTTTGCAGAGTTTCGAATTCTGATACTCCTTTCACATTTCATACAATGGATTTTTAACAGCATTTAGATCGGAATTACGGCAAAGCCTCTAATTTAGGCCGGGCAAAAAATTAGAAATTGAGTTAGACCGTTAAAAATTGGTATATATAGGTTTTTGGTGCTTACAAGTCGAATGTGGATATTTTCGAAAGTGTAAAATTAAGGAGGCATAGGAAGGGTGGTGAAGGAATACGCGCGCGCAGCGAGCGTATATACGGGTCAACGCTGACGAAGGCAGAGAGGACCCGGTGTGAATTTTTACCCGATCAGAAATGATTTTTTTTTTATTCCTTTTATTAAGAATAAAAATTTATGAGTAATAACATGAAATTTTGAGAAACCATAAGGGTGGTGAAGGAATACGCGCGCGCATCGCTCATATATATGCATTCGTGCGTGCGCATCGCGCACGGGTCTACGCTGAGGAAGGCAGTGGGGACCCGGTGCGACATTTTTCCCGATCAGAGTTTTTTTTTTTTTTTTTTTTTTTTTTTCACATGATAAAAATTAAAGCAATTTTGATAATTCATTAATTATGATGATTCATTTAAAAATAGTGACCAGCGAAGCGAGCGTAGCCTGCTAGTAATAATAATAAAACTTTGTGCAAAAGATAAACATTGAAACAAAATATAAGAATTCAGGTGGCAAAAGCCTGTATTATAGAAATAAATGATTTGATTGCTTTATTTTTAAACTTAAAAACGAATAAATAAATGTTTTATTAACATTGCTATGTGAAAACTTATTTAATTTGATGATATATAACAGAATTTCATATCTGAGAGTACAAATTTTGAGTTACAAAGTGCAAGCTGTGTTTCTTGTACAGATTTACAGAAAGAAAATCACAACCTACAAAAAAGGCTGAAAAATCTCATGTCTGTTTATTATTATTAATTTAAATATTTTTTTATATGAAGTAATAATTAATACTGGAATATGAATTACTTTTTAAAGTGGCAGTTTTATTTACAAATAAGTATAACGTGACTGGGAAACTATACTAATAAAAACCTGGTTAAAAAAAAAAAAAAAAAATGATTGTTTAGTTTAAAAAAAAAAAAAAAAAAAACTTGGTTTCTTACCAACCCTGCTATATTACATAGAAATGCAGGTTAAGAGAAAGTCGTGTAAGTGTCACACCAGACTATTTTAATTTTTTTTACTCTAAATTACAATATAGATAAATGGTTACAGTTGCATGTATTTTTCCTCCAACTACTGCTCTAATAAAGGAAAAGGAAAAAACTTTTGTCCTCTGTAACAATATTGCTGCAAAGTATTAAACTTCATTCCTGCATCAAAGTTGCTGTTTTGAATAAAGTAAATTTACAGTTAAAGTAGATACAGATGGCAGTTTTTTCACTTCTATGAATATCCACCTTGACGACAAACTCTTCAACTTAGGAATGAAATTTGACAAAAATTGGTAGTTTAATATAGCCAAAGTTTCGAAACTCTGATTTCAATAGAGGCCGAGTTGTGGAATTTTTTCGTAATGATCCATTAGTTTCTAGCGCAGAACCATATCAAAAGATCTATAAATCACTAACGAAACTATATATTAAAAGAAAAAAAGTCCCTCTCGAGGAATTCTGTTTGTGTTAAGACTTCAAGTTGAGCGGTCGTTTCTGAGAGACTCTGTTTTAAACGATTGATCATTGTTCCTGTATCCTGTATAAGCAAAATTCCTGTTGTCTAATGTACTTAACGTAACTTTCAGTACGAATGACTGTTTTATTGAACTGTTTCGAGATCAGAAAGAGAGGTTCACAATTAGATGGTAACCAAAGCAGTAGACAAAAAATTATTTTTTTCATAGGGGCTTCAAACTTCAGTACATAATGTTGAGCATTAAAAATTATGTATAATTTTGACAGATTTCAGAATATCCGGGAGGAAGGAGGGTTGTATCCCTAAAATCCCGCTTGGCTACGCCGTTGGATATAACAATCCTACATACAAATTTACAGCGTTCTACATTTAGCTGTTTGTGAGTTATGCGATATACACACATGTAGAGTCGGTAACAAAGGTGTGCGAATACTAGCGAAAATTCTTATGTAAAAAAAAGTACACTTCATACGGTTTTGTTAACTAAATCCTTGTCGAAGCCTGTTTTTAGTCTAAGAACATGATTCGATAAGGATTTATTTAACAAAACCATATGAAGTGTACTTTTTTTACATAGAAATTTTTGCTAGTGTTCGGACACTTTTGTTACCGACTGTACGTACATACAAACATTAATATATATATATATATATATATATATGTATATATATATGTAAAATCATATTAATCGTGTAATTCTGTAAGATCGTGTCGAGACCAAAATTGAAAGTCTACAACAAGACGTCAAGGTAGTCGCAAATATAAATTTGCAAGATTCTACGACCAACCGTTTTTGAGCTATACGAGATACAATATCATATCCGTTTCGTAAATCGTTTCACAATACTTCCTTACATAATGTATAGGGAAATAAAAAAGGAGCGAAAAACACGTGCAAACATTTATTAATATGCAAGCACGAGATCTTTATTTAAGGACACAAGATAAAATAGATCATTGCAGGGAACGCACGTGTCATACATATGCACTTAAAATAACAATCAAATAAACAGGACGTTATCTCTGTTGGTCGTCTGAATTATCGTTCAGTGTCCTTTGAGATTTAATAATCCTTCAGTTACTCTTAGTATCAAAGCCAAATATTATCTACGATATCTTCCCCATGTTTCCGGAAATAAAAATATCAAAGTCCGTGTTCGAGGATTAGTGGAATATCTATTGCTTGTGTGCCACAAATTATCTAGATTTTTAAATAAAAGTTTCTAATCTAGGTTCTGCTCAAGAAGATAACCATATCGATGACCTTTGGTCATGTCCGTGGAAGAAGAAAATCGTAATTTTTTTTATTCCTTATTGTTTCGAAATAGTAAGATAAACACATATCTATGTCATGGTCATTAAAATGATCACACGATATTCCAAAAGTACTACTGTTCTTACAGACAAAACAATATCTATAATTATGTAAACTTAGATAATATTTTTGACAAACGTGTTTTTTTTTTTTTTTTTTTTTGTATGTTTTATTTATTTATTTTCTGTCATCGCAGGATTTACTTAACGTTTTATTTCCCCTGTCCCTCTCTCAATTTTCCCCATAATTGTTAAAGAATTTTTTTTTTTTTTTTTCAATTTTTATTCAGAAATTTTGTTAAGGGGTTACATGAATTTTGAAGGCTAAGAAAAAGCATATTCTCTCTCTCCTTTTTAAATATAATGAATAAAAATTTTTACTCAAAATTTTGAGGATATAAAAATGTATGATTTAAACAATATTTTATACAATTTTCATTAAAAATTTTGGAAAATTCAACCAGTTAGTCCTGGTTTTCGAAGACTCTTCAGAAAAGCGATACTCAATACTGGTGAAGCACCGTGTCCCTTTTTTTTTTGCCTCCAATGGCGCGGCACATATTTGCGACTTAGCATAGGCCGGGGTGTAGCCGACATTGATGACCATTTGTGAAGGAGCACCCAATGGGTGGTCACCGCTACCCCTTACAGGGACAACACATTCATACCTTCTCCGGGATTCGAACCCAGGCCCAACCGTGTAGGAGTCAAGGACGCTAATCATTACACCGTTTAAGCGGCCGTGTTCAAGAAGGAAAAAAAAAAAAAAAAAAAAAAAAAAAAAAAAAACCTCTGAAAAGCGAAATCGCAATGTCAAAGTCCTATCTATATGATTGAAGTCGACTGTTAGAAGTCTTATTCTAGCTTCTCCGAACACAGCTCATTTCTATGGGATATTCTCGCAGCTCATAGAGTAGTTGGTCGCCATGCGGTGATCTGGCATTTTTCGCCATTTTGGACATCAAACCCGTTAAACATGACCTAGTCCAGGTAGGTAGGAGACGTCCAGAGGTTTTCAAGATTCCAAGACATGATTTCTCAACAACTAATAGTACCGATTTTATTAAATTTTTTCACACTTTTTCAAAATAGAATCGAATAGTGCTTGAACGAAAGATTTGTAAAATAACTGAAATTTGAATTTTTGGCAGAGTTGTATGCAAAAATAGTACAATTTATCCCACATAGAGGCTTGTAAAATTAGTTGTAATTGAAAAAGAAAACAGAAGAAAAATACATCAAGCATTAATAAATTCCATTTTGAAGAAGTGTGCATAAATTCAACAAAATCTGGGCAATATTTCGATGCTTATTATTCTCAAGATTAATTTATTTATAGGTTGCCTGTCCTCCCTAAAGATCTTGGGTCTACCGAAATTCTTTAGGAGTATCGTTAGAATCGAAAGCTCTTCACTAAGTGGTTTAAGGTTTTTATACCAAAAGGCTGACAATGCTCACTGGTGGATTCTTCCTTTTCATGCTAGCGCTACCTCGATATACATTAATTTCAAAATACAGAAATCATTATCACGCATAATAATTTTGTAATACACTCACTTGGTTTATACTTATAACTTTATCCAAGTCCAGTGCTAGCCTGTAATATTTAGCAGAATATTAGCAGTAATTTCGCTCACGTATATAATGTATCTGAATACTTTTGTACACCTCGGTTTCGGTACATGAACTATTTGTTTAATCTCGATAAAGAGTTTCAAGTAATATCTATATCTCCATATGATGCGTGTAAAGTATACGATTTCGGACTTCCTGCCAATGCTTGTTTTCGAGTTACATACTCCTAAGAGGCATATTAAAATAAAAAAAAGCAGAAAAAAGAAAAGAAAAGAAAGAAAAAAATCCTTAATGCAAAAGGAATGGAATCTTCTTTCTGAAAGCAAAATCTAAAACATTACATTTTGAAACATAAAATTTATAAAATAAAAGGACACAAAATTTTCCACTATACGCAAGCGAATTGATGACGTCACTGGCCGTTCGTGGATGTAAGAAAAATATTTCCTATGTTAATCGCCCATTGGGTTTCTTGTAAAAAATTATTAAAAATCGAGGAAAATTACTTCCCGATTTTAATCCCAATATTTGGATATATATATATGTATTGGTTATCGTGTGCATCCGTTAGATTAAGTTGTTTTTGCTGTAAAACTGATAAAATTTGAATTTTAATTTTCAAAACTCTAGAAAAAAAAAAAAAAAAAAAAAAAAAAAATGGAAAACTTCCATAGTCGATTGAAAACATAAATATTTCATTTCAAAGGATGATATTTACACAATAAATATCCAACTAATATACTAATTAAAAGGAAAATGATAAATATTCTATTATAATTTGAAGTCAAATTTATTTTCAAATGTCTAAATAAGTGTCTGATATAAGATACTCACTAGCAGGCTTTGCCCGCTTCGCTGGCCACTGAATTTAAAGGAAACTCTTTTCTATATAGCTTTATAAAAATAAAATAAAATAAATTACTGAAATTGTTCAAAAGCTCGCTCCAGGTCCCTGCTGCATTCGGCAGCGATTTGGTCATCTACTGCAACTCGGGCGCTTGTCCCTATTACCTGCGACAATAGTTTACCAATGAGCTTCCATTTAGGTGCTTATTATATAACAGTTTCGAAATAGATAGTATCGAAAAAATTGGAGTTTCCCTTTTATATCTGAATCCCAGTTACACGTGAACAACACTATACGTGTTGTTCACATATAACTCGGAATGGACTCAAATGTAACTGGGTTTAGACAACATAATGTTTGCTTGTACGTTATTTCATATGTTTATTTTGTTTATCCAATCAACCATTAAATGACAGCAATTTCACGCCAAATATTACAATATGCTGTGACCGGCTACGTCTGTCGCATGAGACAATTAATTTTTTGCGTTTATGTATAATTCATGGGTTGTAAACCTGATAGTACAGCCTTAATATAGTTCTCTTTGGCGGCTTTTGAATTTTTGTCACCATTTTAGACTTAATCCATTGTAACAATAAGACTTAATCCCTTGTAACAACATGCTATGAGCGCTATTTCTGCAGTATTTTAAACAACTAATCTTTTTATGGTTATATATATTTCCCATTAAACATATTTTTATTTATTTATTTAAATATTAATTCGAATTTTTCAAATATTTCTGTTCGACAGCGTGCAAGTGCAGTAACACACAGAGGCTCATTTGTTTTTATGATAAATTAGTATAGGGATTATTATATAAAAAAATAAATAAATAGGTAAACATTATCGTGTTACACACCTTTATTATGTCGCTCCATTGGCGGCTTTTGAATTTTTGTCGCCATATTAGCGATGGATTTTTTTTTTTTTTTTTTTGTATGAAAAGGGGAAGACTATTTTGCTAATAATTTTATCAGACTCTTTTTTGTTTATACATAAGAATCCTTTATATTCTGCTTATATTTTTAATGGTTTTTAGGTTTAAAATAGTGCTTGTTGAAATAAATTTCCTATCTTTAAAACTGCATTTGTTCTGTAAATTTTGTGTAAAAATAAATCATTTATGTTTTTATATATTTGATGCGCTACTTAAATTAAAATGGCTGTTGCTATATTAAACTTCTTGTCGAAAAACGTTCGGTGTATTTCAGCACCAAAATTTAAAAAATCGCCCAGCAGGATCTGTTAATGAAACTGATAAAATAAAAATATGGTTCATAGAGTTTAAATAATCTATTTAAAAAAAACTTTTAAAACCCAAATTATTAATGTATCGTATCACATACATAGATATAGTAATAATATATAGATTGATCATTGGGGAGAAAAAATTAATTCCTTTTCACTCGGGAAAAGACGGCGATTTTACCAAAATATGGCAGTCTTTCCCCGAGTGAATACACACGAATGTTTTAGCAAATAAAATTCACGAATAATTTATTTACTAAAGGTGAATGAAAAGCTCCAGATATAGTTTCAAATTCATTCTTCTTTTTTTCCGTTTTTCCTTGAATACCACTTAATGGCTGATTCCAAAGCTTTTATTTTCGGCATCAAAAATCTTTGCACGATAATATGGGGATGATAGATCTATATATATATTATTATATCTATGATCACATAAATCTTTTCGAAGATAGAATAAAACTTAATTTGAGAAAAATAATAATAACTTTTGTTTATTAACCAAAATAATTGATGAAATTTGAAATGCAAGTTGGTCTTGTGGGGTACAGGCTGTATATTATATTTTTGTGTTCGTGAGAGAAAATTTAAAAGAATTTTAAAACTGCAATTTTTAATCCCACTTAAAAATCATGTGACTTAATGTGAAGCAGGTTTTTCATTTTTTTTCCTCCTAACGGTTTCCATACAATCTTCTGCTGTTGCCACCTAAAATTCATACTTTAGTTAATTTAAAAAAATCTAATTGCCCGATTGATAAGCTGTTTAATGCATCGGATTCACAAAAATTTTCCCTTTCATTTGGTATCTTATTTATAACAACATGACTGATATTTCTAATTTATTTTCTAATCTTTCTGATTTATTTTCCTCATTTTAAATAAATGTACGTTTTTTTTTTTTTTTTAATTATTATTATTTTGTCGAAAAAAAAATTGGCAACAATTAAATTATGGATAAAATTTTAAAATTTAAATGGCTTATTTATCAGAAATTAGAAGGTTATTATTTTCACATTTTAATCAATTAAGAAAAACTAATCATCCGATTGATAAGCTGTTTAATGCATTGGATTTACAAAAATTTTCCCTTTCATTTGGTATCTTATTTGTAACGATGCGACTGATATTTCTAATTTATTTTCTAATCTTTCTGATTTATTTTCTTCATTTTAAATAAATGTACGTTTTTTTTTTTTTTTTTTAATTATTATTATTTTGTCGAAAAAAAATTGGCAACAATTAAATTATGGATAAAATGTTAAAATTTAAATGGCTTATTCATCAAAAATTAGAAGGTTATTACTTTCACATTTTAATTAATTAAGAAAAAACTAATCAAAAATTCGGAAATCTGACTTCGATGTGCACAATGACCCTTCGGGGGGCACCTTTGTGTTAAAGCTCGTGACTGTCCGAGCTACCGTTTTCGAGAACAGTGAAATATACTAATATTGCTCACTTAATAGTATAAGATATGTTACAGCGGAATAGATTTCATATGTGGAAAAAAAAATTGTTACGAAATTTTTATTAGATTTTTTTTAATTAATTAAAATATGAAAATAATAACCTGGTAATAGCTTAAAAATTCGGTACTTAAATTTTTAATTGTTGCAAAAAAAAAAAAAAAAAAAAAAAAGGGGGGGGGGGGCAATAAAGGTTTTTTTTTTTTTTTTTTTTTTTTTTTGTCATAAAATTAAATATGCTTTCACGCGAAAAATTAAAAAAAAAAATATATATATATATTAAATTTGCTCATGCATATAAAAAAATAAAAATGGAGTAAAAAAAAATTAATATACTGTTAAACCGCAGAAGGATGATCCCTGGCATCTTCTGCGCATGAGTGAAAAGGGTTGGTCCATTTATAAAATAGGAATGTCCGTCGTACCTAGGGATGTGTTTGTTTATTTGCATGAAAAAAATATAAACTCACTGATTGCATTTCTTTTCCTTCTTTGAACTGATTCTTGAATATCTGGTTATATAAATATTTTACGATTAATTAAAAGAAAGAAAAACTGATAATATTATAAAGGGGATAGTTTTAAGGTATAACTTTAGTATATCCCCATAGCTGAATTTGGCGATTTTTCTTTGGCGATATAATATGGCAGCCTATATTTTGTTTATTTTGGATTTATGATTTTATGATTTAGATTATGATTTTATCATTTATGATTTTTAGATTTATGATTTAGCCATAATCGCCAACAAAAAATTGCCAAATATCGTTGTGAGGATATATTAAAGTTGTTCTTTGAAGTGTGTAACACTAATTTAAAAATTATGTCAATTATTATTTACAAACTAGTATATAACATCCCTTAAAAAATGACGAAATGTGAAATCAATTAAGGTAGTGAATCAACGAATTCTTTGCCAGCTTCGCTGGTCACTATATTTAAAGGGGACTAATGTGCAAGTCGTACCTGGCGGGGAAGTTAAATCCTATTTCGTGAAGAATTCTTCTCAAAGTTTCTCTTTGATACTTAAAATTTATCTTTTCTTTAAGTACAGGAATTAATTTGGGAATGGTAGGTACGATCTTATTTACTGCGTAAAACTCATGTACTGTTCTTCGAATAACATCGCAATCAAAATTATCCAGAGAAATGTTTTCGATGGCACTGTTCTTTTGACGCTTTTTTGGTGATACAAACATTGGATTGTCTTCTCCTTTTGATTCTCTACGTATTCTTTAATCGTGGCTTCTGATATATTAGTTATTTCACTCGTACGTTTCACTGATTGGGAAAGTGGAACAATAGATTCTCCTTCTAAAGCTTCTTTATCGCAAAACTTAATGACATTATGTACAATACGCTTCGTTTCACTATGAAGAGGTTTAATCCGAGAACTCGTACCACATGTACGATCCATTTCAAATATAAACAGACTGTTATACAGAAAGAAATAAAAGAAAACAAAGCAGGAGTATTAATTATTCTACACATAACAGAGGAAACAAGAATAATAGAAAAATTTCCCCTCTCTCTTCATTGCTGTGTCTCCCAGAGCGTGAGTGGAATCGTCCTAGCACTTTGCCAACCAGGTATCAATCTTCGGCGGGCCAACAGTACCTCAATTTTAGTTTTTTTTTTTTTTTTCTTTTTTTTGTTTAAACAATATGTTTTTAGCCCGGATGAATCGCGATTGTCATGAAAGCTAACTCAGCATTATATTAAAGAGCTTTACTTATTGATAATCCTGGGTAATTTTTTAAATTTTGATGCTGAAATAGATCGGACATTTTTCGCCAAGGACTCCACTTTCGCAAAAGCCACTTTAAGCCAAGTAGTGCATCAAAAATACAAATAAACTAGTTAAAACCCGTCAAAATTTTACTGATAATTTTCAACTGAAATCTTTTCACGGCATAAAGTTTAAAACACCCTTGCTTTAATATTTCGCATTACTCTTAACAAGTTTAAAACGCCCTGTTTTAATCAATTATCTTTTGGTTGGAGCGGGAAGAGGGATAGTTTTATAAAATTTCAGTATACAAAATCTAAGCATACTCTACACAATATAAACAAAATCCTAATGTTTTTCCCCATTTTATTCTAAATATGACCGAAAGAATCTCTCTATCGCACCAAATCAGTGTTGCCAGATTGAGGATTTTTTTTTATTCAACTCGCACCAAAAATTTTAGAAGTGATGTTTGATATAAATAGTAGACTATTAATCTTCGAAGTTGTTAGGCAACCGTTACAATTTAAGTTTTGTGGTGGATATTGAATTAAAAAAAGTCCCCATCCTGGCAACACTGCACCAAATCGATTAATAATCTATAGAACTATACACTCGTTTTATGTTTACTGCGCAATTTATTCGTTGCTTTTCACGTGAAATGAAAGAATACAAAGATTTTCTACCTGCTTATATTAACTTATTATCAATGATAACAGTTCACAATTTTTTAATAAAAGACATACATGAAAGACAAAGATTTTGTTCACTTGTAAATTATATAATTAATTCTAATTTGCCAAGAAAATAATAAGTGTATTTTAAGTGTAAAATAATAGTTTTGATTCTGATTTTTCATTCCCATATTTATAAAATCACTTGGGTTTAATCCAAAATATTAATTCATTGTAGTATTCTAAAAATAAACTGCAAATCGGTATACAGTTAAAATTTGTTTTTACTGAAAAATAAATAAATAAAAATAAAATAAAAATTAGTTCATAAGCAGTTTTTTATAGAATCAGTTTTTAAAAATAAGTTAAATTGTTATATTCAATGACTACTAAACTTAAATATAAAATCAGAATAATTTAAAAAGTTTCTTCCAAATGAAACAATCGTACATTAGGAAATTTTAAAAGAAATCATAAAATTAGAATGTTTTAAAAGTAAAGATAAGATAAAAATCAATTTCAAGGCTCATCATTGAAATCCAGCTTAAAAGTTTGAAAATAAAGTTCAGACAGAAACACATTAAAATATATTGAATAATAATAATAATAAATCATACATGAAATTACGCCTTCCTTTTATGAATTGTTTGTTTTTTAATTTATGAGAGTATTAAGCATGCAAATTTAGGAATGAAGCTACAAAAAACTCATGAAATGATCACTAAAATAATAGAAATGAAACTTTATTCCCTGTTAAACCCAAGAAGGTGGGTTTATAACATATTGGTCAAGAAAGGAAAGAAACAGGCAACGGTGCATGAGCAAAATATCTCAACGTATAGTGTTATACAATGGTATATTATTATTTAAGTATTTTGTTTGACATTGAGATGTGATTTAAGCAAAATTGTGAATTTGCTTAAAATAAATTTACTACTAGTGCAATGTTTAAAAAATATAGTTAAATGATTATTGTCATACGAATGTAAATAAAGCTTTTCTTTCTTCAAACTAATAAATTAGCAAAATGTAGTTTGCTACACAGCATAAAAATAAAATCTATGGAACATCGATGATATTCCGTACAGGTACAATATGACAGTTTTAGCGCCATCTATAACCTAAAGATAAAATAAATAAATAAAATCTCAGAGATTTCTTTCTTTTTAGGGAGAGGGTTATTTATAAAAAGATACACTTTTAAAATCACATAAATTTATAAAGCAAAATAATTTAACCTAAAATAAATTTTAATAGGGTTTTCTTTATATTCAACAATTATTATTTTATTTGCACTTGGAAGTAGACTATGCTACTTAAAAATAAATTGATTTTGATTGAATTATTTATTTATTCATTTTTTTTTTTTTTTTAGCAGTATAATACTTTATTCTATCAAAATAGTATATTTCAACAAAAGTATACTGTTAAAAATAAATAAATAAATAAGAATCAATTTAATACTTTAGCAAGTAAATTTGCTCATTAAATTTTTAATAATAAATTATACTATGTAAATTGTTATTCGTATAAAATATAAATATTTTTAAGGTTATTTCTTTTAATTTTTTTTTCTGTAATATAGTATCGAAATGAAATATCAGAGATTAATTTAAAATTAGATTGAAAAATAAGTAAAAAAAAATAAAATAAAACCTCCTTTGATTTTAAACATCTATCTTCATTTTTTCTAAACAAAGTTTTCAACCGATAAAGGTTAACTTTTAAAGAACAATAAACTCTGACAATTTGTTAATTTTAAAATATTTTTTTTTTCTTTTAAGAAATTGAAAAAAATAATATTAGGAATATGGTATGGTATGTTTATATGGTAAGAGATGGCGCCACAAAAATTCTTGAAATATTATCCTGTGTAAGAAAATTTTCGTTGAAATGAAAATGCATACGATGGAAGCCGATAAGCATTCGCGAATTGCTCTCTTATACTTCCTTGGAAAGTCTGAATCAATGACTTAATCTTGTGAATTGTTTTTATTATTGAGCTTTAATCAGGCGTCTGCCATAGACATGTGAAATATCAATGTCGTCTGCTCGATCTCTATCATCGATGTTCATATTGCACTGCAATAAAGAGAAAGGAATATTCCCGTTCCGAATTGGTTCATAATTTTCTCGCGCATGCCCAGATCGTGCGATTTTGGTCTTAAAGAAATACCTTTGTGTTTTAATATATAAGATTATAAAATACTAGCTGACCCGTCCGGCTTCGCACTGATGAACAAATTTTAGTTAAAGATGGATTGATATGTAAAAAATCAAGAAATATATCAGTTTATATGTTATAGTCAGGCAATATTATTAACTGGAAAGTCAAAATATAATTTTACAATTATTTTTTTTAATTAGTTGTTAAATGTTGGCAATTTTTACTTAATGCTATTTATTTATTTATTTATTTATTTCATAAAAAGAAACATTTCTTTACTCATGAATAAAAAATATTGAAAAATAAACCTATGACATGAAAATGTTTTTGATAAAATTGACGTCATAATAGCTTTAATTATTATTTATTTTTTCATTTCGCAAATATATTTAATTTTTTCCATAATTGATTATTATTTTAATAATGTATATTAAAGGAGAAATCAATAATATGAAACAATATTCGTACAATATATACTATTACAGAATCTGGTGTGAAACAACCACACGACTTCCATTACCCACTATTACACGTAATATATACAATTTTTTGGAGATATTACTTGCATTTTTTGAGATTTTCGAGTAAGAGAAACTTGATACACGTATAAAGACACATACAACAGAGTTTGCATAGCGAGTTAAAAAATAAGGGGAAAAAAATAGATAGTTATTTTTTTAAACACGAATTTCCGAGATCTAAAACTGAACTACCTAATCAGGATGACCGTTAATATTCCTGAAATAAGCACGTAATACTTGAGAAAGGTTATCTAAATTGGATTAAAGAAAAAATTTTCAAGAATACGTTAGAGCCGTTTTTGAGATACCAACTTTTACCAAAACTTAACATACTCAATTATTGACCTAAAACAATAATTACATACAAAAGGATATTTAATAGGAAGTTAACATGGCGAGTTTGAAAAAAATCCGTACAGGCGTTTTTAAAGGAACGCACTTGCGAAGTCTGAAATTGAGCTGTTTATAGAGGACGCCTATCAATTTTCCTGAACTAAGCAACTTTTCAATCGAAAGGGCATCTAATATATTATTTATATAGCAACTTTGAAGAAAATCATTAGAGGTGTTTTTGAATATGGGCTTAGGGTCCCATTTCTGGTTTTCGATGACCCAATTCCGGTTTTTCAATTTTCACGAAAATTTGGAAAATTTATCTGTACACCAGACCTGAATCACTTGTGAAGTTTAGTAGTTCTATTTTTATTAGTTTTGGAGATATGACAGCCAGAAGATTACACACACACGTGCACATATACACACACACTGACCAATTGCCAAAACCTATACAATACTTCCACTACCTACGGTAGTAGGGTAATTGAAGTAAACACATACATCTCGTATTTACTACGATAATATACAGATTTTCGTATTACGTTTTCGATCGCCAAATACAAAAATCGCCAATGACGATAGATATCAAATCTATGCTTTGTTTTCAATTAAAATATTGAAAATTTTAATTAAAAATTTATTTTACCAAAATTTATTATAGCTTCTAGCACTTAGAGAGAGACAGTGTAACTTTTGATTATCGAAAGGAAAAAAAAAAAAAAAAAGCAATCGGCTTTTTAGTTCTAGCGATCGTTCTCTACATATGCATATAAACCTTTCTTTTTTTTATATTAGTATAGCTATAGAGCATAGGTATATTAAATAGGTTTCCAGTCAACATAATGTAACTCAAATAATTAAATGCTATTTACATTTCAGTAATGGCTGTATGCGCTATGTATATTGAGCTACTTGCCATAACTGTTAGTTGCTAAAAATAGTCGCCAAATAAATTTAAACATCTCAATACGCAAGCGAAGCATGACATCACTGACCTCCCGTGGATGCAAGAAAAAGATTTTCCATGTTAATCGCTCATTGGATTTTTTTATTTTTTTTTATTTTTTTTTTTATTAAAATTCTAGAAGAATTATTTCCCGATTTTAATCCTCATATTTGGGTATAGATATGTATTAGTTATTGTATGCATGCGTTAGATTGAGTTATTTTGCTGTCAAATTGACAAAATTTTAATTTTAAATTTCAAAACTGTCACCCTTGGCGTTTTTTGTATTTGGCGATCAAAAACGTAATACGAAAATATACATGCCAGATGTATATTTTCGTAATATGTATTGTACGAAATATTGTTTCATATTATTCGTTACACTCTTAATGTAAGTTTTTAAAATAACCATGATTTTTGAAAGGAATTAAATTATATTCGCCAGATAATTTGGCGATATTTTTTTTTTCTGCCAAGGATGACGGATATCAAATCTATTCCGCTGCAACATATTAGTATATTATATCAGATACTTTATTTAGACATTTGAAAACAAATTTGACTTCAAATTATGATAGAATATTTATCCTTTCCCTTTTAATTAGTTTATTAGTTGGATGTTTATTGTGTAAATATCATCCTTTGAAATGAAATGTTTATGTTTTCAATCGAATATGGAAATTTGCCATTTTTTTTTTCTAGAGTTTTGAAATTTAAAATTCCAATTTTATCAATTTTACAACAAAAACAATTTAATCAAACGGATGCACATGATAACTAATACATATCTATATCCAAATATGGGGATTAAAATGGGGAAATAATTTTCCTCGATCTTTATTATTTTTTTACAAAAAATCCAGTTCACTTTTTATATTATTGTTCGCGTGAAAATATATTTTATTATATGTCTAAAAATAAATTAATTCGTAAATCTTTTTGGCAACAATTATAAATTAAAATAAATAATATTATAAAATAGAATTTCTTATTTTATTTTATTTTATTTATTTATTTATTTTTAAATTCCAATTTCGTTTACACACATCAGTTTAAACCACGAAGTAATAAAGACTCCGTGGTTTAAACATTGATGCTTAGATATTATATCATATCATATGAAATTAAATTATTAGAAAAATAAACACTTTTAATTCTATAATGACGTCAGATTTAACGTGTAAGTTTAACAATTAAAAAAGCTTTATATGAATTTCAATTTAATGCACGTGCAAATATATTTCTTTTCTTTTCACGTCAAGATATTTTAAAAACGAAATGAATATGTAAATGTTTCTTTTATGTTGGCAGCAGCTAATTTTTTTTTAATATTTCATTATTTCCATTTCTATTACGGCTTCTATGGGGATTTTAATTAAAATGCTCAGATTTTAAACTAAAATTTATTTTATCAAAATTAAATATAGCCTATAACAATATGGAATACTGTAGCTTTCGGTCAGTGAAAGAAGTTTTTAAATCGGTTCAGTAGTTTCAGAGATTACCCTCCACAAACAAACAATTTTTTGCGCTTTATATAATGATATAGATTTAAAAACAGAAAAGAAAGGACAGGTAAGGAAAAAGAGAAAAAACAGAAAAAATAATCACATAAAGTAGGTATTTTTGTCCAAAGTGGCGATAAAATTTCAAAAGTCGCCAAGGGGAGTTATATTAAGGCTGTAGCTGTACCCTGATCGGGTCTACATATTTCATTATTTATTTTTCTGTATACTAACTACTATTAACTAACTCAACTACTATTATAACCCCCAAATTGTCTCATGCGATAGACGTAACCGATCATTGCACATTGTAATATTAGATTTGACGCGAAATTGTTGTCATTTTATGGTTGGTCGAATAAATCAAATAAATATAGAAAATAAAGTGAAAGAAAATATTATGTACACCACGACCACGTATAGTGTTGTTCATATGCAACTGGGATTCAAATATAAAATTGCTAATTCAACTTTTTCGATTCTGTCCGTTTCGAAAGTGTCATCTGATAAGCACTCAAATGGAAGCCCACTGGTAAGCTATTGTCACAGGCAATAGGGACAGGCATCCGAGAGTCTGCGAAAGAGTGGGTCGCTGCCGAAGGCAGCGTGGAACCAAAGCGAGCTTTAGAGCAATTTCATGATTTATTTATTTTTTATAAAGCCTAAACGAAATGTTTCCTTTAAATATAGTGACCAGCGAAGCGGGCAAAGCCTTCTTTGATTCCCTACCTTCATTGATTTCATAAATTTAAAAATGATTTCATTAACAAACTTTGATCTATTGGCACGCAAGGAGCATCTGACCGAGTTTTGTACATTTCGAGTTTGATTTAAAAAAAATTCCCGCATTCAGAATTCGGTTCGTTCCCGAACCGGGGCTTTTCTAGTTAATAATAACCGGTCAATGTAATAAATTCTCACAAATTAATCACTTTGACCGGCTTTTTCAGTTATTATTAATAATCACAGGTTATAATTAATAATTAACAATTAATCATATTGGCTGTAACATATAGTTATACATGTCAAAAAGTGCTTTTTCTGTGGTTTCTCAGAGGACTAGATCTCAACATCTATTGATAAAAATTGCACAAAATTACATATGTAATTAGTAATTGTGAGAATATATGTATTTATTAAATTTTTGTTTATGTAGACTGGTAGGTGGCGCTGTTACGTAAAATAATGCTGAAGAAAATATTGGATTTTCGACTTCCGATTTTCTATGAATTTACATGTTTTGAGATGCCCTAAACATGATTCGTTCATTATTAGGAAATGACTATCTGCGTATGATGTGTCGGCCAACCAATAGACAGAATATAAGCAAGGTTGATATCTGGACTTAAATTAATGATGATTTGCTTTTAAAATAAATAAAATAAATCGCCCAATAAATGGTGCTGCTGTGTTCTAATTCGACCCATTTAACTATAGGCTTTATATCAACTACTATAGTATACAAATACATCAGGCTTGATATATGAGATGAATATTTTGTAAACATATACTGCTACATCTTGTGTGCAAATCGGCCAACACGTGGCGCGGCTGTGAAGCAATTTAATTCCGTTTACTGAAGACAGTATCTTATAGCTTCTATGATATGTAAGTGCACCAAACTTGGTATGTGAGATGGAAAATATGTAAAATCATGCTGATTCAGTTTGAATGCATACCGGACGAAATGTGGCGCTGTTATGCAGCAATTAATTTTCATTTTCGGGAAGGCTATACCACAGCTTCTATATTATGTATGTGAAAGAAACTCTTTATGTATTTTATTTATTTATTTTATTTTATTTATTTTTAGAATAGAATCTAAAAACTTTGTTTCAACGAAATTTTGAATTTCTATATTTATTATTTAAATTCTTATTTAAAAAATTGGTCGAGTTTCGACCACTGCGCGATACTAGTTCTGCTTTACTTGCAATTTTTTCAAATTAGAATATTTGAGGAGCAAACATTCAAACCGTGCAGTGCCTGATTTAAGGCAGGGCATTCGGGGCATGTGCCCTGGGCCCTCTCACTGAGGGGGGCCTCCAACAAATTCAATCATACGTTTGAAAAAATAGTTAAAATGAAAATTTTCCAAATTTTGCTATAATGATCATTGCTTTTTGTTTTTTCATCGATAGATGGAGGTATTAATGCGCTGTTATATAAATCAGCGGTATAATCTTTCAAGGAAACTGTCAGTTCATTGAAAAAATTGCAATATTTTTGCTAAATGCAAATACAACTGCATACTACCGATACTGCATTCCAAAGTCTTACTAAGGCTAACTAAATCCGAGGCAAGCACCACAGTGCAGATACGCGGGTGCGATGTACATTGATCCGATAGACAAGCATCGGATCTAGTTAAGTCTTACCAATAAAATGAAAAGAAGAGAAAATTTTTTGACACGTGAATCAAAAATATGCGGTTTGTTGTAATATTAAAGTACGAGGAAAAGGGGCCCATTGAATATGAGTGCCCTGGGCCTCCAACTGAGTAAATCGGTCCCTGAAACCGTGTTTTCTCCAAAAAAAAAAAAAAAAAAAAAAATGAGTTAGTGATTTTTCTGTGAACTAAATATCACAAAATTATACTATTATCTTAAACCAAAAAAAAATTTATCACATTATAAACGCTCTTAGAAAGTTGGGGTTTCAATCAAACAGTGTTTCCTCCAGAGCCTGTTTTCAGTCAAACTGTGATTTCTCCAGCCGACCACTCAGGACTGTTCTTTCTGGTCGCGTGACTCGTACGTGTACTAGCTTTTGTTTGTTTATTTCGTTAGTTCTATCTTGTTTTCTTCAATTTAGAGGAGTGTAATTTTTAATTTCCAATGGAAGAATTAATAAGTGGTATATTAGTGAGTACTTCTAATTATGGAACTAGAAAAAGACAGAGAATTGGTGGGAAAAGAAAAGAAGCGAAAGAGAAACGATATTCAGCATCTTCAGATAACGTTTATGCTCCATGCAAACATTCTAGTAATACTTTTTCATGCACTGATGTTAGACCTAATGACATTAAGAAGTTTTGGGATAGACATTACGAAATTGCGGACAAACAGCGACAAGATTCTATTATAGCGTCATTGGTTGTTACAAAAAATGTAACTCGACGTAGACCTAATAACCCAACTCAAAATAAATCGCAATCATCTGGCTCACAGCATGCATTTTCTTCTTATTTTATTACTAGTAGCAGTGGTAGGAGAATTCCTGTGTGTAAAAGCAATTTCATGGCTATAACAAAAATAAGTCGTACAAGGCTAGCCAATATTGTTACTAAAGTACATGCTGGTGAACCTATTGAGGAAAAGGGAGGCGGCGATAGAAAAAGCCACTTAAGCATTAATAAAAAAAACAAGGTAAGAGAATTCATCTCAAACTTAAAGGCATCAGAAAGTCATTATGGAAGACAAAAATCGGAGCGATTTTACTTGCACTGTACATTAAGTATAAGGAAGTTGCATGAAGTTTACAACAAGAAATGCAACGACGACCTGGACAAAGTTAATTTCGCTATGTTCAGAAGAATATTCATAAATGAATTTAATATAGGCTTTATGTCTCCTTCTATGTTTACAACACGTGTTCTTTACTTGACCAAAAAATAAAGCCCTGTCCTGCAGGGTCTACAGAAAAAGTTGATCATATGACTTACAAAAGAATTCATATACTAAGAGCCAATGCATTTTGTTCCATTATGAAAGAAAATACAGGTGAATCAGTCGTTAGTTTATGTTTTGATTTACAACAGATTCAACAGCTGCCAAAAACAAATATTCAAGATGCCTATTACTTAAGGCAATTAAACTTTTACAGCTTATGCATAATGAGTTTGGATGGTCTAAGTACAGCAGTTTATACTTGGGCTGCGGAGTGAGCAGGCAAAGGCAGCACTAAAATATCGTCGGCTTTATATTGTCACCTAAACAAAATGGACCTTGAAGGTAAAAAACCTTTGCGGCTCTTTTGCGATGGGTGTATTGCCCAAAAAAAGAATAACATAATTTTTCAAATGCTTTTGCACTTTTTGTACACTACAACGTCAAGCATTGAAAATAGAGTATTGTACTTTCCTGTCAGAGGACATAGTTTCCTTCCAGCAGATCGTATATTCGGTCGTGTTGAGAAGATCCTCAGAAAAAATGTAATAACATCATCTAAGGAACAGTACTATGAACTGTATCAGAAAGTTGGTGATGTAAAAATATTGGGTATTGATTGGAAACTTTATAATACGAAATCACTTAATGCTTATTTCAAAAATTTACCATACATATCAGAACTAAAAAGAATAGTTTTAGAAAAAATAATAGAGAAAGTGTGATGGTCAAAGGATTCAAAAACTATAAATTCGAAGATATAAAATAACAATCTGGAGCAAAACTTTTTAGGAAGGGGATTAATACTGCTATTATACGAAATGTTGCCTTACAATGTCTTCCTCTGGGTCATGGAATATCACTTGAAAAGAAAAATGATGTAGACAAACTTTTAAAGTTGATGTATGGTGAAAAGTGGAAAAATCAGCCTGATTTTAAATGGTATAAAAATATCATTACTAATAACTTTCATGTAGAATATGAAGAAACAGAGGAAACATGCAATTGCTTATGTGAAGATATTGGTTTAAAAATTTAAATTTCAAATTAACTTAAAAATTTTAGTTCTTCCCTATAATTTGCAGGATGATTTTTCACGCGTAAATACTTAATTTTATTTTATAATTACACAACAAAAGTCTGTTCTATTAATTAGTTTTATTTCATTAAAAATGTTAATTCATCAATATGCGAGTTACACACTTTTTCATTCAAAAAATGTTTTGTCCACATTGGAAACATTCAAAACATGTTTTCTCCTCTGTGTTTCGGTCAAAACATGCTTTCTCCAAATTTCAAATGCATTTTTCTAATTAACTTTAAGTTTATTAGGTAAAGTATGCCTACAGATCTTCCTAGTAACCAGTAATACAACTAAACAAACGACAATTAGGGTCTAAGAAGGGTTATTTTTAAATTTATCAGTTTTTTGTGTTTTCTGAAAAATTGTATTCGAAGGAGAAAACACGGTTTGAATGTTTGCTCCTCATTTATAGCCAATGCAGTTCAAGCCATTATCATAAACAGTGGTCTGAATGTGACATCTTTATGAAGAAAATAATCCTCTTAATAGATTTTTATGAAAATTTTCGTCCTTTTTTGTTATGTTGTAAAAATCGTAAAGTTTGAATAATTTACGATGTTTTCAAAGTAGAATTTTCATAGTTAATGATGTTCATGTCAGTATTCTAAATGTTATTTCAAAGGTGGTCTGGCATCTTTATGATGAAAATATCCCTAAAAAATTGACGTTTATGCGTGAAATTTTGCCCCGTTCTGTTGTTTTAAGAAATTTATAAATTTCGAATAACTTAAAGATGTTTTCAAATTGGAATATTCATAGTAAATAATGATGTTCATGTCAGCATGATAATTCATATTCTAATGTTGTTCTGACATCTTAACTATAAATAAATTCTTTTTTAAAGCATTTTTAAGAAAAATTGTGGTCTAGTAAAATATGTAACGACAGATTTCGAATTCGGGTTTCAATTGGTGTAATTTATTATTTTTTTTTGGTCCGGAATTTGTGCTCAGCCGGAACAGACACATTAGCAGGAATAATAAGCAATAAAATGTGAAATGTCTATCGTGTTTCCGTTTTGGCACAACTCTCTTGTAATGAACTCGACTAACCATGACCCAAAACACGGACTCGTGTTATCTGATTAGTGAATGAAAATAGCTGTTTATGTGTATGTTGTTTCAAATAAAAAGTTCAGCAGACGCAAAGTATCGAAATGCTGTTTTTAAACACAATTTTCCCACAATGTATTTTAAACTGCTTTTTAATTGACAGGTCACGGAAAATTCATGTTGATAACAGTAATGGTATTCATAACAAAAATGTCAAATAAGCCTACGTGATGGAATAGTCGGCAGGGAGCTGCCCTCTGTGGAGCCTCACGTCCCGGAGCTCTAATCCTGTTTCAGGGATGTTTGTGATGTCTTTTATCATACAGATAAGAAATATTGAATTGTTATTGTGCAACTAATATAATATGGATCAATCGAGACAAAAGTCCTTGTAACTAGAGGTAGAGTCCGACAATGCTTCTTGAAGACCTGGGGTACTGATGTCATTTGGAAGCAGAGCCCGACTAAAACATTTTTGTGCCCAGGGCATTTTAAAATTTTCGTGCCCCCTTAGAAGAGCAAGAGTTCTCCCCCCCCCCCCCCCAAAAAAAAAAAAAAAAAAAAAAGTCCGATTAGTAATATACCACAGTTTTTAGCAGGCGAAAAAGCAAATCGAAAAGAATATATATATATATATATTTGATCAAAAATTAATCTGATTTTGTTTTAGGCCAGGTTTTAAAAGCAAATAAAATTACCCCCAGTCAGTTTAACGACAGTTTTTATTTTAAAATTTCATTAATGTAAGTAAAACACAGTTGAGTTAAAAAAAAAAAAAAAAAAGAAAGAAAGAAAGAAAAGGGAAGATTTAGACCATATAATTTTAGCCATTAGTAAAATTTTGTGCCCCTCAGAATTTTCGTCCCAGGGCACTAGCCCCGGGTGCCCTTGCAATAGTCAGGCCTTGTTTGGAAGCCCTCTTTCCATGTTCTATAGAGCTTGGCAAAAGGACCCATTCTCAAAAAACAAAAGTAAATAAATAAAAACAGTGCATTTTAAAAATTTTCCCTTCAATAACACCTTCTATTTCTTCATTTTTTTAGCAACCTATAACAAAATCAATAGTTTTAGGTTCCAGACAAATAAAAAACTGAAGCACACTGATCAGCTAATATACATTAGTTTAGGAGATTAGTGACAAAATTTAATAATTAGTTAAGCTCTCTAATTAAATACAGAAAGAAAATTTTAATCAGTTTTTGCTTTTAATAGACATATAATGAAAAAAAAAAAAGTACTATTACTTCCCAACCTTTGGAAATAAGGCCCCCTAAATTTGGAGGCCTTGGGCTAGTGCCCCGCGTACCCGTGCCATAATCTGGCCCTGACTAGAGGTCTCAAAGTTATGAAATGAGTACCCAAATGTGTGAATATTTTACTACTTAAATGTCAAATATTTTACCATTATTTAGCAACATTAAATTATATAAAAATTATATATACAAAAAGAAAAGACAGTTTTAATGTAAAAAATATACACTTAATTATTTTCCTCTCTCTCTCTAATAATAAGATCAAATACATTCAATTATGTTTTTTTTTTTTTTTTTTAAATAATAAAAAAAAAATGCTAAGACCCTCTGTAACTTTCGTAGTAACAAAATAGAAAATTGCAGAAATATTTCTTCCAATTAGTAATATATATAATACTAGCAAACCCGTGCGAAATATTCGCACTTTATTTCTTTTCTTATTTACCTTTAAAATTTGGAACTAATAAAGGTTATACCAATTTCACCCCCTAATTAAAATTCTAATTTACCAGAAGCCAAATTATTATTAAAACCAAATTAATATTGCACAATAGTGAAACCAAAATCATTTAAAGAAAGGTTTCAAAATAAAATTCATGGTTCAGGACCCAATTTTCATACTTCCACAGGTGGTACAGTTTTAATATAGGACTTCCACGACGCCTTTTAAATTTTTGTCGTCATGTTGGCGATAACTTTTTATTAATTTTGGTATATATATATATATATATATATTGTTTAAAAATAAATAAATAAACAAAATAATTCCTATTTTGATTATATTTTTTATGATTGTGTTTTTTAGTCAATTTATGACACAAAAGTTCGTATTCTGCATATATCTTTAAAATATTGCTAAGTTTAAAATGACGCTAGCAAAGATTCTGAAGAAACAACTGTTAAAAATATAATTTTTCCTAAAATAATCTCCTCAGACAAATGTCGTCATTTTTTCTTATTAGTCCATTGATCTAAGTCCGCGTGCTTAAATATTGTCCATGTATAAATATTATTATTTTTTTTTATCCTCGCGTATCGTATCGTTTCGACATAAAATAATTGAAACTGGTCCACGTTAGAGAAATATTATATAGATTGCTTTGTATAGCTGTCATAACGTTTTAGCAATGTACTAAATATTAAGCTTTATTATCTATAAATATTTATTAGAATAAAGGTAAATCTTTTTGTGTGGCGTGTGGCCATAAAAAAATAATAATAATAATTCTTGTGTACTTATTTCAATACTGCAAAATTTCACTATTAAAGTATTAATTTAAAAAGTAGTCAAAATCAAAATTTCGTTACACTGATATTCTACATTTTTTTTCTCCTTTGCGGATTAGAGAGGCGTTTAACTTAAAAAAAAAATTGTAGCATTAATAAATAAATAAATAAATAAAAGTTTTTTAAAAAGTTAAAAAATCATTTAAAGAAAAGTTTAAGAAGCACAGCATATAATTAAACTTGGTAAGTTCAAATTGATTTTTTATTCCTCGTGGATCAGATTGTCGTCCTGCCTATTATCAGGGCCCGATTAAGCTTTGAAGCTAGGGGGAGCTCAGCATCATTTCAGGGCCCTCTTTCATTTCAGAAAATCTTGTTTTCCTGTTACATATTGTAATATAAAAATGCTATAGACCAAAAATTAGTATGTTTATAGTTTTTTTTTTTTTTTTTTCATTCATATATCTGGGTGGTTTCTACACACAACATAAAAATCGTGTAACTTATTAATTAAGGACATTCAGATTTTTGAGGTTAAATAATAGATTATTCCCAAAATAGTGAGTATTTTATATTGCTTTAGGTGAATTTTCTCAGAAAAATTCAATCTCAGTATGAAAAAATAAAACAGAAAATTCAAGACCATTAGTCATTTTGGGGGCCCCTCTTAAATTTTAGAGGGGAAGCTTGTGCTTCCCGAGCCTTTTGGGTAATCAGGCCCAGCCTATTATTCTATTTCTGAGGGAGGGGGGGGGGGCTTTAAACAAAGTGATGTTAGAGACCTTGAATGTAGGGTCTCTAAGTACTGTGGGTGAAAGTTGTCTGAATACTAATTTGGAATAACTTTTTAATTTAATAACAACTTTGAACTCCATTTAAATGTAGGTACTATATTCAAATGGGATAGGGCGGAGTAGGCGGTACCTCCCTCAAACAGAATTATTGGTGAAATAAAACTGTTCTGTTTGAAATTTTTTTTAACGATGGTTTATATACAGTATTTGTTATCCTACCCCTTGATCTGCAATTTGTCTTTATACTAATATTGAAATGCACAGTAAGAGAAAGTGTGCGAATGCCACAGCAGATTATATTTAGTATTTGCGGTCAGGCAGGGGTCTAATTTTTTCTTATTTCCGGTGACGGACCAACGCATTCACTTTTACTTCGGATCAGGTGCAGATCTTTAGTCTAAGTAGTCTCATTTGTGACAGACATGACATCACACAGACTTCTTGTCCAGTTTTAAATACTAATAATGTATCATAATGAATTTTGGTGGGCCAATATCTCCGTGTGTCTTGCTTTTAAATAATACAAAACTTTTTTTAACCTAAGAAAAAATAATTTAAACTTATCAAGGTAAAAATGTAACATGAGGACAAGCATAGCAAAAAACAGACATGATTTTTAATGACTGGAGTCATTCCTCTAAATTGAAACACATTTGAAGTTCCGAAATTTTAATTTGCACAAACAGGACTTACATCTGATATGATTTTTTTTTTTTTTTTTTTTTTAATTTAAATAAACATATAAGAAGTTATTTAGTAGCATGACAGACTTGACATGACTAAAAATTTAGAATTACCATTGCCTACTCCTTTTTAAAAATATTTTTTTGATAAATAATTTACAATACTACATATAGATATATATATAATAATTGAATTAGTTTAAAATTTAAAAAAGTTTTCTGTATCAACTTTAGCATGAAATTAACCAATATCAAGTTAAAATAAATATTAACTTCATTTTTTTACGAAAACAATAATAATAATAATAAATTAAAATAAAGTTGAAATTTCGAATTTAAGACGATTTGACACCTTTGACTTGGTACTATTGAAGATTTCATATAAAATCTTATATTTCCATTTAATATTTAGAAGCTGAACTATATTAGGTTTATTAATATATCACACAATCAGCAGATTGGGAAGAAAATCATATATATTGAAAACTTATTTTTCCAACTGAGTGAAAATGATGTCCGGACCCCGTCGACATTTTCACTCAATTGGAAAAATAAATTTTCAATATATATATTAGGTTTGTTCAATAAAATATATATTCAGGCAACAATTCTTGTGGTTTTGGATATATTTTTTACAGATTTGAAATCCTTAAATTGCTTTTCTCAGTTTGCATTTTTTCATGAATTCACGATCTCCAAAATGCTAAAACTTCTATAGATATAAAAAAAAAAAAAAAAAACTTAATTTTATATATTTATTTTTGGATGTTTTATAGAACCTACTTAAAAGAGATGGATTTTGCAATATCTTTAAAAGAAAAAAAAAAAAAATCATTTTTTCCCTCCACCAAAACACTATTTAATAAATTTCAAAATCAATTGTAGATTCTATTAGGGGTCGCAGCGTTCCTTATATTTTTACAATCATTTTATTTTACTGTCACCACAAATTTCAAATGGAAAAATTTCCTGAAAGTTTTCATGCTGAACCTAAAAACCTTGACCAAAATTTTCTCTCTGATTTTGTGGTGCAAGTATAATAAAATGATCGTGAAAATATAGAAACGTTGCAACCCTTGATTCTGTTAAACTAATATCTGTAGCATGGGCGCAGGAAAGGGAGGGGCTAAGAGGGCTCAAGCTCAAGCCCCCTCCCTCCCTACTGGTTATTACAAAATTTCCTTTTAATGCCAAATAAAAGAATCACTCATTTAAAACCAAAATTAAAACCTTATAAATGTTCATAATTACTAATAATATTTTGTAAATAATACTAATAATTAGTAAAAATAAAGTAACATTTAATTATTATTTGATTTTTTAAGAATAATTTTGAGTCACTTTTAAAATGAAATATTTTGCGCCCCTCCCATGACTTTTGAATCGCTACGTCCCTGATCTGTAGAAGTTTTAGCATTTTAGTGGTCATGAATTCGTGAAAAAATGCAAACTGAGAAAACGTGATTTAAAGATTTTAAATCTGTAAAAATAAAAATAAATAAATAAAAACCTTAAGAATTGTTGAAATTAATAATTCAATGTCTTTGGCTTTTCAGAAATGATGCACTGGTGAGTTCCAGTATGCAATATAAAAGAGTTCCCATGCGTTCAATCCAATATATAAAAATTTATTGAAATAAAAGTAGTATGAGAATTGCGCTCCCATGCAAATCAAGCCCTGCCCATGAACATTTGCCGGAGTTAGAACGCAGACAGACTCACAAACTGATGTCGGAAAATGTTAAAAAATGATGAAAGAGAAAGAAAGAGAGAAAAAAAGAAAACGAAAATGAGAAAAAAAAAGTAAAGAAAAAATACCTGATTCAGTTTTTAATGGGGTTGGGTTGGTAATTTTTAATGTGTAGATGATGACTGGCGCCCAAGTTTAATTTGTAAATAACATTAAATTTTTAATTAATTGTATCTTAATTATTTCAGGGTATTTTAAAATATTTTTTATGAGTGTGAAACAATCAGTAAAATAATACACCAGATTTTGAAACGCCAGTGTCATTGTTGATATACGGAATAAATAATTTCTCTTCTTTTATTAGTAAGCTAAATCCAAAGCAGAGCCCAAGCGTTCAAATATTTCCCTGAAGCAAAACATGTGGTTGTCAATGGAAAGAAAGGTATCAGACCAGAGCCTCCTTAAGTAGATGCCTTCCACGCGCTGCGAATCCCAATGTTAAATTAGGTAACATTTAAAAAACAAAACTAACGCTAGGTGACAGCACCTACGCAGAGCAACAATTTTCTTCTCTTTCATAGATAAGTTATATTTTTCATCTAAAAATCTAGCTATTAATTTGAATTTAAAGTCCAAAATTGTATTTTTTTTTTTTTTTTTTTTTTTTCTTTCTTTTAATTTGAAAAAATCATGTGAAAGTGCTTTATCGTAAATATTTTCAAAAAAATATTCAAATATTTATATTTAAAAAAGTATAGGGTTTAATTTTCTTCGGAAGTGGACAAGACCTATTTTAGCTTTTCAACTAATTGAATTACAGCGTATCTAATAAATAACACCTTTTTTTGTTTAAATATATTATTAATTAAAAAACAAAATTTAAAATTAAATAAGCAAAAACATGGCATGTCTATCACGCGATTAAATTATTTTTTATGTATTTATTCAATAAAAATTTCAATTTTTTTTTTAATTTAGATATCAGATGAAAGTTTCGTTTATATAAATTAAAATCTCTGAACTTTAAATGAGTTTCAGTTTAGAATGAATAATTTATAATGATAAATTATTAAAATCATGTTTTTTTTTTTTTTTTTTTTTTTTTTTTTTTTGTCATGTCCTTTACGTTACATTTTTACCTTATTAGGTGTGAATTATTTTTCTTAAATCGAGAATTTTATATTATTTATAAGAAAAATAGACCAGCACATTAACGAGATAAGTTAACATTCAGTAATAAAAACTGGAGAAGAAAACAATCTGTTGTCTAGTCCGTCACAAAAAATAAATAAACAACCATTAAGATTTAAATTTTTAAAATTAAGGATTTCTTGAGTATAAGTTTTCTCTCGCACGAAGTTTTTTTTTTTCAAGATTTTATTAGCTCCACAAGTTCCGAGAGGGTATGCTTTCGAAACTGATAGACAGTTTCGAAATAAAGTTGTGTTATGTTTACATGTTTTGAGGTCTCCTGAAACGAAAAATAATGTTTTTAGCGGTTGGTCTGTGCGCGTCGGTTTGTCTATCTCGGATATACTTGGAAAATGCTGAAAGTGTATTTCATTTTGTGTTAGGTGTTTTTCATATAAGACTAAATTTAAATGCACAATCTGATGTGCACATAGTTTATTGAAAATATACAGGGCTATCCAAAATTAAGCTAAACGTTCTTTTCTGTAGAATGTAATTGACGGAAGTGCTTTGCTACACTTTTTTTTTATGTCGACGAATACTGTTGAAGAAGGAAAATTAATTTTTTGAACCTATAATGTAAACAAAGTATTTTTTTGAAGTTCTTTTTTCAACTCACGTTTTTGAATAAAGTCACGTTTTGGGGTTCCCTGAATACAAAAAACATTTTTTTTTTTTTTTTTTTAGTAATTGATTTATATGCATATTTATTATCAGAATAACTCAAAAACAAACAAATGCAGGAAAGGAAATTCACAATTGTATTTTAAAACTCGTATTAGGTTTCAATTTGAAAAATTTGATGAAGATTGGCAAATTTAAGGACAAATTAATAACATCCTTGAAATATTTTTACTTCCATTACCCTACTACCGTACGTAATGAAAGTATTGTGTTCGGTCCAAAAATTCGATATCGAGTTTTCCCCTAATTTATATTTTTAAGGTCTCGTGAGTCCAAAAAAAGTAGTTTTTGGCAATTAGCCAGTATATGTGTGTGTGTGTATATGTGAGTGTATGGATGTGGAGAATTTCTATTTCAAAAAATCAAGTCATCTTTCTGTCATATCTGATAATTTTTCAAATCAGTAATCATGATATTTAATTTTTACATGAATTTTTAATTCTATATTCCATTTGTGTGGTGAAAGGTTAATAAAAGTAATGTTATGAATCTTAAAACTTAAAATTTTTAAAAAGAACAAAAGTAGAAATAAAAATTTTCTATTTTTTCTTTTCAAGAGTCCCAACACTTTTGTTTCGATTTAACTGAAATAATCAAATTTTTATACGCATTTACACAAGTCTTTAAAAAACAGTGGTATTAAAAAATATAAACCAATCTTGTTCCTTATATTGGAGTATTTTATAGTTTTATTCATAAGTTACTAATGTAATTTATGAATAAAACTATAAAATACTCCAATATAGAGTTACTTCAAAGTAACTAAGAACAAGTTATTTTTCTGTATTCCTACATCAATAAATAAAAATTTCATTTCATTTTGTAATAAGCATAACTATTTTATTTGTTAAATCTAACTTACTAACAGAGGTGTCAACCCTTCGAATTTTTATATCATAATTTCTTTTAAATTTATCTTCGTCTTAATCATAGAATTTACGATAATAAATAAAAATAATGTTTTTTGTGAAAAATATTATTGATATTGAAAAATCCGGAGGGTTGGTAATTTTGCATTAATTACTTATGCAGTTTACATACCTTGTCTTGAAATATTTGCAGGTCATTTGAAAACTTATATTTTCACGGCGACTGTGCGATTTACAAAATGGAACGACGCAATACACCATATTATAAAAAAAAAAAAAAAAAAAAAACCTCTCACATTTATTAAATTAATAAAACATAAACCATGAAGAACTCAATTGAAAGTCAATTGAATCGCGGGAAATAAACAGAACTTTACGACACGGTATCAAGCGCCATCTACTGGCTATGTTCTTCTTGTACTGTTGCCAAGTTTTCGAGCGACTCGCTAGGCATCTACTTAAGGAGGCTCTGATCAGACAGACATCACGTGATCTTCTTTTCTGGAGATTTGCTGCAGCTGCGGTAGCGGATAAGTGTTGCCAACTGTGAGGATTTGTCCCTACGGGGAGAAACTAGCAGACTTCTTCAACATGCAGGCACGGAATAGGGACTTTCTAGAGGTACCCTTTCTTTTCAGTACATCCTCAGGATATATTGAGGATGAGAAAACATTCTAAAATACACACAGACATCACCAGCACTGAAGTAAAGATTTTTGACATCAATGTAGGGACATTTTCAGCTGTCTGTAGGGACATAGCAAAATTTGAGTTGGCAACATTTGTGCGGATATTGATTGATCGATATTTAAATTAGTTCTAGATTTGAACTGTGGTTTTTAACTTGCTTCCATATGGCATACCAAGAAGAATACAACTTTCTTTGAAAATGATGAGTGAATGATTTGTAAATTTAATGATAAGTAGTACTTAGCTAAAAACGGCATCTTTTCTTCAATCTAAGCAGCACTTGGTTAAGATTGTTCGCCGGTAAGAATTGGTTTTCTTTCCGACAGCTGTTATCTTGTATTTAATCTTCACCGTGCTTTATTTCTTACCCTTTATCTTTCAAAATGTTTTGATTAGAATGTAATTTTTATCTTTGTTTGCTTGTTTTGATAACACTGTTTATATTTATAAGTGGTAACATCTTCAAAATCATTTTATTTTCTTACGTTGCTCTTGATTTAAAGTTGAAACATATGTTCTATTACATTTAAATTCTAATCGAGTTTACAATATTTATTTTTCTCTGTTACTTGTTTTTGATGTATATTTTTAGTTGAACATAAACTGCATGCACAACTGACCTTCAAGAAATACATAATCGGTAATGGTTGGTTATGTCACCTTTACTAAATTAGATTACAATGAAGCAAAAAGACATTTTGGACGTTAATCTAATAATTGTGTTTTAGAAAATTTTCTACTGTGACTTTGAATTTTTCCATTCTGCTTTGATTAGAGGTAAGCTTTAAAAAAATAAATAAAATAAAATTCATATGGATATGAAAATCGAATTGAAATATTAAGAATTATGTCATTTAGTTTATATAGCAGAAATTAAATTTTTAATATTCATGTGAAGAAAGAAGAGTGGTGTATTCATGTATATATGTGATATGAATGTAGTTTTTTTTTTTAATTAAATTTTTATTCATTTTATTGCACTGCACCATTTTTCATTGCTGATTTAGCCACATTATAACAAAATTCAAATATCAAAAAAGACACTTTTTTGTCGAAATTTTCTGCTTTAAGCAACTAATATAAAACTTTGTAAAAATCAATAAAATTAAACATGAAATGGATATTAATTTTAAATATTTAATATGATTTTCTTTTGATTGTTGTATTATTTTTAGTAATTTTTCTTTCATAAATTTGTTTTATGCAGTTGCCTTTTTTTTCTTCTAATTTTCTTTGGTTTTTAATTTTTTTTTTTTTTTTAATAATTATTGTTAATGTGATATGAATGTGTTATTATTATTATGCGCATATATTATATATATATTGTAGACATATGTAATAAATTATAAACAAAGGTACAGAATAAATAAATATATATATATATCTTAATTTATTTTAGGGTATAAAGAAATAAAATATCCTAATAAGGTGATGTATGAAATTTCAGCATTTGTGGGAAAAGGTAGGAAAGACTTCGAAAAATGCAGAAAAAATAAATAAAAATAAGGAAAAAAACAGAATTCAACTAAGACCGGCCAGAAAATGAAGGAGAACAGTAAACAAAAAGACACTGAGGGGTAGAGTTAGGTGCTTTGAAAGTCTGTGCCCCCCCCCCTCCCCCAATCGGGGCATACTCCTAAAATCTCTTGGGGGGGGGGGATACAAAATTTTCAGTTTTTCTACTTTTGACAGCATTTTTCTTTCCTTGCACAAATTTGGAGCATTCCAGTCTTTCCATTCTATATTCAATAGAAGAAAGTATTAGATTCGTAAAAATTTTTCAGCTTCCAGTTTTCCATGAATATACACATTTTGAGCACGATATTTTTAGAAAATAAATTCCTGTGGCACGATGATCTCCAAAACCACGAGGAGTACTAACAAATGTAATGGTACAAATATTAACGCTAATATTATTAGCAGTATTGTAGTTTTTGATAAATACTTATATAATAAACTCTCTTTATGTAGTGTCCCCCTGTTGGGGAGGTGGTGTCCCCCCGTTGGGGAATTTCTGGTGCCACTGCTGGTTTGTGTATGGATCTGCCTCCAAGTCAGCACTGGAGAGACTTCAACTCTTCCAAAATAAACAATTGCGTAGGCCTTTCGCTATGTTCATTATGATGTCATCCATGAAGATAAATAGACAATAAGACTTCTTCACACACCATAAATTTTAAGCCAGCACAACCGGTTTTGAAAGGATGTAGTCTTCCTTCATCAGGTGCAGAAAAACACGTGCTACTGCCTTGGAGGCAAAAGCAAGACTGGCCTCCAAGACAGTAGCACGTGTTTTTTTTTGCACCTGATGAAGGAAGGCTACGTCCTTTCGAAACCGGTTGTGCTGGCTTAAAATTTATGGTGTGTGAAGAAGTCTTATTGTCTATTTATCGTTTGTACACCAGTTCTGCATTTAGTTTTGGTCATCCATGAAGCCCTGAAAATTAGATCCATCAACGCTAAAATTAAGAAACTTACGTTGAAGTTTCCCAGGTCAATCCCTAAAGTTCAGAATCCTGTGTTAAAC
This sequence comes from Salticus scenicus, assembly GCA_963930645.1. Taxonomy (NCBI): domain Eukaryota; kingdom Metazoa; phylum Arthropoda; class Arachnida; order Araneae; family Salticidae; genus Salticus; species Salticus scenicus. Next base: position 173,589,237 of record OZ005654.1, read on the forward strand.
GCCGTCAGGAGATATGATCCTCGTGTGGGCAGGGGACGGAAATGTCCACTTGTCATCCTTTTTAGAGAATATGGATTTGTTCCTATCTCTTAAGCGTCAGAAGCGTGACCCTTCTAGAGTCACCTAACACAGTATTCTAACTCCAAATTCATTTTTCCGTAGAACGAATCTCTATTCTTCTACTTCTGGCGCCTCCCACCCGACATCTGCAACCCTCTGTGTATTTTCACAGTCACATACAGTCAACTTTCCTGCCTGTTACCTTACTAGTAGGGATGTGTGTCTTCTCATTGTAAATAGTTTTTAGTATTTTTTGCATTTAAACTTTAATGAAACTTTTTCATTTGTGTAACTTTAACTGTATTCTTATGTTCTGTTGTAAATATATGTAAATAGTTTTTTTAAGTTTAAATTGTGAGACAAATTCAGGAAAACATGCAGTTCGATACTCAGGTGGATCCAAAGGTGTCGTTTTCAAGGCAGAACTGTCTCTGACAGACCGAGGGAGCTCTGAGATGGGACTGTGTGTGATCCAATTATGTTAATTAAAAGAAAAAAAAATTATATATATATATTATTTTTGGACAGAGCAGGACTTTCGGAATTCCATTATGTACCTTATAGCTTTTAGATTTTCACCATCCCCTTCACTTCACTGGCTCTTCTCAGGCTGGCATTTTTTTTTTTTTAATCTATTTTTTGTGTGTTTTCTATCATATCATGCCGAGTGCTGCTTGAACTCACTTATTTTAAGAATGCTGAGATGATTCATTCTGCAACAGCAAGCTTTTACAACTTTAGGTGGAGGTAAGCGGTGGTCTCGATCACTGCAGGTATTCCCGAATTTCTCGTGATTGTGATGGAATGTTTAAGCGATGTTTTCTGAGAAATTGGTCAAATTAAAATGTAAATCTGTTCTTTTACATATATATATTGTAATAAAGATCAAAAAAGTAAAACAGGAATAAATTTTGTGGCAGAACATCTGTGTTTAGCAGGTGCATTGATTATTTATTATAATTTATTTTAATTACAATTAATTTGCCTGTATGTATAGTAATTTATTATCTGAAATATGCTTTAATATAACAATCTAAACATTTTGCATCAGCATATTTTAACTTTACAAATGATGCCAAAAATGCTTAAGAAAATGTATAAGTTTTATAATCCAGGGTGATATTGTGTTTAGATAATTTACGTAATTTCATGTTTTTTACTATTTTCAGTACCAGAATTCCAATTGGGTAGTGGATAATTGAATATCCTACTTATAAGAATATAAAGTTACAGAACCAATTTTTTTCCCATTGAATTAATGTTAAATTTCTTGTTTAAAGAAATGTTTTTTTACAATGACACTCTGCTTAATTGCATAAACTCTCAAAGTTTCTTAAATAAAATTCCTCTATTTCAGGGCAGATTTTTCCTCTTACTCTCAAAAAGAAAATGTTATTCTTTTAAAAAACCTTACCTAACTAAGGCATGCCCCTTTAAACATGAGATGGTATTCCTGCTGAGGTGATAAAACTAATTCATAAAATCAGCAACGCCCAACTGATGATGAAATTAGAAATTAAAATACAAATGATCTCCAGGAATTAGAAATCACAAATTTTGAAAGATTGCAGATGATTGAGATAGAACTTTATAAACTCATTTTGTGGATAAAGAGGGAGAAAGAGATAAAGAGTTTAATCTTTTAATAAAATTTTTAAAAGAAAGTGATAAAGAACTAAGCATATATGCCTCCAACAATAGATGAAGTTGCAAAATCCTTTAATATTATTCATTGTCAATTTGAATATTTGAATCTCATAGAAGCTATTATAATCTATTTATGTGCTTTAGAAAAAGAAATCGAAAAATGTGTAGTTAAGTCTATGTCAAAGTAATCAATCATAAGAATTTTTTTTTCTTTTTGTTAAAAATAAAATTGTAAATATACTTTGTTTATTTTATATTATTCCAGCATTAATTGCATTTATAAATTACTATAATATTTTATCTTAGAAAAAGTTTAGTTAAATATTTAAATAAAAAAGAGGTATCGATCATATGTCTTTTCGTTTTCTGTAAGCATAAAATCACTATAGTTATACATGTAATTGTGTTTCTAGTCTACCCTGCTTAATCGAATTAATATAGTTGGAACTGGAACGGTAGATATTCATTTAAGCGAGGCCGGTAGTATTAAGTTCATTAAACAAGACTAAAATATCAAATTCATATCACTGTTAAAAACCAGTTAAAATTGATATTTTTAATAATGATTGGATTTTCCTGCAATAAATTCTATGTTCTCTCTCCACATGAAAACTTTTTCTCGTTTAAAATTTCAAGTATTTATTTTATGAATTTATAATTGCCCCTGATAATGCTTCTGATCCCACTGAGATACCACTTTAAAAATTATAGCTTATAAAACATATAGAATTACAAAATACATATCTTTTAAATTATAAAATTTAAATAATTAAATTTTTAACATAAAAAATTTATAAATAAATTTAATAGTAAGCATACTTATGTTGTACATCAATTTGCTTTATGCTTTAATATTCAATGCTAACTATTTAAATTTTAAAAATTAGATCATTTACTATGTATAGGAATTATAATAGTGCATTTTTAATTTTTACATGTACAGTGACTTTAAATTTTTGTCATAACTCCTGATCCTACTCCAAAATCTTACTCTAAAAAGTTCAGGTTATATGGCTTTTAGTACAAAAAACATATTTTTTGAAAGTTTTTAAAAAACACTATCTTTAAATTTCTTTTAAATTTTAATGTATAGATTTTCATTTTACTTAATATAATCATGCTGTATATCAAATTAAACCTTATAAAATTCTCTTTAAAATGAGGGATCAGAAACTTATCTATTCCTTATAGAACTTACTAAATTTGTATTTGAAAATGTTCACATAAGCTGATTCACAAAATCACGAAATGCTGATTTTTCAAAATTAAAAAAAATCATAAAATGAAATTCCAATCAAATAAAAATTTTCTAAAAGTAATTCTCATTTGTTTTATCAAGGAGAATTATTCCTGAAAGTTTCATTGAAAAATCTAAAGTGGTCAGTTTGAAAATTGAAATTTTTGGGTTGATTTGGCATATGAAATGACCCTGATGGCAGATTTGTTGCCTAAAAATATTTCTCTTGTATTAGTTTTTACTATTTACATAAAAAATAAATAAATAAAGGTGATAAAATATATTTCAATATTAATGAAATATTAGTAAATTTTAGAAATCAAAATCCATATATTAAAATGAGAGCCTGATTAAGGTTTGTTAAAACCTCCCTGCACAATTTTGGAACCCTTTAAACAAACTAAAGCCTCAGTTTTCTGATATAAATAAATAAATAAAATATATAGAGCAAGAGCCCACGACGGCCAGACCTTCGTTATTTAATAAAAGCTGAAAATTCTTCTGTGCGTGTCCCCTATACAGGTAAGAACGACCAGGGACTATAGAGTTTGGGTAGTGGTTACTTGGGCAGGTAACAGGTAGTAAAGGTGTATAAAATAGTACCTTAAATTCGTTAAAGTATAAAGCTCAATTTTTTTATATTTTATTTAGTGATGGCACGAAGCACAGTTTGGCCGAAGCGCCGAATACCGAAGCTTCGGCCAACTAATCGCCGAAGCTTCGGCCGAAGCTCCGGCATCATTGTGGGATTGTTTTGCAGAAGTCATAAACAATGAATTACTCACAGAACACTCTGAAAATTCATCGGCTAAAGAGCTGGAAGTATATATAAACAATCCGCCTTTAAATAGAACACATTGTCTGTTGGAATCGTGAAGATGGAGAGAGAATAAAAAAAGATTATCAGATTACCTGATTCGGCCAAACGCTGTTTATCTGCTCCAAGTAGCAGCATAGCGAAAGGTTATTTTCTGAAGTTGAAAATGTGTATGAGGAAAAAAGGAATAGGGGCTGTCCATAAATGATGTCACTTTTTTTTTTTTTTTTTTTTCAGAATTTTGGACCCCCTCTCCCCCTTTGTCACAAAGTGTCACATTTCAATATAACCCCCCCCCCCTTGTCACGAACATGACATACATCAAAAATTGAAGTTAAAAAACAAAATATTAGACGACAGATCATATTTCAAATTTTATTTTTAAATGTTGACTATGGATCTTTTCTATTGCTTTCATATACTAAAAACCTACTCTGAATGCTTTTTTCTGAAAGAAAATAATGTATGAGGGGAGGGGGGAACCACAGGATAAAGTTACTTTTACCCAAATTAAAAAATATATCTTTGATAATTTTAAAATAACTTCAAAATTTCATCTGCTGAATATAAATGTTTGTATTTTAACTGAAATATGTGATGTCCCACTTTTTGTTAACCCCTCCCTTGTCACAAACTGTCACAATTTCACGAACCCCCTCCAAGCGTGACATCATTTATGGACGGCCCCATAGAATTCTTCCTAAAAATGCAAAAACATTGATTTTTTTTGCATCATAATTTAAAATTGTGCGATAAATGATAAAATGAAGTAAGGTAAATTAACCTTGTATGTAATATGATGAAAATAAACATAAAAAACAATTTACAGTATGTCAGTTATTAACCTAGAAAACATTTTATCATGATAATAACTAATCTAGAATAAATTTTATAACTTTAATTATGTGGAATAAATATTTAGAATTTAGATCTAGAGTGGATGTGCAAGTAATAGGCACCCTCCTCATATTCTGGTTTATAAAAAATAAATAAAAATTCAGCTTTTTTTTATTTTTCAACAATTCTCTGCATGTATTATAATCCTAGGTTATTGTTAATCTTGATTATACATGACTATGACTAAGTTTCAAAGCTAGAAATATTTAAAGAATGTTTCATGCAATATTTTAATAGCTTCATTTTAAAGCAACTAAAGTTGTTCGTATAATTAAATTGTTAACAAATATAATGTAATGTAACTTATTTCTTAGCAACTTCCAATTTAAATAGAATATATTATTAATTGTTGTATGATTTATGGTTCCAAAGGGTCAATGCACACAAACTTTTAAATTAAATATAAATATCTACTATGTTTTATTATAAGGTATCAATTTGCATAACTTAAATGACAATATTTTATATAATAATAATTGTTAAAAGAATATTCACAACATAAATTGTTATAGGCCGAATCGGCCGAATCACGCTCATTATTCGGCCAGGCCAAAGCTTCGGCAAGGTGGCCGAAGCTTCGGCCTTGCCGAAGCTTCGTTCCATCTCTAATTTTATTAGGGATAACTTTAGAAATCTCGTCATCCATTGCCGGACACTTATGACAGTTGCTACCCCCTGCCAGACACCCCTGAATTTTAATAAATTATAATTATACTTTCGTTACAGTATAAAAGCTAAATTTTATATATGTTACTTGGGAACCTATAAAAAAATGTTACCTCAATAGCCGGACAGTTTTAATGGTTTTTACACCTTGCCAGACACATCGAAAGTCCGCTGTAGGTGCGAGCGCGAGCACTTAGTCGATTGCGATCTTCAAAGATATCCAATAAAAAAATTATTTTATTACGTTCATAGTCAGGTTATATAAAGTAAAAAATTTAATTTTATTATTATAATATACAAAAAAAAAGCATTATTACATGTAAAAAAATTATTTATTCGTTGTCGTCGATATTTTCATTTTTTTCGTCACTACTCGCCCAGTCGATGTCATGATCGTCTTCAATATCGCCTTTTTCGTCAGTTTCTGAAAAAAAAAAATAAATAAACAAGATTATACAATTATGAATAATTAAAAAATTATGTACAATAATTTGTCATAATAATTACATACCTGATTGAGTTTTAAGCGAATCACTAACATAACTTGGTAGTTGATCTCCTGAAAACCATTTGAATTGGTATTTGTCATTTTTCAATACCCAGTCGTTATTGTCTGGTTGATATGTAGTTGGATTTTTCAGATGAGCATTATTCCAAATGGTACATATATAATTTGCTCGCAGAAATTGTTGCAATAGCTCGCTTTTGCAAGGTGGTAGATTGCTAGCGTCAAAATTTCGCAACTTTTTCCGGTCAAAAGCTTCGTTTACATCGGAGACTGTATACGAGTCGATGAATAATTGCAGTCTAGCGTCATCAACACCAATAACATTAGGGACATTGTAAACATTGCATATAAATCTCTGAATAATATCGAAGATGTTTCGTTGAAAATCTAAATTTTCAATTAATTCGCTGTTGCCGAAGTTCTTAAAAGCTTCCTGGTACTCGGGATTTTTTTAAATTTCTTGTATGGTATTGATTTTCCTTTTCTGAAAAATGCAGGGTTAAAATCACAACCTGTGATGGCATGAAATCCAGGTAAACTCTGGCAAATTAACTGTCCCAACTCTGCATTTATTTTAGTTAGGTCCACATATCTTAAGTTATTGCCAGTACCCGTAAGCATCCGAACAACGAAATCACTTTTAAGATGATGCATGTTACCAAGCATTATAGCCGCAATATCAGTATCAGCACTTCTTATTACTATTTCTGCTGGATAGTTGATGTTACATGCATGGTATACTATTTTCGTATCTGCTTCCTCGTGTGATGGGCATGACAACTCTTCATCAACCCTTGAGATAACTTTGTTGGAATTATCAACAGTGAAAGAATGACATTTTCTGAAATTGATGTTTATCGTTTTGTTGCCAATAAATGGCACCACTTCATCAGTAGCCCAATGTGAAATAAAAAAATTAACCAGAGCCTCTTTAAAATTTAAATTTTTTAACTCTTTCGCGAAATCACTTGATCGAATTTGTTCAGGCCCAGTTATAGAGTACTCCAATTGCGCGGATTCTAGCCGTTGGGAATGCTCGTAATCTTTGATCGATGGAGTAAAGTATTGATCAAAGATCACATCAATTCTCGATGCTTGAAATTGAGTAACCATTTGCAACAATTTTTTTTAAATATTTCCAAATGTTTTCGGAACATTCTTCATTGTATGCAACAGGAAGAAACCGTCAATTATCATAATATCTATATGATGTGGTTGCTCATGCTGGACCTCTTTCTCTAGACATTTCATCAGAGCAGATTTATCTGTCTTACAAATAGCGCCATCCAAATGGCACATGGACAATGGCACTGAGGTAATTGGGTAAGACAAAATCTTTGAAATGTCTACCTTAAAATCCATTGAGATACCCAGCATGCGTCTAAATAAATCTCTTTGGATTTTAATTTCTTGAATTTTACCACCTACTTGAACTTTTGTCTTCTTCTTATAATCGATAGAAAAATTGTCAAGGGAATTTTTTTTAATAGCTTTTTCAAATCTGGTAATATCTGAAAAACATTCGGAAACAAATGTTTTACGAAGATTATCTCCATTTTTTTCAATATTTAGTAGGAATGTCTCTACTGATAGCGATGCGGATTTTCCAGATGAAATATTTAATAGTTGGTCTTTCGGTACTTCTGAACTGAAGGGATTAATAAATCGATCAAAAGTAGCGATAAATTGTCTCAATTGTTTGGAATTCTTCTGGATATTATGAAGATTTAAGTCTGTTGAAACATCTTGATGAGTTCGCAGTCCTAGTTCTAGATAAACTTGACTTATTATTGAGGACCTAACATCATGATTACGAGCCCACCGTTGACGAGCCGAAATCGAATTGGTAAAGTGTATAACACTTGTGAGCCTTCTAGCAGCGTCTGCATTTATAGTTTGCTCTAACACCAGGTCAATTGGTTGTCTAGAAAATGGTTTGGTGGTCCGTTTGATACCAAAGCAACCTTGTTTAAATCCTTCGTATAAGTCAGGATGAGTTTCTGCAACTTTCTGCAAATTATCATAATATTTTACGGTCCACCGTGCATAATTTTGTTGGTTGCATATAAAAAATATATTTGTAGTCTTAGGCAATGTTGATATAAAAAGCTCAAAATCCCCCGTACGAATGCTCCGTGACAAGTCCAAGTAATGATGTATGAGATTTATGTAAATTAAGTAAAATTGTGAAGTTTTACCATGCTCACCATTGAGACATTGTTGCTTGAAAATATTGTAATTATTCATCAATTCTTTCAGTTCATCATTTTCAATGTTGAAAGACGATATTTCGCAGTTTTGTAGTCTTTTCACTTCCTCTATCATATCATCTGTTAGTGTTGAGTTGTCATGTTGTAAAAATGATTCAAAATGTAGAACCTCCAATCCCAATGCTACCAAAGGATGCAATCTTTTGCAGCGGTTGAAGTGCTTTCCATCGAGAAACCCATTCACAGAACCACTTGCCAGCAAACTACTCTCAACCATAACATTTGTTAACCCACAGTCACTAATTACTTTACCGACTGCTTTAAAATAAGCCATCATAATGTGAAACGGTCCGAGGTGTATGAATAAATTATCAAATTTGGGTTTTTCCGTAGACTGTATTTGAAATGCTACTTTAGCTATAGCAAGATCGTAGGTTACCTGGATGGAACGTTGATGTAAATCTTCAGCAATTTTTTTACTCTGTTCCATAGTTTCTAGCACTATAGATGTACTAGTTGGTGATGCATTGATTGGGGTTAAATAAGAAATAAGTTGTTGTGAGACAGCATTATTACAAATCCGACTATTGAAACCAACCCACATAGGAACGTCAGGTAACTGCAAAACGTGACTGATCATCCATATATTGTCGATTTCGGTGTATAGCTGCGAGTTTGTAGGGCGTATAATTTCTGTATTATCAATTGTTGATTGTAGTTCACTTGTCATTTTCGGTTTTTTAGGATACGAAATCTCTTCTATAGATATGGCTTCAAAAGTTCTTCTTCTTCTTTTTATCGTTGTATGTGGTAAATTAATTTCATTATCTGTATTCGGCGCTTCAGACATGTTAAGTTCTTCGGGCATCTCAGATTCTTCGGTTATATTGGCCTCAATGTTCTGGTATATAATTCCTACGGTGTCATGTAGAGTATCCTTTCCGTTTGTAGTTTCCACAAAACGACCGAAATTATCATATGCCACACCAGTAAAAAGGTCAGGATTTCTTTTAATCGTTTCTGGGTATAAACTGGATTGTTCAAAAGAAGTATACGTTGTCTCAGTCTCTAGTTCCTCGATACCCTGATAGCTAATACAATGCCCATATCGATTAATAATATCGATAATTTTCCTACTGCTTGTTAAGCTCTTTAAAGTTATACCTAACATGATGTGCTTTGATGTTTTTACACGGCCATTATGGACAGCATAGATTACGTCTTGAGAATAAGAACGCACTTGACGAGCACATTTCAGGCTTTTTTTTCGTTTGTTATTACATCCACCTACAAGAGTAAAGTAAAAGTCCAGTAATTGCGGTGGTATCGAAACTTCTCCTGACATTAAATGCTCTGTTGTTAGATTTTTTATCGGTAACTTATTTTTTTCCATTTGTAGTATTAATTTTCTTAAAATTAATGCAGCTTTTTGTAAAGTATTTTCGGTTTGTAAGTTTTCAAATATTGTATCGTCTATTGTTTGTAAATATTTGGGTGCTATAAGTTTTTTATTACAAATAGTAAAAAATTTAATATCTTTAGAAAATTTTTTCAACATTTTTTCTTCGAGATGATGTGCAGTAAAAACAGAATTCACTTCAACAGAATTTTCTTCAAATATTCTTTCCAATACATCGGTGTACACTTCATGCATATATACTAATAAATAACAGCGCCCTTTTTTAATTACGTCTTCCTCGATGATGCCACTTATTTCATTAAAAGCTAATTGTTGATATTCCCGATGAAAATGCCAATCACTTTTACTGGATGGTTTTTTAGAAGATGATATTTCATTATTGAAACTAATTCTACATTCTGTATGATATGATATTTTTGGACCAGAAATTTTTTTTAATTTATTCAATAATTCTGCATACTTCTCTTGACCTTCGATGTTGGGTAGTACGCTAGATTTAAATTGGTTGGTATCAGCTTTATGAAGTGGAAGCATTCGTGAACGTTTTTTTGTATGTTTCCTGTCACAAAACACACAAACAATTAGGTAGTCGATATTATTAGCTTCCTTCTCGGTTAGAATATTTCCATCCTGAGTTAAATCATTATCTTCACTAAGATCTGGTTCAAAAACTTCAATATTTTCTTGAGAAGTTGTAGATTGAAGTCCTATTGATTCAGAAGTTAAACTTGATTGCATTGTTACTGAAGATTCTGTAGAGGATGACTGTAAATGAGATGGTTCTGTGGTCAACTTAGGTATCAACGACGAGGTTGTTGAGGTATTGTCTGTAGAAACACTGGCTGATTTTTGTTTTTCACTGTTTTTTGTCCAATTTTCAGGTTCAGAAGTTAAGTATTTTTTCATAAGTCCTGTAAATGCTTTATAACATCCCCGGTGCTAACCATTTTCTGTATACTCATCAGGCAGAATAATGTCTTTATATTTAAGGTTATGTTTTTTTTCTGATTTTCAAAACAGTTTGACATTTTTTTAAAGTTTCCTCCGAGAAAAATATTATCTTACCATCACTTTTATTACACACAAAACAAATTATTGTGTCTCCCATGATAACACTTTTTACTAAAATTACACTTTTATTTCACAAAAAAAACGACACAAATATCAATGGTAAAACGTGGTTGTAGCTACACATAATTCTTCAATACATCACTAAAAGACAGATGATGCGCAGTGAAAGATCGCAGTCGACTAAGCGCCCTATCTCACTCGCACCCGCTAGAACAGTCGTTACCTCGCGCTCGCACCTACAGCGGACTTTCGATGTGTCTGGCAAGGTGTAAAAACCATTAAAACTGTCCGGCTATTGAGGTAACATTTTTTTATAGGTTCCCAAGTAACATATATAAAATTTAGCTTTTATACTGTAACGAAAGTATAATTATAATTTATTAAAATTTAGGGGTGTCTGGCAGGGGGTAGCAACTGTCATAAGTGTCCGGCAATGGATGACGAGATTTCTAAAGTTATCCCTAATAAAATATAAAAAAATTGAGCTTTATACTTTAACGAATTTAAGGTACTATTTTATACACCTTTACTACCTGTTACCTGCCCAAGTAACCACTACCCAAACTCTACAGTCCCTGGTCGTTCTTACCTGTATAGGGGACACGCACAGAAGAATTTTCAGCTTTTATTAAATAACGAAGGTCTGGCCGTCGTGGGCTCTTAGGCTAATATGAATATGTCTAATTTTTGCACGATTTTCTGATTAAATTATTTGATATAATAAATGGGTTTTTAAAACACTTAGTCTACCTCATTCTAACCATACCAGATTACCCAGAAGGTATGTCAGTAGTAACACAGACAATAATGCTCTAAACTAATAATTATGAGTGGTAGCCACTTTTAGATATAAGTATACCACTAATCAATAAAATTCTTGCATTTTCCCTTTTAAAGGTGATTCCTGGAATATGTGATATTTTTGCGGCTGATTTCCGAAACATATGATTTTCTATATTTAAGATTTAAAATTAAAATACCTTTAACATAACTTCATGCGGGCAGAAAGCTTTTTCGGCAGGGGATCCCCTCCTTCGACGGTGCCGACTGCACTTCGTGGTTAGCTACTTCGTGCCAAAAAAGCTTTCTGCTCGCACAAAGTTATGTTAAAGGTATTCTATGCCGAAAAAGCTTTCAGCCCGCACAAAGTTATATTAAAGTTAAAGGTATTTTAATTTTAAATCTTAAATATGTATTATAAACTTCGTTAAAAAGTATTCCTTATAATGTGATTTTCTATTCTATAAAAATTGTGTTTTTATTCTTTAAACTATTTTTTGAAATATGCTATATTTTTGCATCCTATTATTGAAATATGAAATAATTTTGCTGCTAATTATCAAAATTTACATTCAATGATATAAGAAATAATCTGTTATTTCGTCACAAATCAATAAATTCAACCTTTTTACAAAGCTATTCACTGAAATACGCAAGAGTTTTGCGGCTCATTATCGAAATGCATAATCATTTTGTGGCTAATTGTCAAAATTTAAGTTTTATAAAGCAAACAATTGCCGAAGTGTACAATTATTTCGTCGCTAACTGATGAAATTCGCAATCCTTCAAAGCCATTTAAAGGCCAAATAACACATTGAAAAAATGAATAAAGTTTTACACTACTGAATCTCATAAATGCTTTTCAATTTGTGTAATTATAAACTTGTAATAACTTTTTAACAGTTGTTTAGTTTCTAGCATCTAATTTTAATTTAAGCAACCTTATTATCAAATTCTCATGTTATCAGTTTAGCCGTTTACAAGACAAATTAATCAACTACATTAAACAAAAGTTAATTAATCTAATGAACTATTCACAGGACATGTCGAATGATTCTGTAAAATAAAATGCTAACTTTTTACTAATGGAATTAATAGAATTGTCTTGTGAACAGTTCAATTAGTAAATTTTAGTTTATATTAATAAAAAAAAAAAAAAAAACTTTTTTGTATTTGAAATTTTTTTTTTTTTTAGTTATGACTCTTAGCAAATAGGTGTGCTATACTATAATGCACTTTATATATATTTATTATGTATATATTTTAAGTTGAAATTCTATACATTTTATTAGATGTGCCATTTATCTTTCATTCACAAAAATTAAAATTTTTTTCAGATTATATATGGCTGATATCACTAAGATGAGTAAAGATCCACTAGCAACATTTGGTGTTTTGACAGATGTCCAGTTTGCTGATTGTGATAATTTACCAGCATCGTATGATTCTTCAAAGCTTCGATATTATCGAGGCTCATTGAAACAAGTTGATGTTGCCTTCCAGTATTGGGAAAAGTCCTTAAACAAAGTTCAGTTTGTTCTTCAGTTAGGTGATATTATTGATGGACGAAGCAGGCAATGCCCTGGTGGGTCATTTACCTCTCTTCGTAGAACTTTAGAACATTTTGAGTTGCATAGATCTATTCCAACATTTCATACAGTTGGCAATCATGAATTGTATAATTTCAATAGGAAAAAACTTGCTGAATTATTTTATGAGTCTGTCATGAAATTTAATATTCAACCAGAAATATTCTCTCCAGAAAATCCTCTAAAAGACGAATCTGTTTTCACTAACCCTGTTTTATATTATAAATTTTGCCCATCATCTTCTGTAAAGTGCATTTCTCTTGATTGCTTTGATGTTAGTGTTTTAGGTTATGATGAGAAACATCCGAAATACAAAGAAGCAGCTGCAATTTTGAGGTTAAAGCATGGTCATGATGTTTTTGAAGACTGGGATTGTGATGGTGAACTTCAAGGATTAGATATTCGATTTCAGCAGATGAATGGAGCTGTTGGTGAAGAGCAATTGAAATGGTTAGATAAAGAACTGGCAGAATCAGAAGAATTGCAGCAAAAAGTTATTGTGTTTGGTAAGAAATTTTTAAATTATATATATATTGGCAGGGTTAGAAATAAGCGGTCGTCAGTCGCATTTTGCAACCAGTTTTTTCATTTTGACACCTAGAATTCCAATCATGGTGCCATATTTGACACCTGGATTTTTCCGTCATCATACCTAATAATTCTCCTAATCCCATCAGACTGTAACCAAGTCTATTTCAGTCAATTGAACCTAATAAAAACTGATTTAAGAGATCATATCTCTATGAAAGTAGTTGACGATTTGTTAATGGATTAAATTAAACAGCCCTGAATTGGTATATTTCTGCCTAGAAAATGCTCTTAAATTGTGGTGGAATGATGTACAGTACAGGACCCATTATCCGGAACCCACGGGACCAGATGAATTCCGGATTTTGGAATTTTCTGGATTTTGGGTCCTTTTCCCATTACTGCTTTCCCTTAATAAAACATAACTCAGTAATTGACAGGTACTAATTTACTTCTAGGAGCAACTACTTCACATACAGACAGACATTTAAAAAATATATTCAAATTATATTATAGAGCTCTTAAAACATGCAAATAAATCAAAAACTGGAAGTCAAGATTTTTTCATATCTAATAAATTTTTTTATTAAATTTAGCAGGAAGAAAAAAATAACTATAATGCGTTTATATATACGAACATGTATATTATTGCCACTTGCCATGAGTGGCATGGCATGGTTGCTTCTTTATCAATGCTGCTAAACATGAATATTGTCTCAATCATAAGAGCAGAATGCTAAAAAAAAAAGATTTTTCTTTAAAAATTTTCATTTTTTTTTTTTTTTTTTTTTCATTCATTTCTTTTTTTTTTTTTTTTTTAAGATCTTAATGAGAAGTTAAGAATCACCGGAAATCTATCATAAAATAAATTATAATTTTTTTTATGTGGCTTGCTGTGAATTCCAGGGTTTTCCTGGACCACAAACATCCCTGACCTTATGAAAGAAAGAAATTCTTTTTTAATTTCTAAATTTTCATAATACTATCTAATAAAACACGCAATAATTTATTTTAAGGTGATTTTATTTCCTTTTTTTTTTCTGATTTTAGATATAAAATGTATTTTAATCATTAAAAAAAAAAAAAAATCTGAAATGATTCTGGATTTCGGGTCTTCCGGATTTTGGAATTCCGGATAATGGGTCCTATACTGTATCTTCTGGGTGAAGAATGAATTTGCGATTTTAAATATGTACTATGTTTAATATTGTCAATGTAATTACATTCATTACATAAATATGTTTTATATAATCTTGCATGCATTATTTACAAATTGATGCATTATTATTATTATTTTTTTAATATACATATTTAATTATAGATGACACCTAGATTTTTCATTTTGACGCCCAAAAAATTTAATCCAGGCATCATTTTCACGCCTAGTTTCAAAATTCTTATTTCTAACACTGTACATAGGGTGATCAGTTTAAGAGTGTACTTGTTCATTTTTAGAATTAATCTCATCTCTAATGTATGCAGTCAGACCTTAAACATCATAACTTATTTCATGAATGGGCATCATTAGTTTTACATTTTAAATACAATAACTTATTTTTTAAATATAAATCTGTGTGAACATCATAATTGATTTTCAGTCACATTCTCTAATTTCAAATGTAAAAATATTAAAAACATAGAAAAAAACAGGACATTTTTATTTATCATACATACACTACCTTTCCATACAGGCGATTTTTGAAAAATCTCAAAAAGTACTTGACAAATCATCTCTAAACTTCAGGAGTGAGAAGAACATATTATATATTTCAGTGAAAGGGGGACCAGTAAAAAGTTAAAGAAAAATGAAAGTGTTTGGCATCACCCTGTAAAAAGTAACGCTTGAAATACAATCTGGCTGTAGCATGTGATTATAGGGCTCTTTCTTATTATCTATATAAATTTTTATATCTCTACCACATGTACTGAGGGAAATATAAAGGTTTCTTTAAAAAATTGCAAAAAAAAAAAAAAAAAAAAAAAAATTATCACTTTTTTGGCTATAACACGCAAGGTTTTAAACCCAGATCAAAGCCATTTTCAGGAAACTTGACATACAATATTAGACACAGCATACTGCAATCAGAATGAAAAAATAATAAATATCTAATGAAATATGAATATTTTTACTAAATTTTTAACCGTGCATGCGTATGATTCAGCAAAATTTCATTTGCATAATTTAATAGTCAAATGTATTGAGCTACTTATAAAAAAAACTCAAGCATGTATCGTGTAAACTCAAAAAGTTGTACACGATAGCATGAACTCCTATTCAGTTTCTCTCAGCAAAAAAGCTTAACTTTAAGGGGTTTTACTTGCATTTTTATTTTGATTCAATGAATGTAATACAGTTTTTGATGATTAGAAATAAACATTGAGAAACCCCCCCTTTGAGGCTTTTTATATAAGTAGCTCAATACATTTGACTATTAAATTATGCAGATGAAATTTCGCTAAATCTTGTGAATGCATAGTTAAAATTTATTTAGTAAAAATGTTCATATTTCATTAGATATTTAATATTTTTTCATTACAATTGCAGTATGCTGTGTCTAATATTGTCTCTCAAGTTTGCTGAAAATAGCTTTGCACTGGGTTGAATACCTTGTGTTGTCATTGGTAAAAAAGTGACAATGTTTGTTGCAATTTTTCAAAGAAACCTTTATCTTCCTGATTATATGCGGTAGAGGCATGAAAATTTATACAGATAATTTAGTAAGAAAAAGCCCCAGAGACACATGCTACAGCCAGATTGGCATCACCCTGTAAAAAGTAATGCTTGAAATGCAAACACTTTTTTTTTATTGATCCTCTTATCACTTTCGGTACAAAATTTTCTCTGGAATATATGAGGTATAATGTGTTCTTCACACTTCTGAAGTTTCAAGATGGTTTGTTCAGTACTTTTTGAGATATTTCAAAAAAGTCTGAAGTCGAAAGTGTCCGGTCATTTTTGGAAAGGTAGTGTATGAGCAGAATCAGATATATTCATGCAAATTAATGTTTAAAAAATAATTTTTTGCATTTAGAAAGTGAAACAAATGATTACCTGCACAATGCACATTACATATAGACATATTTAATAAATTATGGTGTTAAAAGCATTGCTGCATGCGTGAAGGATGTGGATAACTTAAAATGCAAATGTGTATTTTTTTTTAATTGATCAGCCTGTATAATCATCTATTTAGCTTCTTTTTAAATAATATATTCTACTCTTTATTTCTCTCTCACACACACATATATATTTAATTTTAGTCAGAATTAAATATCTATTTAAATTTTTTATTTCATTATGTAACCTCAGAGCTCTAATTTTTAATCAGTTGCTAGGTTTTTATTTCTATATCAGTGGCGGCCTATGCTAGAAAAAATTGGGGAAGAGCCAGGATAAAAGACAAAATTTCTTCCGAAAGGGGCTGGGGGTTAAGTATTTCAATGCTTCCAGGAAAGTTTTGTTTTATTGATCATAGCCTGATTTCACGAGTAGGATAATGTCAATAATTATGCGAAATGTATCGTGCTTTGAAGACTATGATTTATATAATAATAATAATAATTATTTATTAAAAAGAAGCCATTTATTAGATTCTGATTAAACTAGAGTGACCATATGTCTCCAGAATTCCAGAAAATTTTGAAATAGTTTTTCTAAGTTTTGGAAAAATTGCAATAGTTAATGTGGGTTGAAGAAGAAAAAAAAAAAAAACTCCTACAGCCAAGAAATCAGACAAAATTAAGAATATTGTTTACACAGAGGTTTAGATTTCTGTATTTACCGTTTAGATGCTTAAAAAAAAAAAAAAAAAAAAAAAAAAAAAAAAAAAATTCAAGTTTTGACCATTAGAGGTTACTAGCATTTTTTTTTTTTTTTTTTTTTAAATGCTAATGTATAGTTTAATGTATATGACCATATATTATAAAGATACTCTCTATAGATTAAATTCTTTTATAAAAATTAATAAACAGTTTAAATTTTCATAATGAAACATGATTTTTAAAATACTTGACTATGGGACAAAAAATTTACAGTTAAATGAAATAAAAATTTTCAAGAACTCTTGGTTATACATTGTTGACTATGGCATTAACACGTTGAGCAAATTCTTAATAAAACCCATTGACATTCCTTAATCCTGTAATAAATAAAAATTAAGTAAATTTTAAATAAATTTTCAACAATTACTTAAAACAATGTAATATTTTTAGTTTTGTATAATATTTTACACTGTCAATCATTGATGGCTGATGCGGCTTTATGTCATATTTGATAGCTGACTGATGGCTGACATGGCGCTTAACGTCTTAACATAAAGAGGAAAGATACTTATTTACCTTAAGAAATATTAGCAATCTTCTTAAGTTTTTTAAACTTTGACAATTTATACATTTAAAATTCTTCAAAAAAAAAAAATCAATGCAGTAATAATAATAAATATGTAAATAAATGAAAAAGAATATTCATGGTTCATTCATTTTCAAATATTAATTTTTTAAATTAAAAATTCAGCTAAAAATATAAAAGCTGTCTAATATTGTGTAATTTTCCTAATGCAGTTAAACTTCATAACCAGTCCTCAAACCGAGAGGGTTTTAAATGAACGTTGTGACACTTTCCAATTTTTTTTTTTTTTTTTTTTTTCTCTTTTTCACGGTAATTTTTGAAGAACCTGGGTCTTCATCTTTCTATTTGTTAAACGACAACTGTAAAATAAAGTTTATAAAATCAACTAAAAACATAAGAAATCACAAAAATTAAAACGGTAAAGGACATTTTGAGGGAATCAAATAAATGGAAATTTTTTAAGCAAAGCTAGAAGATCTGCTATCTATCTGATAAGAAGTCTTCCCTTTTCCTTTCGACGTAATAAAACTCATGGTAGACAGTGATGTAAGCATTACTATGGTAACCATGCAGCAAAGGTAAAGTTGAAAACGATTGTTTTTCCTTTCTTCCCTATGAACTTGTGCACAGAATTGGATGGTGAAGAAAAGCTTGAAAATTGCTGTTTGTTGTAAATCCAGAATAAATTCTAGCCCTCCCCCCCTCCCCCCCCCCCAAAAAAAAAAAAGTTAAATATAGAAGAAAACAACAACAAAAATATGCAAAAGTTTTTTTTAAAAAATAATATGAGCAAGGGGCTCTTCCCTTACTTTCCTTGATGGACCACTGTTCTTTATACTAATATTTGGAAAAATATAAAATTGAATGAATGGGGGGGGGGGAACTCTGGTTAAGTGGTTAAATGTCGCACTACAGTTACTCAATGGACAAGTGCTGACATTTAGGATCCACCCCTAGATATGTACAGGAGATATGCCATCCAAATTTTTATTTGCTGTGAAAGGGAGGGCTTCCTCGCTTTAATGATTCTGTACAAACTAATTAGTCCTTTTATAATTTAAAATTAAAAATTTAAAGTCACTATTTACTATATTTAGCTTGAATGCCGATAAATAAATTTATAAAAGTGCATCATAAGAAATTTTTTTAATTTTAGTTAGGATATCCAAATGTCATTTAAAAATTATTCAAACTGTTTAAATGTCGAATTTCTCCCAGGTATATAAAAAAGGACAGGGTACTGCACTCCCCCCCTTTTTTTTTGTTTCACATTAAAATGAAAAAAAAAATTGCATAGTTTATTTCAAAAAGGCACCTAAAGTATAACTTTTTTACTAAATTTATCATTTAAATCAAAGAGTTGAATCCCTGAATGTCACCAACTGCTCACTGATTAGTTTAATGTAAAAACTCCTCATTCACATCTATCTATCTATCTATATATATATATATATGAGTACTTCGACTCGCATACTCACTCACTGACTCATCAACGCACAACAAAACTTACTGGAACCACTGACTCAAAACTGGGTCGATTATATAGGGGTGTTTGTGTTCAGGGTTTTTACTCAACCCATCTGTATTTTCATATTTCTTATAAAGTTATTTTTTGCTTTCATTGGTGTTGTTCATTTGTTATCCAGGTGATATGTGAATGAAATGTAAAAGGACTGAGGGCTTCTGGTCTAAACAGTTTGAGTATTATGTGATATTTGGGTTTTTTTTTAATTTGAGGCTCTAAATTTCAGGGTTTTTACTTTTGAGTCACAATCACTCCTGATTATAGAACATATTGTGTAAGTACATCTTAAAAAGCAATTTTACAAAATTTGCTCCCCAAGGGAGGACAGAACATGATTTCACAAAAACCGTCATATCTCAAAGAAAAAAATAGATATCCGTAAAATGTTTGCTTTTAAATATAGCTAACACAAATACCTAAAAATAAATTTCTGGAATTTTAGAAATTCTGTCTTTAAGAAGAGTGTGGAGGGCAAAATGTGATTTCAAATGTGCAGAACAGGATTTCACTAGAGCCTTCATGTTGCAAAGAAAAAGCAGATATCTGTAAAATTTTTGCTTAAAAATATAGCTAACATATATACCTTAAACTAATTTCTTGAATTTTATAAATTCAGCCCTCAAGGGAGGGAGGGGGCAAAACATGATTTCACATAACCTTTACGTATCTCAAACAAAAAATAGATATACGTAAGATTTTTACCTGTAAATATAGCAAACACAAGTATCTAAAAACTGATTTGTGGAATTTTAGAAATTTGTCTTTTAATAGTGGGGAGGGGACAAAACGTGATTTCACATAACTCTTCACATCTCAAACAACAAAACCAGGTATATGTAAAATTTTTGCTTTAAAATATAGCAAACACGAATATCTAAAAGCTAATCTCTAGAATTTTAGGGGGGGAGGGGGGGTAAAAGAGCAAAACGTAATTTCACATTTGCAAAATGTGATTTCAGTGTGATTTCATTTTCACAACTAAAAAAAAAAATGTCTGTGAGATTTTTGTTTGATATAGTGAATTAGAGGTCTGCACGGGCCAGGCTTACGGCCCGGTCCGGGCTTAAAAGATTTTTTCAGGGTCGGGGCTGGATGAAATGTTTTCCGTGCCGTGCCGTGCCGAATTTTTTTCTGGTTTCCTCGTTAATCAACGAAAAAGGAAAATGATAAAAAATATTTCTTCAGTCATTTATTTTACATTATTTTACAGGCTGGTATGTCACATAAAGTTCTATTTTGTTAAAAAGTGTCTAACTTCAATTTAATTGTCTATCAGTCTGTCTGTTCGAAATCTATTATTCGCAAATATTTTTAGTATGCTTCGAAATTCAAAATTAATATATTTTATTTAAAGTAATGTTAGATGGTTTCCTATTCACAATAGTATGCATGTTACTACCAGTTTGCGTACATTTACATAACAAAATAAATTAGATACGTTACTGTGTATAAGGCTTTGTTTCCTATGATCTGTTGAGTTTAGGTGGTATGAAGACTATAAAAATCCTTCTGTTGTAACTTTTTCTCTAAGGCTCCTTTTTCTTTTCTTCAGTGGATGAAAGTAGCATCATTCTTATCATGGTCAAAAACAACTTTTCTATTCAATATGGTTGGATTAACATTAAAGTTTTGTTTACCCGATCACATGAAAGATTCGGATACATTACGGTATATAAGAGGAAAGTGCATTTTTAGTAGTATTGTCCAGTTTAAATACCTTCCTGTATTGTTTGATAAATGTCAATATTTTCAATTTGACTTTCTGTTTGTCTTTGTGCCTTGTTTATAATAATGAATTTCTGTTTATATATAATTATCTTGTAAAAGTTCAGCAGTTTTGTTAAAGAACATACTATTGTTTGGTTATGTAAAACCTCTTCAAAACACATTCTAAAAATCTTTTTCATAGAAAGGCATGCATTTTTTTTTACATATTTTTGAATTGGGCTGGGCTGGGTCGGGCCTGATTTTATCGTTTTTTGTCTGGGCCGGGTCCAGGCCGAACTTTTTTATTTCATACCAGGCCGGGCCTGGGCTGAAATTTTGAGGCCCGTGCAGAGCTCTATAGTAAACACATATCTAAAACCAAATTTCTAAAAATTTTAGAAATTCAGTCCTAATGGGGAAGGAGGAGATTAACGTGATTTCCATCCACTAAGTCAACATTGCCATGGCGATTTTGTGTAGGACTTCCTCATGAATTTTCGTGTTAAGGTTGGTTCTAGAGTCCTGCATCTAGAACACACTAAGACCAGGTTTTGCAAAACTCCCTCCTTTTCCCCCTAGGGGACAGGCAACAAAAGCACATTTGTAAGCATAACTTTGGCTCCAAACTACTTTACAATGAAGAAATCACACAATGAGACACTAGACTTGAGTACAAAAAAAAGTCTTATTGAATTTTTGATTTTAAAGAGAGAAGGAAAGAATTTTGCAAAATTCTGATTTTCCAGTAGAACTCCAAGAAAAATAGCACGTACAAGTAAAGAACAGCCATGTCCATCTTCTGGTGTATTTTCAAAAGCCATTTTGTGTGTTTTTGCGATTTTCGATTCCCCCCCCCCCTTTTTTTCATTAAATTTGTCCTGGGGAATATATGGAATAGACAAATTTTACTATGGGGGGGGGAGGGGCGAGGGGGACAGAATATACTTTTGCAAGTTTAACTCTTTTCCAAATTATCTCCAGACGACAGTTTACTGGTATGTGGGTTTGCTATATGATATGTACTCAACACTCACTCTAAAGCGATTTTGCAAAGTGTTCTCCCTTCTCCCCTTTTAGGGTCGGGGGGAGGGAAATACATTTCCAATTGTAACCCTCATCTAAATTATCTCAGAAAGGCGATTTCTTAGTGTATGAATTGGTTATGTGTGCCTACAACACTCTAAAAATGAATTTTGTGACGTATCCCCCTTCAGCTTTTGGCAGGGAAAAACACATTCAAGTGTAACTCTGTTCCAAATCATCTGAAGAAGGTGATTTTTTTTTGTGTGTGTGCTGTGTGTACCTAATACACACTATACAGGGATTTTGCGAAATGTCCCCCCTTTCCCCTTTGGATGAAGGGGGTAAGAAACACTTTTCCAAATGTAACTCTGTTCTAAATTATCTCAAAAAATCTGTTTTTGTGATGTCTAACGCACTATAAAAGAATTTCTTTTTTTTTTCCCTCTTCCTTCTTTGCCAGAAAGGAAGGCAAAAAATACATTTTCAAGAGCAACTCTATTTAAAAGTATCGCCAGAAGACAATTTTTTGTTATGGGGCTGTGCTATATGTACCCAACACTTACTATAAAAGGATTTGGTGAAATATTTCCCTTTCATCCTTTGGGGATCTGGTGGGAAAGAACACGTTTCCAGTTGTAACTCTGCTCTAAATTATTTTAAGAAAACGATTTTTTTTTGGTTTGTGTGTGTGTGTGTGTGTATTGATTATGTGTACCCAACGCACACTATAATGAAATTTTGCAAAATTTTCTCCCTTTGGTGTGGGGTTTGGGAGGGAGGGGAGCAAAACACTGAGATTTTATCCAATTCCAATGAATTTTTATTATAATTTTTCATTTTATGAGATTTTTTATGTTAATAAGTTTGTAATTTGCAGAATTTATTTAAATAGTGACCACCGAAGTGGCCAAAGCCTGCTAGTTAAGAATAAAATTTATTCTCTTAGAAAACAAATGATCACAGAAACAAAACCAAATAAACCAATTAAATAATCTCACCGAGTCACTGTAGTACATCATTGTTGATCAATAGAACATGTAAAAAGTATGATTGTAAGAAATGGCGACTTTTGCTCAGAAATTTTGCCAAATAGGTCTGGAGCATCTGTTTTAGAAATTAGTCCAAAGTACTATATATAAAAATGCATTGGCATAAATGTGTTAATAATAATGTTCTTATCTATTGCATTGAAGAGTAAAAATTACATTGAAATATATGGCCCAGAAGTAGGAAAAAAATTATATATATATATATATATATATATGATAATTCAGTTACATTATTTGGCAGTCTTAATTTTTATTTCTCTAAAAAAGTATTTTTTAGAGAAATTTATTAAAAATTTTTAAATGATGAACTTGCTAAAAAAATTATTAATATAGAAATATGTTAAAACTCTCTGAATGTAGTTTTTTTTTTTTTAAATCTTAGGTCACGTTTGCATCAATCCTGAGAGTACAGATGCTTGCAATATTTTGTGGAATTATGATGAAGTCATGAACATATTTCATAATTATAACTGCGTTATTGCATATTTTTCTGGACACAGTCATTCTAGTGGCTATGCTATTGATTCTCATGGCATCAGTTACGTTGTTTTTGCTGGGATAATCGAAACTCCACCTTCAACCTCTGCATTTGCTACAGTATCCATTTATGATGATCACTTGAATATACATGGACATGGCATTGATCAAAGTTATACCGTCCCAATTAAAGCTAGAAAGCCCGATTCTGAAGTATCTATTGAAACTGATATGGAGGAGGTGTCACCAACAGTTGTTAGAGTTAAAGTTTGAATTAAAAATTTCAGGTAAGTTGTATTATTTCTGATTTACTTAATATTTGTCTTATACATATTATAATGATTATTTAAATATTTATTCATGTTTTAGTTGTTTAAATTAATTTTATTTTTTCTAATTGCTAGTGTATTCAAGTTTTTAATTTTTAGTTCCTTTAAACTT
This sequence comes from Salticus scenicus, assembly GCA_963930645.1. Taxonomy (NCBI): domain Eukaryota; kingdom Metazoa; phylum Arthropoda; class Arachnida; order Araneae; family Salticidae; genus Salticus; species Salticus scenicus. The sequence goes on from OZ005654.1 coordinate 173,613,237, forward strand.
CTGTTATAATCTCCTCCTAGCTTTTTATTTATTTATTTTTTAATATAATTAGTCTTTTATAATTTAGAATTAAAAACTTAAATTTATGTTAATTAATTTCACTGTTTGTTTACTATATTTTGTTTGAATGCTCATAAATAAATTTATAAAAGTGCACACAAATTTAAAAAATAAACTTTGTATTGAAATTTAGGTTTTTAAATACACTGCTCGACATTGAAAATGCAACACCAAGAAGGAATGATAATAACGAAATGAAATTTGTGGGACACATACATTATAGTAGGAAGAACAATTGATTAAAATTTCAGGAAATTTGGAGTAATATGTACTGAGAAAACAGTACATAAAGCAGCAACGTCTGTGAGCAATAACAGCACATATTTGCCTACGCATTGAATCGAACAGCGATTGAGTGACATGTACAGGTAGAGCATTTCATGAAGCTTCAACACAATGCCACAATTCATCGATCGAAGTTACTGGTCAGTGGTGGGGGGCCAGTCGCTTTTCAATGATTAAACAGTCATTTTCATTGGTGCGAGATCTGGAGAACACGCTGGCCAGAGCAACAGTCGAACATATTCTGTATCAAAGAAGGTCCGGACAATACAAACAACTTGTGGTCGTGCATTATCTTGCTTAAATTTTGCGCTACGGAGGCCTCGAATACAGGGCAGAGGGGCGGACTTTAACTCATCAAAAATTTAATGGCCACTGTTCAGAGTGGCAGGAATACGAACATGAAGTAATTGAGACGTGTATCCAATGGGAACCCATAACATCATTGCAAATGATGGACAGTATGATGATGTCGAATCCCAGCTGGCAATGTGCATTATTCATAATGCCATTAAATACGGACAAGGCAATCTTGATGCTGTAAACAGGATTGTGATTTGTCTGAAAAGTGACTTCACACCATTCCTGCGTCCAGGTTCATCCTTGATCACGCATTAATGGCGCCCATATCAGTGATGCAGTTTTGAGGGTAATCAGAATTTTGGTAGCCGCATACTGAGTCACCACCTGGATTGATGGTATGTTGTACCATTGGATACACGTCCCAGTCACCTCTTGTTTTCATTCCCGCCACTCTGAATACCAGCCATTACATTTCTGACGAGTTACGGCCCATAGCTCTGCCCTATGTTCAAGGCCTCCGAAGCACAACATTTAAACAAGATAATGCACAACCACAAGTTGTCCATATTGTCTGGACCTTAATTGATACAGAATGTGTTCAACTGCTGCTCCGGCCAGCACGTTCTCCAGATCTCGCACCAATGAAAATGACTATTTAATCGTTGAAAAGCGACTGCCCCCCACCACTCACCAGTAACTACAATCGATGAATTGTGGCATCGTGTTGAAGCTTCATGAAGTGCTTTACCCGTACATGTCATCCAATCGCAGTTCGATTCAATACCTAGGCAGATATGTGCTGTTATAGCTCACAGAGGTCGCTGCTTTATGTACTGTTTTCTCAGTACATATTACTCCAAATTTCCTGAAATTTTAATCAATTGTTCTTCCTACTATAATCTATGTGTCCAACAAATTTCGTTCCGTTATTATCATTCCTTCTTGGTGTTGCATTTTCAATGTCGAGCAGTGTATATCAGTACAAGCGTTGTTGACGTGTGTTTTACAAAAATGATACTTGGTCATTTGAATGATTAGACGAGGGAACAAATTTTCACTTTGTGGTTTCTTCAAAATTGTTTCTGCTGCTACGTTCTTGCCCCTAAGCCTCCTTTTCTTGCAGAATTGGAAAGGTTGGTGCAGGAAATTTTCATTTTTTTTCTCAGAATAAATAAAATTTGTTGCATTATTGATGCCCTTTTTATCGAATACCCAGCAGCAGAATTTTCTGTATATAACCGCAGCGAAACAAAACTTATCTGCAATTCAAGAATTTGAAAGAATTTACAATGGTTATTAGTCATTCTTAAGTTGGATTTAAAATTTAATATAAATGGTTTTGAGGAAAAATGCAAACAGTTTAAATATGTTAGCACATAATTTGAAGACATTGTTAATATTGAAATCATTTATATAATATTTCTCTAATGTGGACCAATTACAATTAAGTTTTGTAGAAATGATATGATAGGGACTTAATAAAATACGTGAGGATAAAAAACAGTACATAAGCAATATTTAAGCACATGGATTCAGTTCAGTGATCTAATTTTTAAAATGATGACATTTATCTGATGAGATTTTTTTTTTTTAGAAAAATCTATTTTTAAAAGTTGCATCTTTTCAATCTTTACAAGTGTCATTGTAAACGTAGTAATAAACTAAAAGATATAAACAAAAGAAGATATAAAAAAAAAAAAAAAAAAAAAAAAAATTAAAGATACATAAACAAAATATGAACTTTTGTCATAAATTGACTAAAATATGCAATAATAAAGTATAATCAAAATAGGTACTAAATTTTTTGTAACAATATTATGCCAAAATAAATTAAAAGGCATCACCAACATGGCGGCAAAAATTTAAAAGTCACCATAGGGGTTCTATACTCAAGCTGTGCTGCCTCAGGAAGCATGAAAATTGGATCGTCAAATATGAATTTTATTTGGAAACTTTTTTTTTTTTCTGAATAATTGTTATTCGAATTAATATCATTAGCATTTCATCCCACAAAAACTAATAAGAATTTGGTTTCTGATGAATTAAAATTTTAAATTATGTGGTGAAAGTGGTATAAGACTGGTATAAGTTTCAAATTTTTAAGATTTAAAAAAAAAAAAAAAAAAAAAAAAAAAAAAAAATTGCAAAAATTTCACACAGGTTTGCTTGTTTGTACTAAATAATATTTTTCCTATGCTTCAGACATACATTTCACCAAATACATTGTGTCATTAATGAAAGGAAATATTGAAATAAATGCTGAAAATGGATTGCTTTTTAAGTCCATTTTATGAAAGAGGAAAGGGGAGGGAAATTAAATACAAATTAAAAAACAACTTTTATGTTTTACAGTTTCTTTTTTTCATTTTTTTAACACCAAAGTTTACGTAAAGTATAGCAATTTTTTTTTAAAAATCTTTTTGTATAGTTTTAGTTTTTGCTTTATTAAGATGCATACAGTTTATTTCACAACAATGCACAAAATCATTATTGACAAATTATTTAGGTTTTTTTACCCTTTTTGAAATTCATTTCTCATAGTTTTTTCGATAGTTTGACTCTCTTTTGTTGAACTTAAAGTAATGCGACATTACTGAAATTTAATTTTTTAATAAACAGCTTTGATTCTTACAAATTTAACTTTATACTAAACTAATGCAATTTGTGTAAAAGTAATCACTTAAATGCTTTTTAAGATAATGTTAGTGGTACTTATATTGGAAATAAGAAATTTAAATATAAAACATTTTATTAGAAAAGTAAGAAAAATTCCATTTTAATTGAATATCTTTCAAGTACTAATTATGACTGCTTAGTTTGAATTTAATACATGTATATTAGGGTGTCCCTTAAATGGGGGAAAATTCTTTTTTTCTTCCTTTCTATTTTTTTTTTTTTTTAAATCCAATACACATACCCTCTAATTTTTTTTCTATTTGACCCCAAACACTTTTTAGCAAAATATCAGCTCTTTGGGATAATGTTAATACATATCGAATTGACTGGAAAATCCTAATAAGTGTTTAGGGGCAAATAGAAAGAAATTAGAGGGTTTCAAACAAATTTAAAACAAGCGTATTGGGTTTCAAACAAATAAAGAAAGAAAAATCCCCCCCCCCCTCATTTAAGGGGCACCTTTAATGTGTACATGTCTTGACTATTAATGTAGTATGTATTACATTTGTTAACTACTAATTATTAAATGACTAGCAGGCTCTGCCCGCTTCGCTGGACGCTATATTTAAATGATTTCTTTGTAACTGAATATATTTCGATTGGCGACTATTTTCATCACAGCTTTAGTATGGGACCTCCTTGGCAATATCAAACATTTTTTTAACTTCTCGAATCTGTACAACAAAACTATTATTAAAACAAATATTTTCGAAAATAGTCCAATAGCTGGTGTTAATTCTTCGAATATTCTGGAAACAGTTGAAGCTGTTACTCGTACAGTATAAGTCATTATTCGATGAATGTTCTGGGACAGTCTAAAAAATAGTCACTTGTTCCACAGGAGTAAAGCAAATAACCCACTCGCCAAGTTTGTCTCCAAGACTATGCTTTCTATTAAACATATCTTTGTTTAGTTATTTAAATATTAATTTGAATTAATCAAATATTTCTGCCCGACAGCGTGTAAGTGCAGTCACACATCAGCAGCTCATTTACTTGTATGTTCAATTAGCGTAGTGATTGGTATATAAAAAAATAAATAAATAACTAAACATTATCGTGCTACACAACTTTATTGAATCTCTCCCTTGGCGGCTTTTGAATTTTTGTCGCCATATTAGCGATTTTTTTTTTTTTTTTTTTATAATTTCTTGCATAAAAATAGAAAGCGTTTTATCGGACACCTTTTCGTTAACATATAAGAACCCTTCATATTCTGTTTATTTTATTAATGGTTTTTAGGTTTAAAATAGTGCTTAATGAAATAAATTTTCTATTTTTAAAACTTCACTTTTTTTTCTATAAAATTATCTACTCAGATAAAAATAGATCATTTATGTGACTACTATTTCAGTTTATTTTTTTTCGTTTTGTAGTATTTTATAAATTTTACATTTTTCTTGAACTACCTAGATTAAAATTGCTGTTGCTAAATTAAACCTCTTTTATATTTTTCTTGAACTACCTAGATTAAAAAATGCTAAATTAAGCCTCTTGGCGAAAAATGTTCGGTGTACTTCAACGCAACAATTTAAAAAATCACCCAGGAGGATCTACTATAAATAAAACTGATTTTAGTAGAACACACATTAGCATCGTAAACTATATTAGCACTTTGTAAAAGAATTTTTAAATTAAAAATGACGTCAATTTTTTGAGATGCATAATTTTTTTATTTTTTTTTTTATTTTTATTTTTTTTTATTTATTTATTATTATTATTATTTTTTTTTTTTTGTTCACGTTTAGATAAATGTATTTATTTTCCTGTTGAAAAAAATAAATAAATTCGTTTTTTTTTTTTGGCAACAATGAAATTATGGATAAATTAAAATGGCTAATTTTTTGCTATTATTAGCTTACAAAATTACTATTTTATGCATAAAAATCGCAAAAACAAAATTTTTTTCGGAATAAAAGGTAGACAACTTTTTAAGTTAGGGTATAAGCTATCTCCATAACAAATTTCATCGAAATCCATCGAGCAGTTTTAGCGTGAAACTCAGTCAAATAAACGGACATTCACATTTATAATATATATAAGATTTATGGTCATGCTATGATAGTTCTGCAGGTAGGCATTTTATTATTAAAACTAGCAGGCTTTGCCTGCTTCGCTGGACACAATACTTAAATGAGTTGTCAAAATCCCATATCATTATTAATAACCTGAGTTAAAGTTCCGCTGTTTTTCTCACTCTCAACGTGAGGAGTCCGTGATCCCTCTGCTTTCGGCAGCAACTTACCTGATTCTTATTTTCCCTTCCCCAGTGGCTAAGTTCGAGTCTTTACAAGATTTCATCAAAGTACATAATGCGTACACCTAATCAACATCCACACACCCAAATTTGCCGTTCTAAGATGATTTAAGGCGAATTCAAATGGGTGTTTTTACACGTGTTTATACCCCCCTGACCTCATGGGGGTAAAGGGGGGGGGATTTCATAAAATCGTGTTAAAATAAGTGTCAGATACTTATAAACTATTTACGCACCAAATTTCGTGACTACAGATCAGATAGATTTCTCAAGATAAATTTAGCGCTAAAAGGGGTGTGTGTGTTTTGAATTTGCTACTTTGTAACTCCCCCCCCCCCAAAAAAAAAAAAATATATATATATATATATATATATATATATAAAATAAATATAAATAAATCGGAAATCACAAAAAAAACAAAAATGAAAATGTGTTTTGGGGAATATCCTAAAAAAGACACATGGCTGTTTTCAATACTTCTGTAACATCTTTAGTAGAACTCTGCTAAAAAATCCGGAATTTCTGAAATTTCCCCCCGAAAAACGATTTTTCACCTCTCTCCCTTAAGAATCAAGAATAACAAAATCATACATAATGTTTTATTTATACTCAAGTCTAATCTCATCTTGTGCAATTTCTTCACCGTGAAGTAATTTGAGGTCGAGTTATGCTTATAAATGTTTTTTTTTTTTGCTTCCTGCCCTTCAGGGGGAAGGGGGATATTTCGATAAATCCCATTTCTTTGGGTGTCGGATACATATAAACAATCCAAGACAGTATTAATCGTGGCATAACTCCAATAGACCACAAAATTCTAATTTAGAAATTCTTTATTCATCAACCTTAATTCATTTTAGATAATTTGGAGTGGAAGGCTGATTTTTATACCAACTATATGAAAAACTCCAAATTATCAAATTAAATTGAAAATGTTATGGTCTATTGGAGTTGTGCCATGATTAATAATGTCACTTGATACAGCTGTGTTTGCAGACTTGGTGACTTTACCAACGAAAGTTATGTGAGAAATGCCTAGCTGGTAATCAGCCAGGGTAGCTCAATGGTTTCGCATGTAAAGCAGAAGGCCCGGGTTAGATTCCCTGCTCTTGTATTTTTCACATAGTTGGTATAAAAAATCAGCCTTCCACTCCAAAATTTTCTGAAATGAAATAAATGAGTGTTTTTCATATCTTTCAACCAGCGCAAAGTACTGAGTTGTGGTTAATTAATATTGTTATATTATAATGTAACATTTTGCTTAAAAATTATTGGATTGCCTTCAAAATTATTATGTAGGTATAAAACATTATTTAATTTTCATTCATATACTTCATTGATTTAACAATTTAAATTATAATTAGTAGACTCCCAGAAATCAGTACATCACAACTGATGTAATCAATGAAATATATAGTAAAATTTTTAAGTTAAAAAAAGGGGAATATATCGCTGTTATTTATGATGATATTGTAGGAACGAAATCTAATAAAATTAAGAAAGTTAATTTTAAACGAGATCCATGTTTAAGTACTTAAATATTTTAATGCAACAATATTTGTGTAAGGAGAAAAAATAATAAATATATATATTTATTTATTTATTTATACTGTGAAAGAAAAAATTTCAAATCAAAAGAGTCAGATCTACTTTTCTGTGATAAAAATTGTAAATTTATAATACTTGTCTCAGATGTTTATATCCTTAAACATTGTATTTTACTTTATGGGGCAAACTCTAATTCATTAATTGGGAAAAAGGAGGAGAGGAGAATGCAGCATTTTTTATGCTTTGTCTTGATTATTATTATTACTTTGATACTATACACACTTACTAGTATTCACTATTATTTTTAAAGCATTGTGACATTAAACTACTTCTAGTTTAAAAGTAAAAATAAAAAAATACCTGAAGTTCACAAAATTTTAAATTCTGCACAGCCTCTGGTACTATGCTGTGCAAATTTCTGGGAGTGTACTGTACACAATTTCCAAAATTTATACTCTTTATCTTTTTTGTAAAACAGTTATGAATTTGTAAACATAATTTTTAGTAATATCTCCATTATTGAGTTACCATCTTTTCTGTTTTAAATATAGTTTTTAAAAATCTTTTTTTTTTTTTTTTTTTTTTTTTTTTTTAATCGTTTGTTTCTATAGGTATTTTTTTCCTCTAATAATTTAGTCATCACATTCTTATTTATTTTATAATTTTTATAATACATTCAGTTCTGCTTTTTCTGTTTTTATTTTATTTATTTTTTGATAAAATCAGTGATACTTTCATAAAAAAAAAAAAAAAAAAAAAAAAATCTGATTATGTTAGTTAATGAAAATCAGTTTTTCATATTTATAAGAGGAATTTTGAATTGAATTCAGTTATTAAATTTTGATAATTAAATTTCAGGTTAAAATTAAATATAATGTGTGTAATCTTCTAACTAAGCAAAGATGTATTGGTAAGAAAAACAATTTTGAGAATATATTTCTACATTGTTTGACATTTTTAATTAATATTAATTTAAATTCTGTTTAAAAAAAAATGGTAGTTAATTTAAATAATCTTAGGATGTATGAAACATGAAATTTTTAAGTAAATATCAAATACTTATGTAATTGAAATAAATAAAAACTAATACAATATATTGATAGAGAAATATGATAAATTTCTGTATCAATATATCATAAATTGAAATATTGATACAGAACAAAATAAGTTATGGTGATATAAATTTATTTCGAAATGTGTATTTAAACTTTTTTTATTTTACCATATTGAAATTAAAGGGTAATAAGTCTCTTAGCTAATTATTAATCTCTAGTTTTTTTTTACTTTTTTAAATATTACTTAATTTTATTAATTAAACTTAAAAATTCAGGAATAAATAGCATAGTCTGATGTAAATTGAAAGTTTTTAATTTATCAATAAAAAAAATAACTAAATGTAGGTAGAAAACTGTCTTGCATTTGAGTATTTTTACCGTGATTTAATCTGAATTTCCCCATGTGTATTTAGAAAATCTATGAAGTAATTTAAATTGTACTACATATTCTTACAGTCTGTTTTATGGGCTAGATTTATTCATGTTAGTTACTGTTTATAATTTAGAGACTTCAATATTATTAGATAAGCTTTTGAAATATCTTTCTGTTCACTAAAATTCAGAGAATATACATTATCTTCATTATAAATTTTATATGCCAGCAAATTCTTTAACAAAAAACCTTGTAGATTTTAAATGAGTTAATAAGATATTATTTCATAATTTTTTCTGTAGTTTCGTAAATTGAGTAATTATTTCTCCAGGTTTAAGAAATCAAAGGAACTTCAGATAAAAAAAAAAAATGTATTGTTCCAATAGCTGGGTATCAAGTGATAACATTGTTGCCAAGCATTAATTTCAAATCTCTCTATTAATTTCCACTGTAAAGTCCCATTGGTACAAAAAAAATCATTCCAGAGAATTTTTGAAAAAAAAAAAAAAAAAAATTCATGGCATCAATAAATTTAAAGTTTATGCATATGTATCATAGATATAGTAATAAGACATAGATTGATCAGCGAGAGGGAAAAAGTGATACCTTTTTTTTTTTCGGGAAAAGTCACTCTGATGGCTGCCTTTCCCCGAGTAAATCACACACAGGAATACACACGGATAATTTAGTAAATAAAATTTATGAATAATTAATTTACTGAAGGTGAATGAAAAACTCCAGATACAGTTTCAAATTCGTTTTCTCTTTTTATTCTTTTTTTCAATACTCTCTAATGGCCGATTTTAGAACTTTTTTTCGGCATCAAAATTTTTTGCTCGATAACATGGGGATGATAGATCTATATATATTACTATATCTATGATATGTATAGGTGGCATAAAATTGCAAATGACTTTTTTTTTTTTTTTTTTTTTTTTTTTTTTTAGATTTTCGGATATATCTAGTATTTTTCTCTCTACATAATTCCAATAAGATTTAAAATGCTCACTCCTGTGCAATTTTATGCTAACATTAATTTGCGATTATTGCATTTTTTCCCCCCTCTGCATTTCTCAACACATACAACTGTGTATGTGTTACAGTCAGATGTTCATACTCATCTCTTAAAGAGGGGGAGGGGGACCTTTTTTTGCTAGCAGCCTAAAAAAAAATCATAAAAACTTCCACACACAACATTTTTACATTTTCTCAAATACCATCCAATATTATTTTAATTTAGCATTTGGAATAAGCAACAAGAAAATGTTCCCTGTATAGACTGCCAAAAACCTATAGAAGAGAGGAAGAAATCCAATATTCCTTTTATTATTTTTTTTCCTGCTGAAGGCTTCTACTTTAACAATTTGGTTGCTGGTAACAGTTTTAATTTTGTTTACATAAAATTATTAGGTTTATATAATAAAGCATATCCCCCCCCCCATATAATTGTTAAAGTTTTGTAATTTATTTTGCAAACATGGTTGGCTAGATTTTGCCCAACCTAAAAAAAAACCAGGTGGTTTTTTTCAAAATCCTTGTTTAAAATTGTACTTTTGTCTAACTTACAATAAACATACAAATATATAACAAATATTATATACATTATTAGAACATGAACAAAGAATTTTCAGAAATATTGGAGATGCTCAAACTGCTGTATAGAAAAAAAATCCTGAAAAATTCACCACGAAAAAAAAAAAAAAAGTATAATTGTATGATTAAAACAGAATAAAAAATTATATTAAAAAAATAAATAAAAGCAAGAAAAAACAGAGTTGTTTTTCAATATAAACAAAACTGTAGGACTCGAGGAATGTAAAATATAAATAAATTAAAATTAAATTAAAAAATTTTTTTGAAAACTTTAACAGTGCAACACTGACAATAATTAAAAATGTTTTATGAAAATCTATTGACTATGAAAAATTCAATAAAGCAACATGAAAAAATTATTAAAATCCGATTTTTTGTTGTAAAGGGCAGATAAAAAGAATTTTAGAATATTTGAAGTACAGTTATTTAATATTTAAAATTTCTTTATAACTTAATCATAAAAACCCACTGGGCTGGGTTTTTACCAACCCTGGCTACAATGGACAACTAGAGCCCTATTGTCTGTGGGAAAAAGTTCTGCTATGATTGGCTATATTCCATTATTTGTGAGCTAAATTAAGACTCTTATAGATTAAATTTAAGAAAATCATCATCATGATGTCAGATGGTGTCAGAGTTGTGTTGTCAATTCATAAACCTCATCTGAAATTGATTCCTGGCACTAAAAGCAAATAAATCCAACAGTTTTCAGCATAGCTATGTGTTAATTTTTCAATACGTATTTTGGATCATAAACCTTTTATTTCCTTGTACAAAATGAAGGAAGTGTAGTGAAAGCGATTTACAAAACAGATGTTTCTCACACAACTCAAAAGAGGTTGTCCATAGAGAATGTTGAAAATTTAGACTATTTTAACATCTAGTTTTACCCCTTCAATTTTGACCTGTATTGACATTTAAGGATATCCATTATTTTATATTTTCTCATAACATCTGTATAGTTGTTCCATAAAACAAAAATAGTTGGGCATTGAAATTTTGTATTTAGGGTTGTTATAACAGCTAGTTGTGCTCCTACCTTTTTTAATCACTATATCATTTTTAATTTTAGAGATATCCATGAAAACTCAGAATTTCCGGTTATTATCTAACCTCATATTTTAAAAATTTCAACAGAACTTAGTAATAGAATCTGTATAATAATATTATGAAGAATAAATCTTTCCTTTATTAAAACTGCAGTTGCAGTGAAAATAAGTGTGAAAGCATTGGGAACGTAACAGTAGTCCATTGGTTTCAATGAAGCTTAATCTTGGCAGTGGACTTGGGCAAGTTTGACAACCAAATTTGGTTTTAAAAAAAAAGTTTACCCAAGTTCAGAAAAGTTACTAGCTTTTCTTTTGGTATAATTTACCGATTTCTTGTCACTAACTTTCATCAAAGAATAAAAAAAAAAGGTCATCTGTATTCAAGTGAATTCCATTGAATTCTAAGGTAAAGCTGTAACAAAGCTACAAGCTGTTTATTACTGTTACCTGTACTAGTGGTATTCATGCTGTGTGGTGTCCATAACATTGTTTTTGTAATATCAGAAATAATTTTGGATTGTTTTGGAAATATTTGTTGAATGAAATATACAAGAGATTACATGGTTTGTGCATCAGATCAAGAACCCAACTTGATTTATAAGTGTTTCAGCAAAATCCCTCTCTGAAATTCATCGTGCTGACGTTTAATTAGCTTCTTTGCCAACAACAAAATCCGTTTATTTTTATTTTTCTCTCATACAAAAAATCAATATCTAAAAGTCAAATAATCTTTTGTTTTGTGTCATTCTAGAAGATCTAGAGCGACTAACTTCAATATGGTAGTACACATTTTGGCAACTGTGTTGTTACTTGCTACTATGCTAACAGAAGAGTACTGAAATTTCGAATAAAAATTTTCAGAAAACTTTGTGGCATTATGGGTTTTAATGTTTATGGTTATGAAAATCTATAGTATAACATATGGTAAATTTGTACTTGATTGTCTCATAATATCGAAGAGTTAACTTTAAAAATGATTGAACACTTAATCTTGTATTTAAAAAGAAAAGTTTTTTTTTTACTATTTCAGCAAAATGTTAATGACAGAATTTGTTTTAGAAAATGTTTTAGAAAATATTTTAGTTCTTATTCATTCTTTTTTCCCCTCTCTTAACTAGTGTGGTAAATCTCTTTTATTGTGCTTTATTTTTTAATCATTTTTATTATTTTGAAACTTTCGTGTTTTTGTTTCTCTCTCTCTTTTTACTGTTTTTCATATTTACCTTAAATTAGGTTCTATAACTTTATTTTAATGCAGTAAAATGTAGTTTAAAATTCCAAATACTAAAGATATGGAGAAGATGGTAATTCTCTTATGTATTTGTTCATTAAATGTACATGTTTTTCATAAACTGTTCTATTTCAGATTTTTTGCGATTTGGCTTCCGTTTCCCAACACCCGCCTCAGTTGGTCGTCTTCTGATCCGGGGTTTAATTTTATTTATTCGGTTTTTATCTTAATAGGAATTCAAAAACTAATTCATTTTACCAAAATGTTTTTAGTTTTGCTCTTAAGACTAAATATTTAATTTATTTTAATATTTTATAGTGCAGTTGACTTCCTCTCATCTGCAGAACTTGGGATCTAATATTTTGGATCGTTATTTAAAATTTTCTTTTTACATGCAAAAATTTTTTTGTCATTATTAATGCATAAAATGAGTATATATGATTTCAAATAAATTTACAAACCCTTTAATTCACTCAATGTTTATAAGAAAATGTTTTATTTATATGAAAAAATTGCTAAACTAATTTAAAATTGGCCAGTAGATGCATAGTAGCTTACCATAAATATGTAAACAGAAAAAAATCAGCATTTTTAGTTTGAAATATCTATTTTTGTTAACCTGATTCAAATCTAAATAATTTAAGTAATAATAAAAATGCACCAGAGGACTGGCATTGAAAAGTAATACGTAAAAACTTTAAATAAACACCATAAAATGCATAAATGAATAAAATAAAACTCGCAGCAGTTGTTTTTGGGTCGAAATAAAACACATGGCTCTTCATCAAGTGAAAAAAAAGCACAAGTGCTGCAAAACAAAGTGATGAGCTTTGCCACTTTGTTTTCTTGTACTTGTGGTGCCTATTCTGTGTGCTTGATGAAGGGTTGTGTGCTTTATTTCAACCCAAAACAATTGTTGCAAGTTTTCATTTTATGGTGTTTGTTCAAAGTTTTTTTTATTACTTATAACTTTGTAAATAAATACTATAAATTACAAAAAAAAAAAAAAAAAAAAAAAGTCATTTTAAGTTTTATAATAGCACAGCCCTTCATCAAATGGGAAAAAAAAAAAAAAAAAAAAGATATGTCTGCATCATTAAAGTAGAAACAACATACTCATGCTTACTAAAAAATTTAAAGTGACCTCTGCATTTAACTTTCTCTGAAACATTCCCTGTTAAATTTCAGAATAGTGTTACTTTCTACCAAAAAGAGAATAACCAAAAGTTTTAAAATCTATTAAAACAAGAACATTTTTTTTTTTTTTTTTTTTTTTAAATATGTTAAGTGTTTGGTTTTAATTGAAATTTTATTTTTTCCGACTGAGTGAAAAATAATGCCTTTCACTCAGTCCGAAAAAATAAAATTTCAATTAATATGATTTTCTTCCACAGTTGATTGTGTGATTTTAATAAAAAATTGTTTGGTTTTAGTTCCAAATCAATTATTGTTAAAAGATTGACATAAATAATAATAATAAAATAAGTCAAAAAAAGTCTAAATCTACCAAAAAGTTTGAAGAATCAAAAATTAAAAATTTGTTTTAAAAAAAGAAGTTGAAAATGTTTTTAATGTTTATTTAAATTTTTCTTTTACAGATACAAAAATTAAAAATGTTTAGTTTTTGTTCCAAACCAATGAATGTTGAAGGGTTAACATAAAAAAATTGAAAACAATTTTCAATAAAAATAAGTCAAAAATAGTAATCCTATAAAGCAAATATGCATTTTATTTACTTTAAATATACAAGTTCGAACTGTTAGTTAATTATTATTAATTCATCAATTAGTTTTAATTTATTGGAACATTGAAGTAATTGTTGTATAAATACTTTACATCTATGTTTGGAATTTTTATCTTATAAATTGCTTTCTTGATCTAAAATAAAAGATTTTATTAATTTTTAACATCTTTAAAATGTTGCAATGAAATTGTCAAATTACGAAGTAAAAAATTTTCAATTTTTACTCGTTCATATGTACTGTCTTAGTAAATCTAAATGTAGATTATAATTTATGGTTCAGAAGAAAAAAATAATAGAATAAAATTGAAAATTCAATTAAATCAATGAAAAGAAAAATATTAACGTTTTATAAAAAGTGAAAAAAAAAAAAGAGTTACCACTCTGTAAATTTTATTATTTACATCTGAAAATGGATTGCAGATTAGAGGGAGTTGACTATAGATTATTAAAAAAAAAATTCTCTATAATTTTAAAATTGCTATCTTAAAATTTCAAATTCATTTTAAAACTTAGTTTGTAGTAAATTTTAATTAGTTTGAAATTTGTAGACAATTTATATTAAAGTTGAATTTGTTTAGAATTTATATTATATATATTTTTTGTTATTTATTTTATTGTAAATTTTGTAACAAAACCTTTGAGTTGTAAATAAAATTGCTTATATTATTGAATTCTGTGTTTCTTTTTTTCAGTAGTTATTGTTACTATCAGTTGCAGCATTAACAACTGGGATACCTTACTGAAAAGTCTTTCAAGGGACCATTCTCTCTCCCCCCCCCCCCCAAAAAAAAAAATAAAAATAAAAATAATAATAATAATAATAATAATAATAAATTAAAAAATATATTAATTTACTTTTAATTATACAATTGCTGATTATAACTTCTCGAATTGTGCATTTATTTTCAAAGAAAATATTTGTATAGTTGAATTGTATTAGGAAAGTTGTTATACACTGGAAATTCAAAGTTAATATAACGAAACTTAATAAACTGACTTATTTGACATGTTTAACTTCACACAACAAAATTTTAATGTAAAAAGCTTCTGAAGTATTATTCTCAACAAAATTGCTATATCTTTTTTTTTTTTTTTTTTTTTCTTGCAAAAATTTTACTTTTTGATAACCTGATGGAGTGTGCCCTTATCAAATGTGCCACTGTGTCATGTGCCCTTATCAAATGTACCACTGTGTCATGTGCCCTTATCAATGCCAATGGCTACTATTAAGGTTTAACTTAAAGGGAAGAAAGCTAATTTGGGATTGTCTCAGTTTTTTACTATCTTTCATTAAAAAAAAAAAAAAAAAAAAAAACTTTTTCAAATCAAAGGTATTATTATTATAAATAATCTGGTGTGTCACTCGCACAACTTTATTTACCACCCTGCATTTCAATTCTATAAAGATAGACTGCATATTAAGTTTTTAAGATCAATAAGTTATGATAATAAAGTTCAGTGTACTTTACCCAGTGCTGCCAACCTCTGGGAGTGCTAAAGTGTAGTTAAAAAAACAAGAAAAAGGTGTAGTTTTAAGCTAGAAAGTGTAGTCGCTAAAAAATAAAAAATATTTAAAATATAAATAAGCATAAAATCTTTTGTTTACATTAAGACTTACTTTCTAAAATTTATTGATTTTTAATAATCAAGCATACAAAAATAATAGAAATTTTATACAAAGATATTTAAAATTTACCTTTTACATTAACATGCATACATGAAAATACACTAATATAATTCTAATATAATACACTAATATAATATATAGCATAAAAAATTAACTAATAACTTTGTAGGCAAAATTTTGCTATGTGATACACAGAGAATATAATCAGATAATAATTTAGATCAAAATACTATGTGAAAAATGGAAAACAAACATGCAGAAAATTAAAATGAAACTAAAGACAAAATTATTTCATTAAACATTGCACAGTAGTTTTTTTGCATTTAAAATTTCCTGTTTTGAAAATATCTTTATGTAGCAGCATTCACTGTTAGATAAGAAACTTAGTTTTTTAGTTAGTAAAGCATTTATTGTTTTTATACTAAGGCATGATTGAAAATTGGTTAAATTGTGTCTAATAATACTAAACACTCGCTCAGTGGCAGCATTACTGTGGGGTATCAACAAAATCGTTAACATTATTTTTGGTAACAGCTTATACTTAAGTGATCCATTTGGATCTTCTATTTCAAAAATTTTACCCCAAGCAACATCTGCACTGCAAGATAAAATATCTTCACTGAAAAATTTTATTTGATATTTCAAGAACTCTATATGTATCTAAATCATCGATAGTTACACTATTGCTGAAGTATTCAACAAAATGAGAGATGAAAATGGGACTTTGGTGCGAATAGCCAAATCTGCTACTTTAGCTTTTTTCAAAATTTCACTTATAAGTGACAGCTTTTTAACAGCATAAGTGCATGCTTCTTCGTAAAACTTTCTTACACCATTATAAAATTTCTTTTTGACATCTTCTGATATATCACTTTGCGTAAAATAAGCCTTTGTTTTGGCTCCAATCACAAGATTCTCATCTAATATCTGGTGACTTAGTTTCTGAAATTATTAATTTCTGTGACGTCATCACTTGAAAATTTTAAAGTTGCAGATCGCTTGAGAAATCTTTGAAAAATGAATCCAGATACCTTCTTACAAGATGGATTTGTGGGTCATCACTTTGCAATTTCACGTTTAAAGATATAAAAATGGGTAATACTGCTTCAAGAAAATATAAATACAGCAGTGTGTCTGATGATAAAATGACTCTTTTTATGTTTTGGAATTTTTCATTTTGCTTAAATTCCTCATCTGAACTGAAAAACTCAGCAATGGCCAGGGGCATAGCTTGATGGGCCTCCCAATGTTTTAAGAAATAGGGCAGCATATTGAAGTTTCTTGGGGTGCTGTTTTGCGACTTGAAAGTTCATTTGAAAGTGGATCATAATTTTGTTAATTATTGTTAGTTACCAAAAACACTTACGAATTTTTTGTATCACAAGCTGACCAACTGGTTCACCGACCAGCAAAAAGAAATTTGCATTAAAATGTCTAACTCTGTAGCAAACTCCCGTTAGGTGGCGCCATCTAAACTGATTAGACGCCTAAAGCAGCCTGTTTGACCCTTGAAAATTCTCATCGTATTCATGACGCTCAAAAAAATCTGATCATAACAAATTCCTGTTTGGGGGCGCCTATGGCATAATTTCTCGTTTTGTTCACTTACAATAGCCTGATCGCAATTACCGTACAAAAGACTGTTGAAAATTCTAATTGTATTCAGGACCCTTTAAGAATAATTTAGTAGCAAACTCCAGCTGAGCGGCGCCCTTCCCTGTTCAGGCACCTACAAAGGCATAATGAGGTTTCTGGGGGCGCTGTTTTGCGCCTTGAAGTTCATTTGAAAGTGGATCATAATTTTGTTGATTATCGTTAGTTACCAAAAACACTTAAGATTTTTATGCATCAGAAGCAGCCTTTGGTGACGAACTGGTTCACGACGAGCAATAAAAGTTCGCATTAAAGTGTCTGACTGTAGCAAACTCCCATTAGGTGGTGCCCTCTTAACTAATTAGATGCCTGAAACAGCCTTTTTAAACATGTATAACAGCCTATTTTCCTACTGTGCAAACAATCCTTGAAAATTCTCTTCGTATTCATGACCCTTAAAAAAAATCTGATCATAACAAATTCCTATTTGGGGGCGCCTATGGCATGATTTCCCATTTCAAACATTGACTAATAATCTGTTCGCTTACCTTGCAAAAAACTGTTGAAAATTTTGATCGCATTCAGGACCCTTTAAGTATAAATTAGCAGCAAACTCCAGCTGAGTGGCACCCTTCCCTGTTCAGGCATCTACAACAGTATGTTCGCTTACCATGCAACGACCCTTGAAAATTCTGACCTTAGCAAATTCGCACTCTTTGGCGACTGTGACGCCCCTATCCCATTTCAGATACTTACAACTGACTTGTAAGTATGCACAATCGCTTTCTCACCTCCAAAAAACTTAAAATTACGATTTTTCAAGACCTCAGCTCGAAAAAAAAATAAAAAGCAGTTTATTGCACGTTACGGCTATTGTATAAAAATGAAATTAGATGAGGTTTGATTTGGCTATACTGATTTCTCACTACCAATTTTTGATTCTAAGTGATCTTTTAAGCAAATTTTTTATTTTAGCTTTATCGCTTATGGGTTTTGAAAAATTTATAAGTCTATAGAATTCAACTAGTGTTTCTTGACATGAAATAGCGCGAGGAAGCTGATTTAATGTCGCATTAATAGGCACATATTGGGCAATTGGCAACGGTTTGGGATTAACGCCCCAGTGGCGGTCCGAAGACAAGCCATCACATTCTTTATCTTCTGCGGAAGGGATGACTCCCCTGCTTCAGTATCCGCCAGAGGTATTATTTGCACGGAGTATGGAGGACATTGCAGCTACGACAGAGTTTACGTGCACCATAGACTGACTTTCATGATGGTCTTCAATTGGCTCGATTGTTGAATCTGCAATCTTTCTGTCAAGTTGGTAGACGTGAGGTGCCGGATGCGATCTCAGGTTGCGCTTGTTGGCCTAGCCATTGGGAATTTTCCATGGTTTTCTCCGAAACTTGTGTAAATACAGGCTAGAACTCCTTAGAAAGACCTCCACAGAAGGCACTCCCCCTCAGGCCTAGGACCCTAGAGCTGCCAATCGGCTTTTCCCCAAACACCGACACCAACACCTAAGTAAGATATAAATTTCTGTACAAAAAAGATTTAATTTTGGACAACGGGACTTTTTTTTTTAGTTCTTCCACATAAAGGCATGCGGTAATTGTGTCGCGTTCCTTAGCAACGGCTACTACATTTCTTAAAATATTTCTCATACGATATGGGGAAAAAAGAAAAATGTTTTTTAATTGGTTTAAATATATAAAATAACAATAATAAATAAATTACCGATTTTTTTTTTTTTTTTTCCCTTAAGAGTGAACAATATCTAATTTCATAATAAGAAAACACCACAGAACTGGCATTTAAAAGCAATAATTACAAAACTTTGAATAAACACCATAAAATGCAATAAACTTGCAATAATAGTTTCGGGTCGAAAGAACACACGATCCTTCGTCAGGCAAAAAAAGTAGGCACAAGTGCTGAAGTCAAAGCGGCAACATTCAAAACCGTTTTGAGTGAACAGCAAAAATATATACAGATGAATGTAAACATAAATACTGGTGTGAGGAGAATAGTGCTGACTCTAAAGTAAAAGGACCACCAGGGAGGGAGAATTCAATAAAAATGGGCATTATTTGCATAATTTGTGGTGTTCTATGTTATGATTTTTGTACATAACAAAAGTAAATTACTAATTTTCCTTATATATATATATTGTTGCGTACTTGGGGGTTCGTGAGTTGTCTGAGAATGAAAGGCCAAACGTACAAAAATTCAGTAATTTATTCACAGAAAATTCCAGAAAAATGCAGGTCTATAAACCAAGTATCAGCTTCAATTCAAACAGTAAACACAGCTTAAACAACAGCTGTCAATAACAAATCCACAGTACAAACTGTATACCAATAACACTTGAAGCAAGTCTCTCTCAAAGAGGCTTAAGAGCAATGCAAGCACTAGCGAAGCTGACTGAGATCTGAACTGAACTGAACGCCCTTGGCGAGGAAGCGCTCCTTATATGCTGTTCCATGGAGCCCAGATTTTTCGAGAAAACTCTAGAAAGTGGTCAACCAATCAACTTACAGCTTCCATATTTGGTATATCCCATATAAGGATTTTCTCGCCAAGGTCGCCAAAAAAATCGCCAAGGTGGGAAAAAGTCGCCAAATTTGGCGCCAAATCCATTACGTGCATTACTGGGGCTTTTTAATGCGTTTTTAAGGGAAAATAAGGCTATTTCAGCGCTAAAACGACTAGAAATGCACAAAATTAGCACTTTATCAACTTACTAAGCCTCTTTGAAAGAATTTATACAAAAATAAACACAATTATTTACAATTTCGTAACACTGCCCCCCTCCCAAGGACTGCACGTCCCGGGCAGTGCAACCCTTGGTCAAGAGGCGAAACTAAACAAATTTACACAATCTAAAATACAAAAACTAAATTGCACATAAAGATAACATAGAAATATAAATTAAGTGAGAAATATTTACAAAATTCACAAATATGTACAAATATTTATATACAAATATTTACAGTGCGCATGCGCAAATTTTACAAGTATTTACATTTTAAATTTAAATTTTACCGTTACTTGTGGTACTTGGCTAGCCTATTATAGTGCACCACCTTCGGTTTTGATGAAGGTGTTTTAGTGATCCGCACCACTACATCATTCAGCCTTTTTAAGACTGTGTATGGTCCGTCCCAGTTGCACTGTAGCTTGGGAGAGAGTCCTTTGCGTCGAACAGGATTCCACAACCAGACCTTCTCTCCTTCCTGAAACTCATGTTGCGTAGCCTTTAGATCGTACCTTGTCTTCATTTTCTCCGATGCAACGTGAATTCGCTCCCGAGCAAAGTTGTGAACGTCCTCAAATCGTGCCTGGAGATCTTGGATGTACTCCTCGGGCGATGAAGGCGCATCGGGTGGACAACCAAACAGGAGATCACAAGGGAGACGAAGTTCACGTCCAAACAGCATCTGGGCTGGAGTATAGCCGGTGGTTTCATGGACAGCACTTCGATAAGCCAGCAGGAACAATGGCAACTTCAAGTCCCAATCTTGCTGGTTCCTTGATACTAGAAGGGAGAGGTTATTCAGGATGGTACGATTGAACCTCTCGACCATGCCGTCCGACTGGGGATGTAAGGGTGTTGTCCGGGTTTTGTCTATGCCGAGTAGTTCACACAGTCCTTTGAAAACATCAGAGGTAAAGTTCCTACCTTGGTCGGTATGAAGTTGTAGGGGCGTGCCGTACCTTGACACCCATTGCTGCACTAGGACTTCTGCGACTGTGCATGCCTCTTGATTGGGAATGGGATATGCCTCAGGCCACTTGGTGAAATAGTCCATCACGACGAGGATGTATTTATTTCCACTGGAGGTCCGTGGCAAAGGACCCAAGATGTCGATTGCAATCCGCTCAAATGGTGCTCCCACGTTATACCGTTGCAGTCTTCCTCGACTTCGTTTCTGCGGGCCTTTACGTGCCGCACAAGCATCACAGGATTTACACCATTTCTCCACATCCTCCTTTGCCTTGCACCAGTAGAAGCGTTCCCGAACTTTCTGCAGAGTCTTCATAACCCCAAAATGGCCTCCGGTAGAGCTACTATGCAGTTGTTCTAAAACAGCTGGAATTTTTGATCTTGGTAATAAAATCTGCCATCTGAAGCTTTTCCCATCATCAGATTCCCACTTTCTGTATAATACGCCGTTTCTGATATGAAGAGAGTCCCAAAGTGCCCAATAACTTTTCGTAATGGGACTAAATCTGGAAATGCCCTGCCAGGTAGGTCTGTTGCTGGTCGTCTCCTTCAGCTGTAATATTGGCTTTATGTCAGGATCTTCCAACTGGGATTTTCTAAGTTCTTCGTCACTCCATGGATCGGGATCTTGATCTGATGGTGTTGAGACAGTAACTTGGCAGGCAACCGGATTTATCGGCAGGTATTTCTGTTCGGCTCTAGAGCAATACTTGCAGCTTTCCGAGCAGGGCTTCCGTGACAAGGCATCTGCATTACCATGTAGAGTCCCTTTACGATGACGTATCTCGAAGTCATATTCCTGGAGGCGTTGTATCCACCTGGCAATCTGTCCTTCCGGGTTCTTGAACTGGAGCAACCACGTTAAAGATGCATGGTCAGTCCGGAGCAGGAATCTTCTGCCATAGAGGTAATGATGGAAATGTTCTATGGCTTTTACGATGGCGAGTAGCTCTTTCCTGGTGGTACAGTAATTTCGCTCCGGTTTAGACAGGCATTTACTCCAATAGGCAATGACATGTTCTTGACCATCAATTTCCTGCGACAGAACAGCACCGACACTCTCATGGCTGGCATCTGTATCAAGTATGAACTGTCTGTCGGGCTGTGGATATGTCAAGATAGGCGATGATGTTAAGGCCTCTTTAAGTCGCTTGAACGCATTTTCACATTCATCTGTCCACAGGAACTTCTGTTTGGCTTCCGTCAGCTTGTGGAGTGGTCTGGCAATATTTGAGAAACCCTTGACAAACTTCCTGTAGTAAGTGCATAACCCCAGGAAACTTCGTAGTTGGTGTACATTTTCAGGGCGACTCCAGTTCTCGACTGCAGAGATCTTCTCAGGATCAGTTCTCACACCTTCGGCAGAGATGATATGGCCGAGGTAGCTCACTTCACGACGGAACAAGTTACACTTGCCAGGATTCAATTTGAGGTTAGCCATTCTGAGTTTCTCCAGCACCTTTCGGATGTTTCGTAGATGGTCTTCAAAGGTGCGCCCCACAATGATAATATCATCCAAATACACCAGACAGGCTTCATAGGAAAGTCCTTTTAGCACTGTCTCCATCAGGCGTTCGAAGGTGGCAGGTGCATTACATAATCCGAATGGCATAACTTTAAATTGCCACAGTCCTTGTCCCGTGGTGAATGCAGTCTTCTCACGATCATCAGGATGTAATTCTACTTGCCAGTAACCGCTCTTCAGATCCAACGTGGAGAACCATTTATTGCCAGCAAGTGTGTCTAATGTGTCGTCAATTCTGGGAAGAGGGTAACTGTCTTTCTTCGTGATGTCATTCAAACGACGATAATCCACGCAAAATCTTGTTGAACCATCTTTTTTTCGCACCAGTACTATGGGAGAGGCCCAAGGACTCGTTGATGGCTCGATGACGTCATTGTGCTGCATTTCATTTAGAAGTTCAGTGACCTCTTCCTGTTTAGCAAAAGGAAGTCTTCTTGGATGTTGTTTGATTGGAGGATGATTTCCTGTATCAATTCTGTGCTGGGTGATGTTCGTTCGCCCGACGTCTTCAGGTGTTCGAGAAAAAAGGTCTTTAAATTCTTGGAGTAGTTTCTCCGCAGCGCATCTCTGTTCCTTTCCTAACTCTGCATTCTTGAGTAGTTCCGTTGTTAATTGCTCAGAAGACTTGGATTCGGTTGATTGCATGGGGCGGTTTATGCATGTTACAGGAGTGCAGGCTGCTAACACTTCATCCTTCTTCACTGTTCGGACCTTATCGCTGATGTTTGCGACTCTCACAGGTATAGTACTCTTTGAGAGATCAACTAGAGATGAAGCTACCAGAACTCCTCTTGGGCTATTGTCGGTATTCGGGTATTCAATCATTCCATAGCGGAAGTATTGCTTTGTAGGTGGTGTTCCTGAAACTATTGTCTCTGTGTGTGGGGGGATGGAGATTTCAGACTTGGCTGTTATCTGGCAGATTGTCTGAATGTCTTGATTTTCAGTGTTGAACACAGCGATGTCTTCCGAACTCGAATGCAGTTCATTATTCTTGAAGTCCAACTGAAAATTAAATTTTCTCAGGAAATCAATTCCAATGATTAAAGGATCTCTTATATCAGCCACATATGCCATATGATGGTAACTGGCATTCCCAAAAGTGATGGCCAAGTTCATTTTTCCATATATTTTGATTTCGTCTCCGGTCACAGTCTGGAGTTTAACGCAGGGCGGAGTCCAGATGATCTTCTCTTTCAGTTCTTGAGCCAAATCCGTTCTAATGATGGTCACGTTGGCTCCCGTGTCCAGAATCATCCGGCAGGTGGCGTTGTTGACTTGGCCATAGACGTGAAGTCCATTATCGCCGCCACTCATCGATGAAACATGAAATACTGTAAATTGGGGCTCTTTAATTTTAGGCAACCTCCGCCCCGCGAGATGGCCTCCTCTTAGTTTCCCTGCAGTGATGGTGAAGCCGGGTGATTTCCTATAGTTGGTCGTACGGGGCAGTTCCTCTTCACATGACCATCCCCTCCACAGCCCCAGCACTTTATCTTCCGATCCTTTTTTTCTATATTATTTTCCAGGCTGCGCAATCTCTTTAAGATCTCTGCGAAACTTCTCTTCATTTCATTCTCATCAGCAGGCGTATCATTTAATGAGACTGCTCTTATGGTATGGCGGTCTTTACGGGAGGCTTGTTGGGCTGCCTCTATCCTAAGTGCATAGCCTAAAGCTGATTCTACGTCTCTGATGTTGGAGAGTCTCAGCGCTTTTTGAATTTCTGGATCCCGAACAGCATCGATAAAGTACTGAAGAGCTAAGTCGTTTCGAGTGTCAGCTTGACAGTCTGAGAATGCTAGGTGTGACAATCTCTGAATGTCCGCTGCCAGCTCTTGCAAACTTTCGCCCGTTTTCTGGTAACGGGACTTTAGCTGGAGGCGACTATAGTCCTTAGAACACTTCTCTCCGAACCGTAGCTCCAGTGCTCTAGTCAAGGCCTCGAAGTCGTTCCTTTCTTCTTTAGAAACATTTCTCAGGATCTCGGCTGCATCTCCCCGTAATGCTGCTGCTAAGTGGACCGACTTGGCGGTAGAGTCCCAGCCGTTAGCTTCAGCTACGATGGAAAACTGCGTCTTATATACATGCCAGGAGGAACTGCCGTCGTAGGTAGATAGCTTAATAAATTCGTGATTCTGGTTTCTTCTCTCTTTCCTTTCAGTTTCCTGGGGCTTGGATTCTAACTTTTCTTCGAGATTCCGAATCTTGCTCTGCAACTCATTCCCTATTACCTCTCCGCTCCACTCTTCTCTCATTTTTCTCTCAAGATCTTCCTCCATTCTCTTAAACTTGCTTTCTATCTCTGAAACCTTTCCTTTCAGCTCTTGATCAAAGTTTTCTTTAAATCTCTCCTCAAAATTCTCTTCTATCTTCATAAATCTCTCTTCAAAATTCTTTTCCACTTTCAAAACTTTCTCTTCAATTCCATCCATTCTGTTTTCCATATCCGATAATTTACTTTCAATCACTTCCTTTACTGTCGAAAGTTCTCTCTTCATCTCGTCTTGATTAGATTTAATTTCTTCGGTCAAACTGTCTTTCAACTCTCTTTGCGATGTTTCCATTTTCTCTTGTGCTACCTTCATTTCTTCAGTCAAACCGTCTTTCAACTCTCTTTGCGATGTTTCCATTTTCTCTTGTGCTACCTTCATTTCTTCAGTCAAACCGTCTTTCAACTCTCTTTGCGATGTTTCCATTTTCTCTTGTGCTACCTTCATTTCTTCAGTCAAACCGTCTTTCAACTCTCTTTGTCCAGTTTCCATCTTTTCCAGTCCTGTTTCCATTTTCTCTATCAATCCGGTTTCCATCTTTTCCTGTCCGGCTTTCATTTCATTTATCTGGGTAGCTAAGGCTTCTAGAAGTTTTTTCATCTCTTGCTCCATAGCCCTCGTTATCACCATTCACAGACAACCCCGCTCCTGACACCAGAAATGTTGCGTACTTGGGGGTTCGTGAGTTGTCTGAGAATGAAAGGCCAAACGTACAAAAATTCAGTAATTTATTCACAGAAAATTCCAGAAAAATGCAGGTCTATAAACCAAGTATCAGCTTCAATTCAAACAGTAAACACAGCTTAAACAACAGCTGTCAATAACAAATCCACAGTACAAACTGTATACCAATAACACTTGAAGCAAGTCTCTCTCAAAGAGGCTTAAGAGCAATGCAAGCACTAGCGAAGCTGACTGAGATCTGAACTGAACTGAACGCCCTTGGCGAGGAAGCGCTCCTTATATGCTGTTCCATGGAGCCCAGATTTTTCGAGAAAACTCTAGAAAGTGGTCAACCAATCAACTTACAGCTTCCATATTTGGTATATCCCATATAAGGATTTTCTCGCCAAGGTCGCCAAAAAAATCGCCAAGGTGGGAAAAAGTCGCCAAATTTGGCGCCAAATCCATTACGTGCATTACTGGGGCTTTTTAATGCGTTTTTAAGGGAAAATAAGGCTATTTCAGCGCTAAAACGACTAGAAATGCACAAAATTAGCACTTTATCAACTTACTAAGCCTCTTTGAAAGAATTTATACAAAAATAAACACAATTATTTACAATTTCGTAACAATATATATATATATATATATATATATATATCAATACAAAAAACCCTTAACGGGTTAAAAGTTTGTGACGCAGCACTGTACTTTATGGCTATAAGAATTAGAAATACAGGTCTTAAAAATAATGATATCAAATTTTCAGTGACGCTTTGATATTAATTAAATTATACATAGATTTTCTTATTTGAATTTGCTTTTTCCTTTTATTTATATTTACAGTGTAAACGTTATTTTCAACATAATATATAGCATTTACTCATTGATACCTTTCCATTCACATCTCTAATACTATGAAAGCATGTGTTTTAAAATAAATTATATGAAATTCCAGTAACGTAGTGGTGTTACATTAAATGATTTGTTTTTAAATTTCACTGCAATTATTTTGTTTTTCATATTAAAGTATATGCGCACATTGAAATATTGTTTTTAATTTTCAAATACGCTGTCAAATATATCACTTTCATTAAGCTTATATTATGTAGTGAAATATGTTTATTTCAACGAATTATTCTATCTTTTGCGTCATGCCATCCAAAACTGAAAAAAATTTCACAATTTTTTTCTTTGCAGCACAATATCTATTTGCATGCATTTTCAATTTATTTGGATGAAATGACACAAAGTAAACATTTCCATGTATTTTACTTACAATTTTGGATGGCGTGACGCAAAAGATAGAATAATTCATTGAAATAAATATATTTCAGTACATAATATAAGCTTAATGAAAGTGATATATTTCACAGCGTATTTGAAAATTAAAAGCAATATTTCAATGTGCACATGTACTTTAATATGCAAAACAAAATAATTGCAGTGAAATTTAAAAACAAATCATTTAATGTAACACCACTACGTTACTGGAATTTCATATAATTTCTTTTAAAACACATGCTTTCATAGTATAAGAGATGTGAATGGAAAGGTATCAATGAGTAAATGCTATATATTATTTTATGTTGAAAATAACATTTACACTGTAAACATAAATAAAAGGAAAAAGTAAATTCAAATAAGAAAATCTATGTATAATTTAATTAATATCAAAGCGTCACTGAAAATTTGATATCATTATTTTTAAGACCCATATTTCTAATTCTTATAGCCAAATAAAGTACAGTGCTGCGTCACAAACTTTTAACCCGTTAAGGGTTTTTTTGTATTGATATCATTACTTTTTAGGGGTTAATGATCAAAACGTAAAATTAAAGGAGCATGGTAATGAGTTATTACACTGTATAAAAAGTGTTGTTTTATAGGTCATACTCGAACAAAATAACAAACTAAATAAACTTTCAAAATTTTATAAAAAGTGATAAAAAAAAAAAAAAACTTTAAGAAAGAATATTTTTTGAGGGATGGAAACATGCAACATTACAAAGGCATAATATAGTACATTTTAAAAATGACAAAAATTTCTACAAATAAAAAAAATAAAGATTTTTTATTTTATTCAATATTTAATTTCTTATATAGCTCAGTGGTTCAACTACTTCTTAGATAGTTCAACAGAAAATTCAAAATAAATGTTTAAAAAAATAATTTGTGTACGAAAGTTTTTGTAAAAAAGTGTTACTAATAAGTTTCTAAAGAGTTTTCATCACATCGATTTTAGTTAGATAAAAATTTAACAAAATTTTTTAAATGGTCAATCGAGTGAACAAAAGATAAATATTTTGTTATTTTTAAATTGTAGATGCATAAAGTAAAACTGTTTAAGGATGTGACAGTAGTTTTCCAAAATACCTAGCACCATTGGGGTGAGGTTCAGATTCTCCCTTGGAAACTCTGATAATTCTAAAAAAGATGCTTAATCAATTTGAGAGAGATTTTGTTTGGTTTAAAATTAATTCAGCTGGGGAAAATAGGAGGGGGTTACCAGTTAGATCACTTAGAAATTTTAATAGGGAAATTGCTTTTTAGAAAAAAATTTCTAAAAAACATGCATTAAAATGTTATGCATCTAGTTTTATTCTATCTGATTAAACATACTGTACATAGTCCCCACATTCTTCCTAGTATTTAGGAATCACTTTAGAATTCCTAAATATTTTCTAAAACGTAGTGTAGGGATTTTGGACTTTGCCTCATTTTCAAAAATTGGTTTATGGGGGTATAAAGTGTATATGAGAGATCTAACTTTAAAATTTTAATGATAAGGATTTTTTAGCACTTTGAGAAATCTTCTAAATATAATCACTTAAAATGTTTCCAGCGATACTTTTTTAAGGTTGGTTGTTTGTAGGTTTTAAGGCCAATTGACTGCGCTAGGGTCCTAGGCCTATAAGTACATTGCCCCCGTGAGGTCTTTCTAAGGGGTCGTAGCCCGTATTCATGCAAGTTTCGGAGAAAAAACACTGAAGGAACGGCTAGGTCGAAGAGTGCGGGATGGGATCGAATCTGGCACTTCCCATCCACCAGCTTTGCAGCGCAGAACCGCTTGTGGGGCATTTTTTTAAAGAAGCTTATATATATATATATATATATATATATTCTAAAAATCCCATTTTTCTTCCCAAATCTATATGAAACGCCTTGAAAGTTTTGAAAACGTAAAAAGCGTGCATATTAAATATGAGTCTAAGTAGAACTTTAAATGAGCTCCTAATCCCCCTCCTATTCGAAATTTTAATGTTTGCCTCCTAAGGTTTCTTCTATCTCAATCCAGCTTCAATTTCTTTTTTTCTTTTCCTTTCTTTTCTCTTTCCTTTTTTTTTTTTCCTAATAAACCAAACGAGATCAAACGACGTGATCCTGAAATAGGAACATAATGGAGACTATTTTCAGTATATTTAATTTAAAAAAAAAAAAAAAAAAAAAAAAAAAAAAGAGGCAAACAAAATATATTAATTTTTTTTTTTTTTTTGTAGAAGACATTTCCGACAAACTACAAAAAGAACTTCATTTGTTTAAAATTTCAAAGAAGTACCTTTCGCCCCCCTGCTTTTACAGTTCGAATTTCCAAACAAAACAAAGATCCTTCAAACTGATTAAGCTCTCCCCCTTTCCCCTGCCTCCTTTTTTTTACAGTTTTTAAAATTTCCAAGGTGTTCTCGAGACACGGGGGACGACTTTAAAAGAAAAATTTTCTTTCTTATTTTCCTAACAAATAATTATAGAGAAAAACATTTTGTGTTAAAATGTTGTTTTGAAAAGGTCTTTCCATCAAAGTAGCAGATATTCCCCCTCCCTCCACCCAAATTTCACATTTATAAAATTAAAATTTGCCCATCACTGAGTCCTTATCCCCCCCCTCCCTTCCCCTACTATACACATTTGTTTTATTCTTAACTAAACAAAATTCCATAAAAATTCTCATAGACATGTTTTACAGTTTTTAGAAATTCCGAAAATTACTAGATAAAAACAAATTGAATAATTCGTATTCAACACTATTTGGCAAGATTTTGTATGAACTTTGGAAACACACTTTTCTAAAATCGATGAAATTAAATTAATATAAAAATTCTACAGAACAGTCCTACAGTACAGTTAGTTTTTTATATAATACAAAATGAGTTTAAATCAGTTTAATTTAAAGTTGTTTTCGTAAAGAATTTGCCTTTACGATTTTTTATAATATAATGTAAACTCAAGTTACTGTAACAATGTTTGTATTAACAGTAATTATTAAGCTACGGAAAAATCATTTAATTTAGTATAAATATTAATCGTTATTATTGTTGTTTGGCTGCGACTTTTAAGTTTTTAAACTGATTAATAGATTAGTTTTACAAAGTGAAAACAGTTACATATTATAATTTTACTTAATTTTTTGTGTTTAATTAAAAGATTAAAATTGCCTCAGTTTAATTAAAAGATTAAAATTGCCTCAGTTTACCTCGTAACACTTTTAAGATTTTATGGATATTGTATAGGAAAGCTATATTAAAAAATAAACAAGTACTTACACAAATTTCAGAACAATATGTTGTACTAAATAATGAATAACAGAGGTTTTTAAAAAATATGTGATAGTAAAAAAAAAAAAAAAAAATCCTTTGTAATGGAAATAAACATCCTGGAATCCTATTTGAACATCTATGTCATTTAATCATTTAAATGATATCATTCACCAAAAAAAAAAAAAAAAAAAAAAAAATCCCTCAAAATTTTATGCCATATTTTTTAGAATAGTGTGTACAATATTTACAATGTTATTATTAATTTCTAATTTAAAAGTTGCAGATGCATGGTAATTTCAATTTTATTTTATATCGCTATTATATCTAAGAAATAAGTACATACAAGTTAAGGAGGATATATATTTTTTTTTTCTGGAGTAGTTTTTATTGTTATATTCATGCCACCTCCCTACTGTTGAATAATCTTTTAGGTAT
This sequence comes from Salticus scenicus, assembly GCA_963930645.1. NCBI lineage: Eukaryota > Metazoa > Arthropoda > Arachnida > Araneae > Salticidae > Salticus > Salticus scenicus. The sequence continues at coordinate 173,643,786 of OZ005654.1, forward strand.
AGATTTGATTTAAAAGAGAAAAATAAATAATAATAGAAAAATCTTTAAAAAGTGAAATTTTTGTACTGGTAAATATTTAAGTAGTATAGTTTGTTATGAATTTAATTTAAAAAAAAATCTTAACCTATTCAAAATTTTATTACAGTTTAACATTTTGTAATTTATATATATATATATATATATATACTAGAAACTTAATGAGCAAATTAATTATTTTCAAATTCTGTTTTAAGAATTTTTTCAATCCGTAGTTTAAGTGATTTATCACCTAATTTTGAAAAAATTACAAATATTTGCATATGATTATCATATTATTTGTCATTTTTATGAAAATAAAGAAAAAATTTTTTGTTGTTGCAATCACTTTTTAAAATAAAACCAATTTTGAAAGTTAACAATGTATCAGCATGAAAACAATGCAAATACAATGAATATTTTTGATAAACAAATGTCATATAAAATACAAGTACCTGAATAAATAACTCATTTAATATATATATTAAAGAAATATTTTTTTTATATTTTTGTGTTTATTTTTTACGCCAATTCCCGATAGAGGGAGCCAAAACGATTATTTGATATTGAGTATTTCAGATGAAAGAGAAGACTGTATTCGTCCGTGAAACTGCCGCATCACGGTATTTTCAGGGGGAAAAGGGAGATGTCAGACACATCAGATAAAAGCGATTAATATCATATATCAATTAAACGACATTCGCTCGAGCCATATTTGAGAAAAAATTGTACTACATATAGACCGTCCATTTATACGTTAAATAAGCTAATTCATATCTCAAAATATATTGCACGCAGAAATGTAGCGATTTCAGGGTAGGATCAGACAGAAGGAAAAAGACTATTTTGAAAATATTAGAAAAAAACATCCCATATTTCCTGAGATATTAAGTGTCTGCTTTCAGCGGTTTCTTTGATCTCAAATTAGCTGTATATATGTGTCACAGTTTTCGTCCGTATTTTCCGCTGAGTGTTCTCGCGTTCGTTTGTTTTTTCGCTTGCATCACTAAAAAAACTGCCATTTTTCATGATATAGGCTGTATGCATTTGTTATTCCAGGAATGCTCCAGGAATGCTGCAGAACTATTGCTCAGAAAGTTTAAAAGTCAGGAAAAAAAAAAAAAATCTAAAGGCCTCTAAACATTTAAAATGTTAGAAAAGGCTACTTGGTACCAAAATGTTTTTAAAAGGGCCGCCAGGTGCTAAAATATGTTGAGAATGGGCCACAGGGTGCTAAAAACTGTTTAAAAGGGCACCCTGCCAAATTAGACTAGAGTCAGCACTACAGAATTATGAAATAAAAGAAGAAAATAAATAAGATTAAGAAATATAACAAAAACTAAAAATTTAAAAAATATCAAAATTAAACGAAAGTCGAACTTATGTGAACAAATATCATTAATAAGATTTTTCGAATTTTTAAATATGTAAAAAACTTCATGAATATTCAAATGGGAAGAGAAGACAGGAGATGAAATTATGTTAGTTTTAGAAAAATCAAAATGATGACCATGAGCCCAGCAGTGAGAAGCAATAGAAGATTTAGAGATCTCTTCATTACGAACATTTCAACTGTGCTCATTTATTCTATATTTCAAACGCCTTCTAGTTTGACCAATATAGACTAAATTGCACGAAGAATATAGGACTAAATAAATGCCAGAACGGTTTTCAGTAGGAATGGGATCTTTAAGAAAAGATAATTTAATTTTGTTGGCAGGTTTTTAAATGACTTTAAAACCAAATGGTGAGAGAATTTTAGAAATTTTAAAAGAAAGTGATAAAAGGTAAAACAACTTGGATGAGACAGGGATCGTTCAATTTGGTATCAGAAAGTTTAGGATTCTTGAATTTATATAAAGCTTTATTAATAATAGAGGGATTATAGCCTCGAGAAAGAGGAGATTTTAAGTAATTAATTTCTTTCGAAAGACTAGACGGGTCGCAACAAATGTGTAAGGCTTATGTTTTTCTTGCTCATTTTCCAAAAATTGATAAATTTTTAATATTTCATTTTGCGGTTAAAAAAAAAAAAGAAAAGAAAGAAAGAAAAATGCACATATTGAAAATTCAGATTTTTGAACTTAGAATTACATTAAAAATAAATAAATAAACGATTGTAAATTTTCTGAATGTGAAAACAGAATTTAAATATACATTATGGAATGAGTAATCATGAAATCAAACTTTCCTATAGAGTAACATGGGCCACAGCTGTCGGCGAGATTAGGTATTGTCCACTCTAAAAATATAAAATTGCTTTCCTTAGCAACAGTTACTACTTTCATTTCTTAAAATTTATTTTGAAAGTTTTATGTTTTAACTGAATTATAATGTAATATCTTTTAAACTTGTTAGAAAAGGGAGAAATAAATCTTTTTCAATTGCTCTACTTTATCTCGAACCCAATATTCTGGTTGTCCTAAGAAAGATACTTTTGTTTGTCTCATACGAGAATATATATATGTATATATTTCTGCAATGTACGTTAACCATATCTTTCGAACGATACTACTTATATGTCCTTCCTTTCATTGAAAGTAGGCTAAAAATCTAAAAGAAATTTCATGTCTGCGTATTAATATATAGATTCACTGAAAAAATGTAGAATGCTCCAAAGATGTAAAAAAAAAAAAAAAAAAGATGCTAAATGGAGGGGGGGGGGGAGCAGTTTTTTTTCTTCAGATTTTAGGAATATGCCCCGAAGAAGAGGGGGGTGTGTGTGTCACGTATTAACCGACGAGAGGGCCTGTGCCCCCGATACCAAATATGGCAACACTCTTGAAAGTATATGGGTGGCATTTTCAGATGAGGAATACGAAAGGGCGCCAAACATCGGGTCTCCCCCCCCCTCAATCAATTTTCACGCTACGCCCCTGGCAATGGCATCCCACTGTGAAATCAGTCTGTTTAATGCATCTAATAATGACAACCAATGAGTTGAAACATATTTTAGAATTTTGTAGGTTTCCAATCCACATGCTTTCTGGCAGTCAACCACTAAATTTTTGCGCTTTGCACTTTTATTCAGGTAGTAATAAATGTCTACAAGTAATTTTTTATTTGCTTTTTGAGCACAAATATGCAGCAAATGACACAAGCTGCCTTGCACATATATTTTAGGGTTAACTTTCTTAATATGAGAAACAACTCCATTTAAATGTCCAATCATAGTGTTTTCATTGTCACATCCAAATGCTACACATTGCTTCCAACTTAGCTCCTTATCAATAATTTCTTCATTAAGCATAAAAAAAAATGCCTTGCCCAGTATGATCCCTGCATTCATTTAAAGATAACATTGCACACAAAAATTTTTTCTTGATTTCAAAAAATTTTTCTTGCATTCATCGAAATACCTAACAACAATTGGATACAGTTTAATAGCATTTTGATCAGTGCTGCCATCAGTTGCCATTGAAAACGGCAAATGTTTCAAATTGCCAACGATATCAGAACAGGTTTTTTTTGCCATGCATTTTAATATGGCCGTTGTCTTTGTTCTACCGCTAGAATGCTGCTTGGCGATTTTTGAATCTGGGAACCTAGCTCTAAATAAATTTCCAGCATGATTTGCTGAAGAAATTGGAACATTATGTTCAATTAGAAATGATGTAAATAACATTTCTGCTTTGGTAGTCTTTGATGCTGCATCACTTTCCACATAAAAACTGGATGGCAAAGGCTTTATCGTTGCTTTTATTTCACTTAAACATTTGTGTCGGCTTGTTGCAATATGACACGAACAATCATAAAGTCCACCATGATTCACACGAAAATTGCTATTACATATCGTACAATATGCCTCATGGGGTGATGAATCTACAGATCACAAACATGGCCATTCAGCAGAATACTCCGATAGAAATTTTGATCAGGAACTTTTTTTTTTCTTATTTGGATTATCATCATCATCATCATCTCATTTTAACTTAAAATACTATTAAATAAAAAATTAAACAAATTTGTCCACTCTTAAGTAAAAAAATAAAATAAATGCAGAAATGCGAGTCTAGCCGATAACAAATACACGATACCCAAAAACGAAAGTAAAAAGATTAGACATCTAGAGATAGAAAAGGACTTCTCCAAATATCCAATCACTGTGCGTTACTGACACACGCGTACGCACTCACGTTATCATCATAGTTTATGAGGAAGAAACAAAACAACCTACCAACCTCCAGAGTTTTCAAGCTACTTCATCCGTAACCGTGATTTGCAGATACGGTGTGAAATCGGAGTTTGCTCGCTGTAAACAAGATGGGGAAAGGAAAAGCGTAACTTTAAGTAAACAATGCGTAGAGTGTAGTAGAACCAGGCTAAAGCGTTGTTACTATGCCGATTGCGTAATTGTTAGCAGCCCTGTTTACCCCTCATTTAGAGGTGTGTTACATTTATTAAAAAAATAAGGCTGTTATTAATTTTCTGTAAAATTTGCCCATATTGATCAAATGTTTCAACAATTTTGTATGGGGGGGGGGGGATGAACAGAAGATAAAACACTTTTTTAAAAATATGCTGGCTGGCTGTAATTCTATATGTAAATAACTAAAATAAAATAGCACTTATTCTTTTTAAAGAAATAACCACAAGCACAAAAGATGCACTAGAATACTAGAAGCATTAATTTGAAGCATAAAAAAACATTTGACTTATTTCTTGAACAGAAATCTTGAAAAGCGCTAAAATATTACCGTATATGCTCGTGTATAAGTCAACCCCCTAACTTTTTAAGCAAAATTTTGGGAAAATAAATTCTGGTTCATAAGTCGAATTATTTTTCTCATACAATATTGAAAAAGTCTTTAAAATTAAAAGGAAAAAAATCTTTGAAGATTATTCAGATTTAAAAAAATTTCACAGCATTCTGTTCGACTGATTCATAGTATTTCATAGTAAGAGGGAAAATTCTGGAAACATTCTTTCGTGTATCTCTTTCAAAAAAGAGGAAGAATGTGTTGAAAGGTTTTTGTATTGACGGAGCATTACTATCTCAAGAGATGTGAAGTGAAGAACAATTGTGGAGAAGTTTTGTTGACCTTGCTTTATATTTTCTAGGAAATGACAGTTTCTTCTCTTGTGTGAAATGCTTAAACCAGAAAAGTGAGGGAAATTTTCTTAACAACAAACTTTATTCAACGTTTTCTGTGTGTTTTGCTTTCAAATTTTGAGTATTCACAAATGAACAAAAGGTCATCATATCCAGCTAAATTTAAATCGAAAATTATTAGTCATGCTGAAAATACAAATATTTCAGCAGCTGCTTGTTTTTCGGAGTCAACAAACGACAAGTTCGTAAATGGAAAAAAAAAAAGTACTATAAACAATATGCCCCGGGAAAAAAAAACAGAGAGAGGCAAGAACGCCGAGTTTCCTGCTTTGGAAGATGCCCTTAATACATGGGTGATTGATAAATGCCAACATGGGTTTATTGTAACTCGACAGTTCGACTTCAAGCATTACATCTGGCAAAAGAGATGCTTACAGAGCCAAAAGAATTTAAAGTATCACCAGGTTGGTGCACCATATTTATGGAATGCTTTGATCTGTGTCTGAGGCAGAAAACTAAAATAGCACAAAAACTTCCATCAGAACTGGAAGACAAAATCTTAGCATGGCAACATTCTATTATTGAACTCAGAAAAAAAAACACTCCTTCACTTTAGATCAGATCGGTAACATGGATGAAACAAACTGTTCGTTACCTTTGATTTTCCAACTAATAAAATGATTAACCAAAGGTGAAAAAACGGTTTTGATAAAAACAACTGGTCACGAGAAATCAAGATTCACTGTTGTATTGTCATGCTTAGCAAATGGAAATAAATTACCACCCATAGTAATTTTCAAAAGAAAGACTCTTCCTAAAAGTCAATAGTTCCCAAACGGTGTATATACCGTATATTTCCGTGTATAAGCCGAGAATTTTTGGAAATTTTTCGAAAGCTAAATTAGGGGGGTCGGCTTATACACGGATCCACATTTCTAGCAAAAAACATATGTTAGAAACGATGATTGAATGCATATATTTTAAGCTTAAAAACTATATATAAAGTAAAAAGTGATATTAAACCTTATTTTTAAATAATTATCACACATAAACTCTTAAATTAGCAATTTTAAATTTATTTCTAGAGCAGCTCGATGTAGTCACGTGTTTATTTTTTTATTTTTTTTTCCCCACGATAAAGCACTTTTCGCCAAAGGTCACATTTATGGCCATTTTTGTTTTTCTGTTTTGATAATAGATGGCAGCACCAAACAATTTTCTCTACTACCATGAATGATTTCAATTCTAATTTTTTTTGTTGTTGTTGTTTAAGCTTATTTTAATACAGGAATTTTGTGAAATTTTCTAGTTCTTTATTTTATTTTATGTTTCAGCATATAAGATTTCTAGCAATAGTAAAAAGAAACATTTCCAAATCGAAATGCATATAAGCTAATTCCATGGAGTTATTCCTATATTTTATTTATAATTTCTGTTTTGCTTTTTCTGCCTATAGATGGCTGTACCAGTCAATTTTTACTTGAGCGATTCAGAAAAATGTAAATAATGAGATTGATTTTGAAAATTATTGAAAACAACAAAATTTCTACTGAAAATTTAACTGCTGCATTAGATAATAAAATAAAAGGTTTGAAACAAAGAAACTTTATCACTGAACATGAGTTAATGTCATTGCAATTGCACAAAAACCTAAATTAAAACAAATAACATTACTAGAAATGTTTAAAGGTTTTTTATTACAAAAATATGAATTTATATTGTTTTTTAATAACTTAAAAGTAAATTATTTATGTAAATAGACTGTATGATATTATTAAACTAAATATAACAATATTTTACTCAAACTTAACTTAAAATATACTCTCTAAGGTAAATAATAAGACATTTCATTTGTTTAAGCATAGCGATTTCTTTGCTGATTTGAGTTCAAAATATGCCCACGCTCCGTGTAACAAAACAAAAATGCTTTTTATTTACATTTAGATTAACCTGAAAGTTTTATAAATTGGTAATATTTTCGCCGTTTTTGCGATAAACTCGAACTTTAAAAGAGTATTTTTTCAATTCGGCTTATAAACGGGTTTGCAATTTTGGGCAAATTTCTGAAGGGAAAAACGTACTCTCGGCTTATATTCGGAAATATATGGTATTTGAGCTCGCCCCAAAGGCTGACGGGACGAAGATGGAGTAAAAGACTGGCTTGAAACAGTGTGGAACCATAGACCTGGTGCTCGGTTGCAGAAAAAGAATTCGTTAATTTGGGATGCTTTTAGTGCTCATCTTACCAGTTCTGTGAAAAAGAAAGTAACATCTTTAAATTCAGAAATGGCAGTAATCCCTTGTGGATTAACATCTATGCTACAACCTTTGGATGTGAGTTTAAATAAACCATTTAAAGATTGTTTGCGAAAAAAAATGGATACAATGGATATCTTTTGGTGATATTCAAAAGGAAACAACAAAATCGGGAAATTTAAAAAAAGTGAACAACCATAGTGAAGTGGGTTAAGGAATCATGGGGTGAAATTCCCACAGAAATTGTTAGGAAAAGTTTCCTAAAATGCTGTATCAGCAATGCTATGGACGGTTCGGAAGATTTTTTCTCAGATTCTGACGAATCGTCGCTCGCAAGCATGGAATCCGAAGATGTTTACAATGTCGATGGAGAAGATATACTAGACTCTCATTTAACTGAATTGTATGAAAACTCAGATTCTGAAAAGTAATTTATATTTTGATTAGTTTGTAATAAATTTTTAGCTCCAACTGAAAGTAATAAAGTGAACTCTGTGCACTGTAAAAAATATGTCCTATTTGCTGCCAGAAATTCTCTGTAATTTGAGAAAATCCGCATAATTTATGAAAAAATTACGTAGTCAGAACGTATTTTCTCAAATTACAGAATTTCTGGCAGCAAATGGGACATATTTTTTACAGTGTGGATACTTATTTATTGTCTTTATAGATCATAAACATTGGAAATATGGTAAATGATTTTTTTAACTAACCCATGTATAAGTTGACCCCCCCCCCCCCCTTTTAACTTCCAAATTTTATCAAAAATTCTTCGATTTATATACATGTATATACAGTATTCAGTACATTTTTGAGAAAAAACACATATTTCTTGTAGATGAGACTTATTTTCTTTCTATAGCTTAGAGCAGAACTCATGCACACATCAATTTAGTCATTTCTTTACTTCTTGACTTGCAATGCCTTTTTGAAAGATCTAGATTGCGATGAAAAGAAGACACACTTTATATAGGATCACATATTAATTTCCCATTTCCTTGCAGCTGGGTATTGAGCACATTTAAATGTTTTAGAAACGCTACATCTAGCATACCACATTTGTGTGCCAAATTTTCTAAGAAGGAAGTTACTACTACTTTTATTTACCAAAAACATTCAATCAGTAGTCCTTTATTTAACGAAGGAGTTACAATAAATCAGAAAAATATATTTAAAATAATTTGTTTCAGTAATTTATATTTTTTACCCCCCCCCCCCCCCCAAAAAAAAAAAAAAAAAGTACTGACATTCACAATTGTAAACTTTTCTTTGATCTGGAATAACACCTTGAAAAATCTTAGCCCCCCCCCCCCCCCCCCCCCCGAAAAGGTAAGTTCTGGATCTGCCACTGCTTAATGTGACAGAAAGTGGTAGTTTAGGATTTTGAATGTTTGGAATGTAACTTCAACAGAATGATTCATTGGTTTCTAGTGCAGAAATACTTCGAAAATTCTAAAAATTATTGACCAGACTGAATTTTCAAATTCTATTCAGACCTTCAACTGTGCAATGGATTATTCTTTCTAAATTAGCGAAATTCCTAATCTATACTGTATTTAACAATATTTATTTGACTTCTGAAGTACAAATAGGGTTCATACTCAAACAATAGAAAAAAATTACTTGATTTTTCTAAGCTTCCTAATTGTTTTTCAGAGAAATTCCAGTAGACCTGAAAATTGTAATTATAAGTTACTTGTAAATGACCAGTAAAGTTCTTTGAGATTTCTAACCACTTTTTATTTGAAATTTTTTCTAAGTTGACCCCAAAAATGCTATTTTTTCCCCCACTCAGTGTTGAAAGTAGCACTTTTTTTTTTTTTTTTTTTTTTTTTTTTGTAGCCATTTGGTAAATAAAACATGTTATTTCTTTAGCTAATTGCCGAAATGTGGATCTATTTCGTTTTTGATTAAAAAGAAAAAAAAAAAAATGCATATAATCCCAGTTTATTGTTAAAAAAATGACATTTTTAAAATCATCTATTAGATAGTAAAATAGGCAATTATTTTAGCACTAATCTACGAAATTAATATTTTTTTTTAGAGTTCACCACAGATTGAAAACATTCTGCTTTTTGTATTTAATTTCTGAATATTTTTGCAGTCGTTTCGCAAAAGGCAAAATCATATTGCAAAGCAACCCTCATTAATCGGAATTTTAGAATGCATATGGTTCAAATTTAAAACATTTTAAATAAAAAATTAATAACTATTGTTTATCAATCAATCAAATTTAAATATTTAATTAACCTGCATTTTTTTTTTTAAATAAAAGTATTAAAATAATTTTCAATCAAGATAAATTATTAATTAAAATGTGAAAAAAAAAAAAAAAAAAAAAATCTTTGGAATTTATTAACCTTACATAAAAATCAAAATCTGCCCAAATCCAAATGTTTTTAACCATGATTTTAAATTTTTATATATTACTAAGGATTTAGAAAAATAAGACCTGATTTTAAAGGCTTTTATTGTTATTTCTTAAAAAAATCATGTTTTTTATCTCCATGAAAGTGCAAAATATTCATAAATTTTAAAAGTTACTTGATTTTATCTATCACCTCCCCACCCCCAATAAATAAAATAAATTCAGAAAAGGACCAACTATCACCATTTCACCCAACCCTTTCCAGATAAATAAAATATTCAGATTTATGATATCGTGTAGTGGCGCCATCTATCGACACTTTTCAGAACTAAAAACTATTTTTACAGTTTACACTGCACTTACCAAATAAATATACTAGTTTTAAATGTAACAAAATTAAATGGAATTACTATCACTTAATAAATATTTCTTTTATTTTTAATTGTTTCATATTACAAATGCTAAATAATTATTACAAAATAAAAACTTTTAAGCTTTTTTTTTTTTTTTCCCCAATTAGCTTAAATAGGGCTCATACTCAAATGGGGGAAAAACAATTCCCTGAGTTTTCTATACAATTTTCAAGAAAAATACTGAACCTTAGAAAAGAGAATAAAAATTAAACGTCATACAACGAAACTTTTTCTGTAATGCAAGTATATTTTGAAAAAAAAAAAAACTTTAAAATTTGTTAGATAATAAACTATGTGAAAAACAGGGTTGGCAAAAACCAGGTTTTTTTTTCAAAGAAACCAAAACAACCTGGGTTTTTTTTGTTTAAACCAGGTTTTTATTAGTATATGCTTTCCAGTAACATTATATATATTTGTAAATAAAATTGCAACATTAAACTAGTTGGCATAGATGGACTCTGCTCAGTTCCCCATCATATTTATGTTCTCATAAATTTCTAGTGCGAGACATTATAACCATGTTAAGAGAAATGAATTTGAAAAAACGCTTGACACAGCTACAGAATGAAATCCCCGTCTAATAGGCTATCCACCGTTCACTTCGATATATTTATCTTATTCTGATCTATTAATTTATTTTATCAGGGTCAATTCTGTTGTTTAGTTTTCATGCTACTATTTCCAATGCAATAATCCTCAAAATTTCCTTTTTGCTATGTTGATAAAATCTTAAATTATGAAATTTTCCTATTAGAATATTTCTAGTCAATCATATTCAAACAAGTATCATAAATGTTATTTTGAAGTTATCTGATATATTTATGATCCTCAAAATGGATGTTTATGCTCAATTTTGCCTTATTCTGACATGTTAAGTAAATCGTAAATTCCAAATAACTTATGAATTTTTTAAATTGGAAAAATCATAGTCTATGATATTCATGCCAGTATCCTAAATAATATTTCGAAAGTGGTCTGACACCTTTACGATGAAAATATCCCTCTTAATTGATGTTTATGTGAAATTTTGCTCTATTCTGCCATGTTAAGAAATTCCTAAATTTCCAATAACTTATAAAATTTTTATTTTGAAAAATTCATAGTCAATAATATTCATGCCAGTATCCTAAATAATATTCCAAAAGTGGTCTGACATGTTTATGTGAAATTTTGCCCTATTCTGCCATGTTAGGAAATTCGTAAGTTCCAAATAACTTGCGAAACTTTCAAAGTAGCATGTTTATAGTTAATGATGTTCATTCTGAATTCAAAACTCATATTTTAAAACTGTCCTGACATCTTTACAATAAAAATTTATTACTTAATGGACGTTTAAGTGAAATTTTGCCCTATTCTCCCATGTTATGGAAATCATAAATTTATAATAACTTACAAAGTTTTTAAAACTGATCTGACCATTTGTTCGTGAGATATCGTGTACACAGACTAACAAACTAACTTTTTTTTGCAGGTTGTGATTTTTTTTCTCTAACACAAGAAACAAAGTTTGTACTTTCAGACATGAAATTCTCTTATACCTCATCTAATTAAAAAAGTTTTCACATAGCCATGTTAATAAAACATTTATTTTTAAAAAATTTCTGTAACACAAGCTTTTGCCACTTGAATCTTATATTTTGCTTAATGTTTATCTTTTTCATAAAGTTTTGTTTGTTTATTTTACGCTTTTGTCTATCTCATCCTTGAATTAAACAACTGTTATATAAAAGTGCATTAAATTTTGTTATAGCTAAAATCTTTTATATTCAAAACTTCTAAAAAATATTCCATAACTATAGTATGAGTTTTCATTAAAATGATGTAAATGGTAATAACAGGATTACCGTAATTTTTTTTTTTTTTTTTTTAACAAACCTAACATACCGTTTCCTACAATTTAATGATAACAAATTAACTTAATAAAATTCTTAACTTAATGAATTGGGGAAAAATTAAAAAACTCCAATACAATAAAAAAGAGTTATAGGAAGAAGGAAGAGATTTAAGAAAAAATTATACTTCTGGATTATGTAATGGAATATTGGAATCCATTTGAAAGTTACATATTGAATAGAATTTACATTTGATATTTTAAATAAAATTAGAAGTTTTATAGCTTTTATTGAAACTAAATTTTCTATTTTAAGAAAACACTCTTCATCTGATGTAGAATCTTTTATGATTAGAATTATTTCAACATTTTTCAATACTTGGCTAATAAATTTTTTAATTTCATTTTCTTAATTTTAGTGTTGTTACGTTTTAATTAAATAATTCTCAAAATGTTCTTGAATGGAGAACTTTTTGCATGAAATTTTAAAATCAATTTTTTTTTTAACTGCTAGGACAAATTCTAATGCAGGTTCTTTTTAATTGATGATTCAGAATCGGTATATCTTGCTTTTGAATTTAGTATATAGATCAGAAAATGGGCTGTTATTAATTACCATATTATAACAAATACCATATACATAAATTTTTTAAAGACCACTTTGTTCAGCTTTGAATAAAACAAAGATGCGAGCAGTCTTTTTAATTATACAATTTTCACTTTATATCTTGTACAAAATAAATGTGCTTTCCATTATTTATTTTATTTTACTTTACTGCATTTAGCCTTAGACCCTTTCATTTATAATTTAAGATAATTAATATAGATATTTTTCTTCTACAATTTCTAGATTTCCAACCCTCAACCCCCCCCCCCCATGTATAATAACTTTTAATGAAGCCAGCCTATCACACATAAAACACATATCTAAACCTTCTCTGAAGCAAAATTACAATTGAAATAAACAGAATCTTCTATAATAATAAAAGAAAAGGTTTGTCTGTCTGTTCTTTTATACGTGCAGCCCCTACTGAACGCAGAAGTACAAGAATTGACATACTGATGCTCTGGAGCCTTTCAGAGTTCCTCCTGAAAACAGAATTTAAAAATTTTAATTAGTTGTGGAGATATTAATTAAAATGCCCACTCATGTCTAATCTAAAAGCGATCTCAATGACTGAGAATTCACCGCCATTGCATAAAAAAAGATATTTTAACAGAGTTAAAATTAGAAAAAGTGGAAAATAAATTAGAAATATTTTTGGTACCAAATGAAAGGGGAATTTTTTCTGAATTTAAGTGTGCAAGCGGCTTATCGGTACAACAATTAGATTTTTTTAAAATTAACTAAAGTATGAATTTTTTGTGGCAACATCATTTCAAATGCCAGAGGACCGTCTGCCGTGAAAATGGAAATGATAGTAACCGATCAAGATGTCACATGTTTTACAGTGGGGATAAAAATTGCAATTTTCAAACTTTTTCAAATTTTCATTCACGTTACATTTGAATTAATATTCGGCTTAGACAGCATATTTATAAAGCCACTGTTCAATTTTCATGAAAATATCTGGATAAACAAAAAAAATTATATTAAATTTTTTAAAAATATTTTGCAGTATATATTTTAAATTGAGATATGCCGTTGAAATTTCGTAATATTTGGTTTTAATGCCCGATAATTCGATTCCCAATATGTTAGGAAGGGCTTTGGGGAGGGGAGGGAGCGAAGGGGGAAAAAAAAAGTTACAGCGTTTGAAATTGGTATTATTAAGGTTCTAAGGAAAGATACATCAATTGCTAATATTTTCAAGTGTAAAATTATTAGAAGGGACGGAAAGGGGCAAAAACGTAGAAAAGGAACGGTTGTTTCGTAGAAAACAACGGAAAACCCAGAACGCCTTTATTCTTTTATATTTTGCAGAGTTTCGAATTCTGATACTCCTTTCACATTTCATACTATTGATTTTTAACAGTATTTAGCCCGGAATTAAGCAAGTTTCAGAGAAAACCACGAAAAAGTCAGACATAAGTCGTTTTATAATAGTGTTTATATCATTTTTGTATCTCAGCTTCTAATTAGCATAATGTCAAAAGTAATATGTCATTTTGAAACTTATTTGAATTGAATTTCAAGAGTAGACGCCACAGAATTTGTCACCTTCCATTAACCGACTACTGTAAGTAATGGAATTGGAGATTTCACGTGATTTACACGTTTTCAGGTGTCCTGAATGGGTTTTCTTTTGTATCTCAGCTACTAATTAAAATAATTTCATAAGTAATACATCATTTGAAAGCTTTGTTGATTTGGAATTGAACAGTAGATTACAGAAATTTCTACCGCCAGATGGTGCTGTAATATTTTTTTATTTCAATATTTCAAATTCTAATTATGATTAATTTATTTCGAATACATCATTCGAAAGATATTTTAAAGTTCTTTTATATTGTCGAAAGTGGAATTCGAGATTTCACCTGATTTACAATTTTAAGGTTTCCCGATTAGGTTTTCTTTTGCATCTCAGCTAATTGAGTTAGACCGTTCAAAATTCGTATATGTAGGTTAATGAGGAGGGGCTGGAAGGGTGGGGAAGGAATAGGTGCACGCAGCGTGCACGAGACTGCGTTGCCGAAGGCAGTGGGGACCCAGTCCGACTTTTTACCTGATGAGAAATGATTTTTTAAATTTTCTTTTCTTAAGAATAAGTCTGATTTCAGAAGGAATGTGTGCGTGCACCGCACGTATATCTAAACATGTGCAGCTCGCATGGAACCCGGTGCGAGTTTTTACCCGATGATAAAAGATTTTTTTTTTTTTAATTTTATTTTCTTAATAATAAAAGTATAAGTTGGGAAAGAATATGCGTGCATGGGTCTGCACTGCCAAAGGCAGTGGGGTCCCGGTGCGAGTTTTTATCCGATGCTAAATGATTTTTTTCTTTAATTCCTTTTCTCAAGAATGAAAGTTTATGAGTAATAACATTGAATTTTGAGAAATCATAAGGATGGGGAAGGAATACGCACACAGCGCACGGGTTTACGCTGCCGAAAGCAGCGGGAACTCGGTGCGACATTTTTCCCGGATCAGAATTTGTTTTTTTCTTTTTTTTATCACATGATAAAAATTAATGCAATTTTGAGAATTCATTAATTATTGTGATTCATTTAAAAATAGTGACCAGCGAAGAGGGCGTAGCCTGCTAGTTAAAAATAAGTCATTTACATAAAAATAATTTATAAATTTCAATTAAAAAGGGACAGCAGAATAAAAATCTTGAGTTTTTGGGAAAGGAAAAAAAAGTTGATTTAAACCGTCAACCTTGGTGAAAAATATAATAAACTGTTCAGTGAGCTAAAAACTCAGATTTTTAATGAGAATAAGTAATAAAATTTTAAGTTAATGTTTAGATTAATACGAAATACTTAGGATTCAACTACTTTACATATAAAAAACTTGATATTTACACAGTAGAACCTCGATCCATTATTTTTCACAGGGTGCATGGAAAATAACGGATAACGACGTGGAAAATGATGAATGTGGTTTGTTAAAGTCAAGACAAAGAAAACAATGTTTATGGATTAATACACACAATATATGCAGTATACTACTAAAAAAAGTAATTTGTTACTTTCCAAACTGTCAAAGAAATAAATCAGTGTTATAGAACATTAAGTAAAATTTATTTTTTTTTAATTAAAAAATTTATGGTGGGTCTTTTGTATATAAAAGTTCATGCATTTTTAAATGCCATAATTGAGACATCGGTGTGAAAATTATTCTCAGTTTCTTCACCATTATTTTTTTTTTTAAACATACATTTCTTCTATGCTAAAGATACCACATGTCACAACATCTTGATTAATGCAAATATTATCACTAAATTTTGTTCCAGACGCATCCTCTGTTACATGCAACCACTTTTCATCTGCATTATTAGCATCGTCGTCTTCATAATTTTCTAGCCCTTCTGTTTGGTATTCATCATTTTTTCGCACGTAATCACATTTCATGAAACAATTTTATGGATTACTAAAGAAGCTACTTCCAACCATACTGAAATTACAAAATGAATAGATGGTCCGGAGACATGCATCACAATTTGGATCCTCCATGAAAATGGGGAAAAGAGTTATTTTAGGGTGAAAGAAGTAATTCCAGTTTGTATGCCATATGGAACCGCTTGACCTTCAGGAGAAAATTTTTACAACAATGAATGCGGGAAAACGACTTCCTGAAGCACGATACATGAAGGTTTTGTTAACATTATTTAAATACAATTTGTGCAGAGACCATAGAAATAAAACATTCAATGCGGGAAAACGATAGATCAGGGTTTCTCTGTGTTGGCAAAATTTTTGAATTTATGAGTTTCATTAACTGGCTGGAGTACATTCCAATATTCAAAATTTTATAGCAAAAGACCCTGGCCTAGATAGAATGTAAATCGGAAAATGTACTCTCCATTTATTTTAAATTAAGAGAAGTGATAATTCATTTCAGAAAATAGCAGCTAAAATATCAGTTGAATATATTTTCAATAGCCATTGAAAACTCAGACAATAACAATAGCATCGCCTGTCATCTGATATACGCCCAAATTGAGTCACCAAATGTTTTATCATAAAATCTGTGTAACATTAAGTTTGGTGTATTTTATATACCTTAGAAGTTAAGATACAACCTACCTATAAACAAAAAATATTTTTATCACTTGACATCCAATATACACATCCACTGATTTAGCATAATTTTCATATCTATATCATATCACCTATCTAGGTCTGGCAGATTTTTATATCACAGAAGTTGAGATATTGTCAGGATCTGATTGCTAAAAAGTATCGGGAAGCACAAGCTTTCACTCTAAAATTGAGGGGGCCCAAAAATGACTAAAAACTCATAAATTTCATATTGAAATTTTTTTCTGAGAAAGCTTTCCTAAAGTACTAACAATTTTGGGAAAATTCTATTATTTAACCACAAAAATTTGAATTTTCTTAATAAGATATATTATTTTAATATTGTGGGTAGAAACTACCAAACATATGAATGAAAAAAAAAAAAAAACTATAATCACACAGATTTTTGGTTTATAGTATTTTTATATTATGTGTAACAGGGAAATAAGAGTTTTTGAAATGAAAGGGAGCCTTGAAACAATACTGAGTTCACCCTAATTTAAAAGCTTAATCAGGCCCTGGATATTGCATTAAACATGGATAAATTATGGCATAACAATGTCACCTTTTGGCTTATATGTACTCAAACTGAATTAACATAAATTTTTTTTCATAGCCATCATAAATATCAAGTTTTATGGAGTTATGCACTATAGAACCTGAGTATATATCTTCTCGTAAACAGGACAAATTGCAGTATAGTAACAAAACCTGCTGTATCCGTATATCCAAAAATGTAATCAGTACCAATACAATCAAGATGCAATCAAAAATAAAATTTTGTTGAATTTTGTCTATTCTATTGGTTCATGAGAAAACATACTTCACAAAATTTTGGTAACCATAGACACTGAGAAAGACTGACGCACATTTTCTAATAATGGTCAAATTATGTGAAACATTTTTAAAATGTTTAAATTGCTGTGTAAAAAGTGTGTGTGTTTAATTTTATTTGTCGCTTCCACAAAGCATGGGCTATTTTTTCGGAGTCAATTATTCTGGATATAGTCACAAATAATTGGTCAGTTTGCATATTTCACTGAGACCAAAAAAAAAAGCACAATAAGACAAAATTTGCAGTATTTAAGAACATGTAGCCCTAAAGAAATAACAATGTTCTGTATTTTAAATAGTTTGGAGTGTAAAGTTTATTTTTTTATACCAACTATAAAAAAGGTTAGAGCTGAAAATCGAACCAAGTCCTGTGATTAACATGCAGATGTTTTTCCACTGAGTTACCCATGCTGATAACCAGTTCGGCATTTCTTACATAAAGATTTTTAATAATGTAAGAGATAACCATTGGCAAAGTGCAGAGCTGGTTATCACAGAGCCAGGGGGGTTTAGTGGAAGAACATACACACATTAGGTGGAGGATCCTAATTCGATTTCTGGCTCTGGCATTTTTCACGTAGTTGATATAAAAGATCAACTTTACACTCCAAACTATTTAAAATGAATTTTCACAATTGGTAAATTTATAAAGAAAATTTAATTATTATTATTTTTTTTTTTTTTTTTAATGTTGGCAAAATTTAGGATTGCAATGTTACCGGTGAATTTTTATTTGGCCTAATTTTGGATAAGAAAATAGAAATATGAAAACTTTATATTAAAAAGAGAGTTTAGAAATAATTTGGCCAAAAATACTGACTGCATTCCTAAAATACTGACTAATCTGAAAAATACCGACTTTATTGACCAACTTTCATCCCTGATCTACTTCTACAGTATGTTATATTACTGCCAATCATGATAGAAATTTAGGTAGAAATAATTGTTTACATGAGTATTTTTACGATACTTGATCATATGAATTTTACTATGAAGCTAAACAAGAAAAATATAATTTGACAGAAAAGAAATACAGTGGAACCTGTAAAAATGACCACCTTGGTAAAGTGACCACCTGACAAAAGTGACCATTTTCCTGACTAAAGTGACCATTTTCTAATTTTAAAGAGACTTTATAATGTGACCACCTGCGTATAGTGACCATTTTAGCCGGTCCCTAGGGTGGTCACTTTAGTCAGGTTCCACTGTATTTGACTTCCCAGGTTTTATAATTGATTTTCCCTAAATTTTTTTAACAAAATCCAATAACCTAAAATAATACTGATAAAGAAAACATGTGCATATAAATTACTCGAATAAATAATTTTAATTTCTATGTATGCAAGGTTGCAGATGACAAATTATAACACAGCGTCTGGCAAATGCGAATAAGAAATGAAATATCACAACTAAATGTCACAAACATTGGCCCTCACCTTTACACACACAGAGGATAGATTTACTTGCTTAATAAATGTAACTCAACAAATTCTCAATAACACCAACAAAACAAATATTTTTAAAGACAATGAAACTTTTTATTAATATCTATTTTTAAATGCACAATTACAAATGCAAAAACTTTTCAGTATTATTTTTACTTTTGAAAATGTTCTTAAACAATGCTTCAGCTAGAAAAATTTTGAGGTGTTAATTCTTTCATACAACTGAAATATGAAACTAAGACAAATTATAAAAGTTATGGAAGAATGAAACTAGAAAAGTTTACAATATCAATTCTGATGAGGAGTTGATTACAAAACAGGAAATGACAATATTTACAATGATAGAAAAGGACAGCAACAGGTAAGTCTCAAGTAAAAACAATTCAGAATGTTGATCAACCCCTCTACTTTTTATCCTTGTTGTCTTCGTCACCTGTGCCTCCAGTATGCCATGTCAGTCGTTCCTCATAAAATTTAATGACAATCTGGGGACATCGGACATTTGCCAGTTTTGACGGCACAAGATCTGCTTCATCACATCCTTGCCTGAAATGATAAAAATAAGCATGTCTATATCAACTCAAGAGCTTATAACTGAACACAGGGATAAACTCAAGTCCCAGTTTAAAAGTTCTAATTTGAGTAAAATACATTACTAGATGTTTTGCATGGAAGATGATACATGAAATTCAATTTATTTATGCATTTGTTATTAATTTGACTATTAAAATTTATTCGTGAACATATTGGGTTGGCTAAAAAGTAACTGCGTTTTTTTTCTGAAAGATGACAATACCTGTTTGAAATGTAATGAACTTTCTTTTAGACTGCAAAGTCATTATGTAACTTCAAAGCAGACACTTCAACTTCATTTAGAAAAACAACGTGCACAACTTCATGAACAAATGTTTGTTTGACGTCTATTTCAAAATGGAAAATCAAAAAGAAAAATTTTGTCATATTTTGTATTATTACTTCCAAATGGGAAGAAAGCTGTGCAAGTTCACAAAAAGTTAAGCAATGTCTATGGTAAAGATGCCTTAAAAGAACGGCAGTGTCAGAATTGGTTTGATAAGTTTTCTTCTGGTGATTTTGATGTTAAAAATGCACCACAATCAGGAAGGCCAATCGAAATAGATGACGACAAAATAAAGGCACTGTTCAGATTAAATTGACATTCAACGACACGAGATTGCTGAGAATCTAAGGCTGTATCAGATTCACCAACTTTCTGAGCAATTTTTGACCCAGCACTTAATTTGTGCCGATTTTCTGGGAAAAATTGCTTTAACACCCAGTGTGATAGCGATTCTGAATTCGAAATTTTTTTTTCTCCATGCCTTAAAAAATTGGGCGTACAAACAATTTTCTTCTAGCTCTCAACCGATCGGAGGTATAGGCTGAGTAACGCTATTCTTCAAGATGGCGGACAATACGAAAGAGTATCTCTGTTAAAATGGAACTTTAACAAGGAAATGTTTTAATTGAATGCATCAAAAATTGTAGGCACTGTGGGATGTTTAAAATAGTTAAGTACTTGCTTTCCGTGTATTTTCTTTATTGATGAATTATGCGACTAATTTAAGTAAATATTTAAAATTTCAGTGTCTATTCGTATCCATCTTCTATATATAAGTCTGTGACCTTGAATAGATTTTTATATGTTAAATAGTAAATCAGACCAGTTGTTCAAGCAATGTTTGCTACAATAATTACAACCCTCTTTTCATCCATCCAAAAAGGTTAGGCCAAATATTGTCCCAAAAGTTGTTTGAAAAATCGCCCAATCTGATACTGGCTTTATATGAAATCAACTGTTGAAAACCATTTAAAATGATTTGGATATGTTATGAAGCTCAATATTTAGGTAACACAAGAGCTCACAGAAATCTATCTAACTAAGTATGTTGACACCTGCGATTCCCTCTTAAAACGTAAAGAAAACAATCCTCTCTTTAAGAATGGATAGTCTGTAACAACGTCGAAGAAGAAAAAGATAATGACAAGACAACAAGAAAAAGATAATAGAGCAAGCGTAAATAAAACTGCTCAAAACACTATAACAGATATTCACCAAAGGAAGTTATGCTGGCACACTGGTGGGATTTCAAGAGGTAATGTGCATTTTGAATTGCTACCAAAAGGTACCAAACAACTAATTCTGACGTGTACTGTAATCATCTGAGTAAATTAAATAATGCAATCAAGCACAAACCTCCAGAACTGGTGAACCGCAAAAGGGTTGGCTTCACCATAACGCTAAACCACATACAAGTTTGGTCACTTATTAAAAATTGTTGCAGCTTTGGTAGGATGTGTTACTACATTTACCATATTTGCCAGACATGGCACTATTAGACTACCATTTGTTTCGTTATTTACAAAATGCTTTGAATGATAGAATCTTCACTGCTAATGAGGTTATCAAATTGTTCTTAGAACAGTTTTTTCGGCAAAAAATATTAGATCTTTTTGGAGTGTGGAATTTTGAAGTTGCCTGAAAGTTGAAAAAATGTGATTAAATAAAATGGGACACTATAGAGTCATTCCGTGTCAAATCAACACAAAAAAAGTGGCAAAAGTGGGTAAAAAGCATAATTTTTCAAAATTCTTGTGGTAAAAATGTTCTTATACCTTGTCCCCTAATTGTCTCAGATATAAGATTGGTATTGTTAGAAAGCTCAATGCAGGCTTTCAAAGGATGTGTCAAAAAAATGTTTGTTTTTCTTTTAAAAATAATTATTATTACGTTTATTGTCTATAATTACTGTGAATTTTAAGATGGGACTACCATGGGATGCTGAGTTATAAATTAATACGCAACCCTAAATCGGTATTTTTATACTAACATAACGTAAATTTTACTCATACTTTGCTCTCTAATTACCTTAGAGATAAGATTGGTATCATTAAAAAGCTTATAATTCAGGCTTTCAAATGATATGTCACATGTATATATTTTTAAAAAATTTTCCTTTTAAGGTCACACATTTTGACCTTTGATATCTCAAAAAAGTTTATACTTCTTTCTAAAATTATATGTTATTCTTACATTATCTATAATTATCGTAAGTTTTAACATGGCACGGCCATGGGATACTGAGTTATAAATTAAAATGCGACCCTCCATCAATACTTTCATACTAACTTAACCACAGTTTTACAAAATAATGGCCGCCCCATGATGAAACTTACAGTAATTATCGACAATAAACGTAAGAATAACATAAAATTAAATCATACCTGCCAACATTGAAGAATCAAAATAACGGAGATTTTATAAGCAGCATTTTCAGGCCTAGGAAACATTGATGTGTTTTCAGCATATGACAGTATTTTAATAGTTTAATCCAAGGCTTAAATTATCAAAAAGTTACATGGGTAACTTAAATTTAATTAAATAAAAATTAAGTAATTATTAATTAAAAATAGTAACATATATAGAGATTCATGAGAATTTTTTTCAGCAAAAGCAAAATCTTGCTTAAAAAAATGAAGGTTTGTTGAAGTTTTGAATAAATTATAGGTATAATTTTTAAAATCTTCAGAATAATGGAGAAATGACTGAGAATAACTGAGAGCGGAAGACAGTCCCAAAATAACGGAGTCTCCTTGAAATAATGGAGAGTTGGCAGGTATGTTAAATGCTTGTATTATAAGCTCTAAAATGATAGGATACCTATTTGGGAACAAAATATCGTAAAACTTACATTATGTTAGTATGAAAATACTGATGGAGGGTTGCATTTACGACTCAGCATCCATGGCAGTCCCAAGTTGAAACTCGCAGCAATTATAGACAATAAATGTAAAAATAACATAATTAAAGAAAAAAAAAAAAAAAAAAAAGTTTGAGATAATGAAGGTCAAAATGTTTGACCTAAAATGAAAAAAATTAAAAATACATTCATGCGAAGTATACATGTGAGATATCATTTGAAAGCCTGTATTATAAGCTTTCTAACTATACCAAGTTTATATCTCTATGTTATTTAGGGAACAAAATACGGCTAAAACTTATGTCATGTTAGTATGAAAATACTGATTTAGGCTTGCATACTATTTTATAACTCACCATTCCATGGTAGTACCATCTTAAAATTCACAGTAATTATAGACAATAAACGTAAGAATAACAATTTTCAAAATAAAAAAATGTTTGAGATATTAAAGGTCAAAGGTCAAATTGTTTCACCTTGAAAAACATTTGTGCACGTGATACATCATTCGAAAGCCTGTATTGAAAGCTTTTTAATAATACCAATCTTATACCTTTGAGAGAATTAGGGAGAAAGATAAGAACATTTGTAACACTAGAATTTTGAAAATTTGCAGTTCTTATCCACTTTTGCAGCCCTGTATATCAAAAACTAAAAGAGATAGGGACTTAGTAATTGGTATACATTCATTTCTCTGTAAGACAAATAAATATGAGTTCAATTTCATAAATATCTGAGAGGGTCAGGTTTTTAGCTGTGTTGATTTGACATGGAATGACTCCATATTGTTTAATAAAAATTTTGTTTGCCTTAAAAGATTTTTTTTTTTTTTTTTTTTTACTTAGAAAAAAGCGCAATTACTTTAAAAATGTACAGCAATTACAGCCCCATTCCCTTAAAAAAAAAAAAAAAAAAAAAAAAAAAAAAAGTTTAATTTAACCTCTCAAGCAGTTTGTAGAGTAGATATAATTCTCTTCAAACCTTTTTTATTTTATCAACCCAACATTTCAAACTTTTTCATTTTTATTGGTTTGTTAACATATACACACGGACTTTATATTCCGTGCATATATTTACGTGTAGATATCTATGTTGTGTTAACAAACGTTGTTGTACTTTTTATTTTTTATTTGACAGCTTTTAAATCTATGTTACAGTAACTTTTATCTTGAATGATCGATACTACAATTCACAGTAACAACATTATCTTTTAGAATAACATTTTGACTTCTTATAATGAAATAGTCTGAGGTAATGAAAATAAACAAAAGTCTGTTGAAATTGAAACCGATTGAATATTCATTCGGTTATTATTCAATGCATGTTTTTCCTGTATCCTATTGGTTTATCATTCAACGCAATCATTTACTCAATGGGCATTTTGAAAACTCACGTCACTGCTTACAAGCGTTCCGAATTAATGAGATTTTGCAAGGGCATTGCAATTTTGACATACGTTTTTGGCATACATATCTAGAAATGAAGTTTAATACATACAAACTTAAACTAGTCTCATAAAAAAAAAATTCTTTATAATACACAAGGTGTTACAGAACTTCAAGGAGAGACACAAGTGCATCCTGAGATGATTCAGAATAACATAGCAAGAAGGAGGATAAATAATGCTTTTGTGATGCAGTATACATATACATCAGAATCATTGGTGAATGAAATTTCAAACACAATCATTGATTGTTATTTATTTATTTTCATTTTTTCAGGGGGGGGGGGGGGGGGGGGAGAAGGGGTGCTCATGTAATTCTCCATTCATTATTAAAATCTGATATTTGTGAGCAACACAATGTAAAGAAAACATTTACGATTCTGCATTGTCAGGATACACTTATCTCCTAACCCTTTTTTAGACCTCCATCCCTACTAACAAATATAGCTGCCAAGTCACCAATGGCAACAAAAATTTTCTATTTGCTGATCTTTGCTACTCTCTTTCTTTACATATAAAATTTTCAATTTTGATATTAAAAAAATCAATGAAAGAAAACACGAAACTAAAAATTATTTTTCACAGATTTTTAGTCTTAATTTTTAGATAACAGGATTCTAAAAAGTACACAATCTGTTTTCTCAGTGGGGTAATTTTGAAAATTTTTAGTGCCTCTTTTTTCTTTTTTAACTTATGATGTGAAATGAAATTAACATACTTTATTGAAAATTTCATGAATATCTTTCTTTGAAACAAAATTGTTCTACAAAATCCTGGCTTTCCAGGTTTTACACTAAAATATAAATTTATGACAATTCTCTAGAAAAAAAGTCAATATTTTTATCAACTCTTAATAGAAAGTATATCAACCTGTAAGTTGTTATGAACCTAGTTGGCAAAAGCCACCTAGTAATAGTATAAAAGAAATATTCATATCATTATTATATATAGGTTTTTATACAATATGCTACAAAATTTATATGAAAATATTAGTGCTGCACCGAGTAGCACTTTGGCCGAGTAACCGAGTGGTTGTAAGAAAGAGTAATTGATGTACATATGAAGAATTTTGCACATCATGAAATTAAAAAAAGGCCTTTTGAACACAAAATTAAGTTAAATAGCAAACAGCACGTTTTCATGAAATGTTTCAGAAATTTTGTAGTGCATATACACAATTAGGTTCATTGTTATGTTTGATACTTCCAGCTTAGTGGATTATTAAAACCATAATAACTGATAACTTCATTCTTTATTATATAATCTTCCTCAGGTGCGAATAATTCTCAGATAATTCTTAGAGAATATAAAAAGTTCAGTCAGTAACAAAAGTATTCAAACACTAGCAAAAATTCCTATATAAAAAAAGTAGAGTTAATACTGTTTTGTTAAATAAATCCTTGTCGAATCATGTTCATGGTCAGTCTAAGAACATGATTCGACAAGGATTTATTTAACAAAACAGTATTAACTCTACTTTTTTTTATATCGGAATTTTTGCTAGTGTTCGGATATTTTTGTTGCCGACTGTTCCTATACACTCAGGTTCACGCTTAATTTAAAATGGATGAAATTTATATATGAAATGAGAACATAAAAATAAATATATTTTATCGTTTCAAAACATGATAGACTTCATTAATCTTCATATTTTAAAAGAGTAAAAAAGACAGGTGTTTTAGGCCATAATTTGCAAAACAAATTTGATTATTAAAATATATTTTTAATAACATTTTAATGCATTTACGTTTTTACAATTATTTTTTAAATTAAAAATCAATCTTTTCTAACAGTTTTAAAAGTGTCTTACTTTTATTTGCACAAATATGTAACTGAAGACTAAAGTTTTATATATTCTACTATATCAGTATTAAGAAAAAATTGATGAAATAATTGCTCCAAGAACAGTTTATCTGTTGTTTAACTAATAATTACACGATTCCAATTTATATGAATAGTGTTTTTAAATTTTCGTTGTGTTTTTCTAAAATATTTTATTATTGTCTGTTTTATAGATACAATTTTATGTACTAAGTTTTTATTAAAAAAATCTGATGTGGGCACCACATGACTTCCTTATACACTTTTAGAAATATACATAATGTTAAAAAACATTGACATTTGACCCGAAACAGTTGGTTAAACATATTTAAAAAAAATGAATTATCACCGTGTTCTGAGCTTTTCTGAAAGTTAGTTAATAACCAACTGCAAGATTTGTACTGGTAACGCTGACGAAGGCAGCAGGGACCCGAAAAAATTGGCTAAAAGTATTAAAAAAAGGCATTTTCACCGTGTTCTAACTATTCTGAAAGTTTCAAATGTCTACCTAGTCGGGAAGTTAGTTAAATAAATTTTTTGTTGGGCCATATAAACGCTGCCGAAGGCAGCAGGGACCTGAAACAGTTGGCTAAAAGTATTAAAAAGATGCATATTCACCGTGTTCTAAACTATTCTGAAAGTTTCAAATGTCTAGCTAGTCGGGAAGTTAGTTAAATTAATTTTCTGTTGAACCATGTAAACGCTGCCGAAGGCAGCAGTGACCCGAAACGATTGGCCAAAAATATTTTTAAAAATGCATTGGCACCGTGTTCTGAGCTTTTCCGGAAGTTTTAAATGTCTAGCTAGTCGGGAAGTTAGTTAAAAATCGATTCCAAGATTTGAACTGGTAACGCTGCCGAAGGGCGTTTAGTTCTTAGCGTCCTTAGCGTTTTTAGTTCGAATTTTCAGAAATCTTAGAAAAACGGGAGAAATACACATTAAAAACGTAAACACGGGAGAGTTGGCAGCACTGGGATAACCTCATATCATGAATCGTCTCTATACCAAGTTTGGTGGCAATCTACTCGCCTGTTTTAACTGCAGAAATCTGTTTGCAGCAAAAATTTAATGACATTTATATTTTCATAATTTTTTAGTTTAGTTATTAATAAACAACTCTTATGAATACATTTCTTTCAATAATACATAAAAATATTGAAATTCATACAACTACTCGACATTGGCCGAATAATTATTCCAAATTTGGCCAAGTACCGAGTATATACCGAGTACTCGGTACAGCTCTAGAAAATATATCACTAAAATTAATAAAACTAAGTCCTTGGTCTGCAGGACCAGTAATTTTAAGATTTTACTAGCACATTCACCTTTTGTATTAAATTTTTAAAAATACAGGTCGAATCTAATTAATGTGAATTATTTTTAGCATGAACTGTGCCCACAGCCCCTGTCAAAAGGAAAATTAGTTTCTCGAGTTACTGATAACACGAACTACTGACCCCCCTTGAGATTCACATTAATGAGGTTCAACTGTATTTAAAAATTTGTAAAACAAAATAAATTTACATGACAAATGTGGTAATAATTTTTCTGTAAATTAAATGCTAATGAAGTCATATAATAAAAAAAAATAATAATAATAATAAAAGCTTGAATAACAAGATAAATGTCACATATTTACAGTAAGCAAAAGTTATATCAAGACTCAAGAGAAAAATAACTGGAAAATTCCAGAGTATGGATGATATTGACAATTATGAGCAGGGTTGGCAAGTTTCTTCCAAGGTGGAGAAAAAACCAACCGGAAGAAACTGTTTTAACATTATATAAAACCTCCATTTTCTAACAGAAGACACTTTAGTAAATTAAGGGAACAAGTACACGACAATTACTGTATAATCTAAAGTTTTTCAGCAGTTGAATATTGAAACTGGTTTCTCAACTTAACAAAAAAAAAAAAAAAACTGGATAACTTGCAGGAGATTGCAGTATTTTGGCACATATGTATAATTCACTGGTACACCAGTTTAAAGTTCAAACAAAATGATTGTATTCTTTAAAAAAAAAAGTGGAAAAATATTTTGACTAAAAATTATATTAACTACTAGCAGGCTACGCCCGCTTCGCTGGTCACTATAACTTAAATGAATTTTCAAAAGAATTCAATCAGTATTTATTTTTTACACATTATTAAAAAAAAAAAAAAAAAGAAGGAGGGGTAAAAAAAATTAGAAATTGAGTTAGACAGTTCAAAACTGGTATCATACTTGCCAACCAATTTTAATAAAAAAAGCAGGGCTGCCAACAACTACACATTTGGTGTAGTAACTACACTTTAGCCTGCTTCTACTACACTCTACACATCGTATACTTAAAGCTACACTTTTCCTTTCCCCACCATCATCTTGTTTACAACGAGCGAACTACGATTTCACACCGTATTTCCAAATCGCTGTTATGAATGAAGTAGCTTGAAAACTCCGGAGGTTGATAGGTTGTTTCATTTTCTCCTCATAAACTGTGAGGATAGCGTGACTGTGTACGCATGGTGATTGGATGTTTGGAGAATTCCTTTTCTAATGCTAGAGCTAGTCTAATCTGTTTACTTTCGATTTTCGGTGTTGTGCATTTGTTGTTGGCTAGACTTGCTTTTCTGCATTTATTTATTCTTATTTTTTGCTTAAGAGTGTACAAATTTATTTAGTTTTTTATTTAATAGTATTTTAAGTTAAAATGTACGATGATGATGATGATGATGATAATACAAAGAAGAAAAAAAAGTTCCTGATCAAAAATCTCTATCGGAGTATTCTGCTACAATCTGTAGATTGCAAATTCTGTAGATTCTGTGGCCGTGTTTGCAATCTGTAGATTCATCCCATGATTATTCACCCCATGAGGCATATTGTGCAATATGTAATAGCAATTTTCGCGTAAATCATCGTGGACTTTATGATTGTTCGCGTCATATTGCAACAAGCTGACACAAACGTTTAAGTAAAATAAAAGCAACGATAAAGCCTTTGGCATCCAGTTTTTATGTGAAAAGTGATGCAGCATCAAAGACTACCAAAACAGAAATGCTCTTTACATCATTTCTAAGTGACATAATGTTCCAATTTCTACAGCAAATCATGCTGGAAATTTATTTAGAGCTATGTTCCCGGATTCAAAAATCGCCAGACAGTGTCCTAGCGGTAGAACAAAGACAGCGGCCCTATTGAAATGCATGGCAAAAATAACCTGTTCTGATATCGTTGGCGATTTGAAACATTTGCCGTTTTCGATGGCAACTGATGAAAGCACTGATCAAAATGCTGTTAAACTGTATCTAATTGTTGTTGGGTATTTCGATAATTGCCAGAAAAAATTTTGTGTGCAATGTTATTTTTAAAAGAATGCAGTGATATTTTGTATGTTTGATTGTTATCAATAAATCAATAAATTTCAGAAAGTAAGTCTTAATGTAAAC
Source organism: Salticus scenicus (assembly GCA_963930645.1). NCBI lineage: Eukaryota > Metazoa > Arthropoda > Arachnida > Araneae > Salticidae > Salticus > Salticus scenicus. The sequence continues at coordinate 173,673,104 of OZ005654.1, forward strand.
AAAAGATTTTATGCTTATTTATTTTAAGCATTTTCTTATTTTTTAGCGGCTACACTTTGTACCTTAAAACTACACTTTTTCTTGTTTGTTAACTACACTTTAGCGCTCCCAGAGGTTGGCAGCCCTGAAAAAGGGAAGATTTTTGTTGAAAAACCAGAAGATTTCATAAAAAAAAAGGGAAGATTTTTTTTTTCTCTTTAACGTATTAAACAATACAGTTTTACAATTTTAATATTTAGAAGCAATCTATAAAAACGTTTTACTATAGATTGATTATACTAAATATATAAAAGTTTTAAATGAAGTTATTCCTCTTTAACATATAAATATCTACAAAACAGAATCTGTAAGAAATTTATTTAACAATAGACAAAAAAACTTAGTTAAGTTAAAGTATAACTAATTTTTTAAATAAATATATAATATGATTTTTGTGTATGTACATTAATCATACATATAAGAAATAGTAGCAGTAGCTAATTATCAGTTTCAAGCGTGCATAAAACCAGTATTAATATTCTTAAATTGATTTGGGAAAAATTTTTCTACCTGAAAAAATCATTCTTCATTTTTTTCCCATGTTTACACATTTGGAATAAATATGACATACAAATATTTAATTTAATTGAGGAAAAATAAACAGATTCATTAAATTCAGCAATAAAGATCTAAAAATAATTACATATGTGAGAAATATTGAGTACTTCCATTGCTTTATTGTTTCTAGAATTGATCACAATCCCGGGAAAGGATTGGGGGGGGGGGGGGGGAGATACAAAAATAATTACAGAGTAAGAAATGCTTAAACTCTTTCAACTCTACTCTTAGAATCTAATGTAATAACTTTAAAATTAATATTATTATTTATGTTACAGATGGATAAAGATTAGGAAAGAAAAGACTTCTGCAGAACATTTGATTGCTGATCACTAATTGTAGATAAATAAAGGGGGGGGGGCAAAAAATAATTACATCAGCAAGAAATATTTAACAATTCTATTTCTTTAAATGCTCTAGAATCTCATAAAGCAAGTTTGAAATGAATATTGACATTTGTGTTATGGATGGAAAAAGATTGGGAATCAGGAGTTTTCGTGGAGTATTTGGGTTTTTTTTTTAAAACGAAGGATATCCGCGATTTTTTTAAAAACGGAAGAATTCATCATCTGTCCGGAAGACCGGAAGATACGTTAAAAAACCGGAAGTCTTCCGGGAAAACCGGAAAAGTTGGCAAGTATGTGGTATATATAGGTTTTGGGGGCCTGCGAGTCGAATGAGGATATTTTTGAAAGTGTAAAATTATTAGGAGGTGGGAAAGGGGCAGCTAGGAAAGAATTAGAAATTGAGTTAGACCATTAAAAATTGGTATATAGACATTTGTGGGGATTACAAGCCCTTTGCTAAAGTCAGAATTTTGAAAGATCATAACACGATGAGCGAACAGGCAATTCCAGATAATGAAATGGGAAGAGGGCACTGCAATCGCTACCGAGCAGGAATTTACTGTGCTTAAATTTTTCAATAAAGTTATTTTCACGATATGTCAATGAGCTGTTGTGGGACCTGATACGGAAAAAAGGCGCTGGAAGCGCCACCGAGCGGGAGTTTCGTGAAGTCAGACTTTTCAAGGATCGTGAACCAGCTGATCCCCGAAGGCGGCTAGTAGTGAAATAAAAGCAAAATACCATATGACACAATATAATTAGAAATTTTAAAGCCAAAAACAGTTCTAATCTAAAAAATATCTTGTCTTACAATCTATACATATTTTCCTTACATAAGCATAGAAATTACCATTTTTTTTTTTAAATAAGAAAAAAAGTAACTAAGAGGTAAAATAAAGCAACGAAAAGTGACTTGTGTCTACCCCTAGAATTGCACAAAATAGGGCTAAGTTGAGCTATGCCAAAATGTTACACTTACCCCTCCTTCACCTTTTTTTAAATATGTAAATATAAAATTTTTTTGGAAAGATAAAAAAAAAAAAAGCTAATTTAAAAAGCTTATAAAGCTAATTTTTAAAATTTCCTGACTTTTTGAAGGTTTTCTAAATACCCGAAATAAAAGTAAAATAGAATTTATGGAGAAAAAGTTTTGTTTTTGGATTAGATATTTGATTCATACCATTTGATTAAAAACATGAGTTCACCACTCGAATCTGTAGCTCCTATTATTTTTTCAGGTTGTAGTCCTCTATCAAAACCTCTTGGACGATCTTCCTAGAAAAGAAAATATCAAAATGTTTAATATTTATTCTTTTGGCAGGAAATGATGCCAAGAATGCTACATAAATGCTTTATATTAACAGAGTTTAGATTAACGAAAAATACAATACTCTACTTTTACCAGTTTCCAGCAAACCATTTGCATCTTATCTTGTCTAAACAAATTTGGTTATCTTATACATGCAATATTTATTTACTGTAAATAGACATTTCTTGATCACTAACTGCAGATGAGGGGGGGGGGGGGGTCCAAAAAATAAGTAGATGTTTGAGAAATGAAACCATTTTACAATTCTACTCCTTTATAGGTTATAGAACCCAATAAAAGAATTTTAAAATGAATATTGACATTCATATTGCTGATGGAGAAAGACTGGGAAACAAAAGGCTTCTGTAGAGCTTTTAATCGACTATCACTCACTAGTAGTTGGATATAAGAGGGGGGGAGGGGGGGAGGGTGTGGAAAAAAATGACTTGAGCAAGAAATATCAAACAATTCTATTTCTTCATAGTTCCTTATAAAGCAAATATAAAGTGAATATTGACATTTATGTTGTGGATGCAGAAAGATTGGGAATCGGAAGGCTTCCGTCGTACATTTGATCATCGATTGTAAATAGGGTTTAATTTTTTTTAAACGAAAGATATCCGCGATTTTTTAAAAATGTATAATCCGTAATTTTTAAGTTGTCCGTAAGGCCGTAATTACTGCCATATTTCCATAAGAACTACAGACAAACCATAGTAGTTGGCATCTCTGGAGTAGGCCCTGAAAAGTTTCACCCCTGAATTTCAGAAATTTCCATTTTTTACCCATTTTTGCAGCACTGTATATAAAAAACTAAAAGAATAGGGACTTATTATAATTGGTATAAATTCATTTCTCAACACAGGGATGCCACTCAAAAATTTTCAAAAAAGAAGAAATCACACATAAAAGAAAATTTCAGATTTTTTTTTACAAATTAATATACAATAAAATAATTAATATAAAAAGTATAATATATAAAATATAATTTGAACGTAATAAATTGAAAAATAGTTACTTTTTAAAAGAATGGTGCTTTATCACAAATAAAAAAATATAGTAGGGAGCCAGAAATCCGCACAGCTTGTCGGATATAAACAATGAAATTCACTATTAATAGGTCACATAACTGCAAATCAGAATTTTTGAAAAAAAAAAAAAACTTGAATGCAGATTCTGTACTTGTATTTTATGATAATAATATGAAAGACTGCTAGAATCAAGTTACTGATAATATAATTTTTGATAATATATTAAAAATCCATCAAAAGATGATAATATCAATGAGGTATACAAACTAATTTTTTTTAAATGCTATTTGATGAAAGCATAACTGTAAGGAAGAACTCTCTTAAATTCTTAGGCTCCGTTTACAACCTCGCCTAAAATCAACCCGCATTTTAACGATGCTTCTTTTAATCCCCCTTTCTGTTTTGTCCGTTTACAACTATCTATCTCGGAATAAGGATGAAGAGGGTGACAACCGGTTTTCAATGGGGAAAGAAAGAAGTAAGGCCCCTTTAAATGAGATGTCCCTTTAATTCACAAACCAAAACATTCGCATAAATTCTATTGATGTTAGTTATAGATGTACAGAAAAAAAAAAAAAAAAAAAAATGCAGTCGGCAGCAAAGGTATCCGAGCACTAGCAAAAATTCCTATATAAAAAAAGTACACTTGGTACAGTTTTGTTAAATAAATCCTTATCGAATCCTGTTTTTAGCCAGTCTAGGAATATGATTCGACAAGGATTTATTTAACAAAACAGTATTAAATGCACATTTTTTATGCAAGAATTTTTGATAGTGCTCGGATACTTTTGCTGCCGACTGTATTTAGTAAAATAATTACCACAATCATGATTTTATCTTTGAAAAATGTTGAGATAGGTTTTTGTTTAGTGAATTGATATTAAAATAATAATAATAATTATTATATATATATATATATATACATAATATATATATATAGTAATACAATATTATCAGTGCAAAAATTTGAAATTTAAAGATGATTTAATTTCAGTATTAAAACAATTATTCGGATCATAATCGAAGACTCTCTGCAAGGAAATAAAATAAAGAAGAATTTTAGCGTTAAATAGTCCTACATTTTTCTTTTTCCATTCCGCAAAATTACATAACAGACAGAAATAATTTTCTTATTTAAAGTTGAAAAAGAAATAAAATTTATAAGAAATATTTTTTTAAGATTATCGCAAATATAAAATGAATTGGCAAGAGGTTAGATTACTTTCTATAAATTCTGAAGTTGATAAGAACAATTATTTTTATTATTTTTTCTATTCGCAAGAAGAAAATATTACAATCGAGAAAATTTTTGACTTCTGGTTTTCGATGCAATTACACGTTTTGAAATATCATGACAACAATTTGACCATTTTTAAAAGTGCATGCCTGTCTGTGTGTCTTGCATGGTTTATAAAAAAATTGTGGGCGCTGTATCTCGTTTAATAATGGGTGGAATTCCGAAAAACTTTAAATTTTCATATGAATTGGTGCTGATTATATTCACAGTAAATCGCCCAGTAGGCAGTATATCATAATCACATATTACAGCCAGACCGTATCTAAAGCATTACTTTTTACAGGATAATCCCAAACATTTTGTTTTTTCTTTAATTTTTTACCACTCCCTTTGTTGCTTTTGCGAAAACTTTTTTGCTGAAATATGTATGAATTTAGCATATTCTTTACACTCCGAGAGTTTTAGGACAATTCATCAAGAATTTTTCTAGATATTTGACGAAGCGTCTGAAATCGTAAGTGTCCGGCCATTTAAGGAAAAGTAGTGTATAAATTTACGAATGAAAAGCACAAGCGAAAATATTTTATTATTCTATTATATTTCAAGTAATATTTTCTTTTAACTGTAATAAATAGAAAAAAGGATCTTTATTTATGCACTAGAAGTACAATTATGCGACTTCTAAATCATCATCTTTAAATGTACATTGAAAACACCAATTTATTCATTAGGGAGTTGCTCCCGTTTTTTATTCATTATACTTCTTTAGATAATTATATATTTTTTAAAGAACAATAAGTTTTAAAACAAGTAAAACCATCCTAATAAAATCGTACTTGACAAATAATTGTAATTTATTTATTTATATTTTCTACTGCATTCATTACTTCCCTCTTTTACTGTATTTTTTTTCGAATAATAATCAAAGAATACTGTATGTCTTTACTCTCTTAGAAATGTCGGTTATTAACAAAAAATAAAATATAATTTTTATGTATCATTAAATGGATAATCTTAAATTGAAATTAGTCAGTTAAATTATTAGAAAATAATAATAATAATAATGCATTCAAACTTCATTTTTTTTTTTGTAATTGAGGTTTTTTATTGAAATAAACAGTGAACTTAAATTCAGCAAAGCTTTTGTGTCTTCCTGAGACCAACGAGCATTACGCATAATTTTGCTAGACATCTTTCAAGTAAACAAAAAACAAAAAAAAAATAAATGCAAATAAGTGAAAGACAGCGAACAGAGGTAAATTAAATCCAATACGGCGCAGCGCACAGTTACATCCGAAAGGAATTGTGGGTAAAAGACGGGTTTTAGAAGGATTAACCCCAGTCCCGACTGGGGTAGTTTCTGACCCTAGTATCAACCCCTCTTTTGAGGAACCGGTTCAATTGGAGAGAATTTGGGGAATTCAACCCCAGTAAAAGTGAGGTTGTGAACGGGGCCTTAGATTAATAAAATTGTGTTACAAAACAAGAACTGGTGACTATCTACAATAGAGAAAAATAAAGATGCATGTATGCATGTTTAAATACAGTTTAAAACAAAACTACATGTGAACATATCGAAAATAGACAAATATTTATTATTTTTGCTATATAAATTTTTAATGTTCAGTGTTAATCTTATATACCGAATAATTTAATAGTCTAATGTAATATTTAATAGTCTAGTGTTATTATACACTAGCATGTGTTTAGTTTGAATAATATTCTGCTTTTATTATTCAAAGTGAAAATAATCTTTTATGGGTCCCCAAATCCTAAAATCCGCACAACCTCTGGTCTCGAGCTGTGCGGATTTGACTCTACTGTATTTAGAAATGTTTCTAAATAAACCATAGCCTATATATATGTTTAACTATCCAAAGTCTGTACATATGGTAACCAATAATATTAATTTAATACAAAAGAATTACACAAATAAACACTTCTACAACTTTATAAGTTCTAGAAGCAAATAAAACAAGTATATCATGAACACTGCCACTTATGTTATGAATGGAGAAAGATTGAGAATTGCACTTCATCATCAGATTGTTTAGTGGCTGATTGCTAATTTTAAGGGGGGGGGGGAATGACAATATAATTATTTATATGGGAAATATCGAGCAATTATACCTTTCTAAAGGTTCTAATATCCGATAAAGCAAATTTAAGGACCCGCTTCATTCACTGTCGCCAGAAAATTCCCAATTGATGAACCTTTTTTAAATTTTTTATATTTTATTTTGAAGCTGCAAAATACGAATTTTCAATATACGAAATTTATCATTTTGCAATTTCAAAAAAAAAAAAAAAAAAAAAAAACATTTTTAAAAAAAGTCTGTCAATTTAATAATTAGGAATTTTCTGAATGTGAAAACAGAATTTAAAAATATGCATTAGTCAATAAGTTATTTGTAAAGAAAATTTTCCATAGAATAACACTGGCTTGGGTTTCTGGCAACGGTAAGTGAAGAGGGCCGTTAATATGCTGGATGGAGAAATATTGAAAATTGCATGACTTCGATGGTCTGTGTTTTCCCAGATCATACATTTGAGGGGAGGGGGACAGAAAAAATTAAAAGCGGAAATCCACTATTCAGCAGAAAAGTGGCATCCCTGTCTATAGAACAACAAATGAGCCCAATTTCATAAAAATCTGCAGGGATCAGGTTTTTAGATGTGTTGATTTGACATGGAATGACTGTTACACTGTCTTTCTGTATAGTACTTTCGCTCCACAATTGTGGGCATCTTCCGGCATTCTTCCACCACCGCTCCTTGGCTTTTCATAGTGTAACTTCTTTTCCATTTCAGCTTTCTCCACTAAAACCAAAAGCTGTTGCTAATTTGGAGAATTGATACTGTGCTCTTGGTTAACGACGGTCAGGTTTGCATTTCGATGGCTTCTCTTTTTAGTGTATAATTGTGGAAGTGGTATTGGGCGATTTCATGGGTAGTTATGTTATTATGGTTAATGGGGTTGGACAAGTTTATACTGGAGAAAGTAGTTGATTCTGTTAAATTTTAAAATTAGAAAAAAGTTTTTTTGCTGTCTTTAATTTTTCAATTAGTCATACCAACACAAGAAGCATTTTTGTTGTCCAAAAAGCAGTGTTGTCAGACTTGGGGACTTTTTTATTTGACTACCACCAATAATTTTGAGAAGTAAAATTTGACATACATAATAGACGATTAATCTTCGATGTGATTCGGCAACTGTTGCTATAAAAATTTAATGGTGGATGTTGAATAAAAAAGTCCCCAAATCTGGCAACACTGCCAAAAAGCTAAAGTTTATTTAAATAAATACCTGAAATTTTCATTACAGATTAAAATTATTGGTTAGGTTTAATTGGGATATTGACACCAGGTTATATTTTTTGGGCACTATCAATGGAATTTTTTTAAAAAACTTTTTAACCAATTTCTTTAATAAGTTACAACTGGAACAAACAAGGATGGCGAGATTAATTAAAGAGTGGAAGGCAGCTAATTTAAAAGAAAGGGGGGGAGGGGGGGGTACATTTATAATTTAGTTATTGTTGGTGGGTTTCTGTATAATCAGTTATATACAATTCGAGGGAGCTGTCACTGCTTGTTTAATGAATTGTACCTACTCAATATAAAAAAAAAGATAAGTGAAAGTATCAAGATAGTAATGAAAATGTGATTTTTGTTGGGTAAATTGTGAAAAAAATTTCTTCATTCAAGTGATATCTGTTTTTAGCCTAAATTAGAATCTTTTTTTTTTATTTTGTTTAGAAACTATGAGTGAAAATTTATTTCTCTAAATACATTGCTTCAGTTATATTTTACCTAAATCATAGCTGCCAACCTACTGATTTAAAAATTAGGAGCACAAGACTTAAAAAATAGGAGCAAACACGAAAAAATAGGAGCAAATTTTATAATACCAAATCCTTGAATGCGACTCCCACATATAAATCATAATTACACAGTTTTAATGTTAATTTACATTAAAACTGTGTAGTAGTTAGTAAGTTTTAATGTTAGTAAATTTTAAAATCATTCTTAATATATTAGAGTAAAAAAATCAAAGAAAAGAGAAATATTTACCTTAAGTTAGTTAGACTTTTTTTTTTCCCATTGATCTAAAACTTTCTCAACAATGTGCAACTGATATGAATGACTGATATAATAATTCTATAATTTTTTATTTTATTTTATTTATTTATTTTGTGTGTGCGCTACTAACTGATTGAATGTGCCATATTCTGGCAGCTGATAGCTGAAATGTGGGATCATTATGCCACTGGTAAATAAAAGCAAGATTTCAACTGCTAAAATCCTGTTTCGGATAAATTTCGGAGTAAGAAAAAAAACTCACTTTGGAGCATTAAATTACTGTTTTACAGCATATTTCTTAGTTTGGAATAGTTAAATTGTACTTTCTGATGAAAAACATCCAATTTTTTATTTTTATAACATTTTTTTGCTTAACCCCTTCCGCTCCAGGCTAGCTGTAGTGTGAATATGTGAAATACCAGATTATAATTTTGAAATAATGCAATACATAACGAAGTAACAATGGAAAGCTGGACAAAGGAAATCAAAGTCCCTTTTCAGTTCAGGCAGTTGCTCAGGACGTGCATCGTCAAAAGGATCCGACATAAATTTCCAGTCACCTACTGTAAGTGGTTCATCATCACTGTCATCGCTTTCGCCGTCTTCACTTGTTGTAAAGTCATCATTGTAATCTTCAAGTTCGTTATAATCGGGGATATAATCACTATCCGAATCACTAGCATCAGACATTATTCACAGTTTCAAACACCGCAAAACACACAAAATCGAGGAGCGAAAATTACACACAACCGCAGCTGCGAGAAATCACGAAACAGTTGTGTAGCCAAAACTAATAGGTCACCGAGACTACTAACGCCATCTAGTTGTCAGTAGTGAAAATACAATTTCAAAATACTATATGACAAATAAAATAACTCTCTCTGATACCACTACAACGTTGGGCTTATTGTATCGTATACTTTCTTTGGACGTATGCACGTACGTCCATGGTATTAATGGCCATTAACACTAGACGTACGCACGTACGTCCCTGGAGTGGAAGGGGTTAATATTAAGAAAAAATTATATCACCATAGACATCTTTTTGCACATGCACACATATCATCAAATCTAATAGAAAATTTACTTATCACATCATACTCATAGCCCATGATTCTTATAAGTTTTATATGGTGTTGAATAACAAATTGGACACAGAGAGCTGTCTAGCTTGCTTTTTTTTTTTTTTTCCCAATCTCATAGGGAAAAATTTATATACAGAATGAAACTGTTTAATTACTTCATAGTGAGATTTTAAATATGCTAGAATGCTATTTTTTCAGCTTTTTTTTTCACCATTAATTAATACTGTTTTACCATATCAGCTGATGATTATCTTCGAAGCCATTTATTTGGCAAATTATATGCAATATTTCTGCAACTGATTGCCAAAATAAGTGACTATTTCGCTAGTAAGTGACAAAATTTATATTTAATTGCAACTAGTTACTGAAACTAGACTATAATTTTTGTCCCTACGTATTCAAAATTTGCGTTTTTTTTTTTTTTCCATAGCTGACTCTCAAAATACGCGCTTTTCGCGATCGATCGACGAAATACTCGATCATTTCAGCACTTTATAAAATTCGCGCAGATTTTTCAGATTCCCGGATTTTTGCGATCGATTGACGAAACACGCGATCATTTCAGCACTAACTTATAAAATTTGCGCTATTTTTCAAATTCCCGGAAGAGCAAATAATTTTGAGACCTATCGTCGAAATAGGCGATCATCTCATTGCTAATTGAAAAAAATCGCGCTTTTTTCAAAGCAGATTCTCGAAATATGTAATATTGCGAATGACTGCCGAAATACGCGGTCATTTTGGTGCCTTTTTTTCTTTTGTGCTTTCGATCTTTTTTAAATCAGCTCTTAAAAAAATAAAAATATAAAAAAAAATTATCTTTTTAAAGCAGATTTATAATAGGCAATTTTGCGATCGATCGCTGAAATATGTAATCATTTCATCGTTAATTGATAAAATTCATTTTTTTTTTCAAAATAGATTTCCGAAATAGGCAATAACTTTGCAATTGATCGTCGAAAGACGCAATCATTTCCCCATTTATTGATAAAATTCACACTCTTTCAAAGCAGATTCCCGAAATATATTATATTTGCTACCAACTGCCAAAATATGCGATCATTTTACTGCTAATTAATAAAATTCGCGCTTCATTCAAAACAGATTTCCAAAATATGCGGTATTTTTGCGACCGATCGCCTAATATTCGATTATTTTAAAGTTAGTTTATAAAATCAGCGCTGTTTTTCAAAGGGAATTCCCAAAATAGGTAATTTTGCGACCTACCGCTGAAATACGCGATTATTTCACTGTTAATTGATAAAATTCGCACTTTTTTTCCAAAGTAGATACCTAAAACATGTGATAATATTGTAAGTGATCGCCGAAATAAACCGCCATTTCACTGCTTGAGGAATTTTTGATGACAGATATTTTTACCTAGCGGATCTAGTGGGAGCCCTGGGTTTTCCTTTACTGACTGACAACAACTCTCTCCGATACTTTGATTCCCATCCCATCACGAGCATGCATAAAATGCTCCTCTGCTATTTCCCCTCTCCACTACAGCGCATGCGTACACAAAGGCGAAAATTTTCTCCCAAGTCAAACTCGTTCTCTTAATCCGTGCCCGCGCGTATATGATCTCCTCCTTCCCCCTTCCCTTTCTCTTTGAGGCAATGATCTGGGGAAATCCTGCTACGTAGGAAGGGAAGATGGTTTGAAAAGAATAATAATTCTGCGTTTGCAAAATATATTTCCCAGAGTTTTCGTATTTTTAATCGGCGCGCAGGCTAAATTGTCGAATGGATATTTTAGAAGAGTGACAAAAAAAAAAAAAAGTAAAAAAGAAAAATTTTCAAGTTTGAAAAATCGGAGTTTTTTCGATAATATTCGGATTACCGGAGTACACTAAAAAAATCGGGTAAACTCCGATTAAATCGGAGCAGTTGGCAGCTATGCTAACTGCATACTTGCCAACCATCTCATTAATAACCGTACAATTGTTAACGCCCCCCTTTATCCACACCATTTTAGAGTAATTCTCTCCAAATATTGTTGTGATTAAATAAGAATAAAATTTATTTAAACCAAATTGGAGTGTAAAGGTTGATACATTTTATTTATTACCAACTATGTGAAAAATACCAGAGCCGGAAATCGAACCCGGGCATCTCCGCTTAACGCACGGATGCTCTACCACTGAGCTACCCTGGCTGACAACCAGCTAGGCATTTCTCACACAATATACGTTGGCAAAGTCACCGAGTCTGCAAACACAGATATATCAGGTGAGACAATAATAATCGTAGCACAACTCCATAGACCACGAAATGCCCGGGTTTGATTCCCGTCTCTGGTATTTTTCACATAGTTGGTAATAAATAAAATATATCAACCTTTACACTCCAATTTGGTTTAAATAAATATTTACGGTTGATGAATTCATGAATAAAAATTACTAAAAAGAATAAATTTACTCTTATTTAATCACAACATTTTTTGTTTGTTTTTTTTCGCACCAGAAAACATGACTGGTGCAAAAAAAAAAAGTGGGTACTAAAAATTGTACGGTCCATAATGAGGTGGTTGGCAAGTATGTAAAGGATATCCTTTTCCAAAATTATTTTATGTGTTCCATACCGTGAGTAATATTTTCTTTGTAGCTACAATGTAGTGAAATAAAGTCAGTCTCAAGTTGAGTGGCTCATGCTATTGCATTTGTGATTGCTATAAAATTATTTCTTATGAAGATACTATATGCCGAATAAAAATATTGGTAATAAAAGTCTACATGGATTTTTTCTATGGGAATAAAATATTTATACAGTGAAACCTCTCAAGTTGGACACCCCTATAAGTTGGACACTTTTTCTCAGAACGGAATGTATCCATAGGATTAACATTATGTCCAACATCTATAAGTTGGACACCCTCTAACTTGGAAGTTGGACAGTCAAATACTGCCCTAAGTTGGACACTTTTACCCAATGAGACAGGAAAAAAAGATAAACTTTCATTTTCTCACTTTTTTTTTTTAGAAATTTTACTTATCTCTTGTAGAAATAGCTGTAAATATCCAAAAAAAACAATGTTTATTGTCACAATATATCCACCTCTATCACATCTTGTAAAAAAATATTTTCTTCAATTGAAAAGTTTACAAATTACTGAATTTTGGCGCATAATGAAAGTCTTTCTTTTTATTGATTTACATGAATTTTTTTTGTCCTTTTCTCCAGGAAATATCCAGTAGAGAGCCTACAGGCATGTTTTGACTTAGACTATTTTAAAATGAGCATTAGACAATACATTTCGGTTGTTAGGGTTCCTCTTCATTTGTCCCTTTTATTTTTCTTACCAAGTTTTACTTGAGTGTATAATTGCACTAAACTCAATATGTGAGAGATCTGTCTATAAAGAAAAAAGATGCTGATTCAATATGGGTGCATATCAATCGACAATTGTCACTGCTATACTGCAGTTTTCCCCGTTTACGTGAAAATTATAACTTATTTTTAAAGAGAATAAATTCACCAAACTTCAGAAGTGAGATGGCTATTTATGAAAATGAATGTTATCTTAATTTAGGTATAGATCAGCAGACAAAGTGGGGCTACTTTTAATCACATTTTTAGATTTCCATATGCATATGCAAAATCTTTATTGTGAGGAGTTATATTGATTAAATTTTCGTGCATATTAACAGGTGAATGGCGCTGTTATATAAAAAATTATAGAAGAGAGTGTTATTATGGTCACAATATACCAGTTTAAATTTAGATTTTAAATTGGCAAATTTATTATTTTTTGTACATAAATTGTGATTATTTAATTATGTTATACTTAGATGTGATTAAAAGTTAAAAGGCACGCACAGATTACAGTTTAATTAAATCGGAAAATGTAAACACCCCTATAAGTTGGACACTTTTTCCTGGAACCATAGGTGTCCAACTTAGAGAGGTTTTACTGTACTTTTATAATTTAAGTAAAATGATTGATAGTGTGCATATATGTACACACATATGCACATAATAAAACACAAATGTTGTACAATAATATATGAATAGTTTAAAAAACATTAAAATGAAATAAATCTTGATTTAAATAAAAAAAAAATAATAAATAAATCAACAATCATCAATTCATCTAAAAAGAATCTAAAGAATAACTTAAAATTTGCTTATAAAAATACAATTTCTATTCCAGGGTTCATACTCAAATATGGGGAAAAAATTCCCTGAGTTCCCAGAAGTTTGAAGAAAATATTAGCGACATATTACAAGAAACACTCTTCTAGACAGGACAAAATACAGCTACTTCCACTGTATGATGTCATATTACTGCTGATCATGAGAGAAATTCAGGTAGAAATCATTATTTACATGTGTATTTTCACAATACTTAATCATTTAAATTTTGAAACGAAGCTAAACAAGAAAAACATAACTTGAGAGAAAAAAAAATTTTGTTTTTCCAGGTTTTATAACTGATTTTCCCTGATTTTTAATGAAAATTTTTATTTTCCCTGAGTTTTCCCTGACTTTTTGTAACAAATTCCAAATTCCCTGAGTATTCCCTGTTTTCCAGGTTTTCCCTGAGGAGTATGAACCCTGTATTCTACATTAAGATTTTAACTCCTATCAATAACAATCTTAAAGAACAAAAACCTCAAGTTTCTTTTTTGCTGGAGCATCTGATGCTCCTTCTGCACCATTTAGTTTTCTTTTTTTATCAGATGAGCTTTTTTCTTTCTCTTTTAGCTTTTCTTTTTCCTCGAATTCTTTAATCATCTCTGGGCAATCGAGATTTTCGACAGGCTCCCAAGTGTTCTCTGAACTGAAAGAAAAAAGTAAAAATAATTGACACACATATCAGGGATGCCACTGAAAAAATTTGAAAAAAAAAAAAAAAAAGAAATGAAGTATGAAGTAAATATATAAAATGCAATAATATATAATTTGAATACAATAAATTTAAATATTTACTTCGCAATCAAAAGGTTATGAGTCATTCCATGTCAAATTGTCAAATCAACACAGCTAAAACCTGAACACTCTCAGATATTTATGAAATTGGGCTCATTTGTCTTACAGAGAAATGAATGTATACCAATTATAATAAGTCCCTATTCTTTTAGTTTTTGATATACAGGGCAGCAAAAGTGGGTAAAGAGTGCAAATCTTTGAAATTTCTGTGTTACAAATGTTCTTATATCTTGTTTCCTAATTGTCTAAGAGACAGGGCCCGCTTTACCCTTTTGGCGGCCCTAGGCAATAGAAATTTCGCGGCCCCCTCTACGCCAGGGCAGCTTATATATTTCATGTGACCACAAGCAAATTTTCTGAGACCTCGGTCTTCATCTCCCCCCCCCCCTCTCTCTCTCTACAAAAAAGAAATCACACTAGAAAAAAGTCTTAATTATGAGTTACTCTATAAAGAAGACTTATAATAAAAATAAAAATGAACATAGATAGAAAACATTCACAGTTTTTGTAAAAATTCGGTTGGACGGGCCGGGCCATATTTATGAATAACAAAAATAAACAGGCTGAATCAAACTTTAGATTTTCCACCTGTAAGTGCTAAGCGTTTGATTTGGAACCCTAACAGAACATCTTCTACCCACAATTTTTTCGTGATATCTTCAGGATGAAAAGACATCCCAAATACATCCCGAAGATGTACTGTGGATAAGTGTGCTGTTAGGGAAATTGACTGAAAATTTCCATATATACAATTACAAACCCACATTCTCTACAAGACATTGCATCACAGGCAGTTTGGCGGAAGTTTTAGCGCAGAGGTGCAGGTGCAGTATATGTTCGGACGCACGAATGAAGTTCGGGTGAAATTTTGGCCGATTGGGAAAATTTTGAATGTACACTAAGCGACAAAAAAAAAAAAAAAAGCCGCACTTGGATATTTTCCTTTTCGCCTTCTACAACCGCCAATTTTATCGTTTAAAAAGCAAATTTTCGAACAGATTTTATTATGTTGTCCTCCACATACACTTTAGCTTTGAGTCCAGTGTTAAAAACAAAATGCAACTGTCAGGAAAATTGTAATTTTAGAAATTATTTCAAAAATGGTAAGAATTAGGCAGTTAACGATGCCACAATTAGTATTAATTTTTGAAGGAAAATCAAAAAATAGATGGTAAAATAATTAAATGTTAACGGAATATTGGTAAAAGGGTTTTTGCAAGATATAAAATTTTTTAGCCGTTTAAATTGGAAATTTGGTTTTAAGCGGCCATATTGCTCATCCAAGCGAGATGACCGTAAATTAAAAAGCCATTGCTTATAAAATCAGTATGTATTACATTTAGAACATAAAAGAGATTCAGAAAAAGTGCTTAGTAGCATAATTTCCTTTAACTACAGTGCAGCAACTATTAAACGAAGCAGGTTTAAATGGCAGGAAATTTGAAAAAATTCCATTCTTATTGAAGAGAATTAGGAAAGCAAGACCTCAGATGGCTAAAAAAAATAATGATTAGTTAATTATTGGGCTGAACTAGTTCTCTTTGATGAGTCAAGTTTAACTTATTTCTAGCTAAAGAAAACAAGCAGATCTGACAACGAAAATATGACTGACTTAATGAAAATTGAACTTTTAAAACAGTGACACGTTCTCCGCACATTATGGTACGGAGGTGCAGAACTTTTCAAACAGTCAAAAAACAAAAACAAAATCTTTATGTTCAAGGGATCAATTAACTCAAAGTAAAACACAATTTTCATAAAAGTGGTGCCTGACCGACTATTTTGGAGGTATCTTGGACATTTCCTCAAACAGCATTTCAAGATGATAATGTACCTTACTACACGGCGTTTGTGGTAATAGTTTATTCACTTTAAATTGTCAAAATTTCCTATACATTCCCATGAGAACCTATAATTCTGTAAGTAATCATATCTTTTTTCACTTTAAGTTAAATCCCACAAAGGCTATAGTAGAATTTCTTCTTTACCAGACATGGAAATAGTCCTAATCGGGATCCGTTCGAAAATGTTTCGTCTAAAAAAAGGCAGGGGAGAGGACTAGAAATTTGCAGCCTATAACTCTGCCGGAACTAGAAAAAAAATTTTGTGATATTTGGCACATTGAAATTTCTGAGATTTATATTAAAACACTGTATAAAACTATGCCATTGTGCATTAAAGCAGTAATTCCATATAAAGGCGGAATTAACCCAATACAGAATGTATATTTTTAATAAAAAATTTCTTAGATCTAACAAATAAATAGTTTTATTTCATATATTAAAATATAACTTGTTTATTTCATATGATAAGTCATAATAGAATACAAAGTGTATGGTTATCACATTATGTTCAAAAAGAAAATTTTATGCAGATTTTTAAAAAGTACTTCGTAGAGTGCAATAAAGCGAATTATTAAATCGAAAATGTACATAGGTATCATTTCATACCTTTGGTACTATGGAAACAAGACAGTTTTATTTGTTTCAAACATTAATTTTTAAGTTATTACAAATAAAAAAGGTCAGGGCCCGATCTAGCTCATCCGCCGCCCCGGGCAAAGTATAATTCTGCCGCCCTTCATGATTGATTTTAAATGAATACAACCAAACCTCAGTATAAGGCAGCATTATTAATCCGTATCACGCATTATTAATCCGTTTATATTGCGATAATTCTCAGTGCCTATGCAATTTCAAAGAAAACATTTTTTTCTGTTTATAGTTATATTTCATATAAGTTCACTTTTGTGTGTACTCCATGGATAGTCTTTTAATGAGGTTTGGCTGTATTTAAAAATAAGGAAATTATAAGGAAGAATTGACTGATACAACAACAGACTTTTCGTCCTAAATTAAATTCTATGTCAGACAAAATTTTAATTTATCTTTCTTATTTTATGTTTCTCTTGATAAATATTTTATTTAGAAAAGAAAAAAAAAACACTACGAGTAACAGTTATAAGAATTTATCTAGACTATATAAAAAAAATTATTTGATCTAACAATATATTTTAAAAAATATTATTTTTTACCTCATTAAAAAAAAAAAAATAATAATAATAATAATAATAATAATAATAAACAGACACTTTCATATCTAAATTTTCATTTAACAGATTTTAAAAGATGAGAAAAACAAAAGCATAAATAAACTAAAAATCACTATTTTACATTAAACAGAAAAAAAAAAAAAAAAAAAAAAAAAAAAAAACTTACGTTATAATGCAACAAGAATACATATATATAGATAGATTGAAATAAAAAAGCAGAACTCTTTATTTGAGAAAAAGTAAGTATGACTACTGTATGAAAGTAGAAATATTGACTTGAAATTTAAATAAATTGATTGTAATTAAAAATTTAATAATCATGTTTTTACGTCTTGGTTTCTGTGCATTATACTGATGATATATGTATATATAAATGATAGTACGTAATAAAATTTAACCTTAAAATTTAGCAATTAATAGATACAGAACAATACTAACAAAACAAAAATAGAACTGATTGTAACATATAGGTAAGACTGACACAAAAATGTTGCGATACAGATTAAGAACCAATAAGAGACAAAAACAATTTAAATTACTTACGCCGACATGAATAATAATAATAATAAAAGGACCATTAAACTTAATGACGAAGAAAGTAAATAAAGGACCACAGAAATAATAATTGGATAAAAATGCTTAAAATTTGAAGTATAAACGCTTCAGGGGGCATGTACTTCATAAAGCTTTGTAAGCTGCATCGATTTCGTAAAACAATATAGCTAATCATAGCAATTTATATTGTTTCAGCCCCGATCGAGGCAGCAAAACCATTTTGAATGAGAAATTAAATAATTTATTAAATCAAATCATCAAGGAATCCAGAGAGAAAACTAGAAAAAAGCAGAGTAGCCACATGTAAAACTTTTACACAAACTGGAGAATAGGAAGATGCCAACAAATTAAGGAAATTAAAAGAAAAAACATTACAAACAACGATTAATCGATAAAGAATTAACGTCTGAGCATTTTCATTAATGATAAATTTCACTGAGTAATTATTTATTGAGTTAGTTAAATTATAACATAAATTGTACGGAAATCAATGAACATTAAAACTTTCATAGAAAGGAAATTAATGATAGAAAAACTTTAAGACAGCAGTGAGCAAGCGCCATCTAGCTTTTAGCTAGATAAACAATAAGTCAATTAAATTATTGCAGGTTCAAAAAAAAAAAACATTGCTCTAAGGTATATATTTTTAAGAAGTTTTAAGTTCATGATTTAAGAGAATATGTGGTATCATTTAAATAATTAGTTATTTAATTAGTGGATCTTGATAATGTTAAATCTAAACTAATTAAACTAAATTAGTTGACCTTAATAATGTTAAACCTAAACTATTTAATCTTAAATTTAAAGTTTAAGTTGTAAAAAGACTCAATCACAAGCAATAATCTCCAAATGCACACATGTAAGGATAAGCAATACAAGGCTGTCTATAATTATTAAAGTGGTTATTTTAAATGTGTTGATTTTTTTTATTTTTTTATGTATTAATTATTATTATTAAATTGGATTTATTGTTCAATCTAAACATGGGAAGCCACTAATAGCCAAGTGCACTCAATTAAATTTAACGAAAAAAGAGTTCATAATTCATAATATCAACCAGAAAAAATAAGAAGAATGTAACTTGCAATAGCAATAATCTTTTTTTTTTTTTTCTTTAATTCAACAACAAACCCTCTCAACCAACCAGCCAAGCAACAACACCCATCCTCCTTAATCAAACATCTGCCCACCCATCCACTTTTTTTTTTAGCCTTAAATTGTTTTTTTTTTTTATATATATACAGAGACATTTAATGATAAACAATTGAATAAATAAATTTTTTTGGGATAACCCATTTTTGTAGCAGCATTAATCATGTGAGAGATATTTTTGTTTTTATACCAAAATGAACAAAGATTATGTATTCGAAAGAGGTGATTGAGAATGATATTTCTGTAAACAGAGATATGAAGACAAGAATGAAAATGTGTAAATGAATTTACTTTGAAACAAAAATCTTGTCTTTTGTCATACAGATCAGTATAAATTTTACTTCCTTCAAGTTTAAGTTTTAAATCTAAGAAACTAATACAGTTGTTGTTAAGGAGATTATGAGTTAAGGTAAGGTGAGGAGGATATTCAAATTTGAATAAATTAGGGGAAAAATTATTGACATAAAAAATTATTTATGTATTGTAAAATATTTGAAAATTTTCTTGCGTATTATGTAAATTTAGTTGTTTTAATAATATCGCTTATTTTATTGATTTTTGGTTTTTTAACCTTTCATATTATTTCCAAGCAACAGATACAAGATCACTGAAACACCAATGACCAATAAGATTGAAATTTTTTATCAGTGGATGAAATACCCTAATGTAAAGAAACCAGATCTATTAATTAACAGCCTGCAAAACTAATGAATCAATAAAGTAACACAACAAATCTTAACTTAAAACCACAAACTTATCAAAATTAATGAAAAAATAACCTAAGAAACAAGATAGGAAGAAAGGAGGCAGGCGGCAAGACTTGTGACTTGCCTGTGGAGTTAAACTAGTTTCACGCCTGCAACACTCACCCAACCTGCCACGACCAGAACAGGAGCCATATGGATTTTAAAAAAGCAAAATTTCAAAGCAGATGAATAACAATGAAACCATGAAGCAACAATGAAATTCACCGATAGATTACATTGTGCTATAGTATAATTAGAATTTTAAATATAGTTCACAACTCAAAAAGGAAGAAACTGAAATTTTATTGGAATAGTAATACAAAGTAATGCATAGTAATACAAAGTAAATGCAACAAGCCTTCTGCTTTTTTTTTTTTTAATTTAATTTCACAAACCCACCCAACCATCCAGCCTTACAACACCACCCCACCTCAGTAATCAAACATCTGCCCACCCAACCGCTACCTCTTTTATTGTCTTTTATTATTTTATAATTTTTTTGTTAATATACACAAAAGTGTACTCAGTTATTTTTTTTTTCTTTTGTACTGACAGAGACATGGTTAAGGATATAAAATAGAAAATACAAAGTTTTTAGGAAAACCCATTTTAGCAGTGGCTGTGATCAGTTTATTAATATTCTTGTTTTTAAACTTCGCAGAGCATAAATTATTAATTCGAAATAAATGGTTAATGATGATGTTTATATACATATATATATAGAAGTAGAAGGAATAAGCTGTATAGGTGGACTCTATTCAATTCCCCCTCATTTGTTACAAATTTCTACTACAGTACGTGCTACACGCTACACTCATGTTAAGAGAAGTGAATTTGACCGATCGTTCAACACGGTGACAGACTAAAATGCCTTACCTAATAGGCTACCCACCATTTAGTTCCATACATTTGCCATATCCTAATTTGTTAATAAATGTTATTGGGTTCAGCTTTATATTTTATTTTTCCTTTCTATTATATTATTTTCAATGCAATGTTCACCATAATAAGCTATTGCTCTATTCAGCTATGTTAAAAAAATCATTAATTCCAAATAACTTACGAAATTTTTAAATTAGAATATTCAAAAATCAATGGTTTCGATCCAGTATAATAAATGATATTTTAAAAGTAGTCTGACATTTTTGCGATGAAAATATTCCACAAAAGGCCCGTTTTTGTGTAATTTTGCCCTATTCTGCAAAGTTCAGAAATTTGTAAAAATAAAATAATTTGTGACGTTCTCAAAATTGAATTTTCATAACTGATATTTTAAAGCTATTCTGCCGTTTCTCCCGTGTTAAGAGAATCTTGAAATTGAAGAACTTATGAAGTTTTTAAGTTAAAATCCTGTAAATCAGTAGAGTTCTTATATTAGGGTCATTAGAGATATCTTAAAACTGGTGCGATATCTCTGCGATCATTTGTTGTTTAAAAAAAAAAAAAAGATTGTAAATTTTTATGATTATTCAAGTTCTCTATATCTATAGTGTGATGAGAAACTAATTATGGTTAAATAATCTACTTAAGGCTGTTCTCAAATTCAGATTCCTTACTTTATATTCACGAATTGAACTCATTTTTATTCATAAATATTTATAATTTAATGGTATTTTTATCCCAACTGCATTATTACACCAAACAGAGCTTTTATTTCCTATGAAGAATAAAGAGAAAGGTTCTTTTGCAAATATTTAAAAAATAGTGTTTTGAGTGGAATTTCAGCACGAAAAATAGTCAAAATGCGAAGGTTAATTATACATATACATGCTTGCCAACCATCTCATTATGAAGCGTAGTACTTTTAGTCACTGCCTTTTTTTGTACACCAGTCATTTTTTAGAGTAATTTCATTCTTATTTAATCGTAACACTATTTGGAGAGAATTGCTCTAAATATAAAGTGGTGTGGGAAAAGGGGCGTATTTTCAAGGGGCGTTAACAAGTCTACGCTTATTAATGAGATGGTTGGCAGTCCTGCATATATATAGTTTGATAGATAGATAGATGGATAGGATATTTTTTTATTTAATTAATCTAAATTTTACACACTACATTTATGAATGAATAAAAGTAACTATCCGTAACTTTGATTTTTTGAAAAAAATTTTGTATTGCTACTGGAAACATAAGAGAGTAATAATAGCACACAGAAATAGAATTATATAAATAGAAAAAAATATTATAATTACCTTGAAAACTTCTTTCTAACAAAGCTGGTCTTATAGGTTTTTGTATTGTGGTGTACATGAAATACTTTTGCTATAAAAACTAATACTTTTAAAATACAAAAATCAAGTGTAGTACAGTACGCTCTAATGATATGACTGGAAGACGAAAAGTCAGGATGTAAATTTACAGTGTCCACATCCAGAGTCTGTCCAATCTGGTCTCGTCAAGATTTTTCTTTTATCCGTAGAGCATACAAATTCCCACCAATGCTGATTATTTTAAAGTCATTGAGACAAAAAATCGTTTCTACATCAAAACTACAACAGACACAAAAGAACACCCCCCCCCCCTCCCCGTCCTCTTATCCTAACAAAAAAAGCAAAGAAAAGAAAAGAAGTCATAAGTTTCCTTTCCAGAATTTTTTCTTTTAAGTCCAGTCTATAGGGTCGAACAATGTGTCAACCTGTCCTCTATGTAAACTAGTAGCCTGAGAAGTAGTTAGTTCTTATCTGAGCCCCATTGTGCCGTCCTTACTCATTTTCGCATGATGCAAAGTGCAAACGTCCTCTGCTGTTTTCTCTGAGAAAGCATTTGTTACAAAAAGAAAATTTTCCATTGAAATTGAAATTATTGAGAAAGGCGTTTTCTTTTTTACCGTTAAAAAAAAAAAAAAAAAAAAGTTAAAAAAAAAATATATTTTTCTTCCCTCAGTTTTTCACTTATTTAAAAATTAATATTGTTGCCACTTGAAACTGCCGCCCTTAGAAATTTGCCGCCCTGGGCAACTGCCCGGGTTGCCCTGCCCTAGATCGGGCCCTGAAAAAGGTATATAATAAGTCATTTTTTCTGCAGTGAGAGTTTTTTTTTTTTTTTTTTTTTTTTTTTAATATATTTTCAACGTAAAGATGTCAGAATACATTTGAAATATTATTTAGAATACTGGCATGAATAACATAGACTATGAATTTTCTAATTTAAAAAAATCGTAAGTTATTAGTAATTTACGATTTACTTAATATGGTAGAATAGGACAAAATTGAGCATAAACGTCTATTTTGAGGATCATAAATATATCAGACAAGTTCAAAATAACATTTATAATAATAATTTATTTTTCACTTTTTTTACTTTTGGCGCCAATAAAGGATTGCCTTAGCACTGAAAGATTTTTAAATGCATCTGTCTGTGTTTATTATGATCATCATTAAATCGTAATCGAAGGGCGCCATTTTATTATCATGTTGCAATTTCAAATTACTCCCACCCCCCTCCTCCTCTTTTCCACGTAATTTAAAAAAGATCTGGTCTTCAATCATTATCACAATTCAATTCAAAGCGTATATTTATTAAAAGTCAATATTTTAGTACTTTGGTGTTTTTATGCTATGTTAAAATCATCAAAGAATGCTACTTTTAATTTACAATTTAATATGCATATATGCCTTGCCTTAAAAAAGAGAAAGCCAAAAATCAGTTTATGATTTACACTTTTTTTTTAAAAATGTTTTTGTGCAGTGTTTTAATTTTTTTGGCGGCCCTACTTTTTCGGCAGCCCTAAGCAACCGCTTAGGTTCGCCTAATGGTAAAGCGGGCTCTGCTAAGAGATAAGATTGGTATCATTAGAAAGCTTTCAATACAGGCTTTCAAATGATACATCACATGCTTCTAATTTTTTTCATTTCAAGGTCAAACAATTTTACCTTTGACCTTCAAGATCTCAAAAAACTTATTTTTATTTTACAAATTATATGTTATTTTACGTTTATTGTCTATGAGCAGGCTTTGCCTGTTTCGCTGGTCACTAAATTAAAAAAAAAAATTCTTTTCTACATAGCTTTATAAAAATAAAATAAAATACTGAAATTGCTCAAAAGCTTGCTTCAGGTCCCTGCTGCATTCGGCAGCGATTTGGTCATCTTCTAAAACTCGGGCTTCCATTAAGTGCTTTTTAGATAAGTTTCAAAATTGATAGTATCGAAAAAATTGAAGTATCCCTTTTATATTTGAATCCCAGTTACATATGAACAACACTTTTTGTGGTGTACATAATATTTGCTTTTACGTTATTTCCTATGTTTTTTTTTGTAGGAATTTTCAATGCATGTTTTCTCATATCATTTGCTAACCACCAGCGCACACCTGTCATGATGTCAGATGTGACGTATCTGTGTTACGTAATTAACAGAAGAGAGAGGTCCACCAGTGCACACCTGTCATGACGTCAGATGTGACATATCTGTGTTAAATAATTAACAGAAGAGAGAGGTGTGCATTCTTCGCTCCTCAGCTTGTATTGGTCTGTACAAGAAAGCTGCTCTAAGCATGCAGCATAGAAATGCCAGCAATATGTTATTCTTCTTTTTTATATTATTAAATGTTGTGAATATTAAAAAGGACTCTGCTTACTCTGTGGTCCCATTTAAACCAACAATTGTTTATCTGATCAACCATAAAATGACAGCAATTTCATGACAAGCATTACAATATGCTATGACTGGCTATGTCTGTCGCATGAGACAATTATTTTTTGTGGTTATATATAATTCATGGTTTGTAAACCTGATCATAGTACAGCCTTGATATAGTTATCTTTGGCGACTTTTGAATTTTTGTCACCATTTTAGACTGAATTTTGTCCTTATCATTCATAATGATAAGGACAAAATTCATAATCTAGAAATTTCACGAATTTATAAAATTGATTTTCAAAAATATGGGGTGGGGGAATCTGGTTCTTACACAGGTATGACCAAATGCAAATTAAAAGATAGAATTAAGAAACATTCCAGTGATATTAAATTTAATAAAAACACAACTGCACTTGCCCAGGTTCACCATAACGAAAATATTAATACTGATTTCCATACTGTTAAAAAAACTCTCAAATTATAACAGCCATTAGTACTCCATAAAAAAGAAAGCAGTGGAAATCATTAACTGTGAAAATGCCTGCAACACAGCCAAGGCCAAAATCGCCGAAAGATGGTGCTGAAGCTCCTGAGCTGATGAGAAATTTCATGTCATTTCACCTATGATTAAGGCCATGAATGTTTGGCCGAAAGTTTCTTAGGAAATGTAAGTGGTCTTGGAAGTATCATTTTGTTAATTAAGTTTACATTCAAATATTTTGTTTAGAGATCCAAACTTACAGTCCAAAATTTACTTAATGAAATGATTTTTTTACTTATTTAGCTATAAAATACGGCATATTCAAGAGTAATATATTAAAAACAGAATTTTAAAAACTTCATTTTCAAATGAGATCCTAATAAAACAAAGCAACAAAAATCCCATTAGGATAACATTGGAAGAAATTGGAAGTATGATGCTTTAATGAATTTAAATTCATTTAAATTTATATTTTACATTTTCTATAAAATCAGTAATGATACAATTTAAAAAGAAAAAATATATATTTATGAAAACCTTACTCAGGGTAACCTTTCCACTTTAAAAAGTATTCAACTTTGTTTTCTTTGGTAATCCTCTTTTTTAAAATTTTCTCAACAATATACTCTTCTTCCTCTTCTACTTCTTCAACTTCCTTCTTTTTCTTAGAACCCATACCTGATTGTTAAAAAAATACATATATATGTATAAATCTTAGAAAAATTCGGTGAAAGGAAAAATTAAAAAAAAATTTATAACAAAGATTTCTCATAGCATTTCAGGCAGGCCAAGCCAATAATAAAATTCATTAACCAATGAAATGACTATAAAATAATTTAACAAAGACACATGGTTGGGTTTCTTCCGAAAAAGTGGGAAAAAAAAAAAAACGGAAGAAACTGGAAGAAATGAGAAAGAAAAAAGAAAACGGAACACAAAACAGATGTTTCAGATTAAAATCTATTAAAGAAATACAAAAGAATTAAACTCAGAACACACACAATATATCAAACAATTAAACCTAAACTAATATATATTTAATACAAAAAATACTTTTTAAAAATAAGTTATTTCATAACGAATCTTAAATATCTACAAGTGATTGGATTTACTACTGTAGGGGTAGGGAGTTTTTTTTTTTTTTTTTTAAACTATTTCTACAATTTCCATAAAAAAAAAAAAAAAAAAAAATCCCAAAAGTATAAATTTTAACATAAAAATACATAATTTTATATGCAAAGTTTATTATATAATATATTAAATTAGAAAAAAAAAATAATAATGTAATTACATTATTTAATTAATTATATATTCTCTTATGTGTACTAGCATTCATATTTCAAAGTTTATTTTAATTTAAGAGACTAATGTTTTTAAAACTTTTTGCACAGATACTATCACATATCGTCATATGTTCAAATAGTACAAGTGGTAATATAATTTTTAGCCAAAGTCAAATGCTTTGCTACTTTTTATTTTTTTTAAGAATACAATAATTTGTATGAACTCTAAGCTGGTAAACCAGTGAATTATAAGTATGCGTCAAAATACTTTTAAACTCCTTTACAAGTTATCCAGCCCCCCCCCCCCCCCCAATTTATCTTTCCTAAGTTGAGAAACCATTTTCAATATTCAAATGCTAAAAATTTTCGGATTATACCGTCTTGCACTGCAATAAAGAAAATGATGACATTTTTATAGTAATTGTCATGCACTTCTTCCCTTAGTTAACTCAATGTCTTCTATCAAAAAGTAGAGGAAAGAGATACATATATTTAATTACAAGTCAAAGAAATAACATTGTTTAAATAATAAAACGTTATACTGGTTAAAGTGAAATAGATTTCTTTAATGGATTTTGAGTATTTTGATATGTGATATGATCTTGGCTAATAATCTGATGTAATTATTAATTCATCATATATAATTAAAAATTAAGTTTTTTTTATAGGTGTAATTAAATTTCCTTAAGATTATTAATTTAAAAAATGCGTTAATTAAAATTTATATAACAAATGTTACAGAAAAACAGTTTCTTCTGGCAGGTCATTCCGTGTCAAATCAACACAAAAAACCTGCATTTTTAACCTGACCTCATATTTTTATGAAATTGGGCTGACTGACCTTTGACCTTTTTCAAAAAACGTTTCTTTTTCATTTAAAAATTATATGTTTTTATTACATTTGTTGTCTATAATTATTGTGAATTTCAATATGGGAATACCACAGGATGCTGAGTTATTTTAGCCCAGCAGGATGGACACAGGGTGTTTTGACAACCCATGCCCGGAAATATTCATCTGCTGTCTTTTCCCTATAAACAGAAGTGGTCGGGTCCTTTAGTACCTGCCCCCAAGGTCATCCTCTGTGGGGAACATATGAAAACGGCAAATTCAGACTCTTTTTCATTCTTATAGAACACTCAGAAATTGAAGCTAAAGACTGCAAAAAATCTAAAGTTTCTGATCCATACACACCCTAATTATTATGAAAATTAACCTCCCAGTATTCTTATTCACAATAATATATCATTTTTATTAAAATACATATTGAAAAGAAAATAATTAAGTGCACCACACGGGAAAAATTAAGTTTTTCAAACAAGGAGGTAAAAGGTGAGTGCTTTTATTAATTATTATTTTTTCAAAAGTTAACGATAACTGAACATTTCAGTTATTTATTTTCACAAGAAAGAGTGTAATGATCATAAATTTCATTAACAAGTTGAATTCTAAAGATTTTTTTCATATTTATGATCTATTTATTATGTTTGAGGTGCACTGACACCCCATGCCCGTTCTCATGTTACGTTTCCCGGCACCCGTCTTGCCAGGTTAAAGGACATGAAAAAATTTACTTGTGGATAATAATAAATTCTCAGTGCACAGATCTTCTGAGGTTCTAAAAGCTAACTGAAAATATCATTCTAGTTTTGGATAACTACCCTGATCATACCACAGACCAGGGTCAAAAATAGAATCAACAAGTTGGGTGCCAAATGGCAACTAACATTGTTTTCTTAGTTGCTACTTTAAAACTGTTATTTACACATAGAAACATATGTGTAAACATTGTACATAAACTACAATCACTTAAAATACTGATATTTTATCTAGTTAGTTTGTTCCATTTTAAAAATTTTCTAGTACTAATATTTTTACAAGAAAGCTAGTAATTTACTTCTACTACTTTGTTGCTAGTGCCTTTATTTTCATTGCACATTAGAACTGCCCATTGAAAGGGAAAAAGAATGCAAGACGTCAGAGTGACGACTGTATAAAATTGCGGTAATCAAAACGAAATATTAAGTTGCAAAATACAACTAACGACCGCTAATTTCAAGCCCTGCCACAGACTTAACAGTTTTGTAACGGTTTTAAATGAACCATCGAATAATGATGATTTTAATTTAAACAAGGTGTCTAATCCTCTCCAGATATAGCAGCTGATGCCCACAAGTCTTACTACACTAAGAAGGATACCAGAAAGTCCAAGAACAGAATTGGAAATATACAACTAGTACTATACTTTCGCCAGAAATATTGGGCTCATGACTGCTCTGAGAAAGCAGAGCACCATATATCAGTTTTTTAAGAAGTCCAACATATAAGCAACATATACATTTAATTTTATACATATGTTTTTAATTTATTAACCCTTTGCGGTGCAAGGTAATTCAGATTATTTAAATTACACTGCCACCAAAATTCACAAACAAAATTAAAATAAATTTCAAGTTTTAGAAAAATGGCCTTTTCCACTGTGTTATAAACAGAAATTTTTGCTAAAAAATTTCTGGTATGTGTTTTTGCATCTGGAGCTGAATAACTGCTTCCTCGCAGTGAAGACAGGCCACAAAGGGTTGATTTGAATGAATTTTGAACTTTGGGGCAGGAGTATTTTTTTGTGTTCAGGAAAATTTGGTTATAAAAATCAGTTGCTTAATTTCCCCAAAATTGTAAAAAAAAAAAGGCCTGAATTTAGGGATGCAGATACCCCTGAAAAGTTTTACCCCTTCAATGAAGAATGAGTGATATTCTCAAATTAGTCTATCAGTTTTCACAATTACCTACTATTCTTTCTAAAATTTAAATTTTAGAAATATAAGAAAAACACTAGGATCTCTATATTAGTTTAAAAATATAAATCCAGGGATAAAACTACCTGACATGCAAAGCCCCTGAAAATTGCTATTTGTATACAAAATGAATTGCGAAGGAAGACATGAAATAGCATACAGTTATTATTAAAAGTACTTGTTTATAAATCATATTCAGAGAATCATTAAGTAGATTATCAGGCAAATTAAACATTCAAAACGAGAAATTTCTTTAAAAACACAGAAATTTGACGTGAAATAAAGAGATAATAAAATGTTCAAAACCCCTGAATTCAGGGGTAGCCCTTGAAAAGTTACACTCCTGTAAATCTTTAATATCAATATAATAAATAATGTAATTTTAATACATTGAAATTATCAAATGATTAAAAATATTCATTATACCGAATTAAACAATAAAAGAAAAAAAAAACTAACATTTTAATTATAATAAATTGAAATAAATTATTTCAACCAAAATGAACAAATATTTTATTAAATTATCTATACACATGGCGAGAGGAGAGGGGGGGGGGGGGGAAGAGAGTGAGAGAGAGAGGAATCCGTAAAATTAGGTGGAAATTATGAACTGTAATCTTAAACAATGCAAATTAAACTTCAGCAAATTATATTTAAAATTTAAAAGCATTAGGCAATTTAAGAAAAAAAAAACCACACAGACAGCAAGACTTTATATTATATTTTACCGAATTTACAAACAATGAAAACTTACACGGATATTCAGTTTGTCAAACTGATCAAAATATGCAATATGTATTTAGAGCTTACGGGGAAGAAAAAACAAAAAAGGACGAAATTTACAAAAAAGTTAAAAATAAATTATTAAAAAGTTATCTACATAATTTGGTCTATTAAATGAACTTTACACAGGATTTTAAAAGTACTGTGGAAAAAGTTGGCGCCATAGGCCTATTTCAAGATGTCAAATGAAATAAGATCAGATCAAATTTTTAATTTTTCTAAAGAAAACAAATAAAAAAAATCAAACATATATCAATTGATTTCAGAAATTATAATACAAAAGTAACCTACAATTACTTACTAGAAATTCGACAGCAAAACACCGGTAATAAACAACAAATAAAATACTTTTCGCAGGAAAACGAAATTGAACTTTTTCAAAGTACGTCCAACGCAACAACACTACACAATAAAAATACATAGAATTTTCATTGGACCCCTTACAGGAACGTTAACCAATGATTTAAGATAATTTACTTGACGTCATTCATGTTATACAGGAAAGAGCTTCGATAAATCGCCAATTGAGATCATGCTACACATTTTTGAGCGGGAAAATAGTACGACAATAACACAAATCATCACAAATAAATAAAATTATATTGTAAATTTTATAAATTAGCAATTAAATTAATTTTATATGATACATTTTTGAAAAATATTTGATATTATGATAAAATTTAAAATACGACAAAATATTTGTATATGTTAGAAGTTGGAGTGTTTCCTTTTCTTTAAGTTAACCACGGAGTAACATTCAGACTCTGTTAATAAAAGTAGTGTAGAGTGAAGTGGGTTTAACAATACACTATAGCTACACATTGCGCAATTGTAGGGTGACTACCGGTTCTCATTTTCTGAAGACAGGCCTCACTTTTCAAGTTATGTCCTCAGATACTTAGAGAAAGTACATACCCTCATTTGTTCTCAAATATGAACTTTTATCCTCATTTTTGAGCTTTTTGCCTTTATTTTCAATTTTTTTAACCTAAACTTTGGACGCCAGAAATACCAACTTAATGTAATTTTTAATTCTGATTATGTAACTGATCAAAGTTTAACAAATCTCTATCCATCAGCTCATGAATTTTAATCACATACAGGGGTTCAGTGGCGGATTTAAGGGGGGGGGGTCTAGGGAGCTGAAGTCCCCCCCCCCCCCCAAAAAAAAAGTACTGACATTCACAATTGAACATTACTATTGTAAACTTTTCATTGATCTGGAATAACATCCTGAAAAATCTTAGCCCCTTCCCCCAAAAGTTAAGTTCTGGATCCGCCACGGCAGGGGTTATGAATAAAATAAAATAGTTTAAAAAAATGACGGCTTTGACGAGCGAGACCTGGATTCGAACACAGTAGTTCCCGCCTGTGTTCGAATCGATTGAATCTGTTATCGTTTATCAATTTTGCCCCTTTTCAAGGTCAATGTTGTCTTTTTACAAAGTGTTAAAGAAGTGCGAAATTCAAATTTTTCTAGTGACTAAATAATGGACTTCCCTGTGGCAGAAATTTATTATGCTTTCTGCGAAGAGCTTCATCAACACCAAAATCTTTCTGCAGGAATAGTTTGTGAAGTTAACATTGACGAATTCAAAATACATTATTTTTAAATAGTAAATAATATTCAGTATAACCAATGTATTTATATTTTAACTAACTAGGCACAAATGCATATATCTGCACTATCGCAAAATAATACTTAAAATAATATTAATATCTTAATTTTCTACTTTTTGAAGCAGGGTAAGCATTCAGCTTCATTTTTTATCTTGCGTTTAACTACAGACGTTTTAAAATTTCCCCCATAGTCTTATTTCTGTATATATTTATGAAATGTATTGCATAGTTTGAACCAAATATTTTAATTAATGCAGCTTTAAAAAATTTACGTGTATTTACTACTACGCACGTATGCACGCTTCGCATACATTAAAGAAAACAAAATCACTAGATAAAACTAATTTGTCGTGCGTAAATCAGAAAATGTATGAAAATCGGTACAGCAGCAATCACGCACTTATTTAAAAAATAAATAGATAAAATCACTGGATGCAGGCATTTTGTTATGCATGAATCTGAAAATGCATGAAACATGAAATTTGGAAAATGGTCGGTTAGTTATTTTTCCTGTAAATTTGGCTTTTTAAGATTCTTTTTTGTAAACAATCTAAGAAAAGTTGCTTCCTCTGCAATTTTTCAAGAAAAATAAGCGTTAAAGACACACATACCTGGGGAAAAAAAAAAAAAAGAAAGAAAGAAAGAAAGAAAATCCATTCTTTCTTTATCACAACAAAACATCAATTAATTACGTCTACCGGAGGGATCTGGACCCTTTTAGGGCATAGAGAGTGTACAGTATATCCTGAAATGGTCAAGTATCAGATTGTAGCATTTTAAAGGAAAATTAG
The DNA here is from genome assembly GCA_963930645.1 of Salticus scenicus. Lineage (NCBI taxonomy): Eukaryota > Metazoa > Arthropoda > Arachnida > Araneae > Salticidae > Salticus > Salticus scenicus. Next base: position 173,705,561 of record OZ005654.1, read on the forward strand.
ACAAAACACGTAGCAGGGGTCCTTCCTCAACTGATTACCAATGAGCAAAAGATGTTATCTTTTCCTACGAATTTGGATGGGTCAGTGTGAATGAAAAAGACATTCAAAATGTTGTACTTTGTTACGGAAGTGACAATGACCATTCAATAGTGACCATATTACATCAGATATCAGAAAGAATTAGCTTCAGAAAGACAGTCGTTAAGTTTAAAGTTAAACATGCATAATTTTTTATCAATGTATGCAAATATTTAATTAAAATTTCTCAATCTGTCAAGCCATCAACATCAAATTGCGACAATTTTTCGATGTATAGCACCATACAGTGCGTATTTGACCATTTTTATCTATATAATACAGAAAAAATAATTTTTGTTTTGTCTAGGATTACTGCATAAAATTATTTTAGTTTATGAGAAATAAATTTGAATTTGTGTAAATTTGTAAATGAAATGATGGGCATTTAATCACAAAAATATCATTGCCTTATATTAATGAAGAGAGTTTAATGAGAAAAATTAGAAATGTATGGAGAAAGAAAGGATGGAAATTAAAATTCTATAAATTTTATTATTATTATTATTATGTTATATGGTGTAGTTAATTTAAGATAGTAAAAAAAAAATCATAGATTATGTACATTTGTATAAAGTATCACTATATTTTGTACACTTTAAAGAATTAAAGTAGTCTTTAAAGAGATACCTCTCATAGACAATAATGTAATAGACTTTTATCAGTTCTTGCAGACAAACCAGTACGGTAGTTCTATTTATTCCATTTTCAATAGGGAATATACTTTAATAAACATGATTCTTATCTATCAGTTTATAAATATATTAAAAAAATATTTAGGGAAATTAGAACGCATCACTTACAATACTATATGAACGAATCGACAGACAGACTGACCAAAGCTCCAAACACTCTTATTAACTTTGTTGGTAAGAAGTTTAAATTGATCATACTTTATTTAAGTTGTAACAATGAATTAAATTCCAAAGGAACAACGAGCATTAAGTATAGGTTATATTCTTAGATTTTTTGCTTATTTGTTTTATCAATATATCATTGCTCTTGCTTATACGTAATTTATTTCTTATACGAGTAATATAGCCCTTAAAATTATTTACTTTTTATTGATTTGAGTGTAATATGTGTTATATTATAATGTTCTAATTTCATTATAAGCTGAGCTATTTTTTTCTTTCAGAAAATTAAATGAATAATAATTTAAAAAAAAAAATCCCTTTTCGGCAAGCTTAAAAGCAAAGGTAGATTCCTTTACGTTAATGTTACAAATGTAAAGAAATTTTACAGATGCATTAATACTTAACCAATGGCTTTGTTCTCACACATTGAATTTTGTATGTCGCTATTCTGTTTTCAAGAAATTTAATTTTCAGCTAAAAAAGGATTTTATTCTATCTACTTAAAATTTTAGGCCAGATTTATTAATCTGTAAATGCTTCAATTTTTTTTTTTTTTTTTTTTTTTTTTTTTAATTCAAGCTCATAATCATTCAACAAATAGATGTCTTAAAGATATACAATCCCAGCAATGGTGAATCCCGGAAGGGGCTATTGGGGTACACCCCCCCTCTCCACCCAAGCTTAATCAAAGTTATAATTTTTATATAAATTCCATATAACTGAAGTTCAATATCTTTCTTTTAAAGAAAAAATAATAGAAACGTGATAATGCACTTGTGACCTTACTATGGTCAAGCACTGGTAAGCCTGGCGTTACTATGGTTAAGTCAAATACAGTTAAGTGGTAGCGGATTTAGATAGTTATTTCATTGTAATTTTTATTGATTTATTGAAAGTTTTGTATTGTGTTTTTATGATTCTTATTGTCAGATGAGTAAAAATTGTAAAGTGAAACTGTTTTGGTTCACATAAGCTGGAACATTAACATTAGTTAACATTGGACCATTTGACATCATCGCTGAATTTCAAAGTTAATTGTTATGAATTTAGTAAATTGTATGATTTGGCGAGATTTTGGTGGCAAAACTTCGACTTATCAATGAAATTTGTGATTTGGCGGCAAAATTTGATAGTTAACGACGAAATTTTTGACTTGGCGACAAAATTCATTGTCAGACGACAAAATTTGGCGAGCTTGGCGATGGAGAAAGGCAGCTTTGGCGTCATTATATTTTCTTTCCACGCGAAAACCTCATATCTCTTCACAGACCAATATCTTGTTTCGACGAGATAAAAAGTCAAAGGAAGCTGTAACGTATCGTAAGTTTTAAATTCTTGCAATTCTCTCAATCGTAAGTTTTAAATTCTTGCCTAAACCGACATTCTAAACTATTCACCACAAACGATATTTGTATTAAGATTGACGTTTTATTTAAATTTTATATTTTTAAATGATTAATTAAAGCGTTTAATATGGTTTTTAATTAACACACTTTTATTAACTTGATATGATGTAACTATTAATATATGTAACGGAATTTTGCAGTTCAATTTTTGGTAACTTCTTGTCGTCCGAAGAACCTGAAATTTTGCACATAATCAATGACAATACTAGATACAAGTATTTCCAGCCACTTTTCTCATCAGGGGCAGGTTCCAGGGGCAAAAAAAAAAATCTATACTTATACAAAACTATCGTATGTGACACAGGATTTGGACGTATTTATAAAATGTAGAGTGGCAACAATTAATTTTTTTTAATAAAGATTTAAAAGTATATAATAGTATAATGATCGATAGATGGCACTTTTTCAGCTTTTGTTGTTAGTAAATATAATAGCCACGTGTATTTATTATTGTTCTTTTTGTTATTCTACTTAATATTCTACTATAATTTATCCGCCATTACATCATGGAAAATTGATTGCTTTTGGAAAGAAATATTTCAGTTTATTCAAAGTTCGATCGGAAGTTGATTTTTAACTGAAGTTGAACAAATATTAGTTTCAAATCATCTGATTAATTCTTTACTTCCATTAGCGGAAGCAACTGAAATTTTAAATTTGTCATTTGGAAATAAATGGAAGCTTAATTCTGGATTTCTTGATCCTTTGGAGTTACACTGTAGCACACAACAGTATGTGTTATTTTTTTACCAGATTTATTCATTTTTATTCAATGAATATATGTGACACTAAACATCGGCAAGCAATGGCGGCTTGATGAAAGCCAAATTAAAGCATGTTAATTGTAATTTCACCTTAGCCCACCAGAAGGCGAGCATTTCATTACAATCGCGGATAAAAGAGTGTTCTTTATTTTTAAAAAAATGGTATAATTTTATTTATCAAAATAAGGGAATTCGAGTAATGAAATACTTTAGTTTAAATTTAAACTTTTATGAAAGTATAAACTTCAAAGGAAAATTCATTAAAATCGTCCCTAGTTTATTTGTCAAAGGGATAATACCTAAATGTCCCCAAATTTATTACTTTTCCTGTCATGCGTTTAGCATCAATTTACACGATTTTTTTTTTTTCTTTTTTTTACGATGACATTTATCTTTTACATTATAGCATCTGTGTCATAAAGCTAAGTCTAAATCTGCTTAGCCCTAAGATATGTTGATTTTATTTACATACTAGCAGGCTACGCCCGCTTCGCTGGTCACTATATTTAAATGAATTTTCGAAAGAATTGAATTAATATTGATTTTTTTACACTACGTTATAGAAAAAAAAAAAACTTTAAAAAAAGGGGGGGGGGGAGAAACTGAAATTGCTCCAAACCTTGCTTCGGGTACCCGCTGTCTATGGCAGCTCTTTTCCTGCCCGCACTGCATCAGATCTAGGTTTCCCATGCCTGCAGAAAGATCTTTCCCGGGCACTTCAGTCTGGATATTTATCGACGACAGGGGGAATCTGCTACTATTTAAGAACTACGATTTTAAAGATGACTGTATCTCAGCATCTATTAAATATTTTAGTTTTGAACCATGTATTTTATAACCCATGCTATTTACACTATATTACGATTTGATTCCGACCAATGTAATTAAAGAAAATAAAATAAAAAGTAGATTAATAAATGAATATATATATATATATATATATATATATACAAATAAATTTTAACCTTTTTACTATGTATATACTACAATTTTTCCCGATAAATACTGTAAAAAAAAAATAATAATAATGAATAAAAGTTTTTTCTTTTAAAGGAAATAATTAAAAAATGAAAAATAGGAAGTTGTTCTATTATAAAAAAAATTTAACATAACAGTTATAAATACGTTTTAAAATTTAAAACAAATTTTACTTAATTTTTTCTACTGCATTACGATTTTATTTTCAATAAATATAACAAATTAAAAAAAAAAAAAAAAAAAAAATTCGCCTTCAAATGAATGTATGAAATAAAAATAAGTTGCGTAATAACCGTTGCTAAGATACGCAGACGATTGAAGCAAAAGAATAAATGTATGAAAAATGAAACAAAGAAGCAAATATTTAAAATCGAAAAAACATTAATTTAAAAAATTTAAATTTGAAATTCGAAAACATCCCGATAATGTGAACACCTGCAGGGTCCCAGGTACCTATATGCCAAAATCTAAAATGTTTAATTTTTTCTACTGTATGTGTATAAATATTTGATTTCAATAAATATAATAAAAATAATTTCTTCCTCAAATGAATTTAAATAAATAAATAGTTTAATAGCCGTTGCTAAGATACGCAGACTTTTGAAACGAAATAAATTTCTGAAAAATGAAACATTGAAGCCAATATTTAAAATCGAAAAAACATTAATTTAAAAAATTCAAATTCGAAATTCGAAAAAATCTCGATGAGGTGCACACATGCATGGTCCCAGGCTCCCAGGTACCTATATGCCAAATTTGGAAGCTCTGCGATCGATAGTGTGAGCACCAGAGCGCAGACACACACACAGATACACAGACACTTCTCTTTATTTATATAGATTTTTTTATTTACTAGCAGGCTTCGCCCGCTTCGCTGGACGTTATTTTAAAATGAATCACTATAATTGCTGAATTCTCAAAATTGCATTAATTTTTATCAAGTGAAAAAAGAAGCGAAACCAAATCTGATTAGGAAAAATGTCGCACCGGGTTCTCACTGCCTTCGGAAAAAATTCCCAAAATGCTCAAACTCTTATTTCTGTTATTTTCCCCCTTCGCTCCCCCTCCCGTCTATCCTAATAATTTTACAAATTCGAAAATATCCGCAATCGATTTGTAAATATCAAAAATCTCTATGTACCAATTTTGAATGATCTATTACTATTTTTTTTTGCCCCTCCGCCACCCCTCCCGTCCCTCCTAATAACGTTACACTTTCGAAAATATCCCCATTCGATTTGCAGGCCTCTAAAACCAATCTGTACCAATTTTGAACGGCCTAACTGCATTTCTATTTGTTTTTGCCCATAGCCCCCCCTTACCGCCCCACCCCCCTTACCGCTTCTTCTAATAATTTTACAAATTCAAAAATATCCGCATTCGATTTTAAGTATCGAAAACCATTTGTGTACCAATTTTGAACGATCTAACTCTATTTTTATTTTTTTGCCCCTCCCCCATCCCCTCCCCCCATCTCGCTCCTCCTAATAACTTTACACTTTCGAAAATATCCCCATTCGACTTGCAGGCCTTTAAAACCTATCTGTACCAATTTTGAATGCCCTATCTGTATTTCTATTTGTTTTTGCCCATAGCCCCCCTTCCCGCACCTCCTAATAATTTTACAAATTCGAAAATATCCGCAATCGATTTGTAAGTATCGAAAACCTCTATATACCAAATTTGAACGATCTAACTCTATTTTTATTTTTTTTTGCCCCCCCCCATCTCCCCTCCCCTCCTAATAACTTTACACTTTCGAAAATATCCCCATTCGACTTGCAGGCTATTGAAACCTATCTGTACCAATTTTGAAAGGCCTAACTGTATTTCTAATTGTTTTTGCCCCTGCTGCCCCACCTGGGGGCTGAATTTTTAAAATTCCAGAAATTGGTTTTTAGATATTTGTATTAGCTATATTTTATAGCAAAAATTTCACGTATATATGTTTTTTTTTTTGTTTGAGATATATAGGATTATGCAAAATCGCGTTTTACGCAAGTGAAATTCTGTTTTGCCCCCCGCCCCCCTGGGGGACCGAATTTTGAAAATTCCAGAATTAGCCCCCCCCTTACCGCCCCACCACCCTTCCCCCCCTCCTAATAATTTTACAAATTCGAAAACATCCGCAATCGATTTGTAAGTATCGAAAACCCCTATATACCAATTTTGAATGATCTAACTCTATTTTTATTTCCCCCCCCCCTTCTCGCCCCTCCTAATAACTTTACACTTTCGAAAATATCCCCATTAAACTTGCAGGCCTTTAAAACCTATCTGTACCAATTTTGAACGGCCTAACTCTATTTCTATTTGTTTTTGCCCCATAGCCCCCCCTTGTTGCCCCACCTGGGGGCTGAATTTCTAAAATTCCAGAAATTGGTTTTTAGACATTTATATTAGCTATATTTTAAAGCAAAAATTTTACGGATATCTGTTTTTTTGTTTGAGATATGAAGTATTTTTTGAATTCACGTTTTGCCCCCCCCCCCCTTGGGGAGCGAATTTTTTCAATTTTTTTTTTTTCTTTAACCATCCCTGACCTATAAGGAAAAAATAAAAAAAAGAATGATCGAAATCGGCCAAGCCGTTTACGATTTTATAAAGGACATACAGACAAACATTCATTTATATATATATAGATAATGGAATGCACCAAGATTTAAATCAGCGTGCAGTGTTCGTCTTGATCGAGCGGTGCTTATTCGAACATTTTGCAGCCTTCTTTCCCGTTGTTCAGTTGTCTCAGACGAACGTGCCTGAGCAGTACGTATTCGATCATTTTCTAACCTCACTTCTCGTTGTTCAGATGATTGACGAACGGGTCTCAGCGTCATGCACTCCAAGATTTAAATCAGCGTGCAGTGTGACGGTAGTGAACGGGTCTCAGCGCTCGTCTAATTCTGAGGCTCGTAATGCTCTTTTCTTCCGTGCTTGAGGTGTAGATCGGCCAATTGCTTGTCGCTTTAGAGGCATAAAAAAAAAAAAAAAAAAAACTTTTATGATATATACAAAATAAAAAAAATAAAAAATTCTAATAAATTCGAAATTATTACTATTTACAATCAAGGTGAAAACATAAAAGAATCTTTATAAGTTACATATAAAATATCAATTAAAACTGATATCCATATCAATGTCCTCATATTAAAATTAAGAAACATTTGAATTTACTTATTGTTTTATCTTAAAAATATATATTTAAACTTACCTTTATTTATTAAATCCTTTTTGATATTTAAAATTTACTTTGCATCTATTCTTTTCAAACATCGTTACTTTGTTTACTATGTCGGCGTTGCCATTTCTCGTCTGCATAATCTTTCTTGTTTGAGCTGTTGCCACTTCTTGGAAATTGTCATTTTTTATTATGTTTCAATTTTCACCACCGGATGTCGTGGCGCGGCGGTCAACGTTGTTATGCAGATCGGTTTGTTTAGATAGAATATAAGGCCGTGATGTTTGGGAGATACTTCAGTTTCAGCTGAGTTCAGTTCTAGTGTGCTCCTGCTAGCCTTGGCTTGGAGTCCCGGTTTGAATAGCTGCGGGCGGCTGTTCTTTTGGAATAGTTATGTTCTGTACGATGAACTCATATTTAAATATTTAGGTAAATTGAATGTTAAATTGTTGCTGTTAAGTTTGATAGTTTTATAATGTTAATATTTGTTTACAATCGTTCAAGTTTGAGGTTTTTTTGATATGCAATAGTTTCTTCAGAAGTTTAAATGATTAGTTTATTTGAGGACTTTTTATGCTAAGTTTATTTTTTGAACTTTAATGATTTATCGAAATCGTTGGTCATGTGGCGACCACGAATTGACTTTGATCTTCTACTAAAATTAAGCTCAAACCAAGTAATTTACACGTTCTATTCATTGGTCATTTGGCGACCATGAAGCGTGGTATAGTTTAGCTGACTTTATTTTTCAATGGCATTCGCTGGTCATTTGGCGACCGCGATCTTCAAGTAATTTACACGCTCTATTCATTGGTCATTTGGCGACCATGAAGTGTGGTATAGTTTAGCTGAACTTTATTTTTCAATGGTATTCGCTGGTCATTTGGCGACCGCGATCTTCGGAAATTCTTGTGCAGAATTTTGATTTTCAACTAATGATTCATCTGTTTTTCTTCAATATGGTTTCGGTGTTACAGCATATGTGTCTGATCGTTCTTCTGGTAAAAATGCTTGTACTGGTGTGAAGTGATGTTGTTTGTTCCATCTTCCACATTGGTCATGCGTAGACCATGTAAAAGAACTTGATACCAAAAGACTTCGTTTTTCTTCCATGTATTATCAAGTAACCCAAATATGTGATTGGAGAGGTAATATGATTTTGAATTGATGTTGAGAATTAATTTTGTTATATTGAATTTGAAAATTTTTGTTATATATATATTTATATTAAATTGTTTCCTAATCATTGTTATAATTGTTTTTTCCTAATCTATTATATTTCCATGAATAAATTAATTTTCGTTTAAAAATATTTTTGTCTTTACTGAGTCTGAAACTTTTACATACTAGTCAAATTGAAATTTTCTAAAATAATTCTATTGCAGTTTTTTTCTGCTTAATATAAGTTTGTTTAAGATAGACCTTAAAATGTCTAACATCTGGGTTATGGGCCCAGTTTAAATAAAGTTCTTTTTGACTAGTTTCTTTTGTAGACTCAGTGGATTCAATTTGTTTCTTTTGTGATATATTTAAATTGGTTAATCATGGCGTATAATTTAGTACCTCAAATAGTTAAACTTAATTCTCATAATTACTCTGGTTGGAAATGCGACATCAAGTTCCTTTTAATGGAAAAAAATGCCTACGATATCGTAACTGGTATCGAAGAGCAACCTGTAAAAAGTGATACTGTCACTGATGAATCTATAAAAGATTTTAAGAGAAGGCAGAATGCTGCTATGTCCTTAATCTATTTAAATATCGAACCAGAATATCGGAGTTTAATTAGCGAATGTGATGATCCCGCTAAAGCTTGGGAAATCCTCAAAGTCAATTTCCAACCAGACAGTAGAAGTCACCATATGAAGTTATATTCTGAATTAATGTCTTGTTTTTTTTACCCTGGCGAATCTATGGCAATTTATGCCGCAAAAATTTCAAAAATATCTGATCAATTAAAATCTATTGGTAAACCTATAAATGACGAGTATCTGTGTTTTCAGATTTTACGTTTTTTGCCCGATAAGTTTGACCAAATCGTCCAGCAAATTTTAAGGTGGCCTGATAAAGACTTTATTTTTAAAAATATCGTAACTGAGCTGTGTGCTGAGGAGACTCGTCTCCAGCTCAGGAATATTGACAAATCTAGGGTTGATTGTAATATTGAAGCCCAGAGTGTCAAATTTAAGAAAAGGCCTGTTTTTACTTGCTGGCGATGTGGAAAAAAGGGTCATATTAGTAAAGATTGTCGGGTAAAGTTAAGTAATGATAAATCTGCTAGGGATAATACATTTAAAGGTAATTTTGTAAAAAAAGGTGACTCCGCTCAACAGCCAAAACGTGATAAAACTCCCCCCCGTAAAAATAAAGGTTTTAAAGCTCAGAATTACATTGCTGAAGCTAACTTAAGTGGTTTTAATAGAGAGGGAAGCTGGGTTTTTGACACCGCCGCCTCTCACCACTTCTGCAAAAATAAATCTGCTTTTTGTAATTTCACCGAAATTTCTGGTGATGAGTTGCACGTGGCTGTTGACGGTGTTACTTTCCCCATTACTGGAAAAGGGGAAGTTGAATTAGATTTTAATGGTGTTATTATAAAACTTTGGAATGTCCTTTTTTCACCAAATTTAAGAAAAAATTTGTTAAGCGGTTCTAGATTCGACCAGGGTGGTGCTAAATTTACTGGAAAGGCTGGTAAACTAAATGTGGTCGATAAATATGGCAAGTTTCTTTTTTCTGCTAAGCTCTATGACGGGATTTATTATACTTTTCCAAAAATCATAAGAAATAATCATAATGTTAAAATGAATGGGGGGCAGAATTCCAAAACTAATGTTGATCTAAATTTTAATGCTGAAATTTCAGCTTCACCAGTAATTAAAACTGCCAATATTAAGGATATAGATACATGGCACTTGCGTTTTGATCACATTAGTCCTGATTTAATTTATAATACTATTCGTAATTCTGCAGTTAAAGGTCTTCCTCATTTAAAATCTGTTGATAACTTTTTTTGTGATCCCTGTCATTTGAGTAAGCAAAATCGTGTCTCTTTCAAGCCTCTTAGTTCTTCTTCATCTAAAAAGCCATTAGATAGAATTTTCCTTGATACTTGGGGTCCTGTTAAAATTTCTGGAAAGAAGGGTGAACGTTTTTTTGTGTCTATTATAGACGATTTTTCAGGTAAAACTTCTGTTTATCCTCTCCAGGAGAAATCTATGTGTTTCGAAGTCTTTAAAAGACACGTTCTGCAAGCAGAGAGATTTCTAGGGACCAAGTTGAAAGCTTTGAGAACGGATAATGGCAGAGAGTTTGAGAATGAACTGTTTAAGGCTTTTTGTAGAGAAAATGGAGTAAAACATGAGTTGACTAATGCCTATACACCAGAGGAAAATGGGGTTTGTGAAAGATTTAACCAGACAATAATGAATTGTGTTCGGGCAATGCTTAAATCTAGTGGCTTGTCTGACGATTTTTGGCCTGAAGCATGTATGCATTTTACATATACATGGAACAGGATTTGTCATGGTAAAAATTCTAAAACACCTATTGAACTCTATTCTGGTAATAAGCCTTCAGTAAGACATTTAAGGCCATTTGGCACTTTAGCTTATGTCGGGGTTCCTAAGGTCAGGCGCAAGAACAAGTTAGATGCTAAGTCCAAACGTGGTATCCTTGTTGGATATGCCTTACGTACCCGTGGATACAGGATCTGGTTGGAAGAGGACAAGAAGGTTGTTGAGACGATAAATGTTTCTTTTGTTGAGAGCAGTGATGTGTCACGCAGTGGAGCGGTGATGGGCGACTCTTTTTTTGAGTTGGTGCTTGCCCCAGAGGAGCAGCCATGGACCGTTGACCGGTGTCATACTGATCCGGAGCCTGGACCCTCTGGTGTCTTGCCCAGCGAGACTGAAGATGTTGTTCCAACCGTCCTCCCTGCCACTCCTGCTTCTCCTATCACTCCAGTTTCTCCTCAAGCTTCGTCTCCCAGCTGGAAGACTAATCCGGTCTGGTACAGAAAGGTTGTGCCTAGGCCTAAGGGAAAGAAGATCGACATTTACTACTACCCTGACGGTGAAGGCAAGAGGTCATGTCAACGCACTCCAAAGGAAGTCGAGAAATTTTGTAATGATAATGGTTTAATTTTTAATTCTAATGATTTTGATTTTTCTAAATTTAATACTTTTTCTGGTGTTGTTAATCCTAGCATTATACCTTCCGCGTCCAGCACTACTAGCTGACTAGAGGTGGTGGTCCCGCGAACGTATAAGCAGGCTCAGAAATCTAAACAGTTTGATAAGTGGCATGAGGCTATGCTTGAAGAATTGAATTGTATGACTACTAGAGGTGTTTGGCATCTTGTGAAACTTCCTGTGAATAAATCTGTGTTAGGAAACCGCTGGGTTTATACAGTCAAGCGTGACGAGTCTGGTACCATAGTTAGGTATAAGGCAAGGTTGGTCGCGCAAGGTTTCAACCAGGTCCAGGGAGAATCATATGATGAAACATTCTCACCTGTCATAAATTTTTCTGTTGTAAGGTTTTTCTTTTCTTTGCTGGTCTCATACTGCGGGTGGTTTAACGTACAATGTGACGTAAAATGCGCTTACTTATACGCTCCTCTAAACGAGGAAATTTACATGAATCAACCAACTGGATTTGCTGAAAAAGGCAAAGAAGATTGGGTGTGTAAATTGGACAGAGCATTGTACGGGCTGCATCAATCTGGTAGGTTATGGTTTTATGAGTTAAATAAAGTATTGTTGGAACTTGGTTTTAATAAATTTGAAAATTGTAATTGTGCATATTCATATTCTGATTTTTCCGTTTTATTGGTTTATGTAGATGACATAGTTATTTTTTCCAGGACTGAATCGCAGGCAAATAACATTTTAGACCTTTTACAGTCTAAATTTGACTTAAAAATTTTGGGTACCACTCGTAAGCTTTTAGGTGTGGAATTCGAGTACACGGATACTGGGGTTTTGATCCATCAAGGTCAATATATTGCCGGAGTTAATGAGAGGTTTCAAAACCATCGGATACCTGTCTCTTCCTTGCCTATAGTTAAAGGTGTACAATTTTCTAAGAGTGATTGTCCAGTTGTTCAGTCTGATGTTGAAGAAGCATCTCATTTACCTTACAGGAACCTTTTAGGTTGTATTTCTTTTTTAGCAAACCGTACAAGACCTGATATTGCATATGCCACAAATATATTTTCTCAGTTCCAACAAAATCCTGGTTTTAAACATTGGCAAGGCTTACTTAAACTTTTAGGTTACATTAAATATACCAGTCATTATAAACTCTATCTCAATTGCACAGATATTAAAATAATTTCTTACTCTGACGCCGACTTCGCCGCTAATAGAGACGATTACGTTTCTATGGGGGGTCAGTTGGTATTGTTGGACCGTGCTGCCGTTTCGTGGCGCACAAATAAACAGAAAGGTGTCACTATATCAACTATGGAATCGGAGTTTATTTCTATGTGTGATTGTGTAAGGGAGCAGGATTGGTTTTATAATATTTTATGTGAGTGCTCCAATTTAAAACTTATAAATAATAACTTTGATATACCTACTTTATATGCAGATAATCAGGCAGCCATTCGTTTTACTAAATCCAGAATAGAAAACTTCTATACTCGACACGTAAATATAAAATTGTTTTTTATTAGAGACTGGTTTGACGAGGGAAAGTTTAACCTCGAATATATAAATTCTAAATTAAATCTTGCCGACCCGTTTACCAAGCCTATGACTAAAGGTGATTTATTAAAATTTATAAAATTAATTTTTTCTTTAAATACTTAATATAATTTTGTTCTAGTTAATTTTTCCAGTAAATTGCTGCATCTTTCTCTTTTTATATATATCTGTTAAAGTTTTTTGAGATTTTCCTTACCTTTGCAAATTGTTGTAAATATTGTATATAGTGGTATGAATGAATGAAATGCAAGGCGCCTTGTGTATGTGTTATCATATTTTTATATTTCATATTTATTGCATATTATATACCTGTACATTATCATTGTATATATAACCATTTCTCATACTGTTTTTCATATATATGGTAGGTGATTTGCATTGTGTGGGGGAAATATATGAATTGCATGCAATAGTACTTTTTCTTCTTAACCAAATTGTTCTTTCAGAGTATCATTGGTGATACTTTGTTTTTTCGTCTTTTTGTAAAGCCATGTGATACCTTGCATTTTTCTATGATACTATGTACTTAAGATGAATGGATATGCAGCAAATTCTTGGTAATATTTAAAATGTTGTTTTCTTATATAGGTTTTGTATTATTTTTAATATTGCGGTGAGGGCATTTGATATCCATATCAATGTCCTCATATTAAAATTAAGAAACATTTGAATTTACTTATTGTTTTATCTTAAAAATATATATTTAAACTTACCTTTATTTATTAAATCCTTTTTGATATTTAAAATTTACTTTGCATCTATTCTTTTCAAACATCGTTACTTTGTTTACTATGTCGGCCTCGGCGTTGCCATTTCTCGTCTGCATAATCTTTCTTGTTTGAGCTGTTGCCACTTCTTGGAAATTGTCATTTTTTATTATGTTTCAATTTTCACCACCGGATGTCGTGGCGCGGCGGTCAACGTTGTTATGCAGATCGGTTTGTTTAGATAGAATATAAGGCCGTGATGTTTGGGAGATACTTCAGTTTCAGCTGAGTTCAGTTCTAGTGTGCTCCTGCTAGCCTTGGCTTGGAGTCCCGGTTTGAATAGCTGCGGGCGGCTGTTCTTTTGGAATAGTTATGTTCTGTACGATGAACTCATATTTAAATATTTAGGTAAATTGAATGTTAAATTGTTGCTGTTAAGTTTGATAGTTTTATAATGTTAATATTTGTTTACAATCGTTCAAGTTTGAGGTTTTTTTGATATGCAATAGTTTCTTCAGAAGTTTAAATGATTAGTTTATTTGAGGACTTTTTATGCTAAGTTTATTTTTTGAACTTTAATGATTTATCGAAATCGTTGGTCATGTGGCGACCACGAATTGACTTTGATCTTCTACTAAAATTAAGCTCAAACCAAGTAATTTACACGTTCTATTCATTGGTCATTTGGCGACCATGAAGCGTGGTATAGTTTAGCTGACTTTATTTTTCAATGGCATTCGCTGGTCATTTGGCGACCGCGATCTTCAAGTAATTTACACGCTCTATTCATTGGTCATTTGGCGACCATGAAGTGTGGTATAGTTTAGCTGAACTTTATTTTTCAATGGTATTCGCTGGTCATTTGGCGACCGCGATCTTCGGAAATTCTTGTGCAGAATTTTGATTTTCAACTAATGATTCATCTGTTTTTCTTCAATATGGTTTCGGTGTTACAGCATATGTGTCTGATCGTTCTTCTGGTAAAAATGCTTGTACTGGTGTGAAGTGATGTTGTTTGTTCCATCTTCCACATTGGTCATGCGTAGACCATGTAAAAGAACTTGATACCAAAAGACTTCGTTTTTCTTCCATGTATTATCAAGTAACCCAAATATGTGATTGGAGAGGTAATATGATTTTGAATTGATGTTGAGAATTAATTTTGTTATATTGAATTTGAAAATTTTTGTTATATATATATTTATATTAAATTGTTTCCTAATCATTGTTATAATTGTTTTTTCCTAATCTATTATATTTCCATGAATAAATTAATTTTCGTTTAAAAATATTTTTGTCTTTACTGAGTCTGAAACTTTTACATACTAGTCAAATTGAAATTTTCTAAAATAATTCTATTGCAGTTTTTTTCTGCTTAATATAAGTTTGTTTAAGATAGACCTTAAAATGTCTAACAAAAACGAAGAATTTTGTTTTACTGTGAAAAGAAAAGTAAGTACTACTCAATTAAACAAAAATTTTAAGCTAATACCAAGTATCTCTATGAAAATATTTATTTACGCGCGAATATTTTCATAGTATATTAATTTTTTTTTTCTAATTTTTATTATTTATCACGCGAAATAAAAAATATTTTATTTCCGGAAAAAAATAAATAAACGTGAATTTTGTTTATTTTGGCATCAAATCTATTTTTCTTCTTTTTTTTTTTTCATTTTAAAGTTAAAATGGAGTTTTTATTTAATATCTTCTTTCAAATTTTTTATTTTTTCAATTTTTTTTTTCCTAAACCATCCCTGACCTATAAGGAAAAAAACAAAAAAAGAATGATCGAAATCGGTCAAGCCGTTTACGATTTTATAAAGGACATAGAGACAAACATTCATTTTTATATATATAGTTTATTTATTAACTTTTATTTTATTTGTTTAAAATCACGGATAAAATTTTAATTCATTTTTCTCAGTAGTTCAGTATATTGTTGTAATTGTGACGTCATATTTTCTGTTAAATTTAACTTAAAAAAAAAAAAAAAATCAGGTTATTATATCCGCGTTTGTAATGATCGATAGATGGCGCTTTTTCAGTTTTTGTTGTTAGTAAATATTATAGCCACGTGTATCTATTATTGTTCTTTTTGTTATTCTACTTAATATTCGTACTATAATTTCTCCGCCATTACATCATGTAAAATTGATTGCTTTTGGAAAAAAATATTTCAGTTTATTCAAAGTTCGATCGGAAGTAGATTTTTAACTGAAGTTGAACAAATATTAGTTTCGAATCATCTGATTAATTCTTTACTTCCATTAGCCGAAGCAACTGAAATTTTAAATTTGTCATTTGGAAATAAATGGAAGCTTAATTCTGGATTTCTTCGTCCTTTGGAGTTAGATTGTGGCACACAACAGTATGTGTTATCTTTTTTACGGGATTTATTCATTTTTATTCAAGAAATATATGTGAAACTAAACATCGGCATGCAATGGCGGCTGGATGGAAGCCGAATTAAAGCATGTTTATTGTAATTTCACCTTAGCCCACCAGAGGGCGAGCATTTCATTACAATCGCGGATTGTTTAAAAACATGATTAAAATTTTATTATATTTTCAGTGATCTTTTTTATTATCGTTTGCACGTGACATATGCATCAGATTATAAATTTTTGCAATGAAAGCTATATAGAAAATGTCGGCTATATAGAACAATTGACGAAAAATCACTTTTAGCTAAGCAATTGAAGCTATCGAAAAAGTTTAAATACAAAAAGTGTTCTTTAGGGTAGGGCGGTAATTCGCCTGATTTGAAATTTTTTCCTATATTCAATATTAAAGAAATTATGGGCAAATGAAAATTTCCACCCCCCACCATTTCCACCCCCTTTGAGCTGGATACCCCATCTACGAACTCGAACGAGATTTTTACTGTTCTGACAACATATCCTGAGCTGGTTAAATTTAAATAAAAATTACTCCAGTTATCGTGTTCACAACTTAACATGGGAAAAAGCGTTATACATATATATATATATATATATACTAGCAGACCCGGCCACGCGTTGCTGTGACTAAGTTATACGTTGAATTATACGGCTGTAAACTATTTAGTACAGTCAAATTATTATTTACGAACAAAGACGAAAACGTTGTAGGCGATGTAAAAACCCTCAGGGTTGAGATTTGAAACTTAGGTCAAAATTTGGAAGCGATTGATAAAAATTTTCGTAGTGTTGATATTAAGCACAAATTAATTTTATTGTAGGGTCCTATAAATTTTAATGGAGAAGTGATATATATTATTTCTAATGCTACTTTGGATAAAATTGCTAAAATGACTAATATATAAATTAAATTCTATTAAAATTCTATTAAAATAAAAGTATAAAAGAAACAAACGATTTTAAAATCAATTTTTATGGAGGAGTGAAATATAATATATGCTATAATGGATAATTTTACTATAAAATGACCTCATCATTTTAAATATTTTAAAGAGGGCAACAGCTGTAGTTATAAAAAGGAAAACAATAAGTAAATTTGATAAATATTTTGAAACTTTAAAATTGGAAATCTTATGAAATATTGGACATTTAAAGTAAATACATGTATCATTTTAAACAGAAAAAGATTTTGGAAAAGTTTAGTGTATTTTAACGAAGTGATGAGGAGTTTTTGAGTATGTTAAAATTTTAATAGTAAATTCAAGTTAATAAAGATGGGAAACATTGAGGATTAAGATAAGAATAATTATAAGATTTAAAAAAAAAAAAAAAAAAATATATATATATATATATATACCATGCTTTTAAATTTTAATATACTAATAATATACTAATTAAAAGGAAAATGATAAATATTCTATCATAGTTTGAAGTCAAATTTGTTTTCAAATGTCTAAATAAAATATCTGATGTAAGATACTAATATTTTGCAGCGGAATAGATTTCATTTCTGTCATCCTTGGCGAAAAAAAAAAAGAATATCGCCAAATTATCTGGCGAAAATATTTAATTCCTTTCAAAAATCATGGTTATTTTAACAACTTATATTAAAAGAGTAATGAATAATATGAAACAATATTTCGTACAATACATATTACATGT
This sequence comes from Salticus scenicus, assembly GCA_963930645.1. Taxonomy (NCBI): domain Eukaryota; kingdom Metazoa; phylum Arthropoda; class Arachnida; order Araneae; family Salticidae; genus Salticus; species Salticus scenicus. The sequence goes on from OZ005654.1 coordinate 173,723,301, forward strand.
CATACATACGTACAATGAATAATACATATTACATTTCGTACAATGCATACATCTGGCATGTATATTTTCGTGTTACGCTTTTGATCGCCAAATAATAATAATAATAATAATAATAAAAGCCAAGGGCGACAGAGTTTTGAAATTTAAAATTAAAATTTTGTCAATTTGACAGCAAAATAATTCAATTCAATCTAACACCCGCGATAACTAATACATATCTATACCCAAATATAAGGATTAAAATCGGGAAATAAATTTCCTCGATTTTTAATAATTTCTTACAAAAAATCCAGTGGGCAATTAACATAGGAAATCTTTTTCTTGGCTGCACAGACGGTCAGTGAGTCACACTTCGCTTGCGTATAGAACTCATAGATATAGTATAGCAAATATAGAATAGAGTGATCATTGGGGAGAAAAAAGTTATTCCTTTTCATTTGGGAAAAGACGACGTCTTTCTCCGAGTGAATACACACGGGAATACATACTAATATTTTAGCAAATAAAATTTATGAATAATTTATTTGCTAAAGGGGAATGGAAGACTCCAGATACAGTTTCAAATTCATATTTCTTTCTTTCTTTTCTTTTTTTTTTTTTTTCAATACCACTTAATGGCTGTTTCGAAAGCTTTTTTTTTTTTTTTTCGGCATCAAAAATCTTTGTACGATAACATGGGGATGAGAGATCTATATATATTACTATATCTATGATAGAACTACATTAGCACTTTATCAATGTGTATAAAATCTTTAAATTGATTATGACGTCAATTTTCGTGAGATGCATAATTTAACTTTTTATAATTTTTTAACGTTCACGTTTGATTAAATGTATTTATTTTTATGTCGAAAGAAAATGAACTCGTATTTTTATTTTTTATTTTTTTTGGCAACAATTAAATTAATGGAACTCACAGATATTTGGAGCAACTTTAATAAAGGTCTATAATTAACAAATAATTGCAATAAAACAATATTGTGACAATAAATTGAGATAAAAACTATCCTATCTCTCAAGTTGGACCAAACTGCACACAGTGTGCAAAATTTCATTAAAATCGGTTCTTTAGTTTAGGAGTTTACCCCGGACAAACATCGTGACACGTAATTTATATATATATACAGAAGATATAAACTTTTGAACTGAGGGTGGTTTTGGGTTCTAGGGGTCATGATCGGTGAAGATATGAAGAAATTTTCCAGAAGTCGTGTCATGAGAACCATTGCAATAGGTAGATCTCCTATAAGGAATCTACCTTCAAAAAAAAGCCTATGGGTAGGGGGAAAAAACGCTGATGTAAACTTTGCGTGTACTTTGCAATATTACAATAATTATTTTGATTGCATTCTTGATATTTTATTAAGTTTAAAATAGCCTTAAACAAGTATTTTCCACCTTCAGTGAGAGGACAAATGTTCATCGTATGTGGAACTGTTATATTACAGAGAAATTTTGACCATCAAATAAATCTTAAATAAATAACTGTACTTGGTATTGGTGGATTTTAGTCAGACACCTATCCTGTATTTGTTCCCATAAACTTCTACAATAGATCATGGTGTAAACTTATGATAAGAGCAATGAACTCAGCCGATGGTCAAGCTTGACTGTAAACTGAAATGCCTCACCCACTAGGCTACCTTTCCCTTCCTTTCAATAGATTTCCTTTACCTTAATTTTCTGCATAATTTTATTGATGCGGTTTCCTATTTTAGTTTTCATTAGGTAATGCAAGTTCATGTGGAACATTACCCTGTTCTTTTCATCGCTAGTTTTTAAAATAGAATGTTGCTATTAAATAATATTCATACCAGTATCACCAGTGAAATTTTAAAACTAAACCGACTTGTTATGATGAAAGTAATCCTTATATTATAAGTGAAAGTAATCCTCAAAATATCCCTTGTTTTGTCCGGGTCCATTAGCTGTCAACTTGGATGCTATATAATATGTGCCAATAAATCACCAAATATTTATCCCTGTGGGAAAATGATAGATTCAGGACACCAACCACTTGTTCGATTTCAATAAAAAGTTTCAAGTAACATACTACCATTGAAGTACTCACGACCTCAAATCAAGATCTGACGATCGCCTACACAGATGGCTCTTCTGACTCTAATCTCGATAGAGGAGGAACAGGTGTCTTTTTCATCGAACCAGACGGAGCGCAGAAATGCCACGGTATTCCTGTTGGGAAAATCGCCTCCAACTATACATCCGAGCTCGTCGCCATCAAATGTGCTCTGGAGATTTATCTGTCTAAGGAGAACCAGAGTTCCAAAGGCATCATCATATTCTCAGATTGCAAATCAGCATTGCAAGCGATCCAGAAGGGCAAATGTCAACTCAGCCATCAGATCATTGAGCTCACAAACAAAATCATTGCTGCCCAGGGATCCTGCATCTTGCAATGGATACCGGCTCATGTAAATATTTTCGGTAATGAGAAGGCCGATGAGCTCGCAAAGGCTGCACGTAATTCTCCTCAGCCATCCAAATGTCTAACCCTCGTTGACACCAATGCCGTCGCTGGCCGAAGACTAATCGGTCAACAAGTTAAACGAAACTCCATTCCGGAATTGAACTATGATAGAGCCTTATCAACTATTTTAACCAGACTGAGGACAAACCATTTAAAGGGGATGAGGATTTCTGAGGACGGGCAGCGTAGTTACACCAACTTTTGCCCTCACTGCCCAGACGACATCCCACTGTCTCCCCAACACATCTTCAGCTGCCCAGCAATCCAGGCCAAACTTCTTAATATCGGCTTAGAAGACCCAGTAGACCTACTTTATACAGATAGGGCTGTCGAGGTTGCTAAAGCTGTCTTCGACAGTTTCGGAGCCATTTAATTGCACTTTCATAGACACGACATCATCATCATCAAGTAACATACTTACATGATACAGATTTAGAATACCGGATTTAAAATTTCTGCTTGTTCTTGTGTTATGCTTACATTATTCAGACACAGAGAGACACACATTGTAGACACGTCAATTGCTAAAAATATGTTTTTCGGTTTAAGAGGACCTGAAAACTTATAAATATACCAAAAATCCAATGTCGAAAATTAGGCACAAAAACAATACTTTCTCTATCATATATAAGTAAGAGAAAGTAAAAAAATTAACACAAAATAATACCCAAATATGTTTAGAATATATCGTTAAACTATAACAATGTAAAATCCAGAGAAAAACTAAATTATCAGGAAGTATTAAAAAAAAATTAATTACATTAAATTTTTAAAATGTAATTCAAATAATTTTCAGGAAATTTTAATATTGTTTATTTTAATACACATGTGTGCAAATTTTTATGAAATTCTAAGACAATAATTTCCAATGAAGATTCATAAAGTCCAAAATTTTCACAAGTTCGACCTGAGCCCCTCCAATAATTTGGAAAACTCTACGCCTATGGTCAAAAGGAAAATCGACAAATTGTAAATTTTATAATGTATGTGCAAGTTGCCTAGAAAATAAATATGATAATGAAATTTTAATTCTTTTTGAAAATTCTCTGGAAAATCCCCCAATTTTCAATCGAATTTACAGTTTTTTGGACTCTGAACTTATCCCTATTTATAACTATTTTTTAATTTTTGTTACAATTGGATTAAAATTTGAAATTCATAAAAAAAAAAAAAAAAAAAAAAAAAAAAAAAAAAAAACTAATTTTTTAAAAGTTTTTATACTCTAATCTAATAAACCACGCGATTTATTTTAAAGTCTTGAAAGTGGAGTCGAATACTTGTAAACTGTAACATTTTAAAATGTCAAAGCAAATTTTGCCTGAGGAAAAAAAAAAAAAATCGCATTTCAATTAATTAAAAGTATATTAATTAAAAGTACATATTTTTATCACTTATCTAAAGCACTCCTATTAAATCAGCGTTCTAAAAAAGAAAAAAAAAAGAAAAAAAAAACCGCATTGAAATCGGTCTATATGTTTGGAAGCTACTATGGCACAGACAAGCAAACACAGGCTGCAAACTTAAAATATTTTTTATATACAACTTTGGGCCTGAAAATTTTGCACCCCCCTAGATTGGATGCTGGCTACGCCCATGGGACACCCCCTCCCCGACAGGGGGGCACTATATAGAAAGAGTTTATTATATGGATATTTATCAAAAACTGCAATATTGTTAATAATATTACTGTTAATATTTGTACCATTCCATTTGTTAGTACTCCTCGTGGTTTTGGAGGTCATCGTGACATTCTCTGAGTGTATAATATTTTCTTTCCACAGGAAAAAATATGTGCAGAGTGCCTGAAGAAAATTTTTAAGAAAAAATTAATCTTCGTATCCGTTGATCACAAGTCGAATACAGTCGAATTTCCCTAAGGGGGCCACCTATTGTGCGACAGAAAATTGGCTCTCCAGATAGGTGGCCTTTCAATAGATGTTGTCTTCCTATTCACGGAGTAACTACAGAACAGCAGCGCCACCTATCAGCTGATATGCACCTAAATTGATTCAGTACATTGTTTTAAAATGGCTTTCTCATATACCAAGTTTAATGTAATTGTATACGATAGAATCTGATATATAGCCTTCCCATTCACGGAAAAAAATTAAACACAAGAGCGTCACCTATCTGGCTATGTGCGCTGAAACTGATTCCACATAATGTTTCATAATGGCCCTGTCATATACAAAGTTATTTGCAATAATGTAGAATAGAAACTGAGATATAGCCTTCCTCTTCTCGGGGAAAATAGCAGCAAAGCAGCGCAACTTATCGGCCAATATGCACCTAAATTAAATCAACCTGATGTTTCATAATGGCGAACTCGCATATCAAGTTTGTTCGATTAAGCAAAATAGAACCTGAGATATAGCCTTCCATTAAATGAAAGAAATTGCAGTACAGCAGCGCCACCTATAAGGCAATTCGGAAAAAAGTTAATAGACACTCATTTATGTCATGATGCAACTACATACAAATTTATATGTAGTTCTGTGCAGTAGTTCTTGAGATACAGTTAGAACAAAATTTTTGTCACACATAGACAGACATTTTCTAAAAATATCATGGTCAAAATGTGTTTTGGACCTCTCAAAACGTGTATATTCGTGGAAAACCGGAAGCTGAAAATTTTTATGAATCCAATACTTTCTTCTATTGAATATAGAATGCAAAAACTGGAATGCTCCAAATTTGTAAAAGGAAAGAAAAATGCTGCTAAAAGGAGAAAAACTGAAAATTTTGTATTTTTCCCCACGACAGATTTTAAGAGTATGCCCCGATGGGGGGGGGGGGTCACGGACTCCCCGACAGGGGGGCCTGTGACCCCCGGCCCCCTAGCTGGCGCCACCCTTGAGTGGCAAGGAGGTTAAAGCCACGGTTTTCTTACAATTTGTTGATGTTTTAGTGGCAACAGTGGTTCTTTGTTCTGGTGTGTGTTCGAAAGCCGAAAATTGTTCGATGCTTCAGAATTTGAATTCGGTGATATTTTTTTCTTTTGAATAAACCTTTTTTTTTTTTTTTTTATGATTTTGCATTTACAGTCATTGATATGCGGATAGCATAATAGATATTCTCATTTGAAAAATGAATAACGTAAAATTTTTGGTACCATCGGTGGGTCTGTAAATGCACAGTTAATTGTAAATATGGCTAATTTAGAAAGTTTGAAAAAGGCTGAAAGAGCCGCTTTCTAGAAAGCATATAATAAAGTTGGAGAATTGATAGCCTCACAAGATGTTGACCTTGCAGAACTGGAATCAGAGTTGAGTGTTTTTAAATCGAAAGTTGATCGCCTGGAATAACGCATGCAAGTATTCTCGAAGTTCTCTCTGAAAAAGAATTTGACACAGAATTCGAAATCATTGAAGGTTATCGTGATAAAGCAATAAGTATTGAAACAAAAGTAAGAAGAATAATAGATAGTCATCAAAATGTAAGTACTGCTTTTAGTCCAACTCAGAGTGAATCTGTTATTAACAACTCTGTTGAAAATATTAATGAGAAAAGAAGGTTTAAATTACCTAAATTAGAATTACGAAGGTTTGATGATAATGTTAAAGAGTGGCTTTATTTTTTGAGCCAATTTGAAAAAATTCATAACGAATCTACTATAGTTATTTCTGATAAATTTCAGTATCTGTTACAAGCTACTGTTGAAGGATCCCGAGCTAGAGAGGTTATTGAAAGTTTTCCACCAACTGGTGATAATTATATAAAAGCAATTGATTGTTTGAAAACCCGTTTCAGTCGTGATTACCTACAAATTGAAATTTATATTCGAGAATTATTAAAATTAGTTTTGAAGATTGCCAATTCAAAATTTTGTTCCGACAATTTAAGTGCATTGTATGATAATCTCGAACCGCAAATTCGTGCACTGGTGTTACAACTGATAAATGTGCTGCATTACTTTATCCTTTGGTTGAATAATGTATGCCTGAAGATTTCCTTAGAGCTTGGCAGAGAAGCTCAAATTTTGATCATGGCAATGATCCCCCCCCCCAAAAAAAAAAAGACTTGACAGTTTGTTAGCCTTTTTAAAAACGGAAGTAGAATCTGAGGAGAGAATTAACTTAGCTATGGCTGGTTTTGATTTGAATGATGATTCTTCTTATAAAAGGAATAAAGAAAACAGAGAAAAAATTTATACTGCTGCTAGTTTGTTAACTACTAATGCGCGTGCAGAGAAGTTGTGCACTTTCTGCCAGTGGCGAATCCAGAACTTACCTTTTTGGGAGGGGGGGGGGGGCTAAAATTGTTCAAGGTGTTATTCGAGATCAAAGAAAAGTTTACAACTGTAATAGTCAATTGTGAATGTCAGTACTAGGGGGCTAGGGGGGCTTAAGCCTCCCTAGCCCCCCCCCCCCCCTCCCTTAAATCTGTCACTGCTTTCTGCAATGGAAAACATGAATCGGTGAATTGCTTTAAAGCACGGAAAATGTCATATAATGAAAAAATAAAAAATTTAAAGGATAAAGGTTATTGTTTTAGATGTTTAAAAGTTGGCCATAGGGCAGAAAAATGCCGATGTTTCGTAAAATGTACTATTTGTAGCAGAACACATTTTGCTATTATGTGTACAGAATCAAACAAAAGTATAAATAAGTCTACATCAAATAATCCGGAATTGAAGAGTAGAATAAATCTGTGAATTTGGCAACCATATCCAAATCTCCGCAAGTTTTGCTGCAAACTTTGAAGGTTAATTAAAAATATAAGAACAGTATTTTAGTTCTGAGAGCACTGTATGATTCCGGATCTCAAAAATCGTATGTTAGAAGAGAAATAGCATCTAAGTTAAATTTGACACCTCTGCGTCAGCAACGTTTGTCTCATTCACTTTTTGGAGGTGAAAAGAGCAACACTAACATCATAATGTATATAAAATTGAACTAGGAGGCTTAAATGGAAATTTTTACTGCAATTTTGATGTAATTGATCAAGAAACTGTTTGCAATCACATTCCCTCTGTTTCATGTGGCCCATGGACTGATGAATTAAGATCTATGAATATACACATTTTTGATACAGAAGATAATTCGGGTTCAATTGATGTTCTCATTGGTGCAGATGTTGCTGGTAAACTTTTTACTGGAAAGAGAAAATTTCTATCTAGTGGGCTAGTAGCTGTGGAATCCTATCTAGTATGGAGAAAACCAATGGAGAAAACCACTTATGGAGAAAACCAATTCACCTTCTGTAAAAGAAGATGCTGCTGTGATGGTAATTTCCTTGTTTATTAGAGCACGGCCCTACTAGATCACTCCTCAGCGCCAACGCCATGAAATCGGCCGTAACAATCGACGATGTTTCCGGAATCAAATGCATTGGAAGTTAGGGTCGGCGCACAGCGCCTCCACGACAGAACTAGAAGGGATTTTTAGAGTGAAGACAAAAATAACGTATCGAAAAGAGTCAGAAGATTTTAAAAACTCTGTCATTTTACCATCCCATCACCAAGTCGTCGAGAGACTCATAATTGCTGAACATAAAAAGAATTCTCATGCAGGATTACAAATATTGTTGAATATTTTGCGTGAACATTATTAGATTTTAAATGCACCGAAAACTGTTCGATCGATATTGTCCAAATGTGTTATTTGTTTGAGACATGCAAAAATAAGTGTGATCATCCCTATTGCATCACTGCCAGAAAATAGAGTCAGAGACGCTGCAGTCTTTGAGATCATTGGTTTTGATTTGACAGGGCCATTATATTTAAAGGGTGAAAGTAAAGCATGAATTTGCATCTACACTTGTGCTGTATTTAGTGCTGTACATTTTGAACTTCTTTCATCATTGATGACTGAAGTCTTTCTTCAAAGTTTTCGTAAATTTATCACAAGAAGAGGAAGACCCTCGATCGTTTATTGTGACAATGGGAGTAATTTTGTTGTACACTTGTGTAATACACTTGTGCTGTACATTTTGAACTTCTTTCATCATTGACGACTGAAGTCTTTCTTCAAAGTTTTCGTAAATTTATCACAAGAAGAGGAAGACCCTCGATCGTTTATTGTGACAATGGGAGTAATTTTGTTGGCGCATCAAATAATTTGAAATTAGTTAATTGGAATGATACTGCACGGTTTAGCAGTATACAAAAGATACAATGGTTTTTAATCTTCTTACCGCTTCTTGGTGGGGAGGGTTCTGGGAAAGATTAGTAGGTGTCATGAAACAGATTCTAAGACGAGTGCTGGGCAAAGCTCTTTTATCTTATGAAGAAATGGTCACTGTTTTATATGATGCAGAGTCGGTTATAAATGCCAGACCACTTTCCTATATGTCAGAAAAGGATTCTGAACTTATTCCTTTGTCACCTAACACATTTTTACAAGATTTTCGGCAAAGTGGTGTTCCTGACTTTGATCAAGTGGATGAACTTATTCTTAACAAGAGAATAAAATATCTTCAACAACTGATCACAGACTTACGAAAAAGATTTAGATCTGAATATCTGGGTCATTTGATTCAAGGAAATGATCACAAGAAACAAGGGCGAGAAATTCAACTTGGAGAAGTTATTCTCATTGGCAGTGATAATTCAAAATGCACTGACTGGCTTTTAGGTTTAATTAATGAATTGTTACCTGGGAAAGATTCTGTTACTCGACTAGTACGTGTGCGCACATCTAAAAAGAAATTATTGCGGCCAATACAAAGAATTTTCCTACTTGAAGTTTCCTTATCCTACTTCAAAGATCTTTGCAGGGAAACAAAACATGAAATTGTGAACAACGAAGGTTTTTGTGAAACTCATCACAATGAGGCAGCATCTGTTACTTTAAAAATTAGAAGTGGGAGAGTGGTTAAACATCCTCTAAAATTGTACTTATAAAACTTTATCTTCTGAACTTTAAAATTACATACTCTGTTGTGAAAGTCCTTCAAATATCAGGTAGAAATGTGTTGTTTTATTGTATTTTGAAATTTTCATTTTATTATTTGTTTTGTTATATAGTTAAGTTGCCTTCCGCCAACTTAAGGTGGGAGGATGTCAAGGCCACGGTGCTTTTTACAATTCATTTATTTACTTTTTAGTGGCAACAAGATTAAAGCCATGGTTTTCTTACAATTTGTTGATGTTTTAGTGGCAACAGTGGTTCTTTGTTTTGGTGTGTGTTCGAAAGCCAAAAATTGTACGATGCTTCAGAATCTGAATTCTGTGATGTTTTTTCTTTTGAATAAACTTTTTTTTATGATTTTGCATTTACAGTCATTGATATGTGGATAGCATAATAGATATTCTCTTTTGAAAAATGAATAACGTAAAACTCTGCGAGCCCTCGCAAGAGAGAGGAGCCAGTCAATTGGAAACAAACAGCCAGCTATAGTCAACAGATAAATTTTTCGAGCATCTGCACCCTTTTAGAATTTTTCATAATCCGATTTAGACCTCAATCGATACATTAACATTTAAAAAAAAATTTTTAATAATAAAATTTTTGTTTTAAACCTATGATTTTTATGTTATTAAAATCCTGTAAGTTTATCGGGATAATGTAAGTTTAAAAGATTTTAGAGTGAAGGGATAACGTAAGTTTAAAAGGTTTTATAATATCGGGATAGTGCAAGTTTAAAAGCTTTCCATCGTTGGGATTGTTCATATTTATGCTTTAGTGGAATAAATAAAGCTGCACAAGCAAATTCATATTTATGAATTATATATTAATTAAATAAAGAAAGTAAGAAGTTACATACTGCAGCACACGCCGCTTACAAAACACGAGTCGATAAATCGCAAGCTTTCCGGAAGCAGTGATGCCAGATGGTCGAAAATTATTTCCCCAACCAGGTCTTCAAATTTCCCCAAATCAGGGGTTTTTTTCGAAAAAATCCCCAACTTAATTTTTACTAAAAAGGGAAAATAAATTTTTTTTCAAAAAAATATCAAGCAGATTTTTCTATGATTTAAGCTCAAATTTTTCCCCAAATGAAGGCAATTTTTGAAAAAAATCCCCAACTAACAATAAACCTATCGAAAGTCTCTAGTCGTAGGGATAAATCATTACGTTGCCAGCATTGACAGAAAGTTGAAGAACTCCCCAGATTTGTCCCCAAAAATTTTAGAATTCCCCAAAAAAGTCCCCACAAACATTTGGTCCCCAAAATTGTCCCCAGAAGCCTCAAAAATCCCCAAAATGGGGACAAAATCCCCAATCTGGCATCACTGTCCGGAAGTCCCAAAATCTACTTTTCTCAAACTGTCCACACAGCGCATGCGTTAGGAATTGACGTTTTGGTTTGGTTTTATCGGGCTTGTTGTTTTGTTATTATTAATATCTTCATTCGTTGTTTTGGTTTTGTTATTATAATGTCAAGCAAAAAAGTATTTTCCAGAATTGTGTTTGTGGTAGATCATTTTTAGCAGATCAAGTTATTATATTCAAAAACAAAGTTGCGATGATAACGCAAAAAAAAAAAAAAAAAAAAAAAGTTTAAAATTTGACTGCGGGAAGAAATTTCATTGCAAAACATCGTATTACTTGCACAGAAAAAAATTGCTCTACTGAAAATAAAAAATGAGGCTTCAAGTAGTAAAACTCAATACAAAATGTGTGAAAGAAATGCAAATAAAATGCCACAAAAGGAAAGTATGATTTTTGGATTCATGAGCACTCAAAACTTGTAATAAATATAGTAAAAGCACAATTTCAAAAAATAAACCATAAACAATATTTTCTGTACCATATATAGGTAAGAGAAAGTAAAATATAAAGAGAGAGATTCTGAAAGGTATATAAATTGGTCACAAAGATATTAATAAAAAAAAGGGTAATAACACTAGTATTTCTTTTAATTTCTGTTATCAGAAATCTTTTAAACTTCAAATTTTATACTTTGATATACATATTAATACCCTTTCATAAAATGCTCTTTTCCAGAAAAGTAAATTAAATGCAGATTATTTCTTCATCAATATTGATATTGAAACATTTTAAAAATGAATATAATTTAATGAAAAATAAAATATTTGTATCTATTTAAAAAAAAAAAAGAAAGAAAGAAAGAAAGAAAGAAATAAAAGAAACATAATATAAAGATTATAGGTGTTTTAAATTAATTTGTCTTTATTATTGCTATAAAATAAATCTAAAATTTTACATTCAATATTATGTATGAAACCATAATGACTTAACGAATGCGCCATTCGTAAAGTCAAAACTTGTTCAGCTGGTGCTTTTAGTCTTTGAACTAGCCGTTCGTAAAGTCTCCGTGCATTTAGTGCGTTTCAAAACTACGTTCGTAAACTAAATTCTGTGCATTTAGTTTTCTAATTAAATGCACTGGAGAAAAAGTTAGTTTACTTCGTGCAAACTGAAGCGGACGCAAAAGATAACTTTGTTTTCTCTGTGAGATCGCGTATTTTTTATCAAAATATTGCGTCTATTTTTATTTTTAGTATGTAATAATTTAATTTAATTTGTCTTATTTATTTAATTTAACTCTTTTTTAGAAATATTTTGTAAATTTCTTTGAATTTTTTGTAATTAACAAAAATTTGAATTACTTTAAAATAATATTTTATTTTTATTTTGTAAATTATTTTGTTTCGTTTTAGGTAATAAAACTATAAAAATATAATTAAGTTTTTTAAAATATATTTATTTATAAAAATTTAAATTAATTAATATATATATATATAAGATTAATTTGTCATTACTCATTAAATTAAAATAAGAGTTTGAAACTGAGAAATTTTGAATAGCAGTTTGATGTCCTTAATTAAACTTACAATAAGTTTATATATATCTGTACAATATATATATTTTTTAATATAAAAATAAAAATTCCTCCTTTACATATTTATATTTATACATAAATTTTAATTATATAAGAGTAGGTAAGAAAGGAGAGTTGAAGGCCAAGAGGGGGAAGCACTGAGGCACCGGCAAGCCGTGCGGGTGTCACGCGGAGCACGGAGCGTGTCAATCATGTTCACGGCCTAGCCCAGAGCACTCCCTGTGACTTAATCGTGAAACGTGACGAGGGTGTTAATGAGAAAATTTAATTAAAAAAATTAATTAGTGATTTTTGTAAAAGGTGACAATGGTTTAAAAGAGAATTTTTGTGAACTTGTGCGAAAGTTATTGTTTATGAGTAATGAACTATAAAAATTAAAAAAAAAAAAAAAAATAAATAAATAAATAAATTAAAAAAAAAAAATGAATTTTAAAAATTGGGAAATAAATAAGGAATAAATAAATAAATATGAATTTAAGTATGAAGGATATTGATGTAAATATATTATGAAAGAAATAGAGAGATCTGACTGGGATTCGAACCCGGCACCTTGCAGTAAAAATATTTCCATAAGACTGCAGTTTTCGCGTATGTGTGAGTGATTTTTCTATTATATACCTGCATAGATCTTTTTTAACCTAAGAATGCTATTGATTGGAAAAAATTCAATCGTTAAAATGATATTAATTACAGAATAATAATTAAGAAAAATAATAATTGAAGATCTTCTTGTAAAAATTCACCAAATGTTTTTCGAAAAAAGACAATGAGAGTAAAAATTAAGTAGAAAGAATGGAAGAAAGTGTAGAAATAGAGAGGTCTGACTGGGATTCGAACCCGGCACCATGCAGTAAAAATATTTCCAAAAGACTGTAGTTTTCGCGTATCTGTGTGCGATTTTTCTATTATATGTCTGCACTGTTCTTTTTAAACCTATGAATACTATTGTTTGAAAAGAATTCAATCGTTTAAATGATATTAATTACAGAATAATAATTAAAAAAATATTAATTAAAACTCTTCTTGTAAAAAATCACCAAATGTTTTCCGAAAAAAGACAGTGGGAGTAAAAATTAAGTAGAAAGAATGAAAGAATGCGTAGAAACATTGAAGATCGGCTAGTATTCGAACCCGGCACTGCTTGAAATAAAGAAACAGCAGTTTACAAGTACTTTAACCACTGTTCTTTAGAAATATGCCTACGCAGATCTTTTTAACCTAATTCTTTTCAACCAATGCTATCGCTTGAAAAGAATTCAACCATAAAAATAATATTAATTACAGAATAATAATTAAAATAAAAAATAATAATTGAAGATCTTGTAAAATTCGCCAAATGTTTTATGAAAAAGATGATGTATGTGAAAACTAAGTTAAAAGATGATTAAAATCTTAAACGTATAAGTGAAATTCGAACCCGATGCCTTCCTTGAGTTACTTTAACAAAACCTATCACCCCTTACGCTGAAATAAAGCAGTCTACGATACCTTCCACCCCTAACAAAATGAATGGAATAGTCTGCCAAACCTATTTCGATAGATGTGGAATGATCCATTTTTTATCTTTAGTAATTAAAACAGTGTAATTACAAAACTGTTAATTATCAATTTTCTTGTAAAGGATTACGAATGTTTTATGAAAAATGACAATGAGAGTAAAAATTAAGTAAAGAGATGATTGAAAATTCTTCAACATGTCTGAAATTCAATTAATTATCAAATGTCTGATGAAGTGATTTGCGAAAGCTAATATTATCCGATCTTACATTACTATTATTTCTCATCGAAAACTAATTCCCGATATGCAAACACTATGCCATTTTTTTCTCACATTCTATTAAATGTAAATAATACTTAAAAATACATGAAAAGAAAGCAATAGTAGAATTGTATGTCAATGAATATTGACTCAAGGTAATGTAAACATAAACAAAACATATCAAACGCAAGCGGGGCGCTAGCGCGCGTACTAACAGCAGCCGTCATTGGATCGAAATGCAAGAAAAAACTAGTATGTTGTGGCCACCACAAGACTTTCTTCTATATTTTCCTATACATATTCAATCAGTAACAATATTTAAAAAAAAAATCGATAACTTTGTTTTAAATTATCACAGATTTATAGTTCAACCATTCGTTTTAAAGGTATTGACGAGATCTTCCGAAAGATACCCATCTTCAAAATTTACCCCCAGGGGGGGGACCCATGCCACCACATGCACAGAAATTTTTTCCTAGTTAACTATTACTATTATCTATAACTCATATTAATTTTACAATCAGAAGTTACAAATAACTCTCATTATGTACATTTATACAAAATTTTGTCCTATACTGCCATGTTAAAAATTTAGAAAACATGAGATCACAGCGCCACCTGTTGAGCGATTGATCCCCAAATGTAATTAGCACTTGTTTAGGTCAGTGACCAACTAAATACCAAGTTTGGTTAAATTTCGTTAAAAAAAAAAACTATTTTTTGGGGTTTTTTTTTGTTAAAAGTAAAAAAAAAATCGATAACTATTTTTTAAATTATCACAGATATATGGTTCAACCATTCGTTTTAAAGGTATTGAGGAGACCTTTCGAAAGATACCCATCTTGAAACTTTGCCCCCCCAGGGGGGTACTTCTCCCCCAGTGTGGGGGGGAACCGATGCCCCCACATGCACAAAAATTTTTTCCTAGTTACCTACTACTATTATCAATAATTCATATTAATTTTACAATCACAAGTTTAAAATAACTCTCATCATGCCCATTTATACGAAATTTTGTCCTATGCTGCCATGTTAAAAATTTGCATAAAATGCGATCACAGCGCCACCTGTTGAGCTATTGATCCCCAAATCTAATCAGCACCAGTTGATGTCAGGGTGCAACTAAATACCAAGTTTGGTTAAATTTCATTCATTGGTTCGTGAGATACAGCGTCCACAAAAAAAAATGATACAGACAGACAGACATTTTCTAAAAACTATTTATATAATAACGGTGGCTCTTTTTCAGGGACACACAAAAGAATATTGTACCATTATGGTCTATAGAAGGTATGTATTAAAAATGTACTTTAACATGGTTACATTAAATGTTATAAAATGTTATTAGAATGTTTAAAAGCGTGTTTTTCTTGGAAAATTGTGGGCATAGAATTGATAATTAGTTTACAGGGTTACATAGTGAAAAAAAATATTATATTGCGCCATGAAAGAATTTGTACCATGAAAAAATGCAGAATTATATAATCATAAAAACACTTCAATATCAATAAATCTGTAATTCAAGTTTTCTATTTCAGTCACAAAGTTTACGCCGGTTGGGAGAGCTTATGTTCTTTATTAGAAATTAAACACACAATAAATCACTATTTGCAGTATACTTTGAAGAATTCACAATTATAAATTAATTCAGTAATTATTTAGGATAACATTGTTTCTCCATAAAAGGAGCCAAGAATCAAGATATGTAAATAATAACTTTTCATGTTCAAGAGAAAAGAAAAATACTTCCTGTTTTTGACAGGCCGAAAACTAAACTAGAAAAAAAAGTAACATTCTCAAAGAGAGAAAAAATCACCTCTCATTTGGCAAAGAGCCAACTACGAGTCGGGGGGCTGGCGAAACGAAACCAAAAGCTACGTTCAAACATGCTCCGCCCCCATGAACGAAGGTTCATAAAAATATTCTACAAGTACAATAACAACATTAGTGTTGTTACAGGTTTTCATTTTCTTGGTCTTCAACTGCAAATAGATAAGAAAAAAAAAAAAAAAAAGATTAATATACATATGAAACATTGTAACTAGATGATTAACATAAATGGATTAAAAACAGGAACATAAAAAAAAATAAATAAATAAAATAAAATAAAATAAAAATTTCAAAGTTCAAAATGGCAGAGGAGATAGTTTGGCGATCGGACGCTTCAACTCTCCATAAATAGTTTTCAGTAGAACAACACGAATCTTGCCATCTGCTCCAGGAAATAATTTGATTATGCGTCCCAGTTTCCACTTCAAAGGGGGCTGATTATCATCTTTTATTAAAACCAAATCGTCTTTCTTGAAATTTGGTTTATTTATTAACCATTTTGATCGCCTTTGCAAGTCTGATAGGTAATCTGAAGACCATCTGTTCCAGAAACTTTGAAAAATTTTTTGTAGAAGTTTCCATCTTTCTAGCGGGGTTAGGTTAACTGAAGAATAGTCAGGTTCTGGTATTGAAGTCAAGGCAGTGCCTATGATAAAATGTCCTGGAGTTAGAGCATTTAAGTCACTTGGATCATTCGAGAGCGCAACAAGAGGTCTGGAGTTCAAGCACGATTCAATTTGAGTAATCAAAGTAAGGAACTGTTCATAAGTTAATATTTGTTCGCCAATAGTTCTTTTTAAATGACCCTTCATCTGTTTTATTCCAGCCTCCCAAAGTCCTCCAAATTGGGGGCCGATGGGGGATTGAAATTCCATTTGATTGTTTCTTTGGACAAATATCTGTGGATCTTTTCGTCAGAAGAGATCAAGGACATCATTTTTTTCATTTCGTTGTCGGCAACTACAAAGTTCGTTCCTCTGTCTGAAAACAATTCTTCAGGTTTTCCTCGTCGAGCAACAAACCTCTTCAAGGATGCGAGGAATGTTTCAGAGGTGAGATCACTGAGTATTTCCAAATGAATTGCTTTTGTGGAAAAACAGATATATAAACAAATATAAATTTTATAAGATCTAACACCTCGGCCCTTACGAGGTTTGATGAGAAAGGGGCCTGCAAGGTCAACCCCGACTTTCGAAAACACTCGCGATGGCAGTACACGAGCAGCTGGAAGATCACCCATCAGTTGAGAGGCTAAGTTCGATGTGGTTCTAAAACACTTCATACAGTTCCGCAGATTCCTTTTCACGGCGTCTCTTGCATTAATTATCCAATATTGTTGTCGCAGGACTGAAATTGTTAACTGAGTTCCACTGTGAAGATGTTTTTCATGAAAGTACTTTATAATTAAATCTGTAATGTGATGCGTTTTAGGAAGTATCATTTGGTGTTTTTGACTCTCAGGTAGGTTTGCGTGTCTTAATCTTCCACCAACACGAAGAATTTCATTTTTGTCTAGAAAGGGTTTAAAGAAAGGAGTTTGTTACTAGCATTCAGGTTTCTTCCAGATTTTAAAGTCTTTATTTCCTCTCCAAATTCATGTCTTTGAACCAACTTCACAATAATTTTAGTTGCCTCATCAAGTTCTTGTATAGTTAAAAAGCCAGTATTTCGCTCAGATCGACATTTAGTATTTTTTATAAATCTAAGACACCAGGCTGTAACACGTCTTAATTTAGACCAAGATGAAAACTTATATAATAATTCAAATTCATTATTGCCATGAGTTAAAGAGCAAACAGTAGTTTTCCGTTGTTCTCTCAAAATCTCTTCTTCAGGTATTTTGACTTCATTTTCCGGTAGTGGTGTCGGTAAGTGCTCTTCTTTCAACCAGATTGGTCCCTTTAACCATTCTTCATTCTTCAACAATTCAGTTGCTGTGCAACCACGAGATAGCACATCAGCGGGATTTTTAACCCCTGGACAAAATCTCCACTGAGATGGGGCTACTAATCGTTGAATTTCACGCACTCTGTTCTCTACAAAGGGCTTCCAGTTACTAGCACTTCCTTTGACCCAATAAAGGGTAATTTGGGAATCACAGAAGCATAGTATGTTTTTGACGGGAATTGAAAATAGCTGCCCAAGATAATGAGCTAATCGAGCAGCTGTTAAGGCTCCCATCAATTCAAGTCGAGGCAAAGTAAGTTTTTTGAGAGGAGCTACTCTTGTCTTTGACATAATAAATGAAGTTTCACGGGAACAAGGATCACGAAAATAAGCTACTGTACCATATCCCTTCAAACTGGCATCGCAGAAAACACAAATTTGTATAGTTTCAGGAGTTAATTTTTCAAAATTCGTAAAATATTTTCTAGGCACTTCAAAACTTTCTAAATCCTGTATTTCACTATGCCATTTCTTAAATTTTTGTGTTAAAGCATCAGGTAAAGCAGAATCCCAATCAACACCCTGCTCCCATAATTCTTGCATTAGAAATTTAACTCTTATTATAAAAGGGGAAATAAACCCTACAGGGTCATACACCTTTGCTACAGTTTGTAAAACAATTCTCTTAGTGATAATTTCATTATCAAACCCTTCTAACAGAGATTGAATGTCTATTCTTAACGTGTCATTATTAGTTGACCACATTATTCCCAATATCTTAGAGATATTTCCCTCATTTATTTCTTCATCAACGTTTATTCCATGTTTTTCCCACAATTTGCTTAATTCGTAAGAATTACTTTTACATTTTCTTAATGTCATATTGGCATCTTTAAGTATTTTCACAGCACCAGACGATAAAATAAATGCTTCATTTACAGAATTAGCGCCATGAAAGAGATCATCAACATATAAGGAAGTATCAAGCATATTAACTACTTTCTCAAACAAGTTCTTATAGCCCTTTATGTGATGTTTAATGGTAGCTGAGAGCAAAAAGGGTGATGTTGTAACACCAAAAGTTACACGAGTCATGCGGAAAACCTTTAATAGAGGATTTTTACTATTTATATCCTCAAACCATAGAAATCTCAAAAAGTTTCTATCATTTTCTGCAACCTGTATTTGCAGAAAAGCTTTTTCAATGTCACAAACAAAGGCAATTTTATGAAGGCGGAATTTTAAAATAATATCCAAAATATTAGGATTTAAATTGGGGCCTGCAAATAAACATTCATTTAAAGATTTTGCTTCCTTTTCTTTGGAAGAAGCATCAAACACTATTCTGACCTTTGTAGTGGACTTATCTGTTCTTATCACCGGTCTGTGGGGCATATAATATACACCAGTTTCATTTTTGTTTATTTTACACTCCTCTATTATACCCATTTTCTTTTGTTCCTCAAGAATTTTTTCATATTCATTTTTAAGCCATTCATTTTTAGACAGTTTTGTTCTCAAACCCCAAAGTCTATTTTTGGCTATTTCTATATTCGATTTTAATTCATTTTTATTTTCCTTCCACAAAAATTGAATTTCATATCTTCCCTTAACAAAATTTAAATTTTCATTAAAAGAATTAATAATTTCTATATCTCTCTGTGACATAGAACCATTCTTACTGTCACATATTCCAAGTGATTCTAAATCCCAAAAACGCTGCAAATCAAAACTGTCAAATTTATTTACAGATACAAAATGCGAATTAATTACTTCTGTACTATTATTATTCAATTTCCCCACTACAGTATATCCGAAAATAGTATTAGCAACATATAAATTATCACCGATTTCTTCAATGATACCTCTCTGTATTTTCCAAAAATAATCAGCTCCTAGCAAAATATTAATTTTGGAATCACTTAATGAATTGTCTGCCAATTTCCAGTTTTTATTTTTAATATAACTTTCAATTTCTGGTTCGCCCCTTGGGCTTTTCAAGGGAGTCGCGGTTATTAAGTCTGTAGCTAATACTTCAACATGGATGAGCCGACGAGGATTTATTTTGCTACGCAGTTCAATATTAAAAACCTCGAATTCCTCTTCTTTACCTTTATTTATACCAAAGGCAAAAACAGTTAGCTTTTCTGTTCTTACACGGGTTAATTTTAATTCGTGGGCCAATTCTTTAGTAATAAAACTTTTTTCACTTCCGGAATCCAATAAGAGTCTGACAGTTTTTGATCTAGAATTAGATTGTGCTATGACGCAACATGTTTGCAGTAACGCTGCCTGATTACTGTTTTTCAAATGTGAATTCGATACTATAGTGTTCTCTACTACTTCTGGTTTCAAGTTTTTTGAAAAACAAAATAATTTGTTATGATCTGTTGCTTTACATTTTTCGCAAGGCTGCGATTTCACCCTGCACTGTGAGGACAGATGAGATTTTAGAAAACATTTATAACACCTGCCATCCTTCTTTAATTTTAACCTTTTCTCAACATCAGTTAAATTAGTACATTCAAGAGAATGATGATCATAATTCTTGCAAAATATGCATACATTTTTTACACCTACATTCAATGAATTCATTTTATTTGAAAATTTTCTGTCATTAATTTCGGCTTTATTTTTATTTACAATTACCGAAGCATTTTTATAATTAATCATACTAAGTGATTTTTCACGTGATTCAAGTTCTATTTTAAGAAAATTAATTAAGTCTGTCACATCAGACTCATCCTTCCTTTTATCACTTTGCCTGTAATATTCAACTACTAGATCGTTTGGCAATAATTTTAATAAAATTGGATTCAGTAAATGACCATATTGGCCTTTTGTCACCCCTAAATTAGATAAACTGCGAATATTTACTTCACAAGCGTCATAAAACTTTCGCAAAGCAGTTATATTTGATGAACTTTTTACGCCTTCTAAGTTTATCAATTTATTCATGTGAGCATTAATGATAATATCCTTTTGCCCAAAACGTGACTTCAACATTTCTATGCAATTATCATAATTTTGTTCCGTAAGTGAAAACCCTTCAATAACATTGTACGCTTTGTCAGTTAAAAGCGTTTTCAAGTAAGTGAATTTTTCAATCTTTGTAAGATTTTCATTTAAATGGATTGAATTTTCGAAACAATCGAAAAATTCGTTCCATTTTTCTATTTGTCCACCAAATTTTGGTAAGGACATTTTCGGCAATCTCACTGCCGAACCAGTTTTTGTTTGGGTTTCACTGACAGAACAGTTTGAACTACTTTCATCTTTATTATTACATAATCTTTTTAATCTTAGTTTGATTTTGCATTTGGCAGAAATTATTTGCTCGCCGTATTTATCGCTGGTCGCGATATCTTTTTCATACTCTTTAATATCTACTACTAGCAGGCTTTGCCCGCTTCGCTGGACACTATATTTAAATGATTTCTTTGTAACTGAATATATTTCGATTGGCGACTATTTTCGTCACAGCTTTAGTATGGGACCTCCTTGGCAATATCATACATTTTTTGAACTTCTCGAATCTGTACAAAAAAAACTATTATTAAAACAAATATTTTCGAAAATAGTCCAATAGCTGGTGTTAATTCTTCGAATATTCTTGAAACAGTTGAAGCTGTTACTCGTACAGTATAAGTCATTATTCGATGAATGTTTTGGAACAGTCTAAAAAATAGTCACTTGTTCCACAGGAGTAAAGCAAATAACATCAACTACACCAGAGCAAAAATTTTCACTCACTCACGAAAAATGCCCAGTTGCTTAGAGCTCAATCCCTAAAGTGCAATGACTCAGAATAGGTCTCTGAATAACTCTGGATCGCAGTGACTACATACTCTTTCGCAAAAATCAACTCACACCGACTTATAACTTTTGGCGATGGGGCTTGGAGATTACTCCATCGAGAATCCCTTGGTAAGCTCAAGGTCTACGTTCCCGTGTGTCGGAGAGCTTCGAAACATCGGGAACCCTAAACTATCATTTTTCACGAAATTTGGTCGCCCACTCGCCAAGTTTGTCTCCAAGACTATGCTTTCCATTAAACATATCTTTATTTTGTTATTTAAATATTAATTTGAATTAATCAAATATTTCCGCCCGATAGCGTGCAAGTGCAGTCACACACAGCAGCTCATTTATGTGTGTGTTAAATTAGCGTAGTGAATGGTATATAAAAAAAATAAATAAATAAATAAACATTTTCGTGCTACACAATTTTATTATTTTTACATTTTTCTTGAACTACCTAGATTAAAATCGCTGTTGCTAAATTAAACCTCTTGGCGAAAAATGTTCCGTGTACTTCAACGCAACAATTTAAAAAATCACCCAGGAGGATCTATAAATTAAACTGATTTTAGTACAACACACATTAGCAACGTAAACTATATTAGCACTTTGTAAAAGAAATTTTTAATTTAAAATGACGTCAATTTTTGTGAGATGCATAATTTATTTATTTATTTTATTTTTTATTGTTCACGTTTAGATAAATGTATTTATTTTCCTGTTGGAAAAAAAAAATAAACTCGACAACAATTAAATTATGGATAATTAAATTTAATTTTGGCAACAATTAAATTATGGTTAAAATTTAAATGGCTAATTTTTTGCTATTATTAGCTTACAAAATTGCTATTTTATGCATAAAAATAACAAAAAAAAGTTTTTTTTTTTTTTTTTTTTTTTTTTTTTTTTCGGAATAAACGGCAGCCAACTTTCTAAGTTAGGGTATAAGCTATCTCCATAACAAATTTTATCGAAATCCATCGAGCAGTTTTAGCGTGAAACTCAGTCAAATAAACGGACATTCACATTTATAATATATATAAGATTAAATTTTCAATTTCATTATTTAAATTTTTTAATGCAATTTCTCTTTCACCTATCATTTCCTGGATTTCGATGATTTCGTCTGATTTTGTATTTTCTAGATCATCCAATAATAAATTCTCTAATTTATTTATTAATTTAGTTACATTTGAGCGTTCCGTAGAACGCTTAGCTTTTAACTTTTCAATATTCATAGCGAGCAAATAATCAAACAAAATAATTCAAATAATTCAAATTTCTAATTTCATTTAATCAATGTTATAAATAGTAGTTAAATTTTGCTTACCTGGTTCCATATCCAGGCAGCTATCCAATAACGAATCCGGAATTCCAGTCATTATTATTTTTCAGTTTCGTTTTCACAATAAATTATCCAAGCTTTCAAATCCAAATCCAGATAAATTAATATCTAAAGGTAATTTCACTTTCAAGGGATTTCACTTATCCCGAGTTTCGTTCACCATGAAAAAAAATATTATATTGCGCCATGAAAGAATTTGTACCATGAAAAAATGCAGAATTATATAATCATAAAAACACTTCAATATCAATAAATCTGTAATTCAAGTTTTCTATTTCAGTCACAAAGTTTACGCCGGTTGGGAGAGCTTATGTTCTTTATTAGAAATTAAACACACAATAAATCACTATTTGCAGTATACTTTGAAGAATTCACAATTATAAATTAATTCAGTAATTATTTAGGATAACATTGTTTCTCCATAAAAGGAGCCAAGAATCAAGATATGTAAATAATAACTTTTCATGTTCAAGAGAAAAGAAAAATACTTCCTGTTTTTGACAGGCCGAAAACTAAACTAGAAAAAAAAGTAACATTCTCAAAGAGAGAAAAAATCACCTCTCATTTGGCAAAGAGCCAACTACGAGTCGGGGGGCTGGCGAAACGAAACCAAAAGCTACGTTCAAACATGCTCCGCCCCCATGAACGAAGGTTCATAAAAATATTCTACAAGTACAATAACAACATTAGTGTTGTTACAGGTTTTCATTTTCTTGGTCTTCAACTGCAAATAGATAAGAAAAAAAAAAAAAAAGATTAATATACATATGAAACATTGTAACTAGATGATTAACATAAATGGATTAAAAACAGGAACATAAAAAAAAAATAAATAAATAAAATAAAATAAAATAAAAATTTCAAAGTTCAAAATGGCAGAGGAGATAGTTTGGCGATCGGACGCTTCAACTCTCCATAAATAGTTTTCAGTAGAACAACACGAATCTTGCCATCTGCTCCAGGAAATAATTTGATTATGCGTCCCAGTTTCCACTTCAAAGGGGGCTGATTATCATCTTTTATTAAAACCAAATCGTCTTTCTTGAAATTTGGTTTATTTATTAACCATTTTGATCGCCTTTGCAAGTCTGATAGGTAATCTGAAGACCATCTGTTCCAGAAACTTTGAAAAAATTTTTGTAGAAGTTTCCATCTTTCTAGCGGGGTTAGGTTAACTGAAGAATAGTCAGGTTCTGGTATTGAAGTCAAGGCAGTGCCTATGATAAAATGTCCTGGAGTTAGAGCATTTAAGTCACTTGGATCATTCGAGAGCGCAACAAGAGGTCTGGAGTTCAAGCACGATTCAATTTGAGTAATCAAAGTAAGGAACTGTTCATAAGTTAATATTTGTTCGCCAATAGTTCTTTTTAAATGACCCTTCATCTGTTTTATTCCAGCCTCCCAAAGTCCTCCAAATTGGGGGCCGATGGGGGATTGAAATTCCATTTGATTGTTTCTTTGGACAAATATCTGTGGATCTTTTCGTCAGAAGAGATCAAGGACATCATTTTTTTCATTTCGTTGTCGGCACCTACAAAGTTCGTTCCTCTGTCTGAAAACAATTCTTCAGGTTTTCCTCGTCGAGCAACAAACCTCTTCAAGGATGCGAGGAATGTTTCAGAGGTGAGATCACTGAGTATTTCCAAATGAATTGCTTTTGTGGAAAAACAGATATATAAACAAATATAAATTTTATAAGATCTAACACCTCGGCCCTTACGAGGTTTGATGAGAAAGGGGCCTGCAAGGTCAACCCCGACTTTCGAAAACACTCGCGATGGCACTACACGAGCAGCTGGAAGATCACCCATCAGTTGAGAGGCTAAGTTCGATGTGGTTCTAAAACACTTCATACAGTTCCGCAGATTCCTTTTCACGGCGTCTCTTGCATTAATTATCCAATATTGTTGTCGCAGGACTGAAATTGTTAACTGAGTTCCACTGTGAAGATGTTTTTCATGAAAGTACTTTATAATTAAATCTGTAATGTGATGCGTTTTAGGAAGTATCATTTGGTGTTTTTGACTCTCAGGTAGGTTTGCGTGTCTTAATCTTCCACCAACACGAAGAATTTCATTTTTGTCTAGAAAAGGGTTTAAAGAAAGGAGTTTGTTACTAGCATTCAGGTTTCTTCCAGATTTTAAAGTCTTTATTTCCTCTCCAAATTCATGTCTTTGAACCAACTTCACAATAATTTTAGTTGCCTCATCAAGTTCTTGTATAGTTAAAAAGCCAGTATTTCGCTCAGATCGACATTTAGTATTTTTTATAAATCTAAGACACCAGGCTGTAACACGTCTTAATTTAGATCAAGATGAAAACTTATATAATAATTCAAATTCATTATTGCCATGAGTTAAAGAGCAAACAGTAGTTTTCCGTTGTTCTCTCAAAATCTCTTCTTCAGGTATTTTGACTTCATTTTCCGGTAGTGGTGTCGGTAAGTGCTCTTCTTTCAACCAGAT
Organism: Salticus scenicus; assembly: GCA_963930645.1. Lineage (NCBI taxonomy): Eukaryota > Metazoa > Arthropoda > Arachnida > Araneae > Salticidae > Salticus > Salticus scenicus. The sequence continues at coordinate 173,748,626 of OZ005654.1, forward strand.
TGGTCCCTTTAACCATTCTTCATTCTTCAACAATTCAGTTGCTGTGCAACCACGAGATAGCACATCAGCGGGATTTTTAACCCCTGGACAAAATCTCCACTGAGATGGGGCTACTAATCGTTGAATTTCACGCACTCTGTTCTCTACAAAGGGCTTCCAGTTACTAGCACTTCCTTTGACCCAATAAAGGGTAATTTGGGAATCACAGAAGCATAGTATGTTTTGGACGGGAATTGAGAATAGCTGCCCAAGATAATGAGCTAATCGAGCAGCTGTTAAGGCTCCCATCAATTCAAGTCGAGGCAAAGTAAGTTTTTTGAGAGGAGCTACTCTTGTCTTTGACATAATAAATGAAGTTTCACGGGAACAAGGATCACGAAAATAAGCTACTGTACCATATCCCTTCAAACTGGCATCGCAGAAAACACAAATTTGTATAGTTTCAGGAGTTAATTTTTCAAAATTCGTAAAATATTTTCTAGGCACTTCAAAACTTTCTAAATCCTGTATTTCACTATGCCATTTCTTAAATTTTTGTGTTAAAGCATCAGGTAAAGCAGAATCCCAATCAACACCCTGCTCCCATAATTCTTGCATTAGAAATTTAACTCTTATTATAAAAGGGGAAATAAACCCTACAGGGTCATACACCTTTGCTACAGTTTGTAAAACAATTCTCTTAGTGATAATTTCATTATCAAACCCTTCTAACAGAGATTGAATGTCTATTCTTAACGTGTCATTATTAGTTGACCACATTATTCCCAATACCTTAGAGATATTTCCCTCATTTATTTCTTCATCAACGTTTATTCCATGTTTTTCCCACAATTTGCTTAATTCGTAAGAATTACTTTTACATTTTCTTAATGTCATATTGGCATCTTTAAGTATTTTCACAGCACCAGACGATAAAATAAATGCTTCATTTACAGAATTAGCGCCATGAAAGAGATCATCAACATATAAGGAAGTATCAAGCATATTAACTACTTTCTCAAACAAGTTCTTATAGCCCTTTATGTGATGTTTAATGGTAGCTGAGAGCAAAAAGGGTGATGTTGTAACACCAAAAGTTACACGAGTCATGCGGAAAACCTTTAATAGAGGATTTTTACTATTTATATCCTCAAACCATAGAAATCTCAAAAAGTTTCTATCATTTTCTGCAACCTGTATTTGCAGAAAAGCTTTTTCAATGTCACAAACAAAGGCAATTTTATGAAGGCGGAATTTTAAAATAATATCCAAAATATTAGGATTTAAATTGGGGCCTGCAAATAAACATTCATTTAAAGATTTTGCTTCCTTTTCTTTGGAAGAAGCATCAAACACTATTCTGACCTTTGTAGTGGACTTATCTGTTCTTATCACCGGTCTGTGGGGCATATAATATACACCAGTTTCATTTTTGTTTATTTTACACTCCTCTATTATACCCATTTTCTTTGTTCCTCAAGAATTTTTTCATATTCATTTTTAAGCCATTCATTTTTAGACAGTTTTGTTCTCAAACCCCAAAGTCTATTTTTGGCTATTTCTATATTCGATTTTAATTCATTTTTATTTTCCTTCCACAAAAATTGAATTTCATATCTTCCCTTAACAAAATTTAAATTTTCATTAAAAGAATTAATAATTTCTATATCTCTCTGTGACATAGAATCATTCTTACTGTCACATATTCCAAGTGATTCTAAATCCCAAAAACGCTGCAAATCAAAACTGTCAAATTTATTTACAGATACAAAATGCGAATTAATTACTTCTGTACTATTATTATTCAATTTCCCCACTACAGTATATCCGAAAATAGTATTAGCAACATATAAATTATCACCGATTTCTTCAATGATACCTCTCTGTATTTTCCAAAAATAATCAGCTCCTAGCAAAATATTAATTTTGGAATCACTTAATGAATTGTCTGCCAATTTCCAGTTTTTATTTTTAATATAACTTTCAATTTCTGGTTCGCCCCTTGGGCTTTTCAAGGGAGTCGCGGTTATTAAGTCTGTAGCTAATACTTCAACATGGATGAGCCGACGAGGATTTATTTTGCTACGCAGTTCAATATTAAAAACCTCGAATTCCTCTTCTTTACCTTTATGGCAAAAACAGTTAGCTTTTCTGTTCTTACACGGGTTAATTTTAATTCGTGGGCCAATTCTTTAGTAATAAAACTTTTTTCACTTCCGGAATCCAATAAGAGTCTGACAGTTTTTGATCTAGAATTAGATTGTGCTATGACGCAACATGTTTGCAGTAACGCTGCCTGATTACTGTTTTTCAAATGTGAATTCGATACTATAGTGTTCTCTACTACTTCTGGTTTCAAGTTTTTTGAAAAACAAAATAATTTGTTATGATCTGTTGCTTTACATTTTTCGCAAGGCTGCGATTTCACCCTGCACTGTGAGGACAGATGAGATTTTAGAAAACATTTATAACACCTGCCATCCTTCTTTAATTTTAACCTTTTCTCAACATCAGTTAAATTAGTACATTCAAGAGAATGATGATCATAATTCTTGCAAAATATGCATACATTTTTTACACCTACATTCAATGAATTCATTTTATTTGAAAATTTTCTGTCATTAATTTCGGCTTTATTTTTATTTACAATTACCGAAGCATTTTTATAATTAATCATACTAAGTGATTTTTCACGTGATTCAAGTTCTATTTTAAGAAAATTAATTAAGTCTGTCACATCAGACTCATCCTTCCTTTTATCACTTTGCCTGTAATATTCAACTACTAGATCGTTTGGCAATAATTTTAATAAAATTGGATTCAGTAAATGACCATATTGGCCTTTTGTCACCCCTAAATTAGATAAACTGCGAATATTTACTTCACAAGCGTCATAAAACTTTCGCAAAGCAGTTATATTTGATGAACTTTTTACGCCTTCTAAGTTTATCAATTTATTCATGTGAGCATTAATGATAATATCCTTTTGCCCAAAACGTGACTTCAACATTTCTATGCAATTATCATAATTTTGTTCCGTAAGTGAAAACCCTTCAATAACATTGTACGCTTTGTCAGTTAAAAGCGTTTTCAAGTAAGTGAATTTTTCAATCTTTGTAAGATTTTCATTTAAATGGATTGAATTTTCGAAACAATCGAAAAATTCGTTCCATTTTTCTATTTGTCCACCAAATTTTGGTAAGGACATTTTCGGCAATCTCACTGCCGAACCAGCTTTTGTTTGGGTTTCACTGACAGAACAGTTTGAACTACTTTCATCTTTATTATTACATAATCTTTTTAATCTTAGTTTGATTTTGCATTTGGCAGAAATTATTTGCTCGCCGTATTTATCGCTGGTCGCGATATCTTTTTCATACTCTTTAATATCTACTATTAAATTTTCAATTTCATTATTTAAATTTTTTAATGCAATTTCTCTTTCACCTATCATTTCCTGGATTTCGATGATTTCGTCTGATTTTGTATTTTCTAGATCATCCAATAATAAATTCTCTAATTTATTTATTAATTTAGTTACATTTGAGCGTTCCGTAGAACGCTTAGCTTTTAACTTTTCAATATTCATAGCGAGCAAATAATCAAACAAAATAATTCAAATAATTCAAATTTCTAATTTCATTTAATCAATGTTATAAATAGTAGTTAAATTTTGCTTACCTGGTTCCATATCCAGGCAGCTATCCAATAACGAATCCGGAATTCCAGTCATTATTATTTTTCAGTTTCGTTTTCACAATAAATTATCCAAGCTTTCAAATCCAAATCCAGATAAATTAATATCTAAAGGTAATTTCACTTTCAAGGGATTTCACTTATTCCGAGTTTCGTTCACCATGAAAAAAAATATTATATTGCGCCATGAAAGAATTTGTACCATGAAAAAATGCAGAATTATATAATCATAAAAACACTTCAATATCAATAAATCTGTAATTCAAGTTTTCTATTTCAGTCACAAAGTTTACGCCGGTTGGGAGAGCTTATGTTCTTTATTAGAAATTAAACACACAATAAATCACTATTTGCAGTATACTTTGAAGAATTCACAATTATAAATTAATTCAGTAATTATTTAGGATAACATTGTTTCTCCATAAAAGGAGCCAAGAATCAAGATATGTAAATAATAACTTTTCATGTTCAAGAGAAAAGAAAAATACTTCCTGTTTTTGACAGGCCGAAAACTAAACTAGAAAAAAAAGTAACATTCTCAAAGAGAGAAAAAATCACCTCTCATTTGGCAAAGAGCCAACTACGAGTCGGGGGGCTGGCGAAACGAAACCAAAAGCTACGTTCAAACATGCTCCGCCCCCATGAACGAAGGTTCATAAAAATATTCTACAAGTACAATAACAACATTAGTGTTGTTACAGGTTTTCATTTTCTTGGTCTTCAACTGCAAATAGATAAGAAAAAAAAAAAAAAGATTAATATACATATGAAACATTGTAACTAGATGATTAACATAAATGGATTAAAAACAGGAACATAAAAAAAAAATAAATAAATAAAATAAAATAAAATAAAAATTTCAAAGTTCAAAATGGCAGAGGAGATAGTTTGGCGATCGGACGCTTCAACTCTCCATAAATAGTTTTCAGTAGAACAACACGAATCTTGCCATCTGCTCCAGGAAATAATTTGATTATGCGTCCCAGTTTCCACTTCAAAGGGGGCTGATTATCATCTTTTATTAAAACCAAATCGTCTTTCTTGAAATTTGGTTTATTTATTAACCATTTTGATCGCCTTTGCAAGTCTGATAGGTAATCTGAAGACCATCTGTTCCAGAAACTTTGAAAAATTTTTTGTAGAAGTTTCCATCTTTCTAGCGGGGTTAGGTTAACTGAAGAATAGTCAGGTTCTGGTATTGAAGTCAAGGCAGTGCCTATGATAAAATGTCCTGGAGTTAGAGCATTTAAGTCACTTGGATCATTCGAGAGCGCAACAAGAGGTCTGGAGTTCAAGCACGATTCAATTTGAGTAATCAAAGTAAGGAACTGTTCATAAGTTAATATTTGTTCGCCAATAGTTCTTTTTAAATGACCTTTCATCTGTTTTATTCCAGCCTCCCAAAGTCCTCCAAATTGGGGGCCGATGGGGGATTGAAATTCCATTTGATTGTTTCTTTGGACAAATATCTGTGGATCTTTTCGTCAGAAGAGATCAAGGACATCATTTTTTTCATTTCGTTGTCGGCACCTACAAAGTTCGTTCCTCTGTCTGAAAACAATTCTTCAGGTTTTCCTCGTCGAGCAACAAACCTCTTCAAGGATGCGAGGAATGTTTCAGAGGTGAGATCACTGAGTATTTCCAAATGAATTGCTTTTGTGGAAAAACAGATATATAAACAAATATAAATTTTATAAGATCTAACACCTCGGCCCTTACGAGGTTTGATGAGAAAGGGGCCTGCAAGGTCAACCCCGACTTTCGAAAACACTCGCGATGGCACTACACGAGCAGCTGGAAGATCACCCATCAGTTGAGAGGCTAAGTTCGATGTGGTTCTAAAACACTTCATACAGTTCCGCAGATTCCTTTTCACGGCGTCTCTTGCATTAATTATCCAATATTGTTGTCGCAGGACTGAAATTGTTAACTGAGTTCCACTGTGAAGATGTTTTTCATGAAAGTACTTTATAATTAAATCTGTAATGTGATGCGTTTTAGGAAGTATCATTTGGTGTTTTTGACTCTCAGGTAGGTTTGCGTGTCTTAATCTTCCACCAACACGAAGAATTTCATTTTTGTCTAGAAAAGGGTTTAAAGAAAGGAGTTTGTTACTAGCATTCAGGTTTCTTCCAGATTTTAAAGTCTTTATTTCCTCTCCAAATTCATGTCTTTGAACCAACTTCACAATAATTTTAGTTGCCTCATCAAGTTCTTGTATAGTTAAAAAGCCAGTATTTCGCTCAGATCGACATTTAGTATTTTTTATAAATCTAAGACACCAGGCTGTAACACGTCTTAATTTAGACCAAGATGAAAACTTATATAATAATTCAAATTCATTATTGCCATGAGTTAAAGAGCAAACAGTAGTTTTCCGTTGTTCTCTCAAAATCTCTTCTTCAGGTATTTTGACTTCATTTTCCGGTAGTGGTGTCGGTAAGTGCTCTTCTTTCAACCAGATTGGTCCCTTTAACCATTCTTCATTCTTCAACAATTCAGTTGCTGTGCAACCACGAGATAGCACATCAGTGGGATTTTTAACCCCTGGACAAAATCTCCACTGAGATGGGGCTACTAATCGTTGAATTTCACGCACTCTGTTCTCTACAAAGGGCTTCCAGTTACTAGCACTTCCTTTGACCCAATAAAGGATAATTTGGGAATCACAGAAGCATAGTATGTTTTGGACGGGAATTGAGAATAGCTGCCCAAGATAATGAGCTAATCGAGCAGCTGTTAAGGCTCCCATCAATTCAAGTCGAGGCAAAGTAAGTTTTTTGAGAGGAGCTACTCTTGTCTTTGACATAATAAATGAAGTTTCACGGGAACAAGGATCACGAAAATAAGCTACTGTACCATATCCCTTCAAACTGGCATCGCAGAAAACACAAATTTGTATAGTTTCAGGAGTTAATTTTTCAAAATTCGTAAAATATTTTCTAGGCACTTCAAAACTTTCTAAATCCTGTATTTCACTATGCCATTTCTTAAATTTTTGTGTTAAAGCATCAGGTAAAGCAGAATCCCAATCAACACCCTGCTCCCATAATTCTTGCATTAGAAATTTAACTCTTATTATAAAAGGAGAAATAAACCCTACAGGGTCATACACCTTTGCTACAGTTTGTAAAACAATTCTCTTAGTGATAATTTCATTATCAAACCCTTCTAACAGAGATTGAATGTCTATTCTTAACGTGTCATTATTAGTTGACCACATTATTCCCAATACCTTAGAGATATTTCCCTCATTTATTTCTTCATCAACGTTTATTCCATGTTTTTCCCACAATTTGCTTAATTCGTAAGAATTACTTTTACATTTTCTTAATGTCATATTGGCATCTTTAAGTATTTTCACAGCACCAGACGATAAAATAAATGCTTCATTTACAGAATTAGCGCCATGAAAGAGATCATCAACATATAAGGAAGTATCAAGCATATTAACTACTTTCTCAAACAAGTTCTTATAGCCCTTTATGTGATGTTTAATGGTAGCTGAGAGCAAAAAGGGTGATGTTGTAACACCAAAAGTTACACGAGTCATGCGGAAAACCTTTAATAGAGGATTTTTACTATTTATATCCTCAAACCATAGAAATCTCAAAAAGTTTCTATCATTTTCTGCAACCTGTATTTGCAGAAAAGCTTTTTCAATGTCACAAACAAAGGCAATTTTATGAAGGCGGAATTTTAAAATAATATCCAAAATATTAGGATTTAAATTGGGGCCTGCAAATAAACATTCATTTAAAGATTTTGCTTCCTTTTCTTTGGAAGAAGCATCAAACACTATTCTGACCTTTGTAGTGGACTTATCTGTTCTTATCACCGGTCTGTGGGGCATATAATATACACCAGTTTCATTTTTGTTTATTTTACACTCCTCTATTATACCCATTTTCTTTTGTTCCTCAAGAATTTTTTCATATTCATTTTTAAGCCATTCATTTTTAGACAGTTTTGTTCTCAAACCCCAAAGTCTATTTTTGGCTATTTCTATATTCGATTTTAATTCATTTTTATTTTCCTTCCACAAAAATTGAATTTCATATCTTCCCTTAACAAAATTTAAATTTTCATTAAAAGAATTAATAATTTCTATATCTCTCTGTGACATAGAATCATTCTTACTGTCACATATTCCAAGTGATTCTAAATCCCAAAAACGCTGCAAATCAAAACTGTCAAATTTATTTACAGATATAAAATGCGAATTAATTACTTCTGTACTATTATTATTCAATTTCCCCACTACAGTATATCCGAAAATAGTATTAGCAACATATAAATTATCACCGATTTCTTCAATGATACCTCTCTGTATTTTCCTAAAATAATCAGCTCCTAGCAAAATATTAATTTTGGAATCACTTAATGAATTGTCTGCCAATTTCCAGTTTTTATTTTTAATATAACTTTCAATTTCTGGTTCGCCCCTTGGGCTTTTCAAGGGAGTCGCGGTTATTAAGTCTGTAGCTAATACTTCAACATGGATGAGCCGACGAGGATTTATTTTGCTACGCAGTTCAATATTAAAAACCTCGAATTCCTCTTCTTTACCTTTATTTATACCAAAGGCAAAAACAGTTAGCTTTTCTGTTCTTACACGGGTTAATCTTAATTCGTGGGCCAATTCTTTAGTAATAAAACTTTTTTCACTTCCGGAATCCAATAAGAGTCTGACAGTTTTTGATCTAGAATTAGATTGTGCTATGACGCAACATGTTTGCAGTAACGCTGCCTGATTACTGTTTTTCAAATGTGAATTCGATACTATAGTGTTCTCTACTACTTCTGGTTTCAAGTTTTTTGAAAAACAAAATAATTTGTTATGATCTGTTGCTTTACATTTTTCGCAAGGCTGCGATTTCACCCTGCACTGTGAGGACAGATGAGATTTTAGAAAACATTTATAACACCTGCCATCCTTCTTTAATTTTAACCTTTTCTCAACATCAGTTAAATTAGTACATTCAAGAGAATGATGATCATAATTCTTGCAAAATATGCATACATTTTTTACACCTACATTCAATGAATTCATTTTATTTGAAAATTTTCTGTCATTAATTTCGGCTTTATTTTTATTTACAATTACCGAAGCATTTTTATAATTAATCATACTAAGTGATTTTTCACGTGATTCAAGTTCTATTTTAAGAAAATTAATTAAGTCTGTCACATCAGACTCATCCTTCCTTTTATCACTTTGCCTGTAATATTCAACTACTAGATCGTTTGGCAATAATTTTAATAAAATTGGATTCAGTAAATGACCATATTGGCCTTTTGTCACCCCTAAATTAGATAAACTGCGAATATTTACTTCACAAGCGTCATAAAACTTTCGCAAAGCAGTTATATTTGATGAACTTTTTACGCCTTCTAAGTTTATCAATTTATTCATGTGAGCATTAATGATAATATCCTTTTGCCCAAAACGTGACTTCAACATTTCTATGCAATTATCATAATTTTGTTCCGTAAGTGAAAACCCTTCAATAACATTGTACGCTTTGTCAGTTAAAAGCGTTTTCAAGTAAGTGAATTTTTCAATCTTTGTAAGATTTTCATTTAAATGGATTGAATTTTCGAAACAATCGAAAAATTCGTTCCATTTTTCTATTTGTCCACCAAATTTTGGTAAGGACATTTTCGGCAATCTCACTGCCGAACCAGCTTTTGTTTGGGTTTCACTGACAGAACAGTTTGAACTACTTTCATCTTTATTATTACATAATCTTTTTAATCTTAGTTTGATTTTGCATTTGGCAGAAATTATTTGCTCGCCGTATTTATCGCTGGTCGCGATATCTTTTTCATACTCTTTAATATCTACTATTAAATTTTCAATTTCATTATTTAAATTTTTTAATGCAATTTCTCTTTCACCTATCATTTCCTGGATTTCGATGATTTCGTCTGATTTTGTATTTTCTAGATCATCCAATAATAAATTCTCTAATTTATTTATTAATTTAGTTACATTTGAGCGTTCCGTAGAACGCTTAGCTTTTAACTTTTCAATATTCATAGCGAGCAAATAATCAAACAAAATAATTCAAATAATTCAAATTTCTAATTTCATTTAATCAATGTTATAAATAGTAGTTAAATTTTGCTTACCTGGTTCCATATCCAGGCAGCTATCCAATAACGAATCCGGAATTCCAGTCATTATTATTTTTCAGTTTCGTTTTCACAATAAATTATCCAAGCTTTCAAATCCAAATCCAGATAAATTAATATCTAAAGGTAATTTCACTTTCAAGGGATTTCACTTATTCCGAGTTTCGTTCACCATGAAAAAAAATATTATATTGCGCCATGAAAGAATTTGTACCATGAAAAAATGCAGAATTATATAATCATAAAAACACTTCAATATCAATAAATCTGTAATTCAAGTTTTCTATTTCAGTCACAAAGTTTACGCCGGTTGGGAGAGCTTATGTTCTTTATTAGAAATTAAACACACAATAAATCACTATTTGCAGTATACTTTGAAGAATTCACAATTATAAATTAATTCAGTAATTATTTAGGATAACATTGTTTCTCCATAAAAGGAGCCAAGAATCAAGATATGTAAATAATAACTTTTCATGTTCAAGAGAAAAGAAAAATACTTCCTGTTTTTGACAGGCCGAAAACTAAACTAGAAAAAAAAGTAACATTCTCAAAGAGAGAAAAAATCACCTCTCATTTGGCAAAGAGCCAACTACGAGTCGGGGGGCTGGCGAAACGAAACCAAAAGCTACGTTCAAACATGCTCCGCCCCCATGAACGAAGGTTCATAAAAATATTCTACAAGTACAATAACAACATTAGTGTTGTTACAGGTTTTCATTTTCTTGGTCTTCAACTGCAAATAGATAAGAAAAAAAAAAAAAAAAGATTAATATACATATGAAACATTGTAACTAGATGATTAACATAAATGGATTAAAAACAGGAACATAAAAAAAAAATAAATAAATAAAATAAAATAAAATAAAAATTTCAAAGTTCAAAATGGCAGAGGAGATAGTTTGGCGATCGGACGCTTCAACTCTCCATAAATAGTTTTCAGTAGAACAACACGAATCTTGCCATCTGCTCCAGGAAATAATTTGATTATGCGTCCCAGTTTCCACTTCAAAGGGGGCTGATTATCATCTTTTATTAAAACCAAATCGTCTTTCTTGAAATTTGGTTTATTTATTAACCATTTTGATCGCCTTTGCAAGTCTGATAGGTAATCTGAAGACCATCTGTTCCAGAAACTTTGAAAAATTTTTTGTAGAAGTTTCCATCTTTCTAGCGGGGTTAGGTTAACTGAAGAATAGTCAGGTTCTGGTATTGAAGTCAAGGCAGTGCCTATGATAAAATGTCCTGGAGTTAGAGCATTTAAGTCACTTGGATCATTCGAGAGCGCAACAAGAGGTCTGGAGTTCAAGCACGATTCAATTTGAGTAATCAAAGTAAGGAACTGTTCATAAGTTAATATTTGTTCGCCAATAGTTCTTTTTAAATGACCCTTCATCTGTTTTATTCCAGCCTCCCAAAGTCCTCCAAATTGGGGGCCGATGGGGGATTGAAATTCCATTTGATTGTTTCTTTGGACAAATATCTGTGGATCTTTTCGTCAGAAGAGATCAAGGACATCATTTTTTTCATTTCGTTGTCGGCACCTACAAAGTTCGTTCCTCTGTCTGAAAACAATTCTTCAGGTTTTCCTCGTCGAGCAACAAACCTCTTCAAGGATGCGAGGAATGTTTCAGAGGTGAGATCACTGAGTATTTCCAAATGAATTGCTTTTGTGGAAAAACAGATATATAAACAAATATAAATTTTATAATATCTAACACCTCGGCCCTTACGAGGTTTGATGAGAAAGGGGCCTGCAAGGTCAACCCCGACTTTCGAAAACACTCGCGATGGCACTACACGAGCAGCTGGAAGATCACCCATCAGTTGAGAGGCTAAGTTCGATGTGGTTCTAAAACACTTCATACAGTTCCGCAGATTCCTTTTCACGGCGTCTCTTGCATTAATTATCCAATATTGTTGTCGCAGGACTGAAATTGTTAACTGAGTTCCACTGTGAAGATGTTTTTCATGAAAGTACTTTATAATTAAATCTGTAATGTGATGCGTTTTAGGAAGTATCATTTGGTGTTTTTGACTCTCAGGTAGGTTTGCGTGTCTTAATCTTCCACCAACACGAAGAATTTCATTTTTGTCTAGAAAAGGGTTTAAAGAAAGGAGTTTGTTACTAGCATTCAGGTTTCTTCCAGATTTTAAAGTCTTTATTTCCTCTCCAAATTCATGTCTTTGAACCAACTTCACAATAATTTTAGTTGCCTCATCAAGTTCTTGTATAGTTAAAAAGCCAGTATTTCGCTCAGATCGACATTTAGTATTTTTTATAAATCTAAGACACTAGGCTGTAACACGTCTTAATTTAGACCAAGATGAAAACTTATATAATAATTCAAATTCATTATTGCCATGAGTTAAAGAGCAAACAGTAGTTTTCCGTTGTTCTCTCAAAATCTCTTCTTCAGGTATTTTGACTTCATTTTCCGGTAGTGGTGTCGGTAAGTGCTCTTCTTTCAACCAGATTGGTCCCTTTAACCATTCTTCATTCTTCAACAATTCAGTTGCTGTGCAACCACGAGATAGCACATCAGCGGGATTTTTAACCCCTGGACAAAATCTCCACTGAGATGGGGCTACTAATCGTTGAATTTCACGCACTCTGTTCTCTACAAAGGGCTTCCAGTTACTAGCACTTCCTTTGACCCAATAAAGGGTAATTTGGGAATCACAGAAGCATAGTATGTTTTGGACGGGAATTGAGAATAGCTGCCCAAGATAATGAGCTAATCGAGCAGCTGTTAAGGCTCCTATCAACTCAAGTCGAGGCAAAGTAAGTTTTTTGAGAGGAGCTACTCTTGTCTTTGACATAATAAATGAAGTTTCACGGGAACAAGGATCAAGAAAATAAGCTACTGTACCATATCCCTTCAAACTGGCATCGCAGAAAACACAAATTTGTATAGTTTCAGGAGTTAATTTTTCAAAATTCGTAAAATATTTTCTAGGCACTTCAAAACTTTCTAAATCCTGTATTTCACTATGCCATTTCTTAAATTTTTGTGTTAAAGCATCAGGTAAAGCAGAATCCCAATCAACACCCTGCTCCCATAATTCTTGCATTAGAAATTTAACTCTTATTATAAAAGGGGAAATAAACCCTACAGGGTCATACACCTTTGCTACAGTTTGTAAAACAATTCTCTTAGTGATAATTTCATTATCAAACCCTTCTAACAGAGATTGAATGTCTATTCTTAACGTGTCATTATTAGTTGACCACATTATTCCCAATACCTTAGAGATATTTCCCTCATTTATTTCTTCATCAACGTTTATTCCATGTTTTTCCCACAATTTGCTTAATTCGTAAGAATTACTTTTACATTTTCTTAATGTCATATTGGCATCTTTAAGTATTTTCACAGCACCAGACGATAAAATAAATGCTTCATTTACAGAATTAGCGCCATGAAAGAGATCATCAACATATAAGGAAGTATCAAGCATATTAACTACTTTCTCAAACAAGTTCTTATAGCCCTTTATGTGATGTTTAATGGTAGCTGAGAGCAAAAAGGGTGATGTTGTAACACCAAAAGTTACACGAGTCATGCGGAAAACCTTTAATAGAGGATTTTTACTATTTATATCCTCAAACCATAGAAATCTCAAAAAGTTTCTTTCATTTTCTGCAACCTGTATTTGCAGAAAAGCTTTTTCAATGTCACAAACAAAGGCAATTTTATGAAGGCGGAATTTTAAAATAATATCCAAAATATTAGGATTTAAATTGGGGCCTGCAAATAAACATTCATTTAAAGATTTTGCTTCCTTTTCTTTGGAAGAAGCATCAAACACTATTCTGACCTTTGTAGTGGACTTATCTGTTCTTATCACCGGTCTGTGGGGCATATAATATACACCAGTTTCATTTTTGTTTATTTTACACTTCTCTATTATACCCATTTTCTTTTGTTCCTCAAGAATTTTTTCATATTCATTTTTAAGCCATTCATTTTTAGACAGTTTTGTTCTCAAACCCCAAAGTCTATTTTTGGCTATTTCTATATTCGATTTTAATTCATTTTTATTTTCCTTCCACAAAAATTGAATTTCATATCTTCCCTTAACAAAATTTAAATTTTCATTAAAAGAATTAATAATTTCTATATCTCTCTGTGACATAGAATCATTCTTACTGTCACATATTCCAAGTGATTCTAAATCCCAAAAACGCTGCAAATCAAAACTGTCAAATTTATTTACAGATATAAAATGCGAATTAATTACTTCTGTACTATTATTATTCAATTTCCCCACTACAGTATATCCGAAAATAGTATTAGCAACATATAAATTATCACCGATTTCTTCAATGATACCTCTCTGTATTTTCCAAAAATAATCAGCTCCTAGCAAAATATTAATTTTGGAATCACTTAATGAATTGTCTGCCAATTTCCAGTTTTTATTTTTAATATAACTTTCAATTTCTGGTTCGCCCCTTGGGCTTTTCAAGGGAGTCGCGGTTATTAAGTCTGTAGCTAATACTTCAACATGGATGAGCCGACGAGGATTTATTTTGCTACGCAGTTCAATATTAAAAACCTCGAATTCCTCTTCTTTACCTTTATTTATACCAAAGGCAAAAACAGTTAGCTTTTCTGTTCTTACACGGGTTAATCTTAATTCGTGGGCCAATTCTTTAGTAATAAAACTTTTTTCACTTCCGGAATCCAATAAGAGTCTGACAGTTTTTGATCTAGAATTAGATTGTGCTATGACGCAACATGTTTGCAGTAACGCTGCCTGATTACTGTTTTTCAAATGTGAATTCGATACTATAGTGTTCTCTACTACTTCTGGTTTCAAGTTTTTTGAAAAACAAAATAATTTGTTATGATCTGTTGCTTTACATTTTTCGCAAGGCTGCGATTTCACCCTGCACTGTGAGGACAGATGAGATTTTAGAAAACATTTATAACACCTGCCATCCTTCTTTAATTTTAACCTTTTCTCAACATCAGTTAAATTAGTACATTCAAGAGAATGATGATCATAATTCTTGCAAAATATGCATACATTTTTTACACCTACATTCAATGAATTCATTTTATTTGAAAATTTTCTGTCATTAATTTCGGCTTTATTTTTATTTACAATTACCGAAGCATTTTTATAATTAATCATACTAAGTGATTTTTCACGTGATTCAAGTTCTATTTTAAGAAAATTAATTAAGTCTGTCACATCAGACTCATCCTTCCTTTTATCACTTTGCCTGTAATATTCAACTACTAGATCGTTTGGCAATAATTTTAATAAAATTGGATTCAGTAAATGACCATATTGGCCTTTTGTCACCCCTAAATTAGATAAACTGCGAATATTTACTTCACAAGCGTCATAAAACTTTCGCAAAGCAGTTATATTTGATGAACTTTTTACGCCTTCTAAGTTTATCAATTTATTCATGTGAGCATTAATGATAATATCCTTTTGCCCAAAACGTGACTTCAACATTTCTATGCAATTATCATAATTTTGTTCCGTAAGTGAAAACCCTTCAATAACATTGTACGCTTTGTCAGTTAAAAGCGTTTTCAAGTAAGTGAATTTTTCAATCTTTGTAAGATTTTCATTTAAATGGATTGAATTTTCGAAACAATCGAAAAATTCGTTCCATTTTTCTATTTGTCCACCAAATTTTGGTAAGGACATTTTCGGCAATCTCACTGCCGAACCAGCTTTTGTTTGGGTTTCACTGACAGAACAGTTTGAACTACTTTCATCTTTATTATTACATAATCTTTTTAATCTTAGTTTGATTTTGCATTTGGCAGAAATTATTTGCTCGCCGTATTTATCGCTGGTCGCGATATCTTTTTCATACTCTTTAATATCTACTATTAAATTTTCAATTTCATTATTTAAATTTTTTAATGCAATTTCTCTTTCACCTATCATTTCCTGGATTTCGATGATTTCGTCTGATTTTGTATTTTCTAGATCATCCAATAATAAATTCTCTAATTTATTTATTAATTTAGTTACATTTGAGCGTTCCGTAGAACGCTTAGCTTTTAACTTTTCAATATTCATAGCGAGCAAATAATCAAACAAAATAATTCAAATAATTCAAATTTCTAATTTCATTTAATCAATGTTATAAATAGTAGTTAAATTTTGCTTACCTGGTTCCATATCCAGGCAGCTATCCAATAACGAATCCGGAATTCCAGTCATTATTATTTTTCAGTTTCGTTTTCACAATAAATTATCCAAGCTTTCAAATCCAAATCCAGATAAATTAATATCTAAAGGTAATTTCACTTTCAAGGGATTTCACTTATTCCGAGTTTCGTTCACCATGAAAAAAAATATTATATTGCGCCATGAAAGAATTTGTACCATGAAAAAATGCAGAATTATATAATCATAAAAACACTTCAATATCAATAAATCTGTAATTCAAGTTTTCTATTTCAGTCACAAAGTTTACGCCGGTTGGGAGAGCTTATGTTCTTTATTAGAAATTAAACACACAATAAATCACTATTTGCAGTATACTTTGAAGAATTCACAATTATAAATTAATTCAGTAATTATTTAGGATAACATTGTTTCTCCATAAAAGGAGCCAAGAATCAAGATATGTAAATAATAACTTTTCATGTTCAAGAGAAAAGAAAAATACTTCCTGTTTTTGACAGGCCGAAAACTAAACTAGAAAAAAAAGTAACATTCTCAAAGAGAGAAAAAATCACCTCTCATTTGGCAAAGAGCCAACTACGAGTCGGGGGGCTGGCGAAACGAAACCAAAAGCTACGTTCAAACACATAGGGTAATCTTTTTGTATGAAATTTGGTACATGTATTAATGATTTAAATACTTGTACCAAATCATAGCTTGGTACAAGATTATGTATCAAATAATCTAATAGCCTTCTATTTGTAAGGAATTAATAAAAGGCTGCTATTATGAAAATATATAAATATATATATATGTAGAGAGATAGATATAGACAGAGATATACAGTGGAAAGTTGGAGGGGGGCGGTAGCCCCTGTTAGAAATGTATCTGTTTATGTAGCGAGTCGTCATATATATATATATAAAGAGATGCATGTTAGGACTCACCTGAAGAGAAAAAAAGCGAAACACTTGTATTAGATTAGGGAGAAAACCAATGTTACTGATGTCATTTTTAGAAGTAAGTTAAAATGGAGCTGGGGTGGGCACTTTTTCAGAAGAAAGGATGATAGATGGATCACCAGTCCTATTTTGGATACCACGATACAACAAAACACCGAGAAAGGCACCAATGTGTCGTTGGAGAGATAAAATTGTGAAGTTTGGAAGAATAGAATGGAGAAGAATTGCAGAAAACAGGGCAGATTGGAATCATCTAGAAGAGGCCTTCATCCTGCAGTGGACTGATAAAGGTTGAAATTGATGATGTCAATGATATATGTAATATGGAATAAATAAATATTATCAATGATCTATTGAATAATGAGTGATGAAAATAGGACGTTGAGGCTTCTGATCTGCAGATCAACTAGTTACAATATTTTACTTTTTTTAGCACTTTTTTTCAGGAATATGATTTTAGCACAAGTGGGAAAGTTAATTTAAAATTTATTCAACAAATCACAATATTACCAGAAATATATTGCACACAGCTACAAACCAGCATCATAAATGTAATCTCAGTTCCTTCAAATTGGAATCAATTTTCCAAATTGATGTTCAAAGTTTACTTTCAGAACATTTGATATTTTCATGACCTATCTTAAAAAGTGGATGCATACCTATCTTAATAAGTGGTGTTATTAGCAACATTTTCAGATTACCCCTGAAAAGTTGAAACGAACTTCTTTTTAAATGATATTTTTAGCACATGGCCCACGGTCTATAGTTATCTATCTGAAAAATCACTTCTGAATTCTGCACATTTATGAACTCTCCTGCTTGTTTTTAAAAAAGTTTCTTGACGAAGAAATGTTTTTCAGAAAGTTGTCAAAACATCTAATTTTACGTTAAATTGAAAATGCTCTCATTTCCTTGCTTATTAACTTAGAAAGTTCGTTTTTATCTCAAATTAAAGCTCTCGTTGATACAAATATTTTACTCTTTGTTTCATTTTCCAGCGATATTTGTTTCTTCCAATATTTAAAACTTTACGGAAAAAAAAGTTTGCCGATTTAAGATGGAGAAGTTGGTTTCTGTATAATAAGCATTTAACGATTTTGGGTTATTTCTGGCGATTTTATTATTGGCGCGTTCTGCTTTGTGTTAGGGGTATTTATTTATTTATTTATTTATTTTTTTACTTTCTTCTATATGTAATATAGAGAAAGTATTGGATTCGCGAAAATTTTCGACCTCCGTTTTTTGACGGATCTACACGTTTTGGGATGTCCTGAACACGAATTGATAGTTTTTAGAAAATGTCTGTCTGTGTGTCTGTCTGTCTGTCTGTCTGTGTGTCTGTCTGTCTGTCTGTCTGTGTGTCTGTATCATTTTTTTGTGGACGCTGTATCTCACGAACATATGAATGAAATTTAACCAAACTTGGTATTTAGTTGCACCCTGACATGAACTGGTGCCCATTAGATTTGGGGATCAATAGCTCAACAGGTGGCGCTGTAATCGCATTTTATGCAAATTTTTAACATGGCAGCATAGGACAAAATTCCGTATAAATGGGCATAATGAGAGTTATTTTAAACTTGTGATTGTAAAATGAATTTGAATTATTGATGATAGTAGTAGTTAACTAGGAAAAAAAATTGTGCATGGGGGGGCATCGGTTCCCCCCCTGGGGGGGAAGTACCCCCCCGGGGAGTTAAATTTTGAAGATGGGTATCATTCGAAAGATCTCGCCAATACCTTTAAAACGAATGGTTGAACCATAAATCTGTGATAATTTAAAACAAAGTTATCGATTTTTTTTACTTTTAACAAAAAAAAAAACTTAGAAAAATAATCGTATTTTTTTTTTTTTTTTTTTTTTTTTTAACGAAATTTTACCAAACTTGGTATTTAATTGGTCCCCGACATAAACTGTTGCTGATTATATTTGGGGATCAATAGCTCAACAGGTGGCGCTGTGATAGCATTTTATCTAAATTTTTAACATGGCAGCATAGGACAAAAATTCGTATAAATGTGCATAATAAGAGTTATTTTACACTTGTGTTTGTAAAATTAATATGAATTATTGATAATAGTAGTACGTAACTAGGAAAAAAATTTTGTGCATGGGGGGGTAAATTTTGAAGATGGGTATCATTCGAAAGGTCTCGTCAATACCTTTAAAACGAATGGTTGAACTATAAATCTGTGATAATTTAAAACAAAGTTATCGATTTTTTTTACTTTTAACCAAAAAAAAAAAAAAAAAAAAAACTTAGAAAAAAAATTCTATTTTTTTTTTTTTTTTTTTTTAATATTGTTAGTGATTGAATATGTATTAATTTTCACAAAAAAAAAAAAAAAAAGGAAAAAGAAATCTTTTTTTTTTTTAAATATTGTTACTGATTGAATATGTATAGGAAAATATAGAAGAAAGTCTTGTGGTGGCCACAACATACTAGTTTGAGCTTGGCTTGGCAAAACGACCGTTTCTGCTTGATAAAACTATACCCAAATATGGGGATTAAAATCGGGAGATAGTTTTCCTTAATGTTTAAAATTAAACCAATTAATGTTTAAAATCGCTTGCGTATAGTAATAAATTCATTAAAAAAATAATAATCAGTAGTCGATTTCAGTTAATTGAAATGCATTATATGGTTTTGGTTAAATATATGTCTTCAAATTAGAGCTGCGTAAATCACAAAATAAAAAAAATAAAAATGAAATTAGATCTTAATAAAATTAGAATATATACATATATATATATATATATATATATATATATATATATATAACTCTCCTAAATCAAATCCTTTTTTACTTGCGTTTGTTTTGAACAGTATAAACTTTCAATTTACCACTCATTCACTCAAATTTCTGAGATTTTAATGGTTGTTTTCTTTCAGAATAAAGAATATGTAGTCGAGAGTAAAGTGATGCTACATTATACAAATTACCTACTGTGTCTATCACGGAGTAATAAGACAGGAGAAGAACGTAACGCTGAAATTTTGTGATGTTGTTTTATAATGTTTACAGATGGCGCCAGCGTACAATACTTCCTTCTCTCCAGCTTCCGCAATGTTATTCAATGGGGAAATGTTTCGTTTAAATTATTTTTTAAAAAATAATATCAAGCTGAAAAAAGTTCGATTGAAAGCAAATTTCATTAAATAGAGTATTCTAACCAACATGTTTTTTTTAAGAGCCATTTTATACTAATTTTACTTTGAAAGCGAGCTTTTAAAAAATGACGATCCTTATGAACCGAAGCTAGCTAAAACAGACGATTGGGAGGAAGGAGAATGGATGACATTTTGTAAAGAAAAAAAAAAACTTACTTTAGGTGCAGAAAACACGAACCCGGACATTATTTCTTTCCTAGGGCTTTATTTTTTTTTTCTTATCACTTTCATAGCCTGTTTTACAACTAGGAACGAAGCATTTATTTGAAACATCTGAATTATGCAGTTTTAAGAACTTACAAAAAAATTAAATTGCTTAAAATAAAAAATTTTAAATGTACTCAAGCAAAATTCTATTGAAAACAACACTATATCCGCGCCGAGGTAGGGAGTAATGACAAGTGGCGCCCTCAATATTTACCAATAATTTACATCACAGTTTCGTAGCTTTCTCCCATTGGACCTTCAACTCCTATTAACATTACTCCGTGGTGTCTATGATTTTATTTGATTTTCAAGAAATTGCCACATTTAACAACTTTCTACTTTTAAGTATTTTTTTAATGTAAAAGAATACATGTGTAAAAGGTGAAAATGAGGGAAAATGCATAAAAAATAAAAGCATTTTTAAATACCTTCTTGACATCGTAAGAAAATAATTTTTTGTATTCTGCACATCTGGCTAACCATACCTTTCGAATGATACCATTTTCAACCCTCTACTCCCATAATTAATATGTTAAAAGTGTACCAGCCTATTAATATATATATATATTGACAAAATAAGCCTTATAACAGGAGTGGATCGAGACAGCACACAATAAGTTAATGCTGTTAACTAATCACGTACAATAATTATACAGTAAATACAAACAATTAATGTATTCTATAGAACATTGTTGCAACGAAATGACTGAAGAAAAATATAAACTACGTTTGGTTTGGATATATACCGTTATAAATGCACCCTATACAAAACAAAACTATACTATACAACTCATATTCAAAATAATAGAAGAATTGAGAAAAAAAGTAATATGAAAGAAATTATTTTTTATTTATTTATTTTTGATACTAAGTAAATGCAATTAAATTTCTTATAAATTAAATCTGGAATGTTTAGATAAGATTTTAACATTTACAAAATATAAAATACAATAAATTAGGTGTACAATGGCTTTCTGAAACACATCAAAATATTAGAACAAAATTTAGATTGATTCAAAATATTAGAATATTTTATTTTACGCAAAAATATTACCTTATGAATATGAAGTAAATGGTAGTTAATATTTTGTAGCATCCCCTTTAGCTTTAATAACAGCGTACAATCGATCTTGCATACTATATACAAGGTGTTTACGAACATTTCTATCAATATTAGCCCAGATAGACTTTATACGTGCCATTAACTCAGTTTTACTTGAAAGAAGATTTTCTTGGAGTTTTTTCTTCATTATACCCTATAAGTTTTCAATGGGATTAATGTCTGGTGAGTTTGGTGGCCAAGGAAGTACCTTAATGTTGCGTTGGCGGAAGCAATTCTTAGTTGACACCGAGGTATGCGGTGACGCAAAATTTTGTTGAAAGATGAAATCATCTTCAAATAAATCTTCTGATGATGGAATCATGTAAAATTTCAAAATTTCTTGATATATCAGAGAGTTAACCTTTTTGTAGACGATGCATAACTTTCCAGGTCCTTCTGCGCTCCTGCAACCCCAAACATTGATTACCATATGAAACACAAAACATACTTTCATCACTAAATAATATTTTTTTCCGATCTTCTTCGCTCCATGAACATCTTGATTTACATCAATTCAATCTTACACGAATTTGTTTTGCAGTCATGAGAGGTTTTGTTTTCGGTACACGAGATTCAAACTTAAATTTATGGAGACGTCTTAATGTTGTCGATGTAGAAACTTCAACCCCCCTCTTCTTTCCATTTTCGGTGCAAGAATCGCACACTTTTAAAACGGTTTTTCTTAACTATACACTTCAGTTTCCTGTCATCTCTAGCAGATGTTTTTGGTTTTCGGCCGCCATTTCGGTGATTATTTTGAAATTTTCCAGTTTTTGAATATTGAGTTAGTATTTTACTAACGCTTGATTGCGAACAATGTAAATAATTCGCTATATAACATTGATTTTTACCGTGCCGATACAAATCAACCATACGAAGTTTAACACTCTGACTGCTCAATTTGTAGACCGAAATCGCTTCAAAAATTGTGTATTTTTTTTCCTTGTATATTTTAAATCTATATATATTGGAGAATCGAAATATGCATTTTTTCTTTCTAGAAAAGATTTTTTATATAGATTTTTATCATAAGAAACTAAGCTGTCAGAAAAACCAATTTCAGATGTTACACCGCTCTGCAAAAAAAGAAGGAAAAAAAATCGAAATCTGATACTATTTTTGCTGATTAATATGTAAAATGACCTCCTGAATACGAATATGACTCCCATTTTGCCCAGTCTCCCACCGTTTTCTAGATACACCACCCCCTACCTCAATTTCTTTCCCTATTCGATAATTTTATGACCATGGATTTGATTTGAAGAATGAAAATTAATTAATTTAACACCTACAATATATATATATAAAGTTTTAAAAATAACATGAATAATAGATTAAAAAAATATAAGATATGTAATGCATAATTTCAGTTGCAAATACCCCCCCCCCCCACCAAAATTTTTTTTTTCCTTTGTCACAAATGTCAATGTTTTAGAATTTTCCAACTCTGTAGATAGATAGAGTAGATAAGATATCTACTCTGTCTTAGACTGCGAAGATATTTAACGGCTAAAATAACGCCCCTCCCCCTCCTAAAAATCAAATTTATACTCATAAAAATCACCGAAAAATGATAAAAGTAGGGGAGAGGGCATGCCTAAAAAACGGTGTGTGATAGGGCAAAATGGGCGTCATGTTCGGATTCAGGAGGCCATTTTACATATCAATATGCTGAAATGGTGTAGGAGGCAATTTTCATGCCAAGCAGTGTTATCAGAAATAACAATAATAATAATAATAATAATAATAAATTTCAATTGAATTAGTTAATTTCTATTTATTACATAAGATACTTTCTTCCACCATTTGCAAACGAAATTCCAAAAGCTTTATATTTTGTGTTGGGTTTTACTTTTTGTAAAGTACATAGGCATTCCACAACGATTGATATAAAAACTGCCCGAAATTTTTGATATAATACTTCCCTTGTTGTTTTTGGAGCGTGGAGTAGTAGGACATTTCTTGGTCGCATAAATCGGCGCCACCCAATGTATTATTATAGTCACAAACGACAACTGGTTTCATAACAGTCTTGTTAGATTTGCATGTCACCAAATAAGAGTTTGCATCATGAATAGTACTCATAAGGTAGACACTATTCTTGTCCTGCCACTTCAGGGTCATAACTTTACCTCTTTGATAAGCAACAATTTCACCTTTGGGGACTTTCTCTTTGGAAAAATTGACAAGGAGGTCTTTTCTGGTTTTATTCACTGTCCCATAAGTGTCCTTCTTTTCTGTAACTAAGATATCTGCAAGCTGTGGAGATATATCAAAATTATCTACAGTGACACAAAAACCTTTTCCCAGGAATAGATCCATCTAATCAAGTGTAAAACAATTTTGGTAGAAATTGGATAGTGGCAGTGTTTCGGATTATACACTGTTCCATCACCTGTGTATATGAGAAAATCTGAAATGTATCCACTTTCTGCTTCACAAAAAACGAAAAACTTCAAGCCAAATCTTGCTCTTTTTTTTGGCAATAAACATTTTCCAGTTGAGCCTGCCTTTGAACCACATCAAACTCTCATCTAAACTAAGATTTTCCCCTGGTATATAGACTTCTAGAAATTTGCGTTCAAGATGTTCCATTAGGTCATAAATTTTATTCAATTTCGGCCATGGGTATCGGTATTTATCAAATTCCTCTTTATTGGCAAAATGAAGAAACTTCATAAGCAATAAAAACCTATTTCTTCCAATTACTTTTGCAAAAATCGGTGTGCATAATATTTGACGTTTAGATCAATAATGCTCTTGTTCTGGCTTCTTTATGACTTCTTGGAGTAACAAAACTGCCAAAAAAAATAGTCTTAGTTCTTCAATATTCGTTTCTGTCCATTTTTTCCTGCGTACTGTAAACGTAAAGGCCTTAAATTCAGTTACAAAAGTGTCCTATATGGATGGTCTTTTTTAAATGAAAAAAAAAGTCTTACTTTTTAAGACACCTTTTTGCATCTGAAATTAAGACATTGCAAGTGTCTTAAACCGCCGCCATGTTTTAGGCTTAAAAACACCGCCATGTTAGGCTTAAAAACACTACTGTTTTTAAATCTTTTTAATAAATAAATAAATAAATAAATAAATCTGGTGCGTGATTATGTTTTGCTGTTAAAAATACATTTTAGAATTGTTTAAAGCATTAATGAAATGTTTATATTAAAAAAAAAAAAAAAAAAGCCATTACCCTGCGTTGGGATTTGAACTCCCATTGTCTGTAGAAATCCAAACCTCGAGCCACAGATTATCATACAGATAGGACACTCCCGTATATTCTTCTGTAACCAAAATTTGACTGCAACGACCCTATTGTCAACGACTGTAAGTTTCTCGAGCTCTCCAGCTTACGCAATCTTATTTTTATTGTATCTATGTTCATATCGTAATATTAGTGCAACGTTAAACCCAACATCCAACCAACTAACCATTGTATTGATGTTTACGTTTGGCATTGGCAACTTTGTTATTGTTTACGAACTTGATTGTCGAAAGCAATTTATTTTAAGAAGCAAGTACTAAATATTAAGAAAAAAAATTTCGAAAATATACATAAACCAGAAATATTTTTTTCTTTTTAAAGCATTTTGTACTATTTAAACCAAGCAATGTTAAATATTTAAGATTTCATACCATACTGCTATTTCAGCATTACAATTTGTTATATTAATTTGTACACTTGAACACGAATGTGTTTGGCAAAATTTATTTTTAAAACATAATAAAAATTAGTTTTATTTCTTAGAAAATAACTGTGAATGTTATGATTTTGTGAATTTAAAAGTAGTAGAAAAAGTGAAGGAAAGAAAACTACACATACGTTTTCGTTTGGCAATTTTATTATTGTTTACAAACTTGATTGTCAAAAGCAATTTATTTTAAGAAGTGCTAAATATTAAGAAAATAAACTTTGAAAATATACATAAAATAAAAATATTTTTTTCATTTTAAAGCATTTTGTATTATTTAAACCAAGCAACGTTAAATATTTAATGATTTTATACTGCTATTTCAGAATTACAGTTTGTAATTTTAATTTGTACTTGAATATGAATATCTTTGACAAAGCATATTTTTAAACATTATAAAAATTAATTTTTATTTCTTAGAAGAATAGCTGTGAATGTTTTGAGGATAATTTTGTGAATTCAAAAACAATACAAAGTGAAAAAAATAAAAACTTCCCATACTAACCTGCTACTAACTACTCGCGAAATAGAAAAACAAT
Source organism: Salticus scenicus (assembly GCA_963930645.1). NCBI lineage: Eukaryota > Metazoa > Arthropoda > Arachnida > Araneae > Salticidae > Salticus > Salticus scenicus. The sequence continues at coordinate 173,774,258 of OZ005654.1, forward strand.
TTTCGATCAAAGATGCTATTCATGTAGTTCCCCTCTGTTGACACTAAGTGGTGCTACTATATTTCCGGTTCGCATTTTAGCTTCACTGTCCTATCTGTATGATAATCTGTACCTCGAGCTAAGCACTGTCGGAGTCAAGCATTTACCAATCACACCACCGTCGAATACAACATTAGGAGTTTTTATGACAAAATATACTTCAGTATTCGCGAAACAAATCGCAGTCTTATGTTTTATTTCTAATTTTTTGCTATAAAACCATTGATAGTATTGATCTTAAGGTTAATAATTATTGTTATCTTAAATTTCGTATCTAGAAGTACAGAACTTTTTCATAATGCATAATAAGTATGTAAAGGTTGCAGCCCTCGATGATAACGATTTCTTTCCTTAAAGTGATATTTAAATAAAAACGAACTATAATCATGAATACAAGAAAATTTGTTGCTTTACATTTAGATGCAGGTAAATACGTGAAAGAAAAAAGTTTTTGAATGAATAATTATAAGAAGAAAGAAAGAAAAAAGTTATGCACAAATTATTCATGATTGTTCACTTATAAACTCGCTTTCTCATACTTGCTACGTCCGTCTTCACTATTTTTCTTTTAATATATAAAAGCTTTAAAGACAAAGATTTTTTTTTTTTTTTTTTTTTTTACGAAATAAGCTTTGTATGTAAATATGCTGTTTATGAATTATGTTAAAGATAACAGCATGCAAATATCATTCACATCTCTAGAGTATTATTCCATAAAATTTTATTTCATAAAGCTACCATAGTTTAAGTAGCTTAACTGTTTATTATATAAAATAATAATATATTTATTGAATGTGGAAAGAAGTAGGATAAATAAGCATATTTTCTTAAATTAGATTCCATATGAAAAAATTTCTAAGTAATGTAAGTATCTGAATTTTTAAAGTGTCTGAAATTTCAAACGCGTTTTGCTGTCTGAAAATTCGCGTATTTACGTGTTTCAGACATTTTTATGTCTAAATTGATATTTCAGACATATTTCTGTCTTAAATTAAGATATCTATAATGTTTAACCTATATTTTAAGACATTTACGCGTCTTAAATGCCGTTTCAGTTGTTTTTATGTCTTACTTTAAGACCCTTTTATTTGCTGTGGGATCTCTCTTTACGAACTGTTTTATGGATATATTGTTCAGCGTATCTATTAATCTATTTGTTTCTTGAACTATCATTCGTAATATTTAATTATAAAAAAAAAAGTTCAAAATAATTCAATATACTTGCATTGTTAGCTATATTCACAGTAATTTTCGGTTTTCTACGAAAAGAAAATGGAGGAGGAGGAGGAAGAGTGTCCATATTCTTCTTATCAATTTTGCACCACTGCCTAACTCTTTGCAAGTTTATTGAATCGTGATCAGATTCAGCGCTATCTGAGGAGCAGTCCGAAAAATCTATATCAGTGTCAAAACTAAACTCACTTTCAGAACAGATAAATCATCAATCGCTGAACTTTTCTAGCAGCCGTTTCTGATTAGGAAAAGGCGGCAAACACAGTGAAGTTAGAGCGGTAAATACTAAGGCTCCTATATATACGAGCTGGCACATCAGACATTTTGTTGCCTTAGGGTTGCCACGTGTACCCAGCGCGTTTCTCTGATAAACAAACGACAGATATATTTTTTTATCATCTTACGTTACTTTAAAGTAACTTGTTTTATTATATTTCATAATTTTAGCTAAGTAAACTATAATATGGAAGTTTGTTTAGCGAGAAACTGCTATAATCATTCAAGAAGTAAATATAAAATGTTCCCAGACCTTCTATTAATGTGTATTTGAGTTTTGGCGACATTTTGTGAAAGAAACAGAAACCGCCCTAACAACGCATCTTACCCTAGTACATCCATAGGATATCCTCAGGATAAAATGACATCCTGAGAATGTACTGTGAAAAAAATGTGTTTTTAGGAATATTATTGTTGCTTATTGATCTTATCTTGACCGGATTAGCATCACATCAAGATTTCTTAAAATCATTAGGGAAGCGATAAGGACGCCAAGCTGGAATACTGTCCTCTTCGGAGGCAAAAAAATGGCGGTGATGCGTCGGCCTATTATTTTATTTAGGGGCTCTAGTAAATACCAAGTACCTTCAAATGACGCAATTTAGTGGACGACTAACGACATTTGTTGGTCAAAACCTAAATTAAACATCTAATACTGTATATAATTTATTTCACTGGTTAAACGGTGAAAAGGCGGGATGCGCTCCTCAACCAAGGAAGAAAAACACATACCCGCGAAAATCGCGGGATGAGGAAATTTTGCTACATTTGAGCATAGATATAGTAATACATGTAAATTTATCATCCCCATGTTATCGTGCAAAGATTTTTGATGCCGAAAAAAAAAGCTTTGGAATCAGCCATTAAGTGGTATTGAAAAAAAAAAAAAAAAAAAAAGAAAAATGAATTTGAAACTGTATCTGGAGTTTTTCATTCACCTTTAGTAAATAAATTATTCATAAATTCTATTTGCTAAAATATTCGTGTGTATTCCCGTGTGTATTCACTCGGGGAAAGACGGCCATGCCATATTTTGGTAAAATCGCCGTCTTTTCCCAAGTGAAAAGGAATCACTTTTTTTCCCCAATGATCAACCTATATATTATTACTATATCTATGAATTTGAGTTGCCCGTGGAAATCGTGAGATGAGCAGTCAGAGGGTTAACAGATTCAGGAATATCACTCACACGACGCATTTTAAGACGAAAAAGCAAACAAACTGCAAAAAGAATACTGATTTTAAATAAAATCGTCTGAATTTAATCAATAATACCACCAGTTATGAATTGGTGATAATTAAAGGAGAATTAATGTGAAATATTCTAATATTTTGACTTTTCAAAATCATTTTTTTCTCAATTTACCTTTTCAAAAATGATATTAATTTTAAGATAATAAATAAGTTTAATCAACAATAAGTTCTTAATAAAAATATCGTTTGAATATTTGCATTAAAAGACATTAAATTACCAAATGATATTTTCAGTTTGTAAAAAAATGTAATTATCCGCGTTTGTAATGATCGACAGATGGCGCTTTTCCCGCTCTTGTTGTTAGTAAATATTACAGCCACGTGTACCTATTTTTGTTCTTTTTGTTATTCTACTTAATATTCGTACTATAATTTCTCCTCCATTACATCATGGAAAATTGATTGCTTTTGGAAAAAAATATTTCAGTTTATTCAAAGTTCGATCGAAAGTAGATATTTAACTGAAGCTGAACAAATATTAGTTTCAAATCATCTGATTAATTCTTTACTTCCATTAGCCGAAGCAACTGAAATTTTAAATTTGTCATTTGGAAATAAATGGAAGCTTAATTCTGGATTTCTTGGTCCTTTGGAGTTACACTGGAGCACACAACAGTATGTGTTATCTTTTTTACCGGATTTATTCATTTTTATTCAATAAATATATGTGAAACTAAACATCGGCTAGCAATGGCGGCTTGATGGAATTCGAATTAAAGCATGTTTATTGTAATTTCCCCTTAGCCCATCAGAGGGCGAGCATTTCATTACAATCGCGGATTCTAATATTTTGAATATGAGCTGTACATAAAAACACGTATACATAACAAATTCTTGAAGTTATATTTAATACAAGAATAGTGTTTATTTAAAAGATTATGTATTTGCGCAACCTTTTTAATTTGACATCTAGAGTTATCAGTTCTGTTGAAGTAATGTTCTAATGTCCCTGCGGTATATCTTTTAACATAAATTTTTGAAAAGTTACATTTAGTACTAATGAAAGGCATAGCATTACCCACGAAACCACAAGTCTGAATCAAGCTTAATCTAAAAAGATAGCATGGGAAATTTCTATGTCCAGTTATAAAATACAGTAATACTTGATTTTTAATTTAAAAATCCATTGAAACATTAGAATAAATATCATAAGTCCACCTGCCAGTATCTGATAAGTTCCAGTGAACCTGTCAGTCACTAAGTGAATTATACAATAAAATTCTTTTCATGTAAGACATGGATAGAGGAACAATATGAGATTGACCAAAAAGAGCCGCAGATTTAGCCAATGAGTCTGCCAATTCATTGCCAAATAGTCCTATTAATCATTGCCAACTAATCCCAACTATTAAGAGAGCAAAATATAATATGAAACAATATTATGTACAATACATCTGTCATATATATTTTCGTATTACGTTTTTGATCGCCAAATACAAATAACGCCAAGGACGACAGAGTTTTGATATTTAAAATTAAATTTTTGTCAATTTGGCAGCAAAATAACTCAATCTAACACATGTCCACGATAACTAATTTTTATTTATACCCAAATATGGGGATTAAAATCGGAAAATAAATTTTCCTTAATTTTTAATAATTTTTTGCGAAAAATCCAATGGATAATTAACATAAGAGATCTTATGTTTGGCCCCACGGACGGTCAATGACGTCACACTTCGCTTGTGTATTATATCTGTTGCTTGCATGCGCCCCACGATTTTCTTTTTTAAAGGGAGAATCTTATATGGGGTATATATCTGAAAAAACTATTTTATACTTTTTAGTCCATTTTAAAAACATGGCATACTAATAAATAAATAAATAAACCAAATTGGTACTTACGTATTATCGCAACCAGGCCAAAATTCGCATAAATCGCCAAATTTGGCAACCCTACGTGTTATACGTGGTTTTTCGTAAAGAAATTATTTTGCTTACTGGTTAGATTGAATGCCGTGAAATACTTTAACTAATACTAATAACTTAACTAATAATAATAATAACTTAATAATAATAATAATAATAACTAATAATAATAATATACTTATAATAATAATAATAATAATAATAATAACTTAATAATAATAATAACCAATAATAATAATAACTTAATTAATACTAATAACTTAACTTTCTTACTCAAACTTACAAATCGCGCCAACTTGGTTGCGATAATACGTAAGAACCATAAAATTATAATAATTACTTATATTTTTATCCGCGTTTGTAATGATCGATAGATGGCGCTTTTTCAGGTTCTGCTGTTAGTAAATAAAATGGCCACGTGTATTAATATTTGTTCTATATGTGTTACTACTTAATATTCATGCTATAATTTCTCAGCCATTACATCATGGAAAATTGATTACTTTTGGAAAAAATATTTCAGTTTATTCAACGTTCGATCGGAAGTAGATTTTTAACTGAAGCTGAACAAATATTAGTTTCAAATCATCTGATTAATTTTTTACTTCCATTAGCCGAAGCAACTGAAATTTTAAATATGTCATTTGGAAATAAATGGAAGCTTAATTCTGGATTTTTTTATTCTTGGAGTTACACTGTGGCACACAACAGTATAAGTGTTATCTTTTTTACCGGATTTATTCATTTTTATTCAATAAATATATGTTAAACTAAATATCGGCCAGCAATGGCGTCTAAATGAATTCGAAAGCTATGCATGTTAATTGTAATTTCACCTTAGCCCACCAGAGGGAGAGCATTTCATTACAATCACGGATTCTTTATTTTATTTTATTTTTTAATATCATTTTTTTTATCTAAACGCAGACGATATACCGTCGTAGTTCAAAAACGATATTTCATCGATACTTCTTAAGTTTTCTAAGGCAAACTTTATTTTTTCTTTTTAATTGGATACAGATACAACTGTAGAATTTCAACTTTTTTTTTTTCTACAGAGAGTACTTATACAAACGATGGATTCTTCAGCCTGTTTAATTTGTTCCTTTAAGGGACCCGGGTTGCATCGTTTTCCTAGAGATAAAAAAAGGTAATAACATATTTATTGTATAATTCCTTTTTATCTATAAAACTGCATTAAGTTTTCATGGCGTATAATAGTTAGTTTACAAATTCAATTTTCCTAAAGTTTTAATTTTATTTATTATCACAACAAATGAATTACATGCACAAAAGATCTTTCTCCAAACTAATTATTAAGAATGAATATTCTATACAAAGTTTTATTATAATTTGTATTGTCTAAATATTACTCAACGACATATTTATGTAAACTTACAAGGCTTTTTTACAGTTTACATTTTATATACTAATTATAAATAATAAGTTTCCAGATTTTATTTTGTTTTTTATTATTAGACTAGCAAGCTTTGCCCACTTCGCTGTTCACTACATTTTTTTTTTTTTTTTTTTTTTTTTTTTTTAATATATAATATTTAAAACGTTTAAATAAATACATTTCAATTGGCGACTCTTTTCAGCAAATAAAAACTGTAGCCAAATACTGAGATATACAGCCGTTAATGAAATGTAAATGACATTTAATTATTTCAATTTCATCATGTTAGTTTGAAACACTGTTAATTAAAAACAAACTGAATATGCACTCATATTAGGGAACAACTTTAGTATAGGACCCCTTGGCGAAATTTGAAATTTTTACCGCAATAGCTGGCACGTTTTTGCCGTCGCCAAGGTCTTTACTCACATAGTTGCGACAACCTTTTCAATTCATCGTCAACCCCCCCCCCCTTTACAAAGAAAAAAAAAAGTCTCCAAGGGGATTCTATATTAAAGCTGTACTCAAAATACTTTGGAAACGATAAAATCAAACAGTTGCACTTCGGGAGTGCCGACAGAAGTGAAAACGTGAACAATTACGTGTGTATTTCTTGAATCGTCAGGAAATATTTTATTGTGTAGGAAATACTTTTAAATAAAGTGTTTTTTTATTCATTAATATAAACTACTACTGCAAAAATTATATTACAATTTTATTTAATGCGCTAACTGCAATAGAGACGGTGTCCGGAGATGAGAGAAGTCGTGTAGAACCGCACCAGATTGTAAAAACGTGAGAAAAATGGCGGCTTTGGTCTTTCTCACGGTTTTGTGAGGTCTAACTGCAATAGAGACAGTGTCCGGAGATGAGAGAAGTCGTGTAGAGCCGCACCAGATTGTAAAAACGTGAGAAAAATTGCGGCTTTCGCCATTCTCACGGTTTTGTGAGGTCTAACTGCAACGTTTCCGGCTGCAATCTTTAAGAGACAGTGTCCGGGATGAGAGAAGTCGTGTAGAGCCGCACCAGATTTTAAAACAATATACAGTATATAATTATTAACACTTCACATTAGCAAGTTAATTGTATGATACATTATTTGTATCATACAACGATGGAAAGCGTTTGCTGACGATGACGCGAATTCAATGATTTTTGTTCACCCAAAATTTTTCACTCCAAATGGAAAACGTTAGCTGACGATGACGGGAGTTCAATTATTTTTGTTCACCCAAAAGTGCTCAACGCGCCTAAAGAAGTTTTCACTTCAAAAAAAAAAAAAAAAAAAAAAAAAAAAAATGCAAGACAATTTGAATAACTGAAATAAAATTTTAAAAGTAAATAAATAAAAATAAAATTTTTAAAGCTATTATGACATCAATTTTATCAGAAATTTTTGATGGAACAAGTTCAATTTTTATTTATTTACTAGCAGGCTTTGCCCGCTTCGCTGGACACTATATTTAAATGATTTCTTTGTAACTGAATATATTTCGATTGGCGACTATTTTCGTCACAGCTTTAGTATGGGACCTCCTTGGCAATATCAAACATTTTTTGAACTTCTCGAATCTGTACAACAAAACTATTATTAAAACAAATATTTTCGAAAATAGTCCCATAGCTGGTGTTAATTCTTCGAATATTCTGGAAACAGTTGAAGCTGTTACTCGTACAGTATAAGTCATTATTCGATGAATGTTCTGGGACAGTCCAAAAAATAGTCACTTGTTCCACAGGAGTAAAGCAAATAACATCAACTACACCAGAGCAAAATTTTTCGCTCACTCACGAAAAATGTCCAGTCGCTTAGAGCTCAATCCCTAAAGTGCAATGACTCAGAATAGGTCTCTGAATAACTGTGGATCGCAGTGACTACATACTCTTTCGCAAAAATCAACTCACACCTACTTATAACTTTTGGCGATGGGGCTTGGAGATGACTCCATCGAGAATCCCTTGGTAAGCTCAAGGTCTACGTTCCCGTATGTCGGAGACCTTCGAAACATCGGGAACCCTAAACTATCATTTTTCACCAAATTTGGTCGCCCACTCGCCAAGTTTGTCTCCAAGACTATGATTTCTATTAAACATATCTTTATTTAGTTATTTAAATATTAATTTAAATTAATCAAATATTTCTGCCCGACAGCGTGCAAGTGCAGTCACACACATTTATCTGTATGTTAAATTAGCGTAGTGATTGGTATATAAAAAAATAAATAAATAACTAAACATTATCGTGCTACACAACTTTATTGAATCTCTCTCTTGGCGGCTTTTGAATTTTTGTCGCCATATTAGCGATTTTTTTTTTTTTTTTTTTTTTTGTATAATTTCTTGCATAAAAATAGAAAGCGTTTTATCGGACACCTTTTCGCTAACATATAAGAACCCTTCATATTCTGTTTATTTTATTAATGGTTTTTAGGTTTAAAATAGTGCTTGATGAAGTAAATTTTCTATTTTTAAAACTGCACTTTTTTTTTCTATAAAATTATCTACTCAGATAAAAATAGATCATTTATGTGACTACTATTTCAGTTTATTTTTTTCGTTTTGTAATATTTTATAAATTTTACATTTTTCTTGAACTACCTAGATAAAAATCGCTGTTGCTAAATTAAACCTCTTTTATATTTTTCTTGAACTACCTAGATTAAAATCGCTGTTGCTAAATTAAACCTCTTGACGAAAAATGTTCGGTGTATTTCAACGCAACAATTTAAAAAATCACCCAGGAGGATCTATAAATAAAACTGATTTTAGTACAACACATATTAGCATCGTAAACTATATTAGCACTTTATCAATGTGTAAAAGAAATTTTAAATTAAAAATGACGTCAATTTTTGTGAGGCATAATTTATTTATTTTTTTTATTTTTTATTGATCACGTTAAGAAAAACGTATTTATTTTCCTGTTGGAAAAAACAATAAACTCGTATTTTTTTTTTTTTTTTGCAACAATTAAATTATGGTTAAAATTTAAATGGCTAATTTTTTGCTATTATTAGCTTACAAAATTGCTATTTTATGCATAAAAATAACAAAGAAAAGTTTTTTTTTCGGAATAAAAGGCAGCCAACTTTCTAAGTTAGGGTATAAGCTATCTTCATAACAAATTTTATCGAAATCCGTCGAGCAGTTTTAGCGTGAAACTCAGTCAAATAAATTCACGGACATTCACATTTATCTATATATATAAAAGAAAACTTCCTGAGTGAGTGAGTGAGGGGGTGATCCATCATCGCCCAGACCCCCTAGACCTAGAAGCATGAAATTTCGTGACAATGTTCTTTCTATGACGTAGGCATCCACTAAGAAGTGATTTTACAAAATTCGCCCCCAAGGGGGGGAGGGGGGCAAAACGTGATTTCACAAAATCCTTCATATCTCAAACAAAAAAACAGATATCCGTAAAATTTTTGCTTTAAAATATAGCTAATACAAATGTCTAAAAACCGATTTCTGGAATTTTCCAAATTCGGTCCCCAAGGGGGGCGGGGGGGGGGGCAAAACGTGATTTCACATGCGTAAAACGTGATTTCGCATAATCCTATATATCTGAAACAAAAAAAAATAGATATACGTGAAATTTTTGCCCTAAAATATAGCTAATGCAAATATCTAAAAACCGATTTCTGGAATTTTAGAAATTCAGCCCCCAGGTGAGGCAGCAGGGGGGGGGGGGAGGGGCTAAGGGGCAAAAACAAATAGAAATACAGTTAGGGCGTTCAAAATTGGTACAGATAGGTTTTAGAGGCCTGGAAGTCGAATGAGGATATTTTCGATTGTGTAGAGTTATTAGGAGGGACATGAAGAGGGTAGGGGAGAGGGGGGGGGGGTCAAAAAATCAAAATAGAGTTAGATCGTTTATAATTGGTATATAGAGGTTTTCGATACGTACAAATCGATTACGGATATTTTCGAAGTTGTAAAATTATTAGGTGGGGCGGTAAGGGGGGTGGAGCGGTAAGGGAGGCTATGGGGCAAAAACAAATAGAAATGCAGTTAGGCCGTTCAAAATTTTTACAGATAGGTTTTCGAGGCCTGCAAGTCGAATGGGGATATTTTCGAAAGTGTAAAGTTATTAGGAGGGCCGGGAAGGTGGGGGGAGAGGGGGGCAAAAAAATAAAAATTGAGTTAGATCGTTCAAAATTGGTACATAGAGGTTTTCGATACGTACAAATCGATTGCGGATATTTTCGAAGTTGTAAAATTATTAGGTGGGGCGGGAAGGGGGGTGGAGCGGTGAGGGGGGCTATGGGCAAAAACAAATAGAAATACAGTTAGGCCGTTCAAAATTGATACAGATAGGTTTTAGAGGCGTGCAAGTCGAATGGGGATATTTTTGAAAGTGTAAAGTTATTAGGAGGGCCGGGAAGGTGGGGGGGAGGCGGAGGGGCAAAAAAAGTAAAATAGAGTTAGATCATTCAAAATTGGTACATAGATGTTTTCGATACCTACAAATCGATTGCGGATATTTTCGAATTTTTTAAATTATTGGGAGGGGCGGGAAGGGAGGGGGACGGAGGGGCCAAAAAATAAAAATAGAGATAGATAGTTCAAAATTGGTGCATAGTAGTTTTTGATGCCTACAAATCGATTGCGGATATTTTCGAATTTGTAAAATTATTAGGATAGACGGGAGGGGGGGCGAAGGGGGAAAATAATAGAAATAAGAGTTACAGCATTTTGGGAATTTTTTCCGAAGGCAGTGAGAACCCGGTGCGACATTTTTCCTAATCAGATTTTGTTTCTCTTTTCTTTTTACGTGATAAAAATGAATGCAATTTTGAGAATTCTGTAATTTGAGTGATTCATTTAAAAATAGGGACCAGAGAAACGGGCGTTGCCTGCTAGTAATATATATAAGATTTATTTAATTTGTGTGTTAAAAATGTTTCTTTTTAAGTTAAAAATGAAATTTATAAAACGTTTTATAGGAATTTTATTTGATTGGCATTAGTTTAAAATTACAACTCAAAGAAAAATGTCAGGAAAAGAACGAAAAGAAAAAAAAAAAAAAAAAAGAAAAAACATGGAGTGACTCCACTCGACTTTTCGAACACTGCGTAATTAACAGTTTTGTAGATAAAGTAAGGTAACAGGAGTTGTTAAATATACAAAAGAGAAAAAATTATAATAGGATGTTTGAGTGTTTTTCTCCACATTGTACATGATGTTTAATTTAACGCTACTGAACTTTGAGCCCATAGATCATTATGATAAAGGATTTTTCGTTGTGACTCTGTAAATCACCAAAATGCTTACAGTTAGTGCAACAGCGACTTATAATATTTATTTAAATTTTCAGCTCCATCGGATAAGTCATTTAGACACTATCTCACTTTAAAGTTTGAACCCATATGCCACAATGATAAAGACATTTGCATTTTGACCCTGAAAAAAGAATCATTAAGTGCTAGATTCTCTAACGTTCATAATGTTCGTGTGATGGTGACGTATAACACGTATATAAATTTTCAGTTCATTTGAATAAGGCGTTTAGTCGTTGTCGCACTTAAAATAATTTGAGCCTATAGACCATAATGATAAACGATTTTTATTTGTGTCCCTGTAAAACTCTGTAAATGCTACAGTCACCAAAATCTATACACTTTCTAAGATAGTGACATAAAACATATATATAAATTTTCAACTCAAACGGGTGAGGCATTTAGATGCTATCGCGCTTTAAATATTTTCACCCCATAGGCCATAATGATACGGAAATATTTGTTGTGTCCCTGTAAAAAAACTATAAGTGCTAGATTCACCAAAACCTATACAGATCGTGAAACTGTGACTTATAATATGTGTATAATTTTTTTGTTCAATTGAATAAGGTGTTTAGACGCTATCGCACTTTTTAAAATTTGGTCCCATAGGCCATAATGATAAAAAAAAATTTCTTTGTGTCCCTGTAAAACTAGTTGGCATAGGTGGTCTTTGCTCAGTTCCCCCTCATATTTATGTTCTCATAAATTTCTAGTGCGAGACATATTATAATCATGTTAAAAGAAAGGAATTTGACCAAAGTTTGATGCAGTTACAGAATGAAATCCCCGCCTAATAGACTATCCACCGTTCACTTCGATATATTTATCTTATTCTAATCTATTCATTTATTTTATCAGGGTCAATTCCGTTGTTTAGTTTTCATACAACTATTTCCAATGCAATAATCCTCAAAATTCATATTTGGATGAAAAATTTTCAATTTCGTTATGTTGATGAAATCGTAAATTACGAATGATTTACGAAATTTTCCTATTAGAATATTTGTATTTAATCATGTTCAAACCAATATCATAAACGTAATTTTGAAGTTGTTTAATGTATTTATGATCCTCAAAATAGAAGTTTATGCTCAATTTCGCCTTATTCTGACATGTTAAGTAAATCGTAAATTCCAAATAACTTACGAATTTTTTTAATTGAAAAATCATTGTCTATGATATATTCATGCCAGTATCCTAAATAACATTTCGAAAGTGGTTTGACATCTTTACGATAAAAATATCCCTCAAGATTGATGTTTATGTGGAATTTTGCTCTATTTTGCCATGTTAACAAATTCGTAAATTTTCAATAACTTACGAAATTTTTATATTGGAAAATTCATAGCCATTACTATCAATGCCAGTGTCCTAAATAATCTTTCAAAAGTAGTCTGACATCTTTACGATGAAAATATCTCTAAAAATTGACGTTTATGTGAAATTTTGCCCTATACTGCCATGTTAAGAAATTCGTAAATTTCCAATAACTTGCGAATTTTCTAAAGTAGCATAATTATAGTTACTGATGTTCATTCCGGCATCAAAACTAATATTTTAAAACTGGTCTGACATTTTTACAGTAAAAAGTTTCCATTTAATGCACGTTTAAGTGAAATTTTGTCCTATTCTCTCATGTTACGAAGGTCGTAAATTTTTTCTTTGTGTTCCTGTAAAAAAAAAAACTAAGTGCTAGATTCACCAAAATCTATACAGTTCATGACACTGTGACTTATAACATGTGTATGATTTTTTTGCTCAGTTTAATAAGGCGTTTAGATGCTACCGTACTTTTAAGGGGGTCCGGGGCCCATTTTAAAAAAATTTTTACTAATTAACCCACTGATTTGAAATTTTTTTTGGTAATTAACCATGCAATGACTACACAAAAAAACCACATAAAATTTTTCTCAAACTTTAAAAAAAATTTAAAATTTAAATTTTTTTAAAAAAAGTGAGGTATTTTAAAATCGATATAACTCAAAATATTATAAACGGAATTAAAAAAAAATTTCACGTAGTTGAAGAGAAATATATTATCTTTAATTTGTCTTCGGCATTAAAAAAAATTTTCTTAAAAAAAAAGATAAAAATTTTTTTAAAAAAAATTGACAAATTTTCAACGTAATTTTTTTTTAAAGTCGCATATTTTCAAAAATAATAATTTTTTTTAAATTTATCGAAGACAAATTAAAGTAAAATATTTGAAAATGCCAAGTTTAAAATTTAAAGGCTCTATCTTTATTGGTTTTTAAGTTATATCAATTTGAAAATGAAAAATGGTGAAAAAACGCATCATGGAGAAAAATGTATTTAAAGTTACAACAACATAATCACTGCTTATAAAATCTTTAAATACCTCTTAGAAACTCCCTGATGCATAAATAACACAATTTAGAACTCTATCCTTTAATTTTAGCTTAATTTTAGCTATTTTTACTATTTTTTTAATGTGCATTTGAATGTTTCCATAGACTCAAATAATGTTTTTCGAACCTGACGAGTCGTTATACGACTTAGCGAAGAATGATTTTTTTTAATTACTAATAAACTTTTTACTAATTAACCCACTGATTTGAAATTTTTTTTGGTAATTAACCATGCAATGACTAAACAAAAAACCACATAAAAATTTTCTCAAACTTTAAAAAAAATTTAAAATTTAAATTTTAAAAAAAAAAGTGAGGTATTTTAAAATTGATATAACTCAAAATATTATAAACGGAATTTAAAATTTTTTTCATGTAGTTGAAGAGAAATATATTATTTTTAATTTGTCTTCGGCATTAAAAAAAATTTTCTTAAAAAAAAAAAAGATAAAAATTTTTTAACAAAAAATTGACAAATTTTCAACGTAATTTTTTTTAGTCGCATATTTTCAAAAATAATAATTTTTTTTAAATTTACCAAAGACAAATTAAAGTAAAATATTTGAAAATGCCAAGTTTAAAATTTCAAGGCTCTATCTTTATTGGTTTTTGAGTTACAGTCAACTCCCGTTAATCCGCAAATACCTCTAATCCGCAATGGATTTTTTAATGTAAACAAACAAATTTACAGCTAAGATTCTGAACGAACTAGAAACTTTTCTCTTTTTTTAATTCAAATTTTAAATTAATCTTTGCTTTCGGAAATTAATCTGTAAATTTAAATTTTTTAAGGGTTTAAAATTGGGGAGAATTGCATGAGTTTTGTTTCAAAACATTCTATTTCTGAAAAAGAAATTGCATTTTTACACAATTAGCAAGCGAAAGTTTCTGAAAAAAAATTATATATATATATATATATATATATATTTCCAGTACTATTACATCAATGTTTAACAAATTTAAAAAGTAATCAATAAGGAATTTCCATTTCTGCACTTGAAATATAGTTTTTTTGTATTTTTTAACCAAATATGTATGCTTATATTTTATTGCTATACATTATTTGAGTATGCCTAAATTATTTAGCTTCATTATAATTGATAAGTTGAGTTAATATTGAAAAAATATTTTATTTTAAAACTTATTAGATATCTTTTCATTTTAATGTCTATTCATATATGATTAAATTAATCATAACTCACTCTAAATTTGGAAAAGAAAAATGTAAACAAAGAAAATAACCTGTAATCCGCAAAATCCTATAATCCGCACCTTTGGACAAAACTTTTGCGGATTAATGAGAGTTGACTGTATATCAATTTGAAAATGAAAAATGGTGAAAAAACGCATCATGGAAACTAAACCCTTGCTAAATGCATTTATCAACTTTTGATTTTTGAATAGCATGAATGCGAAAATTAAAATTGTTGAAAAGAAGCGGTATAGATAAAAACCCATTATAAATGAAAAAACAATATTAATATATGTTTAAATACCTCTTAAAAACCTCCAGATGCATAAGTAACGCCTTCCTTCAGCTTATTTTTTTGGTTGATTGTAATTTTTGCTAATTCAACTTTTTTTCTATAAGATTTAAAAGCTTCTGTTGACTTGAACAACGCCTTTCTAACATGGCGAGTCCTTATGCGTTTCAAGGAAGTTAAGGATGAATTGCCAGGTGATAAATGGCATGTTTTTAAGGCATTTATTAAAGATACCCTCATTCCATAATTGAAATCTGATATGCCCCTAGCTGCAGCAATATCTACTCGAGTTTTAGAAGTGTTAAACACTTTGGGGCAACGACTCCAAATCATGTTGTGCAAAGACTCGTTCCTATTTTGTGTTTCCCCTTTTGCACATTTTTGCAATAATACTTCTGAAGCCAATCTTTGAAAAATTGGCATCATTTTGGCAACAATTTCTTCTCTTAGAGGGGTTTTAACACTGGTTTTGTGTGCTGGAGGCTTTAGCTTCATCGAAATCGCACGATTATAAAAGCACCATGAATTTTCTCCAGGAGGACAGGTCGAATGCTTCGGCTTTTTATCTGTTGAACTGCAGTGCTGTAAGATGGCATAAATATCTTTTTTCATGGCAATTATGTTGCCTTTATTGCGTACTATCGAGTTACGATAATAGCGCGTAATATTTTTTATTGTGCTTTCTGACAAGCTTCCATGTTTTTTCCCTCCGAGTGTAACACCCTTTGCTTTCTCAACCTCAACAAGTTTACGCAGTGCAGCTCCCATTCTTTTGCCAACATGATTTATGCATTCTGTTTTAGTAATGAGAGTTTCTTTTCCGTATACATTCAAATCTTGCAGGTCTTTGAAAGTTTTCGAATCGCCATCTGCTATTAATTCTGTGTAGCGGAACCCAAGACTTTCGGAACGAAGCCACATCCGTTTTGCCATCTCGCTTTCCATTCCACCAGATGTTCCGTCGTAATTTTTATCACAAATTCGAGCATGTCCTTCATACCATATATGAAATTCCGGAGACTCTTTTCCAAGACTTTTTGCTGCCTGGATACAGTGGTAGCAGATTTTAGATAAAACTTCATAATCAATTACAAAACCAGAGAGGACATCAATCACACAACCAACTGCATAATTTGAAGTATGGCCGCGCTTATGCCATGTTGCATCATAGCTGACTGCAATATCTGAAATACATGTACTATTCGAACCAAGGTGAAATTGTTTTACTTTTTCTCGAATGCTTTTTAACTGTTCACATGTACTTTTTACGGTTGAAGAATGCAAATATTTTAAATGTTTAGTAAAAACTTTTGAATCCATACACGGTAAGTTCATGTTATAAGTTAACTTTTCTAATGCTGCGTGTCCTTTCCCCATCTCTGTAACTGCAACTACAGCTCTGCGGTTAATATCAAAAGAATTTTCGTTTCCTGAAACTTTATCTGAAGAACAAAATAAGAACTCAAAACTGCAATTTTTGCAAATAACTTTGAGATTTTGAGCAAATCCATTGCATTTACCAACCTGTACAATTAATGTTAGTTGATAACATTTTTGACAACAGCACTTTGATATTACTGATTGAAAAATAGCTTGTTTTATGATGATGTAATTTTCTTCCTGACCTTCCAAGTTATTTTTTACAGGCGAGGGCATTTTTCTTCCATCTAAACGCTTTATTATTTCCAGATTTACTTTTTCAGGGGATGAAACTGATGGATTGCTTCTCTTTTTTTTCATTGCTTCAGACTTCTGAAGAGCAGATTTTCGTTTCCTGCCCATATTACAAATGTTCTTTCAAAATTTCTCAAGAAAAAAAGATATAAAAACTTAAAATACACTCCGAATTAATTTCGAAATAAGTACAAAATTCCTTACTCTTGTAAACAAAGCATTATCAATATATTTGTATCGTATTCATATCATATCAAAACGAAATATAACTTTTGAACAAGCCAGAATCACAATAATCAAGCAATCACTTTAAAATAATAATAAATCAATGTAAAAAAGTGTATAATCAATAGTAATAAATCATGTCAATGGTAAAAAAAATATTTCAAAGTAAAAATCATTACGATAATCAAATCCCAGCACGTTGTAAACAAACCCACGCCGGCACTAAACTACGAAGTTATTTCACTTCACTTCTTCTCAAAGTAGAAGTAGAAGTGTATAAATTTAAAATATAAACATATGAAATTAATCAGCGTTCAATTTAATTAATAATTGAAATATATTTCTCGAAAAAATGCGGTTAAAAATGTTTGTTTATGTTTAGCGCGGCGTTTGTTTTCAAACAGAAGGTGGGTGTTACCATAGCAACAGCTCTTTGAAACTGGAGTTGGAAAAACAGCTCAAAGCAAAATAATTATATCTTCCGTTCTAATGAAGATAGAAACATGATCTAAACGGCATTTTAAGCAGAAAAGATCATAGAATTTTTTAATAATAAAAAAAAAAAATCGAATTTTTGAAGATTTTTGAGCCCTGGACCCCCTTAAGATTTTGGTCCCATAGCCATAATGATAAAGAATTTTTCTTTGTGTCCCTGTAAAAACTATAATAACTAGATTCTCCAAAATCAATAGGGTTCGTGCTATGGTGACTTACAACATACGTACCAACTTTCAGCTCATTCGAGCGAAGCGTTCAGACGCTAGCGTGTTCACTCACACACATACATACACACATACGTACATTATCGTAAAAATTATGAAAACGGACTCAAGGGATCTCAAAGCGTTTCGATAAAGCAAAATCTGAAATTCGTATTTTTGACATGATTGCAATATTTTCCTTACATATTGTTACGGAATTGTAAATAATTGTATTTATTTTTGTATAAATTCTTTCAAAGAGGCTTAGTTGGTGGATAAAATGTTAATTTTGTGCATTTCTAGTCTGTTTTAGCGTTTAAATAGCTAATTTTCCCTTAAAAACGTATTAAAAAGCTTGAATAAGGCAGGTAATGGATTTGTCGCCAAATTTGGCGACTTTTCCCCTCCTTGCCGACTTTTTTGGTGACGTTGGCGAGAAAATCCTTATTAACGATATTGTTATAATTTTTTCTCTACATTATTTTTATTAGCTTTTTAATTTTTAGAATTCTTGAAATCTTACTGATCGTATAGTGATATTTATTACTTTTATTAGTACAAAACGCCCATACAGTACTCATCAGATAGCCCGAAATAATTAATCTAGCATAAACCCAGATACCATAAAATCCCAGAATTAATTACCACACCCCTTAAAGTTCCAAAAATAAATAAATAAATAATTAATTAAATAAAACAGTTGGTGAATATACAAAACAACAAAATACCCAATCCTGATCAAAAGAATTTAAATAAAGATTTAAAATTTTTACTTTAAAAATTGAATTACTTCTAAAATCATTACTTCTAAGATTTAATAGCTAATTAATCAAAAATTTGTATAATCTGGAATTAATTCACAGGACAAACAAATCCTTTTCCTTGCTTTAAAATTTAAATTTACCTTTTCAAATTCAATTCCAAAGAAATTTATTAGAGGGACAAAACAGACCTTTTAATTTTTTTCTCAAAACCAATGTATTCCAGATTATACTTTAAGTATATTCACCACATTAACAAAAGGTAATAAATATGAAACATAAGGAAAAACATTCTACAGGTTAATTAACCCTAATTTTTTTTTTTTTTTAGCTCTTATGAGTACCATTAATTATCCGCGATTGTAATGAAATGCTCGCCCTCTGGTGGGCTAAGGTGAAATTATCACACCACTGCATATCCTCATATTATGCAATCGACTTTCCATGATGAAATGGCGGAGAAAGAATAATAATTACACGTGGCTGTTATATTTACTAACAACTGCAGTGTTCAGAGAGCGCCATCTATCGATCATTACAAACGCGGATTAACCCATCTCGAGGTGAAACAACAGTTTCAGATAAGGAAAATTTTATATTCATTTCTTTTAGTCCAAAAAAACTTTAAACGGCATTATTGCATAACAGGACTAGCTCAGTAATTTAAGTAGTAAAGGAGAAAAATCTAAATAAGCACAAAACACAAATGAAAATTAAACTTTAAATTGTGTAATTTATTTAAGACTAAATTGGTTATTTAATAAACTTTCTACAACAACAACCTTTCTTTCAGACAGACTTTGACAGAACTGAAATCTCATTTATATTAATACATAATTTCAATAGACAATATTAAAATGATATGATATACTTTTTTTTTTTTTTTTTTTTTTTTTTTTTTAGTTCACAGAAAGGGGAACCAACAAAGTCAACATTTTTTAAATCTCCTTAATTGAGAAAACTTTACAGTTGTTTAAGTTTTATAGAAAAATAAAATAAAATAGTTTACCTTCCTTTTTGGTAGAAACATAATAATAACCTCGGAATTCACAATAATATGTGAATATATCATTTTCAGGCACTGCCAGAAGGGTTCGGCTATCCCACAAATTTTTGACACCTAGAAAGGTGAGTAAAAGCTTTCCTTTGAATCATCAGAAGTAAAAACAACTACTTAGTAACAGGCGACTTACAAGCTGGGGGCTCAATACTTTGGTGCGGGGGTCATCACTGATTTAGAACAAGGTCCAGCATCTCATCTCATCTTTCTTCAGCAGGGTAATGGGCGGCGTTCAAACAGAAAATAATTTCTTCATTTTACAACAGGCAGCCCAGAACGAAGGCGAACGAGGCCATCCAAAAAGACGTACTTTCCCCTCTGCGGACACGAGTACTTCTCTTCCGAAACTTTAAGCCGAGAGTGATTTCGAAGACAACCAGCTGAGGCCAAGCCAAGCTCTGAGCATCATTCTAAGGGTCGAGATGGAGACTCAGTGTGTGTGTGAGTGAGAGAGGGCCCAAATGCCCCTCTCTCTTAAAAATCCCCAGAACAATCCAATTTTTCTATCCACCAGAAAAAAACAATTATTTTTTGAAAAACCAATCCTAACTCAGCTCACTACTGCATGAGTAACTACGCAGTCACTTGAAAAAAACCGTAACCAAAACATGATTCGTTGCCATTCGCCACAGCCGTAAAAAAAGACTCTGCTTCGTTACAAACAACCGAAACTATCACCCTGGTCCCACCTTAGTTAAAACTTTAAAACGCCCCATTTAAAAATTTCCCAAACCAAAATTCTCACGCCAACGGTCAGCTAACCTTGCAAGCCCCATTTCACCCCCCCCCCCCCCAGGTAAAGACAAATATTTTAATCTCCAAGGCATTTCCCTATTTCACTCCTCCGCTGCCGCTGCAACCGTGAAAAAAAAACAGCTGAGAGAAACACCTGCTGACCTTCGGGCCGGTCCCTCCCTACTCGATGCTTTGACACATCCCAGCCATCGAACTGTCAGAAAGAGGAAAAAGTAACATTCATTTCCTCTTAGAAACAAGATACACAAATATTTTCTCATGACTGAATGTAGGTGAGAGACGAGAAAGCACTTTTTATGAAAGGGATGCACAGGCCAGTGCTTTTTCAAATCCGCTTAAAATATCACAAAAGAATACACGAAGGAAACTTGACAAAAATAATACTTCCCAAGAAATGAGTATTTCTCTTTAACGTGCAATACCCGAAATTACAAGTCGCCTTGAAACAAAAAATGTAGCTAAGAAAATCTATCTTTTTTTTTTTTCTTTTTTTTTTTTTTTTACAGAATAGAAATTTTTATTATGAAATATTAAAAATGAACAAACAGTTATGAAGCATCATAACAACACACCCCGTTACCCCAATGAAAAAAAATTTTGAATTTTTTTTTTTTTTTTGAAAAGCAGCCGAAAATCCGAAGGCAAAGTGACCAACCATCAAAAAGTCAAACATCGACCCTAAGACAGAAGACAGCTAAGGCCCCAAACTTTCCTCGATCCGCAAACAGACATCGAACTTGCCACCCTCAAGGACACTTATTATAAACCAGAAAATAGCTATTGTATGAACCAAGAAACCTTCCTTGAAAAGTATTAACATTGCTTCAAGACCTTCGAAAAACTCCACACAGGCACAACCTTCAATTCCAATTTGAACCAAAACCACATGGCATAGCATAAGGAAACGTGCACAAGCATAACAGACAATTTTTTTTTTCATCAAAATCTAGCAATTCACAGATGACATAGCACGGCACAAAAACTTTTAACCATGAAGGCATTCACAATGCAGCACCAGTCGAACCACAACTTGATTCAACCAAACCAGCCTTGACATGCACCCTTACATTTTCACTCTATACATCATTTAACTAAAAGACAGAACTGACACAATTCCCTTGGACCAACTAACATAACGACAGGGGTGGGCAATGAGTAGACTTTTTTCTTTCTTAAATAAACCACTACCAAAACAGGGACAACATGAACACTCCTGGCGACCCACAAGGCAATTTTAGAAAAACAATATATACATAAATACAGCAAATATACATACATATAAACAAAACCATTATATAATAAATTTCACAACACAACATTTTGCAAACTTTTCACAAGGTTACTTTTCTTCATCTTGATGCATACAAATTATACGACCAATGACAGCCATATACACCATTACTAAACCTTTAGGGTGAGAGAAAACTATATTAAAAGATTCGCGCCTACCGACGAAGAAGAGTCAATTGCTCTCCAAGCATAAATCATTAAGGTCTGTGATGCAAAAAGAGACTGGAGAAAAATTTTGTTTTTAATTTCTTCTATAATACTAATTTTTCTAAAACAAAATTTTTTTGTAAATTTGTACTAACACTGAGACGGACCATCAATAATCATGAGAGAGAATATACACTGTCTCAAATGCCAAATATACAGGAATATAAATACAATTTATACTAAAAAACAAAAGTATGTTCACCTAAATGCATATTTTTCACACATAAAAAAAATTATATCACAATTTGTAGGCAAACCAGAAAACACAGATCACAGAGAGGCAGGCACAAACACATCAACATTATCCTCCTAACTTAAATTATTTACAGGAAAACACCCGCCAGTTTTGTGAAGGACAAGGTATCGGAGAGATAAGGCAAAAAAAAAAAAAAAAAAAAATCTAACTGCAATTTTTTTTTTTTTTTTTTTTTTTGTATAGACACGACCTGCTACCCCCAATTTATTTTAAAGAATTTCTAGCTTACTACACTATGACTGAGACAAATCCCCTTACATGATATTCCGAACAAAAAAAAAAAAAAAATCCATTAAGACTTAAGGTACTACGCATGCGCATAAAAGAAAAATTTCTAACACTAAAATGATAACACGGTACAATGCAGACAAATATATATTCATATGTACAGTCGGTCAAAAAAAAAACGAAACACCCCCACCTAACTCATCAGTAAATTGTTGCAGAAAGACACCGAAGGTACCATTCGTCAGGGAATTTTGTTCTCTTTTAAGCTAATTGGAAAAAAATAGCTTAAGGGGTCGTCTCCATATTGAAATCGTGTCAAACTTTAATTTTTTCAATGGTAACATATAATTTTGATTTCGGATATCGATTCTACAGTCAATTTCATCCCCAGATATAAATTTGGAAGTCATATGGTGTATAAGTTTAGGAGTTATACACGTCTAAACTTTCGAGCTTCTAATGTTAAAGTCTGATTACACATTTTTATTCATATCTCCTACATTTTTATTTTTTTTTACCTGGTTTTTTTTATGATGTTAATAACAGGTTTTCCAAACATATTTATGAGTTTCATTAAGATTTTAATGTTTTTTATCTATGGAATAAAAAATATTAAATTAATATTTTAAAAAATTATGTATTGTGACCTATAATTTTCCTAACAGATATCGATTTCTAGCACATTAAAATACGCGTATGCAAATTTGCAGCTCATTGGGCCAAATAGTTCTCGAGATATTCCAGAAAAACGATCGAAGATCAGGTTTGGGGGCCATATAACGATTACAAACTGTATTTACAAGTAGCATTCACAACAATCAGTCGTGAATTTTATTGCAGACGATATTAAGAAAAAAAAAGTTTTAATTCACTTTCATATATTTTTAATTATTTCAACAATGTTTTTTTTTTTTTTTTTTTTTTTCAGCTGAAATAAATTAATTCTGAAATAAATTGTATTATAATATTAGACATGCGATTAAAAAATGTAGTTTAACATTTATTTTTTTTATTTATTTATTTATCTCTTTCCTTACTATATTATATAATGTTTTCGTAATTTTCTTTAGAAGAATTGTGATTTCTAATTTATATAGTCGCTATTATTAATAGTGTTGGAAATATAAATTAACCAATTAAAATAATATAATATTATTACAGAATAAATTATTTCTTTGAGTTGGACAGAACTTCATAGCTGAGAGATCAGATTTTTACTTTCCGAACTTACGTATGTAAAGGAAGTATTGTAATCGTGACAAAAACCCGACCTTTGAGATTATGGGCTTTCTATACTTTTGAATTACACTGAATTCATTTTTACTAGTTTTCGATTATGAATGGGTGTATGTGTGTGAGTGAATACGACAGCGCCTAAATCCTCTGTTCAAATAAGTTGAAATATAGTAAGTTATTGTATGGCACCATAGCACGATCACTGTTGATTTTGGTGAATCTAGCACTTAAAAGTACTTTTTACAGGCACAAAAAAGAAATATTCTTTATCGTTATAGCCTATAGGGCCAGGTTTTTCAAACTGCGATAGCGTCTAGATACCATTTTCTTTTGAGCTAATACGCGTGTTATAAATGTCCGTCGCACAAAGTGTATAGATTTTAATGTATCTAACATCAATAGTTTTTCACAGGGACACAACAAAACATTATTTATCATTATTGTCTATGGATCCAAATAAAATAAAATGCGATAGCATTTAAAAGCCTTATTCGTTTGAGTTAAAAAACTTTTATACATGTTAATAATCACTCTCGCACAAAGTGTGTAGATTTTGATAAATCTAGCATGTATAGTTTTTTTTTTTTTTCCTTTTTACAAGGACAGAAAGAAAAATTGTCATTATGGTCTATGGGCCCAATCGTTTTAAAATGCGATAGTATCTAAACACCTTATTCTATTAAACTGAAAATTTATGCACATGTTATACATTACCGTCGCACAAATTGTATAGATTTTGGTAAAGATAGCCTTTATAGATTTTTACAGGAACACGACAAAAAATTATATTATCATTACGATTTATGGTTTAAAATTATATGAAGTGCAACAGCGTAAAATTAAGCAAGGGGAGAAAATACTTGAACTCCCTGTAATATTTTACCATATTACCATGTTTTTATTAACTTTGATTCTTGTTTGTTTGTTTGTTTATTTGCATGTTTTTTTTTTTTTGTCCAGTACAAATCTTGCAATCGATTTTTAACTAACTTCCCGACTAGCTAGATTTTTGAAATTTTCAGGACAGCTCACAACACGGTGACAATACATTTTTCTAATAATTTTAGTCAACTATTTCAGGTCCCACTGCCTTCGGCAGCGCTTATATGATTCGACAGAAAATTTATTTAACAAAACTTCCCGACTAGCTAGACATTTGAAACTTTCAGAATAGTTCAGAACACGGTACAAATAAATTTTTTAAAATACCTTTAGCCAATTGTTTAGGGTATCTGCTGCCTTCGGCAGCGTTATCAGTACGAAGCTTCCAATCGATTTTTCACTAACTTTTCGACTAGCTAGACATTTGAAACTTTCAGGCTAGCTCAGAACACGGTGACAATACATGATTTTAATACTTTTAGTCAACTGTTTTAGGTCACTACCCGTTTATATGATTCAACAGAAAATTTATTTAACTTCCAGACTAGCTAGACATTTTAAACTTTCAGAATAGTTCAGAACACAGCGAAAAGGCATTTTAAAAATATTTTTAACCAACTGCTTCGGGTTCCTGCTGCCTTCGACAGCGTTACCAGTACGAAGCTTGCAATCAATTTTTCACCAACTTCCCGACTAGCTAGACATTTGAAACTTTTATGATAGCTCAAACACGGTGACAATACTTTTTTAATACTTTTAGTCGACTGTTTCAGGTCCCTACTGCCTTCGGCAGCGTTTATATGATTCAACAGAAAATTTATTTAACTAACTTCCTGACGACATTTGAACCTTTCACAATATTTCAGAACACGGTGAAAATACATTTTTTAAATACTTTTAGCCAACTCTTTCGGGTCCCTACTGTATTCGGTGCATTTATATGATTCAACAGAAAATTTATTTAATTATCTTCCGCGAGTAGCTAGACATTTGAAACTTTCAGAATAGTTCAGAATACGGTGAAAATGCATTTTAAAAATATTTTTAACCAATTGCTTCGGGACCCTGCTCTCTTCGTTAGCGTTACCAGTACAAACTTGCAATCTACTTTTAACTAACTTCCCGGCTAGACAGCCATTTGAAACTTTTATAATAGCTCAAAACACGATAGCAAGGGATTTTTTTAATACTTTTTTCCAATTGCTCCGGATTTCCGCTGCGCTCATTAGCGTTTATATGATTCAACAGAAAATTTAAAAACATGGTACAGAAAAGTTCTTTATATCTTGTAATTATTTTTATTAACTTCACTTCTTGTTTGTTTGTTTGTCCAGTAAAAATCTTGCAATCGATTTTTAACTAACTTCCCGACTAGCTAGACATTTGAAACTTTCAGGATAGCTCAGAACACGGTGACAATACATTTTTTTATCACTTTTAGTCAACTGTTTCAGGTCCCTACTGCCTTCGGAAGCGTTTATATGATTCGACAGAAAATTTATTTAACTAACTTCCTGAAAAGCTACACATTTGAAACTTTCAGAATGGATCAGAACATGGTGAAAATGCATTTTTTAATTCTTTTAGCCAACTGTTCCTGGTTCCTGCTGCCTTCGGCTGCGTTACCAGTACAAAACTTGCAATCGCTATTTAACTAAATTAACGACTAGCTAGGCATTTGAAAATATCACCTACTTTTATTTGAATTTAGGCATTTTCATTAAAAAAATATCTATAATTTCAATCATGGACTGGATCCTGCTTCCTTCTTTACCAAATACTTCAACACGCACAAATATCAGCTACCTTTGATTAAATTAAATTGTATTAAAATATATATATATAAATAGAAAGAAAACAAGATACACAATAAGTATACAGTTATAGACTTGAACCTGCCTCATTATTTACCAAATATTTCGATACACACAAATATTGCTTGAATCGATTACATTCTCTCGTACTAAATTTAAACAAAATAACAAATGAAGTCATGAACTGGAACCCGAATCCTTTTTTTACCATATACTATGACAGCGAACGCTAATTTTTCTGTATAAATCCAAATTTTCTGCACCTCCGAAAACACTTAATCCCAAACTTTCATCAAAATCGATACATCCGTTTCCGAGTAACCCGAATTTGGGCGATATGTTGCAATTTGTCGATAAAGGTTTAACTGATCACGCCATTTTTTTCAAAAGATGAGAATAAGTCCAAACATTTTTGCATCCTTAAAAACACTAACCACAAACTTTATTTGAAATCACTATATCCATTTCCGATTAAGCCTATTTCTAAAGCTTGATGCAACTGGTCGATATATGGTAAACTGCGAACAATTTTTTTCTGAAGATAAGGATATGTCCAGTTCTTTAAGCACCCAGAAAGTTTTTAAACCCAAACTATCATCAAAATCCCTATATAAATTTCTAAATAAACCCAACTTCTGCTATAATTTGCAACTGGCCGATAAAATGTTAATTGAGAACGCGATTTTTTCTGAAGATAAGGATAAGTCCAATCATTTTTTCTCATCTAAAAGCCGTAACTCCAAACTTTCATAAAAATCGCTTTATCCATTTCCGAATATACTCAATTTCGACCGTATGTTGTAATGTGTCGATAAAGAGTTAACAACGAATGCGATTGTTTCTAAAGATGAGGATATTTCCAAAAGCTTTTTCTCATCAAAAAGTCCTAACTCCAAGCTTTTATGAAATTCGCTATGTCTATTTTTGTGTAAACCGTATTTCTGGCAAACGTCGCAATAGGCTTTTAAAGGTTTAACAGAGAACAAGAAATTTTCTGAAGAATAAAATAATTCTAATCAATTATGCAACCTCAAATTTTCATCATAATCCTTATACCTATTTACAAGTAGACCCAATTTTTGTCATATGTTGCAATTGGCCGATAAAGGGTTAATTGAGAACGTTATTTTTTTTTCTGAAGATGAGGGAATACCATTCGTTTTAGCAGTCCCCGAAAAAACTTAGTCCGAAATATTCATCAAAATCGCTATATCCATTTCCATGTAAACTCAATTTCTGCTATGTGTTGCAGTTGGTCAGTAAAGGGTTAACTGTGAATGCTAATTTGTCTGAAGCAGAGATCCAATCGTCTTTTCTGATCAAAAAGCTCTAACTGTAACCTTTCAGAAAAAACGTTTTCTCAATTTCCGTATAAAGATAATTTCTAACATACGTTGCATTTGGCCTTTAAAGGATTAACAACGACAAGGAATATTTATGACAGTGAGGATAATTTCTTCATCTAAGAATCCCCGAAAGCACTTAATGCAAAACTTTCATCAAAATCCTTATATCAGTTTCCAAATAAACCCAATTTATTTCATTTGTAGCCATTCGCCGATAAGGGGTTAACAGCCAACGCAAATTTTTCTGAAGATGGTGGTAAGTCTAATATTCCGAAAAAACTTAACCCAAAACTTTCATCAAAATCCCTAGAATCATTTTCGAGTAAACCCAACTTCTGCTATGCATTACAATTGGCCGGTAAAGGGTTAACTGTAAACGCTAATTTACCTGAAGATGAAATCCAATTGTTTTTTTCTCATGAAAAAGCCCTAACATCGAATTTTCATAAAAATCGCTTAGTCCATTTCTGTGTAAAGCCAATTTCTGACATACGTCGCAATTGTCCTTTAAAGGGTTAACAGAGACAACGAATTTGTATGATGATGGGGATAATTCCATTCATTTAAGCATCCCCGAAAGCACTTAATGCAAAACTTCCACCAAAATCTTTATATCAGTTTCCGAATAAACCCAATTTATTTCATTTAGTGCCATTGGCCGATAAGGGGTTAACAGCCAACGCAAATTTTTCTCAAGATGATGGTAAGTGTAATATTCCGAAAACACTTAACCCCAAACTTTCATCAAAATCCCTAGAATCATTTTCGAGTAAACCCCACTTCTGCTATGTATTGCAATTGGCCGGTAAAGGGTTAAATGTAAACGCTAATTTATATGAAGATGAAATCCAATTGTTTTTTCTCATGAAAAAGCCCTGACTTAAAATTTTCATAAAAATCGTTTAGTCCATATCCGTGTAAAGCCGATTTTTGACATAACGTTACAATGGCCTTTAAAGGGTTAACATAGACAGCAAATTTTTTTTGACGATGGGGATAATTCCATTCGTTTAAGCATCCTCAAAATCACTTAACGCAAAACTTTCATGATATCCTTTCATCAGTTTCCGAATAAACCCAATTTCATTTGTTGCCATTGGCCGATAATGGGTTAACATCCAACCCAAATTTTTCTAAAGATGGTGGTAAGTCTAATATTCCGAAAACACTTAACCCCAAACTTTCATCAAAATCCCTAGAATCATTTTCGAGTAAACCGAACTTCTGCTATGTATTGAATTGGCCGGTAAAGGGTTAACTGTAAACGCTAATTTATCTGAAGATGAAATCCAATTGTTTTTTTCTCACGAAAAAGCCCTAACATCGAACTTTCATAAAATTTGCTTCATCCATTTCCGTGTAAAGCCGATTTCTGACATACGTTGCAATTGTCCTTTAAAGGGTTAACAGCGACAACGAATTTTTATGACGATGGGGATAATTCCATTCGTTTAAGCATACTCAAAAGCACTTAACGCAAAACTTTCATCAAAATCCTTATATCAGTTTCCGAATAAACCCAATTTATTTCATTTGTTGCCATTGGCCGTTAAGGGGTTAACAGCCAACGCAAATTTTTCTCAAGATGATGGTAAGTCTAATATTCCGAAAACACTTAACCCCAAACTTTCATCAAAATCCCTAGAATCATTTTTGAATAAACCCAACTTTTGCTATGTATTGCAGTTGGCCGGTAAAGGGTTAAATGTAAACGCTAATTTATCTGAAAATGAAATACAATTGTTTTTTCTCATGAAAAAGCCTTAACTTCAAACTTTCATAAAAATTGCTTAGTCCATATCCGTGTAAAGCCGATTTCTGACATACGTTGCAATTGTCCGTTAAAGGGTTAACAGCGACAACAAATTTTTATGACGATGGGGATAATTCCATTCGTTTAAGCATACTCAAAAGCACTTAACGCAAAACTTTCATCAAAATCCTTATATCAGTTTCCGAATAAACCCAATTTATTTCATTTGTTGCCATTGGCCGATAAGGGGTTAACAGAGAACGCAAATAATTCTGAAGATGATGGTAAGTCTAATATTCCGAAAACACTTAACCCCAAACTTTCATCAAAATCCCTAGAATCATTTTTGAATAAACCCAACTTTTGCTATGTATTGCAGTTGGCCGGTAAAGGGTTAAATGTAAACGCTAATTTATCTGAAAATGAAATACAATTGTTTTTTCTCATGAAAAAGCCCTAACTTCAAACTTTCATAAAAATTGCTTAGTCCATATCCGTGTAAAGCCGATTTCTGACATACGTTGCAATTGTCCTTTAAAGGGTTAACAGCGACAACGAATTTTTATGACGATGGGGATAATTCCATTCGTTTAAGCATACTCAAAAGCACTTAACGCAAAACTTTCATCAAAATCCTTATATCAGTTTCCGAATAAACCCAATTTATTTCATTTGTTGCCATTGGCCGATAAGGGATTAACAGCCAACGCAAATTTTTCTGAAGATGGTGGTAAGTCTAGTATCCCGAAAACACTTAACCCTAAACTTTCATCAAAATCCCTATAATCATTTTCGAAAAAGCATAACAGAAATCTAATTTCAATTAAAATCTTTTGAAAATGCGATAATAAAACATCAATTTTGAATGCCGGTGCCCCTCCTCCTCCCCTTCACACACACAGGTGTTAATAGACCCTCCTATGTTATTTTTTTGGACAGAATATTTCTTATAGTTCGAAATTTCCACATTAACATGCTCATTGAAATTATATTCCTTTTGATGTATTTAGAAATTTGTAGATGAATGAAACGCATTGAATAATAGAAGAGAGCTCTAATAAATTCGTTGAATCTGACCTAAATGATAAAAAAATAAACTTGGAGATAACCCCCTAAAGAAAAACCTTAAATATCTCAAGGACCAATGTTGATATTTTCGTGCAAATTTATATCTAGGCTATTTTGATGCTCTAGAATCGTTTTCTGTCGTCAAATTAGTGGGTTAACATTCGAATTTTCAAAGTTGGACCCATTTTTAATATGTAGACGACCCCCAATGTCATTTTTTCCTACATACAAAAAAAGTAGACATAATTTCCTGACGATTGGTGCCTACTGCATGTTTCTGCGATAATTAGGTAATGAGATAGGTGGGGGTGTTTCGTTTTTTGTTTGACCGACTGTACATTACTAATAAACAAAAAAAAAAAAAATTCTGATACGAATGCTAACAATTACACGGTGCAACAACAATAAGAAAACAAAACTAAACATATACATGCGAACATCTAGAATAAAAGAGAGAAGAAAAAAAAATTACTATTTACAAATTTTGACCCCAAAATGTATCTCAAAAACGAAGGTTATTACGTAGGCGAAGATTGTAATCATGTGTTGGCCTGGAAACCGTTTCTTCACTCAGCTAATTTTTTGTTGTCCTCATAGAATAATAATAAAGGAAGAAGGAGCACGTCAGTACTCTAATGTTTACAAATCACTTCTAGTGAATTGCCATCGAAAGCTATTTTTGCTACTCAAAGCCTTAAAGTAGGGCACCCATGCTCGGCACATTTATCGCTGTTTGTTGCGGGTGCTGCCTCGCTGACTGATTGACAGATAGATGAGACGATTCAAAAATCTCGCCAACAAGTCGCCAACCAATCAGATGGAAGCATTTTTACAACCATATACCCGGCATTCCTGTATTTTACAAACCGAACCCAAAACATATACGCTCCTTCTTCCTTTATTATTATTCTATGGTTGTCCTAAGACTTTTTGGAGTAGTTTCCTCAATATTAAAATTTTCTCGCTCGGCTTCGCTTACTGTCGGAGATACACTTTGTTCAATGTGGGCAGGACAGGGCACGGGGTGAGAGACCTCGGGGCTTACTAAGTTAGCATTAAAAGAAGAAGGAACCGGTTGACTATCTTGAACAAAAATTTCACTACCCTTCACCTGATCTGTAGGTATTTAACATTATAAAAATTTGCGGAACTAAACCCACCATAATTTCCACACTGAAACTGATTACTTTCAAGTAAATTATTCACACCACCTTCAGGTTGACCTAAATTGGCTTGCTGATTATGATTATCACTGGGATTTGCAGTAATTTGATCCAAACTCTCTAAAACAGGGAAAAGTGGTTTGTTTACGATTTTAGACAGTCTGTCGACATGAACTATCTGAACATTTTTTTAAGTTACTGAGTTGTTGTATCTCAAAATTAACTGAGCTTAATTTTCTAAGAACACGGAAAGGACCACTATTGCATTTAACAAACTTTTTGCAAAGACTAGGTTTTATAGTAGGTGTAAATAACATTACCAGGTCACCAACTTTAAGTTTCTTATCACAGGCTATTTTACTGCGAGATTTTTCCTGTTTACTAGCTGCCTGTTCTAACAAATTTCGAGTTCGAGCATACACCTGTCTTAGAGTGGGGATCAAATTCTCGCAATAAGATGGTTGATCATTATAATTGATGACATTATTTTAAATCAGAGTGTTGTAAGGAAACCTAATATTACGACCGTAAGTTTCAAAGAAAGGAGACTCATCAATTGTGGAATGAATGCTCGACCTCAAAGCTAATAAAGCAAACTTTAACTTTACATCCCAATCGTCATAGTGAGCATTTACAAGGTGAGCAAGGGCGTGGTTCATCGTTGAGTGATCCGTTCGACCTGCGCGTTTGAAGCTGGGTGGAAACTGGACGTGTGTACATGAGTTAAACCTAACTGTTTATAGACCTGAGCGATGGCTTGACTCATATAATTTTTACCTTTGTCAGTAACAAATTTAGCGGGAGTACCGTGCCTACAAATAAATTCAGCCAACGTATCGGCGATGGTATCAGAAGTTATGTTAGGGATTGCGAGTGCTTCAGGCCTATCGATGTAGACAATTACAAATTTATTTCCCCTCTCAGTGATGGGATAAGGCCCACAAATATCTGAGTGTATGGTCGAAAAGGGGGCGTCGGGGACTTCTAACCTTTGGAGTTCGGCTAACCGTTGGGGTTTATGAGCTCTGAACTCCAAACAAGACTGACACGAGGCCAAAAGTCTTTTTACATTTGTATACATGCCTTGCCAAAAGAAATTTGCACGGATTCGATTAAAAGTTTTATAAAAACCGGCATGGCATGCAAGGACAGAATCAAGCGTTAAACTGAAAATTTTTGGAACCAAAGCCTTAGGCAGAACAATTTTTTCACCAGTTTCACGTTTTGATTTTGGTGACAATTTTTGACACATTAAAATTTCATTCTTAACAAAAAATTTATACGTAACAGGTTTAACAGTTAAATCTTTACAAAGACACGCGCTAACATATTTACAAAAATGATCTTTTTCCTGAGCTAACTGAATTTCACTCAACAATAAACTGGCGCTCAAAATATGTATCACCTGCCCAGAATTCTCTACAAAATTACACTCAACAACATCCTCATTTCTGACAATTTCTAAAGTGTGGTCAACATACCTGGACAAAAAATCAGCCACTGAATTGCATTTTCCCCTTATGTATCTCCGCTCAAAGTTAAATTCACTGAGTGCGCACAACCACCTGGTAATCCTAGATGTGGGATCCCTTAACTTCAGAGCATGAGTAAGTGCGGCATGGTCTGTATACACTATAAACTTTCGGTGGAAAACATAGCACTTGAAGTATTGCACTGCCCAAACTACCGCCAACAACTCCCTTTCAGTAGCCGAGTACCTGCTCTCAACCTCCATAAGTTTTCGGCTAGCAAAGGCTACAGGATGTGGAAAACCAATTTCATCCTCCTGGCACAAAACTGACCCCATTGCTACTGCAGAACTGTCAGTATAATTAATAAATTCTATCGACATGTCGGGCAAATGAAGGGAAGGAATCTCAGCGAGTGCTTCTTTAAGGTCTCTAAACTCTGCCTCAGCCTCCTCATTCCACACAAATTTATTTTTTTCTTTAGTTAAGTTGGTAAGGTTAATGGTCCTTTTCGAACAGTCACTGAATGTCCGCCTATAGAAGCCAATTGAGCCCAGAAAAGACCTCACTTGTTTACGATTTGTAGGTCGCTTAAATTTGTCAATAACCTCGACATTTTTCTTAGCCGGGAAAATTTTTCCGTCGGAGACTCGGAAACCTAAAAATGTTATCTCGGATTGAAAAAAATTACATTTTGATGGCTTTAATTTTAGATAGTTTTCTCTGAGCCGATTAAAAACTAAATTTAATTTGTGCAAGTGGGACTCGACATCGGAGGAAGCCACACAGATATCATCTATGTATATAAGGACATTTAAATTTTTTAAGTCGCTCAGAACGACATTCATCAAACGTTGAAATGCCGCAGGAGAGGATTTTAATCCAAAAAGGCTCCTGGTCCGCTGAAGTAATTTGTTTGTGAGTGACAATGGCTGTTAAATGCTGTTGCTCCTCCGGGATTTTCTGCTGAAAAAACCCACTTGTCAAATCTAAAGTCGTAAAATATTTGGCTCCAGCCAGCGAGTCTATTGTTTCACTAATATTTGGCAAAGGATAATTGTCATTTAAGATTTTTTTGTTGAGGCGGCGAAAATCGCAGCCAAAAAGAGCCAAAAAGAGCCGTCAGCTTTTTTTACTAAAATAACGGGGGATTCATAATTAGAATTTGACGGGACCAAAATATTTGCCTCTATTAAGGTATTGATTTGCTGATCCATTTCAGCCCGAAGGTTGTATGGTACACGATACGGACTATACTTAACCGGCACATTATCAGCTACTCTGAGGTTGTGCATCACCGTATCGCATCCGGGAAGATCGAGCACCGACGCTGAAAATACATCTTTATTTTTGTCTAAAAAAGTTTTAACTCGCGCTGATATACCAAATATGGAAGCAGAAATTTCATTGGTTGACCACTTTCTGGATTTTAAAATTCGGGTTCGACAGAGAAGTATAAAAGGAGCGTTTTTTTTTGCAGGGGCAGTTCAGTCTCAGATCTGTCTCAAAAGGAAACATCCAAAAGGTGTCGTCTTCAAAAAATATTGAAAAAAATATACGTGATTCTACTCTTTATAAGCCCAACAAGTCTCCCTTAAAGACCGCCATTCCATCAGAGCAGTCTCATTAGTAGACACACCAGCTGGCGTAAATGAAATGAAGAGAAGTCTCGCAGAAATCTTAGAGATTACGCATCCTTGAAAGTAATAAGTAAGTAAAGGATCCGAAGATAAAGTGCTGGGGCTGCGGAAGAGGAACTGCCCCATACGACCAACTAAGGAAAATAACTCAGCTTCACCATTATTGCAGGGAAACTAAGATAAGGCCATCTCGCGGGGCGGAGGTTGCCTGAAATTAAAGAGCCCCAATTTACAGTATTTCATGTTTCATTGATGAGTGGCGGTGATAATGGACTTTACGCTTATGGCCAAGTTAACAATACCACCTGCCGAATTATTCTGGATAGTGGAGCCAACGTAACCATCATTAGAACGGATTTGGCTCCAGAACTAAAAGAGAAGATCATCTGGAAGCCGCCCTGCGTTAAACTCTAGACTGTGACCGGAGACGAAGTCAAAATATATGGAAAAATGAACTTGACCATCACTTTTGGAAATCCATATGGTTACCATCATATGGTATATGTGGCTGATATAAGAGATCCTTTAATCCTTGGAATTGATTTCCTGAGAAAATTTAACTTTAAATTGGACTTCAAGAATAATGAACTGCATTCAAGTTCAGAAGACATAGCTGTGTTCAACACTGAAATTCTAGATATTCAGCCGTCAGATAACAGCTAAGTCTGAAATTTCCCTCCCTCCACACACAGAGACAATAGTTTCCGGGACACTTCCCAAACAGAAACGCTTCCGCTATGGACTGATTGAATACCCGAATACAGACAATAGCCCAAGAGGAGTTCTCGTAGCTTCATCTCCTCTGGTTGATCTCTCAAAGAACACTATTCCTGTGAGAGTCGCAAACATCAGCGATAAGGTCAGGACAGTGAAGAAGGATGAGGTGTTAGCAACCTGTACTTCTGTTATATGCATCAACCGGCCCACGCAATCGACCGAAGCTAAATCCCTCATTCACGATCTTACAAATTGCCAGGCACTAAAGAATAAGCTCAATATAAAATTCAAACCATGCCCACAACAACGAATGATAGTTCTTGGTGTTCCAGAGGAAATTAATGAAGACATGTTAAAACAAAAAATACAGGATCTAGGATCTCTGACAAGCACAACAAAAGATGCTCTTAAAACTGTTCGACACACAGCTGCAAGGGGAAGAGGCCTAAAAAATTGGATTTTGCAGGCTCCCCTCCCAATTGCGGAAGCTATAATCAGCCTGAACTGTCTTAATATAGGCCTGCAGAAGTGTAACATCCGTCCTTTTACACAGGTAACGCGATGTGCAAATTGCCAGAGCTTAGAGCACCCCTCCTCCCAATGCACACAGGAATTATTTTGTGCATACTGTGCACAAAATCATAAGAACGAAGATTGTGAAGAACCTCCAAACTGCATTAACTGTCTAACGGAAAACAGAATTAAAGGGACTAAGACCATACAATACACATCATCCAGCCTACTCTCCTTCATGTCCAGTATTTGAAAAAGTATACAGCAGACGCAGAGAGGAACTAGATAAAAAATTCTCTAGTAATTCAAATGTACAGCAACAAGCAACCCAAAGAAAATCTACAAATAACGAAAGGCCTCAACGCCAACGCCAATCGACAATAAACCAGCAAACTCACCAGGTACAACCATGGGCTTATCCATGGCAATCTAATCCTTTCCTTGTTCCTCCACAAAATACTTTGCAGAATACAACAAATCATCAACAAAAACATTATTATGAAGGTAACCAACGCTACCTCCTGCCTTCAGGAACACTTGGATTCTCCTTGGCAGCAAGTGGGTAAGCTCTTCTTGCACTCTTTTTCTTTTATTTTTCTTCTTATTTAAAATTCTACTAAATTTATAATGTCAAATAGAAAATCTGTACGCTCCTCTCCTTCCCAAGAGGCAATGTCTTCTGATGCTACCCCACCCTCAATTCTCAAAAGTCTTCGAATCCTGCAGGTTAACCTCAACAACTGCAAAGCGGTAAATTTGGCGGCACGGGATTATATGGACAAAAGTTCCATTGACATCGCGCTGCTGCAGGACGCCAATTGCACTGGAGAGGGTGACCTGTATGGATTCCCTTCCGCTTGGACCAAGTTTAGCTCAGCTCAACATTCCTCACACATTGTAATACGAACACAAAACCTTGTCTACACGCATCTATTCACTGGGGAACATTGTGTGTTTATCACGCTGACCACTAACGAGGGTGAGTTGATTCTTGGCAGTGCCTATGCGGCCCCATCCTCTGACTTTGAGTTGTGTTTGCAAGAGTGGCAACACCTTATTACACATAGAAAATTTTTCCTTTGCGGCTGTGACCTTAATGTGAATTCTCCTCTATGGAACTCTCCAATAGAGAACACCAGGGGTAGCAGCCTAATTGAATACATTACAATTAACAGTCTATGCCTGGCCAACATTGACAACTCCCTCCCTACCTTTCAAAAAGATAACGCGCGAGGTTGGCCAGATTTCACCCTAGTCAATCCCAAAACCTTAGTACACATCTCTGACTGGACTGTCCAAGACATATTCAATTGTTCAGACCACAAATATCTAACGTATTCTTTAAATCCTCCTCCAAAAACCTTCACAAACAAAAGATTTCAAACTCAACGAGGCAATTTTAAAAAGTTTAATAAATCTCTTTTAAATCTTTCTGAACAACTAACCGAACAATAAAATTTAATTTCTAACACGCATCAGCTTGAACAATTTAACACTCTTCTAATCTCTTCAGTTCAGTCAATTGCAGCCTCTGCCTTTAAACTCAAAAACTCGGGACGTCAACGCACCTATAATTTCTGGCCACCCCAACTCAGAACCATGCGGAATCGTCTCACAGCACTCAGACGACAAACACAATACATTGACCCTAACTTAATTTCCCAACCCAAGCTTAAAATCAAAAAACTTTCTGCCATCTATAAAAAACAAATTAATCA
The DNA here is from genome assembly GCA_963930645.1 of Salticus scenicus. Lineage (NCBI taxonomy): Eukaryota > Metazoa > Arthropoda > Arachnida > Araneae > Salticidae > Salticus > Salticus scenicus. The sequence goes on from OZ005654.1 coordinate 173,811,943, forward strand.
AACAAAACAAGCCGCAAGCTGCACACGACAAACAGAACCTTTTGGCATAGCACAAAAATTTTATTCAAATAAATTCTTTACCCCGTCTGAGCTAAAACTTGAACGACCTCCAGCTCACTCCTCCAAAAGAGATAATCTTGAATATTTAACCTCTATTTTATTCCCACCGAGCAATCTGGCCTCGTCTCAAATCCCTAAATTCACAGCTCCACACGATCTGCCCTTCACTGAGGCGGAGGTCAGGTCGGCACTGTTCAGTTTTGATGTTAAGAAGGCTCCAGGACCCGACAATATAGACTTTAGAATTCTCAGAAATACTTTTAACACTATTCCACAAATTATACACAAATGGTCAAATCTCTGCCTACAACACCAATATTTTCCAAAAATACTCCGCAGGGGAGAGGTGGTGTATTTCTTAAAGCAAGGGAAGCTTCCCTCTGAACCATATACAGTCGGTAACAGAAGTGTCCGAACACTAGCAAAAATTCCTATGTAAAAAAAGTACACTTCATGAGGTTTTGTGAAATAAATCCTTGTCGAATCCTGTTCTTAGTCAGTGTAAGAACACGATTCGATAAGGATTTAGGTAACAAAACCGTATGAAGTGTACTTTCTTTACATAGGAATTTTTGCTAGTGTTCGGACACTTTTGTTACCGACTGTAGACCAATCTGCCTTCTACCAACATTAGGAAAATTGCTGGAAAAATTAATAGTAATAAGATTAAACTACTTTTTGGAAACCCACAAACTACTTCACCCCTCGCAATTTGGGTTCAGAGAGGGCAGATCATGTGAACATGCATTGAAAGAAATACTCAGCTCCTACGCCGTTAACATACAGTCTGAAGAATACACCACTCTGATCTCACTTGATATCAAAGGGGCCTTTGATAACATCGAATGGTTTCATATACTGAACACTCTTGAAAAACTTAATTGCCCGAGTAACCTGGCAGGGGTCATCCGTTCGTATCTATCAAATAGGAAAATAATGATCAATTGGGGGCCAGAATCGAAAGACCTTCAACAATCAAAGGGATGTCCACAGGGGTCTTGTTTGGGCCCACTTCTGTGGAATATTATAGCCAACAACATCTTGATTGAAATGAATTTAAAGGGTTTCAAAACTTTTGCATACGCGGATGACTTCTCCCTGGTTGTCTCTGGTAGAAGGAGGATTGACCTGGAGGGTCAGGCCCGAGAGGCATTAAACCTTTTCACGGTCTTCTTTCTCAGTTTAATCTCAACTTATCCACTTCTAAGTCTCAAGCACTGACTTTTTCGGAACCAAGACCACTACAAAGGACACCGGTGATGAAGATAGATGGCGTCAGTGATAAACATGTACCTCATCTCAAAATTTTAGGAATAACAATTGACAAAAAATTTAATTGGCTAGCACACATTAATGAATTAAAAATCAAAACATTAAAAATTTTCCATAACTCCGCGAAAATGGTCGGTAAGAGATGGGGTATTTCTACTAAATTATTAAAAATCTGGTACAATACAATTGTGGACAAAATTTTAACTTATGGGGCTGGTATCTGGGGAGGGTTTCTTACAAAAGAAGCAAAAGCTAAAATAAACTCCGTTCAAAGAATATTTTTACTCCAAATTTCGCGTGGCTATAAAACTATCTCTACAGACGCCCTCACAGTCATCACCGGGATCCCTCATGTTCATCTTCAGTTAAAATATTGTTACAGGAAAACTAACATCTTGCAGCTAAATAATACTCAACTAAAGAATTTATTATTCCCCGGTGTAAATGTCCAAAACTCTCTTCCCAGTTGGCAAATTCACCCAGCACAGGACATTGCCTCTTTACTAACATTATGTACAAAAAACAGTTTTTCCCAGTCAGCTCCTGTGGCGATTTTTACAGATGGTTCAAAAACAGAACATGGAGTGGCGACAGCCTTCTGTGTCCTTAATAACAATGAATGTACCCACCGATGGTCATGCAGACTCGAGGATTTTAACTCTGTTTTTCAGGCGGAGCTTTTCGCCATAGAAAAAGCCCTGGAGTGGGTCACCACTCAAACCAACATCAATAATAAAACTCATATTTTCAGCGACAGTCTATCGGGTCTGCAGGCCATTGTCCGCCACAGGTCCCGACATCCTCAGGTTCTTAAAATCAAACACCTTTTGAAGGATCTAAATCTTCGAACGTCCCTGGCACACGTTTCTGCCCATAGAGGCGTGGTCGGAAACGAATTGGCAGATTCTCTAGCCAAAAGTGCAACTGAGAATGTTAGTGTTAACATTTCCCTGCCAGCACCTCCCTCTTTTATTAAAAGATCACTCAAACAGATTTTGTTTCGGGAATGGCAGACCTGGTGGGAAGATTCCGAGAATGGTAGATACACCTTTTCAATGATTCCAAATGTGGCCGTTAATGATTGGTCGCTGCCACCAGAGACTGCAGCCTTCCTGTCGGGTCATGGGCCTTTCCCACAATATTTGTATAGATTCCAACGCCGACGCACCCCCCTATGTCCTTGTGGAGAGGAGGGTACACCAGAACATTATTATTTCAATTGCCCTATAACAAGTTCATACCACTTAAGAAATCCTGTACGAAAACCAGAGGGCTGGCTCGAAAATATTATTTCTCGTGCATCCCTCTTAATTAAACTAAAAAGAATCTACAATCTTCTGATGGATATTTCCAACAGAACAGATTAAATTCACGTCATATCTAATTAGCAGTTTTTAAAAATCACATCCAGTCCTAAAAATCACTTGAAATGTAATTTAAAGTCTTTCTAAATCATTTCACTTTAAATATAAAGTTTAATCGTAACGTTTTATTTACTTATTCTTTCTTTCTCTCTTCACTCTCTCCTTCCTTCTTTTTGTACAAATGTGTGTTTGAGCTCCTTGCCCACTATGCTGCACTTCATTGATTCGGATGAAAAACCTATCCTGTGGACTTTTCTCCAATGTGTATACTATCAACGCCCTTTGTCGGTTTGGGACTAAGTCCTGGCGTTTTTGTAATTTTTTTTTTTTCCAATAAATGGAGAGATCGCCATAGAAGCGCTCAAAATCGCTCCAAGAGTGATGAGCGGCGTCCCTCTCCTTGTTCAATCCAAGTCTTCTGAGTTGTTAATAACGGAATTACTCAAGAATGCAGAATTAGGACATGAACGGCGATGTGCTGCGGAGAAGCTACTCCACGAATTTAAAGATCTTTTTCCTCGAACACCTGAAGACGTCGGGAGAACAAACATCACCCAGCACAGAATTGATACAGGAAATCATCCTCCAATCAAACAACATCCAAGAAGACTTCCATTCGATAAACAGGAAGAGGTACAGTCGGCTGCAAAATTATTCGAGCACTAGCCAATAATTCCTATATTAAAAAAGTACACATAAGACTGTTTTGTTAAATAAATCCTTGTCGAATCATGTTCTTAGACTGACTAAGAACATGACTCGATAAGGATTTATTTAACAAAGCAGTATTAAAAGTGCACTTTTTTTAGACAGGGATTATTGCTAGTGCTCGAATAATTTCGCAGCCGACTGTAGTTGAGCTTCTAAATGAAATGCAGCGTAATGACATCATCGAACCATCAACGAGTCCTTAGGCCTCTCCCATAGTACTGGTGCGAAAGAAGGATGGTTCAACAAGATTTTCCATGGATTATCGTCGTTTAAGAGACATCACAAAGAAGGACAGTTACCCTCTTCCCAGAATTGACGACACATTGGACACACTTGCTGGCAATAAATGGTTCTCGACTTTGGATCTGAAGAGCGGTTACTGGCAAGTAGAATTACATCCTGACGATTGTGAGAACACTGCATTCACCAAGGGACAAGGACTATGGCAGTTTAAAGTTATGCCGTTTGGATTATGTAATGCACCTGCCTGTCTGGTGTATTTGGATTATATTATCATTGTGGGGCGCACCTTTGAAGATCATCTAAGAAACATCCGTAAGGTGCTAGAAAATTTCAGGATGGCTAACCTGAAATTGAATCCTAGCAAGTGCAACTTGTTCCGTCGTGAAGTGAGTTATCTCGGCCATATTATCTCTGCTGAAGGTGTGAGAACTGATCCTGAGAAGATCTCTGCAGTCGAGAACTGGAGTCGCCCTGAAAATATACACCAACTACGGAGTTTCCTGGGATTATACACTTACTACAGGAAGTTCGTTAAGGGTTTTTCAAATATTGCCAGACCACTCCAAAAGCTGACGGAAGCCAAACAGAAGTTCCTGTGGACTGATGAATATGAAAAAGCGTTCAGGAGACTTAAATAGGCCTTAACATCATCGCCTGCCACAGTTCATACTTGATACAGGTGCCAGTGTCGGTGCTGTTCTGTCGCAAGGAATTGATGGTCAGGAACGTGTCATTGCCTGTTGGAATAAATGCCTGTCTAAACCTGAGCGAAATTACTGTACCAGGAGGGAAGAGCTACTGGCCATCGTAAAAGCCATAGAACATTTCCATCATTACCTCTATGGCAGAAGATCCGAACTGACCACGCATCTTTAACGTGCTTGCTTCAGTTCAAGAACCCGGAAGGCCAGATTGCCAGGTGGATACAACGCCTCCAGGAATATGATTTCGAGATAGTTTGCACCCCTGGATTCAGAAAAATCGCCCATTTCATTTGTAATGATAGAACTGATATTTTTTATTTGTTTTCCTCTTCTTCTGTTTTTAACTCGGATTCAACAGAAATCGGCAGGCGGTGTATCGCAGAGAATGTATGCTAAAAAATAGTCTAATAAAAAGGAAATATTTGATGGCAAAATAAACAAAAATAATTACAAAATAAAAACAACTTTTTATATACTACGTTTTTAAGATTTCTGTTGAATCATATAAACTTGACAATTCTATGTATTAATAAATACTTTTTAAAAAAATCTGGAGTGAGTCCACTCGACTTTCCGAACATTGAGTAATTAACAGTTTTGTAGAAAAAGTAAAGAAAGAGGAGTTGTTAAACAAACAAAAGAGAAAAAACCATAATAGAGTGTTTGAGTATTTTTCTCCATCTATTACACGATGTTTTATTTAACGCAACTGAACTTTGAGTCCATAGATCATAATGATAAAGAATTTTTGGTTGTGTCCCTGTAAAAACCTATAAATGCTAAATTCACCAAAATGCTTATAGTTAGTGCAACAGTGATTTATAATACTCATATAAATTTTCAGCTCAATTCAATAAGGCGTTTAGATGCTATCGTACTTTTAAAAATTTAGTCCCATAGGCCATAATGATAAAGAATTTTTCTTTGTGTCCCTGTAAAAAAACTGTAAGTGCTAGATTCACCAAAGTCTATACAGTTAGTTCAACTGTGATCTATAACATGTGTACAAATTTTTTGTCAGATTAATAAGGCGTTTTGACGCTATCACACTTTTAAAAATTTGGCCCCATAGGCATAATGATAAAGAATTTTTCTTTGTGTCCCTGTAAAAAAACTATAAGTGCTAGATTCTCCAAAATCTATACAGATTGAGTATTTGTGACCTATAATATGTGTATAAATTTTTTGCTCAATTGAATAAGGCGTTTAGATGCTATCGCACTTTTAAGATTTTGCTCCCATAGGCCATAATGATAAAGAATTTTTCTTTGTGTCCCTGTAAAAAAAACTATAAGTGCTAGATTCACCAAAATCTATAGGGTTCGTACTATGGTGACTTACAATATGCGTACCAACTTTCAGGTTAATTGAACAAAGCGTTTAGACGCTAGCGTGTTCACTCACAGACATACACACATACATACACACATACATACATCATCGTAAAAATAGTGAAAACGGACTCAGGGGACCTCAAAACGTATAGAAACATCAAAATCTCGAATTCGGATTTTTGACATGATTACAATACTTTCCTCACTATAGTGTTCGGAAAGTAAAAATGTTAAATTATCAAATCAACTTGAAAACTAGTGTGTTTTGGCCACAAGACTTTCTTCTATATTTTCTTATACAAATTCACTCAGTAACAATATGGGGAACTTAGGTAATCGTGAAAATTTTCGACCTCGGTTTTTTGACTTCTTTACACGTTTTCAGTTGTGAGGAATTCAAAATTATCAAAATGGGTATGGTGTCCGTCTGTTGGGTGTCTGTTAGTTTGTTAGTCCGTCAGTGTTTTTGTTAGTATGTTAGACTGTGTGCACGATATCTCACGAACAAATGATCACAGAAAGGTCAGACCAGTTTTAAAGTATTAGTTATGACACAGGCAAGAACCCTACTCATTCGCAACATTCTAATTACAAATCTTCAGAAGTTATTCGAAATTTCTATTTTCTTAACAGGGGAGAATAGGGCAAAATTTCACTTAAACGTGTATCAAAAGAAATATTTTTAACGTAAAGATGTAAGAACATCTTTTAAGTATCAGTTAAACATCATTAACATAGAAACATGCTACTTTGAAAATTTCGCAATGCGAAATTTTCAAATTTCTTAACATGGCAGAATACAGCAAAATTTCGCACATATATCCTTTTGAAGGATATTTTCATCGTAAAGTTGTCAGACTAATTTTTAGGTTTATTTCTTTAGAAATCGACCTATTGCAATCACTTCGTTTATCTACTATCTATCTATCTATAATGAAAATTTTGTCATCACGATAACTCCCGAAATAATAATCCAGGTCGAACCAAATTTGGACAGTGAACTGATCTTATAAATATCTTGGATGAGGTAGTTAACCAAGTCGCTCCGACTTTTTGTTTTCAAGTGGCAGCCACTTGAAAATTTCAAACCCACAATGTAAAAAGCAGATGTAAAGCAAGATTTGCTTGAATTTTGATGTAAATACAGGCCACATAAAGGTCTCAATGAAGTTTATTAATGAAGTTTATCCTCCATTTTTAATAAAGTGGTAGATATTTTAAGTTAGCGGGGCCACTTGAAATCAGACTACCACTTGAAAATTTAAAATTACTATAACTTCCGAAATAATACTCCAAATCGAAACAAATTTGGACAGTGTCTTAACTTATTTTATAAATATCTTAGATGAGCTTATTAACCAAGTTGCTCCGCCATTTTGTTTTCAAGTGGAGACCACATGAAAATTTCAAATTCAAATTGTAAAAAGCGTATTCCGAATTTTTTATTTAAATTTTGATGTATGCATAGTTTATACAAGTATCTCAAAGAAATTTGTTAATGAACTTTATCTGCCATTTTTAATAAAGAGGCGGATATCTTAAATTAAGCGGGACCACTTGAAATCATGCTACCACTTGAAAATTTAAAACCATGATAAGTTCCGAAATAATACTCCAAATGGAACCAAATTTGAACAGTGTCTTAACTTATCTTATAAATATCTTAGATGAATTTGTTAACCAAGTTGCTCCGCCATTTTGATTTCAAGTGGAGACCACTTGAAAATTTAAATTGTAAAAAGCGTATTCCGAATTTGTTTGAATTTTGATGTAAATACAGACCACATAAGGATCTCAATGAGGTTTATTAATGAACTATATCCGCTGTTTTTAATAAAGAGGCAGATATCTTAAGCTAAGCGGTGCCACTTGAAATCAGGCTACCACTTGAAAATTTAAAATCATAATAACTTCTGAAATAATACTCCAAATCGAACCAAATTTGGACAGTATCTTAACTTATTTTATAAATATCTTAGATGAGTTTTTTAACCGTTGCTTCGCCATTTTGATTTCAAGTGGAGACCACTTGAAAATTTCAAATTCAATTTGTAAAAAGCATATTCCGAATTTGTTTTAATTTTGATATACACATAGACCATATAAGTGTCTCAATCAACTTTATTAATAAACTTTATCTGTCATTTTTAACAAAGCACGGATGTTATAAATTTAGCGAGACAACTTGAAATTAGGCTACCACTTGAAAATTTATAAACATATCTTTTTAAAATCTAATTCAATTCGAACCAAAGATGAATAGTTATCTTATCATGCAATTATCTTGGATAAGTTCACTGGACAATTTGTTGCAAACATCTTGTTTCCAAGTTGCAGCCACTTGAAATCACACTGCCACTTGAAAATATGACATCACGATAACTTCTAAATTACTAAACTGATTCAAATAAAAGTTGGATAGTGAACTTATGGTACAAATATCTTGGATAAGTTCACTTGGTGACTTAATCTGCAATTTTATTTCCAAGTGGCAGCTACTTGAGAATTTGTCAATATGGTAACTTTAGTAATGCTGAATGAATTCGCATGAAATTTGGGTAATGGATTTATCATTCAAATATCTCAGATAAGTTCGCTGGTCATGTCACTCCGACCTTTTTTCCAAGTGATGACACTTGAAAATTTCTTATGACGATAATTTTTTAAATACTGATTTAATTTGAACTAGAACTGGGCAATGAACTTATGTTGGGGATTTAACTGGGCAAGTTGTTTCACCATTTTGTTTCGAAGTTGCAGCCACTTAGACTGTCACTTGAATATTTGCCAGAACAATAACTTGAAACACTGCACTGATTTGAACTACAGTTGGACAGTGAACCTATGCTTTAAATATCTTGGATGTGTTTGCTCGGCAACTCGCTCCACTCTATTGTTTCCAGGTGGCGGCCACTTGAAAATTTGTTATCACGGTAACTTTTGAAATACTTAATCAATTCAAACCAAAGTTGAAAAATGGATTTATCACTCAAACAAACTATGATTTCGGTGGGCAAGTTTATTTCCAAGTTGAGTCCACTTGAACGCTGCCTCTTAAGACTTTGTTATCGCAATAACTTTTGAAATACTGAGTTTATTTGAACCAAAGTTGGACAGTGGACTTATTTTACAAATTTTGTTGTATACTTGCGGGTTAGTAAGTTTTCCGAGAATGAAAGGTGAAAATTGCAAAAGTTCAGTAGTTTATTTACAGACAATTCCAGAAGAATACAGGTCTATAAACCAGGTATCAACTTCAGTTTCACCAGTAAACACAGCTTAAATAACAGCTGTCAACAACAAATTCACAATGCAAACAGTATCAAAGCATTAATATAAAGCAAGGCTCATTCAAAGAGGCTCAGAACTCCTTCAATAGCAATGCAAGCGTTTGGCGAAATTCAACTGCGACTGACTGACTTGGTGCGTTCGGCCGCCTTTTATACCCCTTTATCGAAATCAGAAAAATCTAGAAATTTCACGTAACTGGTGAACCAATCAGGTTACAGCGTCCATCTTTGGTATATCGATAATAAGGATTTTTTCGCAAAAATTCAAAGGAATCGAAGCAGACTTTAGAGCAATTTCATGATTTTTTTATTTTTATTTTATTTATTTTTATTTATTTTTATTTTATTTTATTTTTTGTTTATAAAGCGATATAGAAAAAAGTTTCCTTTAAAAATAGTGACCAACGAAGCGAGCAAAGCCTTCGTTGATTCACTACCTTCATTGATTTAAAAATTTAAAAATGATTTCATTAACAAACTTTGATCTATTGGCACGCAAGCAGCATCTGGCCGAGTTTTGTACATTTTGAGATTGATTTAAATTTTTTTCCCGCATTCAGAATTCGGTTTGTTCCCGAACCGGGCTTTTCTAGTTTTAAATAATATGGAATAAATAAAAATGATCTGCTAAGTAATTGACGACTTGACTTTCTGTCGTCATTAGACACCATGATGAAATTTAACCTATAGGAATACTGATTTACCCCACAAATAAAGGACTATAGCCAATCATAGCCAATCATCAATTCCCCACAAACGAAAGGAAACTCCGCCTCGTTCTAGTCGTCGATTAGGGTTGCAAATGTAGGACGTTGAAGCTTCTGATCTACAGATCCACAGTTAGATTGATTTAACTTAGTTATAACAAAATGTATTTTTCATTTTTCTTTCTTTCTTAAAAAAAAAAAAAAAAAAAAAAAAAAAAAAAAAAAAATTCTATATCAATTTTAAAGATGCTCTACACAGAATTTGCCTATGAAGATCATCATTAAATACGATATAATATGTAGATTGATAATTAACTTTATTCGGCTAAATATGTTTTCACGGTTTACAAATAACTTTCTTTAAGGCATTTTTGAAAAAAATAAAGTAAAAATTATTTTTTATCCAGCGATAAATAAACTTTTATTCAAAGAGCGCACATCTCACAATGTAAATTTTGTGAAAAGAAAATCCAAAATTACTGCGGACGGATGTCTCTTCCGTTTCAACCAATCGGAAGTGGTCACAAATTATCGTCTATCTTCATTTTAGACACTCTATTTAATGATAAATGCAAAATAAATGTAAGCAATTTCATTTTAATGTGATGTGTAGATTTGAGTTAAAAATAAATAATAATAAAATAGATAATTTTCACATTCTGTATTTTTATTCTTCTAGATTGAAAAACTGGTTGGTTGCTATAGAAAGAACTGATTTAATCGAAAGTGAACACGGTAGTTCAATAGTATATAATAGTGGTAGGTTGTGCAACGCACACTTCCCTGATTCGTGTTTTCGTGGAAAGGATAAAAAGAAACTGGCAAAAAATGCAGTACCATGCTTAGGCAATACAGCTCTATCCAAAATTGTAGTGGAGGAGTCTTCTATTTTAGAAAATACGCAAGAAAGCAACACTAATCAAGACAATAATGATGTTCCAGAAAAAAGGTATATTTGTGTTATACATTTAAATAGTAATTAATTAATTTTTTATTTTACATTACAGATGATATTTACAAAAGAAAAGACTTTCAAATGGGAAAAATAAATTGTATATGAAAACGTTCATATTATAAAAGAAAATATGTTACGCAATATTTAAGCAGGACAATGCACGACCGCATGTGTAAATGCCATAGGTTTCTTTACATCTTCATTAAGTGTTATCGAGCTTGGAAATGTGACAAATCTTTCATAGACACCGTGGTATATTGTTTGTTATAGTCCTCATATAACCTTACTTTGCCATTCGGCTTAAGAATTGCAACTATTGAAATAATCCAATTAGATTATTCTAGAGGTTCAAGAAACTTAGTTCTATCAAACGTTGGAGTTTATTTTCAATTTTTCGTTTCAATGCAATTTACACATTTCTTGCTTTAAACTAAATCGTTGGCTAACTTATTTATATTTAATAAAATTAGAGATGAATTTAGTGACATAACTTCATTTTAATAATTTTAAATCTTTTGCCACCCCTGCCCTACACATTTTATACTTTTAAATGTGTAAACAAGCGATTCCTGACTCCAAAAAACTTTGAAACATGAATTTTCAAGACTATATAATATAATATAATTTTGAAATAGTTTGCTTTCCATCTGCTCTCCTATTAACTCCACACATTCAAAGGTAGACACAATCGATTCGACAACTCCAAATATCTGAAATACGTGTTTTTTCAAGACTTTAGGCCTATTTTAAGGTTTTTAAATGCATATCAGCATTTTACACCTTCGACAGTATGCGCAATCGATTCCTCACCCCAATAAACCTATATTACGAATTTTCCAGGCCATAGCTCAGTTTTATAAATTTTTAATTATTTTGTCCCCATCTGTCCTCCTAAAAATTTCACAGATATAGTAATTTAGATAGATTTATCATTTCTATGTTTTCGACCAGAGTTTTTTTATTCCAACAAGAGAATCTGGCAGCCATAAGGGTGGTGGTATAAAATAAATTATTGTTGAGGGAATGAATGGTAGATCAAAATTTTATATTAAAGTTAAACGTAAATTAAAAAATAATTTGATTAAAGAATGTTCTTACTTATTCACATATTTCACATTTAATTTTAATCTTTATGTGTGAGTGATTTATGTAAGCTCTAATTTTCAGTGATATTTTTAATGTAAAGCATATTGCATTAAGTGACTACTTATTTTTTTAAAAAGTGAATTTATTATTTTGTACTATACATAAGCAGAAACATAAGTAGATATCCATAAGTACAAAATATAGGATTCGTGCAAATTTTCAATTTTAAATTTTGCATGAATTTACACGTTTTGAGATGTTCTGAACATGGTTTGACCATATTTAGAAAATGTCTGTATGTGTCAGCAAAACTTTGTGGCTGCTATCTCACGAACTAATGGGAAGAATTTAATCAAATTTGATTTCTGGTTTGATGTTGACTTAAAGCTGTACATCAGTCAGATTCCCTCTTTCTTCTTTTCCATGTTATCCTATGGGATTTTTGTTGTTTCATTTAATAAGGATATCTCATTCAAAAATGAAGTTTTTCGAATTCTATTTCTACAATATTATCCTATGAACATAATGCCTTATTGAGCAATTAATATATATATATATATATATATATTATTCCATTAAGCAAATTTAGGACTAAATTTGGATCTCTAAGCGAAATATTTATTTATTTAATTTTTTTTCGCCCAAAAAAAAATTCCTCACTGAGTTAAAAGGCGACATGTTCAAAGAGTAATATTAAAAAAAGATAATTTGGGAAACTTCCTTTTTGAATGAGATATCCTTTTAAAATGAAGAAACGAAAAATGGAGTGTTAAATGTGAGACGCTATGTGCGCTGTTATACATAATGACACAGTTGAAATTTTTGTGATTGCCACAGCGTACTAGTTATTATCTGTGTACCCAAGAAGAAAGTATTACATTAGTGAAATTTTTCGAATTCCAGTTTTCGATGAATTTATACGACTTGAGAGATCCTGAATACGATTCAACTATTTTTAGAAAATGTCTATCTGCCTGTAAGCAAAAGTTTGAATCTCACAAACCAATAGACGGTAAACTAAGCTTGATACTTAATTAAATCTTCACTTAAATTAATACTAATTTGCTCGACACTAAAATATATCGAGCAATAGGTGATGGTGTTACTGCGATTTCTCCATTTAAAGAAAAATTGTCTCAGCTTCTGTATTGTATGACCGTACCAAACTTGGTATATGAGATAGATATTAAGTAAAAGCTATGTTGCTTCATTTTGGATGCATATTGACTGACAGGTGACGCTGCTATGCTGCAACACAATCTCGTTTATGAGAAGGGAAAGTCTCAACTTATCTATTGTTACGCTTGCATGCGTCAACACCGCGCCACCTATAATTTGTATGCTTCGTAAGAAACTTTGAAGTGAAGAGAAAAGAGTTTTTGTTGTGAAGCAAAGTGTGTGTGTTCGGCGACCGCAGAACGTGGCGTCGAAAAATAAATAAATTATGAGTAATTAAAGTGAATTCGTGTTTTAAATAAGCATTAAGTGCCTTTACATGGCCCGTCGAGCCACAGGACCTGTTAAAAAGAAAGAGTAATTACGAGTTTGTTTATTTAATTTCATTGTGAGAAAAAAAATGTTTCGGTTTCGTAATCGATCGATGAAACAAAAAGTTTTGTTTTAATCATAGAGGAAAAAAAAAAATGTTTATATCGACGGATGGATTTTTTTTTAAAGTGAAACATAAAATATAAAAGTGAACAAAAGAAAAAAAAACAAGTGTAGTGATAATTTATTTAAGGGGAACAAGATTAATAGTGTTTTTTGTTCTCAAGTGGAATACAGCGATCTGAGGTAAGAGCATCTTCATAAAATTTAAATTTGTTCTGAATTTATTACTTGTTAAATTTAATAATGTCAATTATCGATAAATTAAGAAAAGATGAGCTTAAGCTTGTCGCAGAGGAATTGGGTTTAAGTATAGGAGAGGGTGCTAAACTTGTTGAGTTAAAAGATATTATTGAGAAACGTGAACATTTTTCAAATAGTGAGTTAATGAAAAATGTAGTTGATTGCGCGGTTGAGGAAATTAAATCGAAAAAAGAAGAAGAAAAATCAAAAATGGAGTTGGAAAAAATTAAACTAGCACAATTAGAGAAAGAGTTAGAGATAGCAAATATTCGTAAGGAATCTTTACAAAATTCTGAATTCGAGAAAATTAAATTAGCGCAGTTAGAGAAAGAGTTAGAATTAGCGAATATTAAAAGAGATTCATCCCAAAATAATTCGCTTTCAACTGTGCATTCGGAACCAGAACTTCTAAATAATAATAATCTGGAAAGTTTTATTAAGAGTATTAAAACGCTTACAATTCCATTACCATCTAAAGCAGAATCATTCAATCTATTTTTTCATTCTCTGGAAAAGGCATTTAAGAATAAAAATGTTCCAGATGGGTTTAAAGAGGAAATTCTTTTAAACATTCTCGGTGAAAAAGCCAGTAATTTAATGGTATATGTGTCTGAGGAAGACATGTGTAATTACGAAAAATTAAAAACAGTTGTTTTGAAGGAGTTTCAGCCGACGGCTAATGAGTGTTTAAATAACTTCCGGAAGGCACAAAAATTACCGTCAGAGAGTTATGTGCAGTATGCGTCGCGATTAGCGGCATCTTTTGAGTATTATTGTGAATTGCGTAAAGTGAATGATCTTAAATCATTATGTGAATTAATTGTATCTGACAAAATTTTTCATTCATTAGATCGTGAATTAATGACACACATTGGGATTAAGCAGGGTGAATCATTTTTTAAACCACAAGAATTGGGTCGTGAATGTGATATTTATTTATCTGCAAGGGGCAGAGGTAAAAATGAGTTGAATGTGTTTGCAAAGACTAGTGTAAATGAAGCGAAGCTGTTTGTCGGGAACAAATCGCATAATTCACGATTTCAAAAAGTTGCTTCAAATGTGTTCTTATCAGAAATAAAAAATGTAAAATGTGTTCTTTGTAAAAATAATGAATATCATGCTTTATATATGTGTCCGCAGTTCAAAAAACTTCCTGTACAAGAAAGAGTTAATGTTATTAAGGCAAATAAGTTATGTTTTAAGTGTTTTTTACCGAATTGTAATGTAAGAAAATGCAATACGAGAAACTGTTTTTGTGGAAAACCACATAATAAATTGATTCACTTTCCTAGAGAAGGAAAATTTAGTGATTCTTGTAAGGAAATAAAGGATAATTCGGAAGTTGCAGCTGCCGCTGATTCCGAAACATTGAATAGAGAACAGCACGGTGAATTCAATTCCTTTTTTCCTCCTAATTTTCCTAGTGACAGACAGCAAATTGTAGCCACTAGTTTTGCAAAAAACAAAACAAAAAATGTCTTATTGAGTACAGTGCGTGTTTTAGTTAAAGATAAATATTCTCAATGGCAGGAAGTAAGGTGCCTTCTAGACAGCGGCTCTCAGGCGTGTTTGATAACAAAAGATTGTGCAAATCGATTACAACTCAAAATAGAAAAAATAAATACTTTACTCTCTTGTTTGAATGATGCATCGATGACCATTAACGGTTGCGTAACAGCAACTATTGCCAATAAAGAGAAAAACTTTGAGAAATCCCTAAATATGTTTGTTGTGAGGAAAATTACGGATTTTGTTCCTAATAAAGTAATTAATGTACATATCGATGTCCCGAATTCAATAACGTTAGCAGATTATAGTTTTAACATTCCTGGAAAAATAGACATGCTCCTTGGTGCTGAAATTTTTTATGAATTATTGAGACCGGGGCAAATATATTCTCAGAACCCTCAGCTACTCCTTCAAAATTCTTGTTTTGGTTACATTGCGACGGGGAATTTAGATCAAAGGGACGAGGTTAAAATTCATTGTGGATTAATACGTGGAGAGGATTTAAATATAACATTAAGAAAATTTTGGGAGATTGAGGATGTAAATATAGAATTAACCAAAAGTAAAGAACAGGCTATATGTGAGGAACATTTTACGCGTACACATAAGAGAAATGAGAAAGGTAAATATATTGTAACAATGCCTTTAAAAGATGACCCGTCATGTTTAGGTCAGTCTAGAGAAATTGCTCGTAGAAAACTCAGATCGCTGTGGAAACGTCTATCTAGAGACGAGAAATACTTGTCGTTACATAAAGACTTTTTAGAGGAATATAAAAACCTTGGTCACATGAGAGAAGTAACAGAGGATAAAACTCCTGATGTTGCTTATTACGCACCTCTTCACGGAGTGTACAGGCCAGATAAAAATACGACCAAATTACGTGTAGTTTTCAATTGTTCTTCACCAACAACAAATGGTACTTCTCTTAATTCCTTGCAGTTCAATGGCGGAGTAATACAAAGTGATTTATTTACCATAATGGTGGGTTTCCGCCTGCATATTTACGCCTTAACTGCTGACATCAAAATGATGTATAGAATGATTCTTATTGACCCGAGTCAGTACCCACTGCAGCGAATTCTCTGGAGCAATAGCATTGAGGAACCCCCCAAAACATTTGAATTAACAACAGTGACATATGGAACAGTCTCAGCGCCTTACTTAGCTATGAGAACCTTATACCAGCTTTCACATGATGAGGAAAAAAAATTCCCGAAAGCATCCCCAATCCTTCGTGATAATTTTTATATGGATGACGTATTATTTGGAGCACGTACATTAGAGGAGGCGAAAGAGTTACAACAGGAGTTAAAGGAGGTTATACAGTCCGCAGGGATGGAGCTACATAAGTGGTGTGCTAATAATGATGAACTTTCTCCAAGTATGACAGAGAGTTACAATTTTTATAACAAAGATGAAATTAAAACTTTAGGCGTGTCCTGGAAGCCAAAGGATGATTGTTTTGTTTTCCGAGTTAAAGTAGATCTGAAAAATTCCTATACAAAAAGAGAGGTGTTGTCGACGATAGCTAGGATCTTTGATCCACTAGGCTTAATAGGCCCGATAATTCCTAAGGCCAAAATATTTATGCAAAAGCTTTGGCGTCTAAAAATTGATTGGAGTGATGCTTTCCCAGCACCAGAATACAGAGAGTGGCATCATTTTCTCATTGCATTAGAACGAATAAATGACATAAAAATTGAAAGGTGCATTGTGATTCCCCAGGCTTCAAATATAGAAATTCATGGATTTGCAGACGCTTCAGAACTCTGCTATGGAGCGGCCATCTATTGTAAGTCCAATGATTCACGTGGCCGGACATTAATAAGATTAATCTCAAGCAAATCAAGGGTTGCTCCGGTTAAAAGTTTAACAATCCCTCGATTAGAGTTGTGCGCAGCTGTTCTGCTGGCAAAGCTAATGAATAAGGTGTTGGCTGCTTTAAAGGTGATGATCAACGAAGTCTATTTTTGGACAGACTCTACAATTGTTCTGGCGTGGTTACAGAAGGAACCCATGGATTTGAAACCGTTTGTGCAACATAGAGTAGCAACTATCCAAGACCTTTCACCAATCCAACAGTGGCATCATATCGCTTCAGATCAAAATCCTTCTGATGTGTTATCAAGAGGCATTGATCCAGATAAACTGTTCGATCACGAACTATGGCTAAGCGGACCCAGCTTTTTACTAGAAAGGGACTATCCGAGTCAAATAACTGTTAACCCAAAAAATTTGGACGATTTTAGAGTAGAACTAAAAAAGTCTAACACAAACTCTGATGATAATTTTAATGTTTTTAATTTGGTAGTTGATAGTGACTTTGTGTCTAATCTGCTGAATTTAAGTAATAATTATTTAACTGTTCTGCGTATTATAAGTTTTATTTTCAGGTTCATAAATAACAGCAGAAATCCGCTTTACAAAACAAGTGGACCACTTATATCTTCAGAAATTGTTGAAGCAGAGAAATTTTTATTAAAGTGCATACAAAGTGAGGAATTTTCCGAAGACATTAAAGACTTACAGGTAAAAAAGGCTATAAAGCCTAACAGTAAGTTGAAGATGTTGAATCCATTTATTGACAAAGAAGGCCTGCTAAGAGTAGGAGGAAGACTTGGAAATAGTGATTTAAATTATGATAAGAAATTTCCAATTCTTCTTCCATCTAAACATAAATTAACTGAATTAATTGTTGTCTTTTATCATAAAAAATTTTTGCATGCTGGGCCTAATTCTCTATTGTATTATTTGAGGGAAAAATTTTGGGTTACAAATGGTAGAAATTTATGTAGAAAAGTTGTGCATAAATGTGTTAAATGTTTCAGGGTTAATCCAAATTCAGCACAACAAATATTAGGTAATTTGCCAAAAGATAGAATTGTTCAAAACTATCCATTTAATATCACTGGGGTAGATTTCACTGGTCCTTTCTATATTAAGTATAAAAGTCAACGAAAAGGTATTTATAATAAAATATATGTTACAATTTTTATTTGCTTTGTGACCAAGGCTATACATTTAGAGTTAGTCACGGATTTAACGTCCGCAGCCTTTATAGCTGCTCTTAAGAGATTCATATCGAGGAGAGGAAAATGCAGTAAGCTGTATACAGACAATGCGGGAAACTTTGTAGGAGCAAATGCAGAGCTCAAAAAATTGTATAAAATGGTAAATGGACCAGATGATCAAATTTCGGGGTATATGAGTTCAGAAAACATTGATTGGCAGTACTCACCTCCTAGAGCGCCAAACTTTGGAGGATTGTGGGAAGCAGGAGTCAAATCCTTTAAATATTATTTGAAAAGAGCTGCGGGAAATTTAAAATTAACCTATGAAGAATTTTTGACTTTAATTATACAAATTGAAGGGATGCTAAATTCTAGGCTTTTAGTCCCCTTAACTGCTAACGTAGAGGATTTAAATGTGTTGACTCCTGCCCACTTCCTCTTAGGAAGGGCAATTACGTCTATAACTGAGCCAGATTTATCAGAAATTACAGAAAACAGGCTTAGCCAATGGCAAAAAATAACAAAGTTATTTCAAAGCATTTGGCGTAAGTGGCACTTAGATTATCTATGCTACTTACAACAGAGATCGCGATGGAAATTTGAGAAACAAAACATATGTGTTGGAGACATGGTTATTCTAAAAGAGGATAACTTACCTCCATGTGAGTGGCCACTGGCCAGAATAAGCAAAATTTTTCCCGGAGCGGACAAAAAAGTAAGGGTAGTGGAGATTAGTACTGCCTCTGGAAAATTTAAAAGGGCCATTTCTAAAGTTTGCCCGCTTCCAATAAATGATTAACATTGTTATTAATTATGAATGTTGTAAATTATGTAATATTTTGATATTTCTTTTTTTTTTTTTTTTGCATTACTTTTTATTTAACATATGTAATATTTACTGTATAATATTGTGTAATATTAAATGTATCAGAATTTTATGTTGCAAAAAAAAAATGACTGTTAGATTTATTGAATGTTTAATAAACATTGCAATGGGGGCCGGTATGTTACGCTTGCATGCGTTAACACCGCGCCACCTATAATTTGTATGCTTCGTAAGAAACTTTGAAGTGAAGAGAAAAGAGTTTGTGTTGTGAAGCAAAGTGTGTGTGTTCGGCGACCGCAGAACGTGGCGTCGAAAAATAAATAAATTATGAGTAATTAAAGTGAATTCGTGTTTTAAATAAGCATTAAGTGCCTTTACATCTATAAATACACAATACCTGTTATGTGAAATGGATATTGTGAAAAAATAGTGATCGAATTAAGGTACATGTCACACAAAAGATGGCGCTGTTACGCTGAAGTTTAATCCTATTTAAAAGAAGTCTATATCTCAGCTTCTATGTTGTATAAATGATCCAAAAATGGTGTACGATAATTATATCAAGAAAAATTGTGTTTATTAAATTTAGGTGTATATTGCCCGACTAGTGACGTTACTATTACTTTCTGCAATTTTCCAATTGAATATGTTTCAGCGTCTATTGGGAAAATTGTATCATATTTCATATATAAAATATTTTAATGTTAAGAAAAGGAAAAGTAGCACCATCTTTCGGCTGATATACACCTAAATTGAATCAGGTAATTTTTCATAATATATATCGCACTTGCCAAGTTTAGTTCATTTATGTAACATAGAATTTGATATATATCAACCCCAAAGGTAACGGGCACCATGGCACAAAAATGTAATTTTTAAGGAAAGCAACTTTTTTTTTTTTTTTCCGTTTTAAATGCATGTTTAAATACACTTCGTTGCAACTAGCAGTAATCGATTAGTGATACTTTAACACATTATTAATAACACAATATACAAATGTAATTAAAAAAAAAAAATGCACATCAAGCACATGTTACTAACTCTTTTCACAAAAAGTGGGCATGGTATCCTTTCCTTCGATAGCCCAACCGTAAACGGAAAAATGTCGCAGCATAGCATCGCGACCTTCCATCCGATATGCAAAATTTTAATTTATAAAATAATTATTTGTAACCGATTTTTATGGAAATTGAATTGTGAGCTATTCCGATATCATACTAACTAATTATTAATCTTTGTTGAATTCGGTTAAATACTGAAGAAATTTGAAAAATTTTCCTTTACTTCGGGGTCATGTGGTTAGTTAATTACAGTAGGCAGCAAAATTATTGAAGCACACATCCATACTTTTCATTTTTTTTTTTTTTTACTTTCCGAACACTATAGTGAGGAAAGTATTGTAATCATGTCAAAAATCCAAATTTGAGATTTTGATGTTTCTATACGTTTCGAGGTCCCCTGAGTCCGTTTTCACTATTTTTGCGATGATGCATGTTTGTGTGTGTGTATGTGTGTATGTATGTGTGTGTATGTCTGTGAGTGAACACGCTAGCGTCTAAACGCTTTGTTCGAATAAGCTGAAAGTTGGTACGAATATTGTAAGTCACCATAGTACGAACCCTATAGATTTTGGTAAATCTAGCACTTATAGATTTTTTACAGGGACACAAAGAAAAATTCTTTATCATTATGGCCTATGGAATCAAAATCTTAAAAGTACGATAGCATCTAAACGCCTTATTCAATTGAGCAAAACATTTATACACATGTGATAGGTCACAGATAGTCAATCTGTATAGATTTTGGAGAATCTAGCACTTATAGTTTTTTTTACAGGGACACAAAGAAAAATTCTTTATCATAATGTCCTATGGGGTCAAATTTTTAAAAGTGTGATAGCGTCTAAACGCCTTATTAATCTGAGCAAAAAATTTGTACACATGTTATAGGTCACAGTTGCACCAACTGTATAGATTTTGGTGAATCTAGCGCTTACAGTTTTTTTACAGGGGCACAAACAAAAATTCTTCATCATTATGCCCTATGGGACCAAATTTTTAAAAGTGCAATAGCATCTAAACGCCACCTTCAATTGAGCTGAAAATTTATATGAATATTATAAATCACTGTTGCACTAACTATAAGCATTTTGGTGAATCTAGCATTAATAGGTTTTTACAAGGACACAACGAAAAATTCTTTATCATTATGATCTATGGGCTCAAAGCTCAGTAGCGTTCAATAAAACATCGTGTAATATATGGAGAAAAATACTCAAACACTCTATTATGGTTTTCTCTCTTTTGTTCGTTTAACAACTCCTCTTTCTTTACTTTATCTACGAAACTGTTAATTACTCAATGTTCGGAAAGTCGAGTGGAGTCACTCCAGATTTTTTTTTAGTTTGATCGCTAATTTTTATCAACAACTTTTTTATAAACAGTATGAGACTTAGATCATGACTAGACAAATATTTATTTAACATAACAGTATTAGGTGTCCATCTTTTAATAGTTAGTTCTTCAATAATTTTGCAGCCAATTGTAGCAAAAGACTTCTTTCAAGATAATCGTCTGCAAAGTGTCTCGCATGATAAAATAAGAAATCAGTCGTTTCCATTTAAAATTATAAGTTAATGAAAAAAGTTAATGAAAAAAATTCCAATTGTCGTCTTTTAGCGATTTGCGCTTCAGAATTCAGAAAAAAAAAGTCTCTGTTATTGGTTCCGATCTAGAAAAAAAATCGTACCTGTATTTCTAATTTATTTGCCGCTTTTTGCGCTTTTTAAACGACTATTTTTAATTGAGAGTTATTGTCGGCTCACCTGAAGAATCTACCTGAGCAAGCAACTGTTCGAATAAGATATTTTTCGAATTGCGGAGAAGATGCATTTAAAATTAAAATTAATATCTCAAATACTAAATCTTTTTTTTTTTTTTTTTACTGTCTTTGGCACGCTTTTATGAACCTGTATATAGATTTTTTTACTTCTACGTTCTGTGCGGACTGAAAATATAGATGAACAGACAAACATCTTTCATTTATACAGGCTGGGGTTTTTTAGGGTAGGGGGGGGGAGAAAAAGATATGCCCCGAGCCAATTATTCTCGCTACGCCATTGATTTTCCTCACGAAGTTCTACAACTAATTCATCATTCATTCAGTATGTACTGTTAAATTTACAATCGTTAGTAAGTCGACGTAATTCTTCTAAAACATATTTTTATCTGGATATGTTTTTGAAAACAGGAGCAGCTACGTTCTCTTAATTTCAAACTTAAAATTTTGTCATTTTAAATGTATTTTATTTCCTTGATGACATTTTAAAATATATTCTGCGTAATTACGCGGTAAGAAAAAAAAAAAAAAAAAAAAAAAGAAAAAAATTTTTTACTTTTATAGAAAAATCGCGCAATATATAGATTTCGTGTAGCCCTGTATAATGTCTAAAGTAAGCAAGGCTACAAAAATAGTAGAATGAATTAAATATGTATCCGAATTTTTGTTCTTAAATGTATTTGTACAAGACACAAACATAAAAGTTACATTTGATATAATCCCCTAATTTTCATAGATATTTTTTTCAATGAATTAGAAATTTTTAAAGGTCATCTTCATTAAAAGAGCTAGGACACTTTTACAGTCGATTGCGTACGAAAACCTCAACAAAAGTATCAACATCGTCGAATTGCTCACTTCTTTGGCTTCTTTCAGTAGCACAAACATGTGACAGTCACACGGAAACAGGTCAGGATTATAAAGAGGGTGCTCCAATGTTGTCAGTAAATTTACTTTAACTTTTCGGTTGGCTTATGGTCAGAATTATGTTTATGATCGAAACTCCGAGCGCATTTTCCGTCGATAGCTAGCAGTATAGTAGGCAGCATTAATTGTACGACGTTCATGAAGAAATTAGATGGAAAAAAACTCCTTTGAAGTTCCGAAATACTGCCGCACAGATCCTAACAGATGCCAAACAAATTTTATCCTAACCGCTGGAATTATTTGTGTCATCCCTACACTTGGGGTTTCTTTTTCTGGCTGATCTCCTTCAAGTCTTCGAATGATTTCAGATGGGTACTTATCCATTTTCTCCACGAATCACACTTGAACAACATATTAAAGCACACACAAATAATTATTATTAATCATAATAATTATTTAATCTTATGTAGAATATACGGAGAATCTCGAAATAACATCTGATACATTTGGTTATGTGATTTAACATATCTAACTGAATTGTTAAATATGGACTTTCAGTTTCTTCCCCAGAATAAAGAACAGATTATTATGAATCACGTATTAAGATTCCGATAGCATAGTGGTTTTGAAGTTCTTACAGATAACAACTACGAAGGAATCGTCCACAACTAAACAGAACTACAGTCCTACGCATGCCTGAAAAAGTTCTTTTAAAATTTATAAATAAATAGGAATCGTGTTTTAAAAGTTTACTGTTGCCCTGCCATCTCTTGACAACTTTTGGAATTAGAGATCGCAGTCGCTATTTCCCGATGCTCCATCCTCCCGCCGCGCCGCTAGTGTGCTGGACTTGGGACGCCTGTAATCCGATTGATGGGGCGCTTGAAAATCCCGGTTTAAGGAAATTTCGCCGCCAGCATTTCGCCCCCGGAAATTTCGCTCCCGAAGTGTGGATTTCGGAAATTTTGCCCCAGCGTCTCGGCCCCGAGTTGTGGAAAATATATATGTAATGACAAATAAAAATATAAATATGCATAAAGTAATTCTCGATATATTTCCGTTTAATTCACACTATTTTCCCTTTGAATTTCAATATAAAACCTATGAATTAAAATAAGGTTTTCGAATGCAAAAATTGTTCGATTAATTTTTTATCGCTGTTAATTAAAAGAAAGTTTAAGTGTACAGTAATATTATATATTTATTTATTAAATTTTTAGTGCACACATAATAATTTTATTAATTTATTAAATATTATTTTACTTTGTTTCATTTATTAATCAATTTTATCATTATTGATAAATAAGGAAATAAGATTACAGAAGCAAGAAATTTTCATTACCCTACTATACTGTAAAAAAAAAAAAAAAAAAGAAACGGAAGATTTACAGCATAATATGCTGGCAATATGGGTGCATGGAGGGGGGAAAGTAAAAAAGAAGTAATTTACAGCATAAACAGCCGTAAAAGAGTCTTTTTTTACAGATGTTTCTGCTGTAAATTGCCTTATTTAACAGCAGAATGTGCTGGCAATATGGGTCCCAGCCAGCACATTTTGCTGTAAAAGCTTCCGTTTTTTTTTTTTTTTTTTTTTTTTTTTTTTTACAGTGTACTGTAGAGTAATGAACTTATACTAGGCTAGTCGTATTAACCCCCGACGATATATTTAACGCCCCAGCCCTCCCGTTACTACTCTTCGATGTCTTTTTCTAGTCAATTTTGTCCTTTTATCCTTTCGGTGTTATCCCTCCCCCCCCCTTTTTTTATTTCACACTTGACAATGTGAGTTTTTCTGTTTTCATCCCATGCTTTTTTCTATGGAATTTTGACTCCCCCCCCCCCCATCCTGTTTCTATGAATTTTCAGCCTTTTACCCTCGTTTTCTACATTCTAAGGTGCTGTCCAAAAATTCGATATCGAGTTTTCACCTGATTTATACATTTTAAAGCCTCCTGAGTCCAGAAAAGTAGTTTCTGACAGTTGGTCAGAGTGTGTGTGTGTGTGTATATGTATGTATGTGTATGTATGTGCGGAATCTTCTGGGTATCATATCTCCGAAGCTAACAAAAATAGAACTTCGAAACTTCAAAACTGAGACAGGTCTGGTATACAGATAAAATTTTTCAAATTTTGGGGGAAATTGAAAAACCGGAAATGGGACAACGGAAGTGTTCCGTAAGTCCGTATCTCAAAAACGTCTCTATCAATTTTCTTCAAAGTTGCTATGTAAACACTCTATTAGATGGCCTTTCAAATAATATAGTTGGTTAGTTGAGGAAAATTTATATGCGTCCGGTAAAAATAGCTCAATTCCAGGCTTCGCAAGTGCGTTTCTTTAAAAACGACTGAACGGATATATTTTTTGTTTAACTCGTTATATTAACTCCTTTTTAAACCTCTTTTTGTATGTAATTATTGTTTTCCGGACAATAATTGACTTTGCCAAGTTTTGGTAAAAGTTTGTATCTGAAAAGCGGCTCTAACGATTTTCTTGAAATTCATTACATAAATCCATTTGAGCTATCCTTTCTCATGTATTGCGTGATTATAAGAGGAAAATTAACAGTCATCCAACTTAAGTAGACCAGTTTTAGATCTCGGAAATTGGTGTTTAAAAAAATGAGTCTACCATTTTTACTTCCTTGTACAAAGTATAAGAAAGTTAGTAATCCCGATGTGCGAAATTTATTTTGTATTCTGCATAGCTCAAAAAAATGAATAATCGTAGAAGGTTGCAAATTTATATGCATAACTGTTATAATGTCTATTTGTACACTTGCAACTTTGGTTTCAATAAGAGTTCCCATTTCAGAGATGTCAACGATTTTACACGAACTTTCGTGACGTCAGTATGTAAGTACGTGTGTGTGTGCGGAAAGGGGGGGGGGGGATGTATCTCGAATAATTCAAAAACTCTTAAACGTAGAACGTTGAAAACTAGTATATAGGTTTGTTATAACATCTAGTTGTGAACCTCTATTTGTATGATTTATATGATTATGGACTTTATATTATTTTCCGTTTTGGAGATATTTAGGAAAATTATGTTCATAATGATAAAAAATACAAAGATTTTGGCCATTATATATGACTTATCATCATACTGATTTAAAAAAAAGCTAATGATAGAGCCAGTAATAATATTGTTATGAAACTTGAAGACTTTTGCTTGTAGAAAGTTATGCTTAAAGATATAAGCAGGTTCTTGTCAATGAATGCATTTTTTTTTTTTTTTTTTTTTTTTTTAATGATTATTTAGCCCGTAGCCTGTAATGTATCTCACATATCGCAATAACGGTCCGACGTAGAACGTTGCAAATTGGTATAAGGGTTTCTTATAACATCTAGTTGCGCACCTCTCCTTTTGGACTTTATATAATTTTCCGTTTTGGAGATATTTAGGAGAATTATATTCATAATGACCAAGAATACAAAGGGTTTTGGCCATTAAATATGACCTACCACCATAGAGATTTCAAAAGAAGCTAATAATAGAGCTAGTAATGATATTATTATGAAAGTTGAAGACATTTTTGAGTGTATAAAGTAATATGAAAAGACATAAGCGTGTTCTTGTCGACAAATGCACTTTATTTAATGAATATTCAGCCCATAGACAGAGCCCGTAATTTTATTGTTGCGAAAGTTGTCGACATTTTTGCGTTTCGAATTTCATTCTTTAAGACAGAATAATTTTCTAGTCGACGAATGGATTTTATTTATGAATATTCAGCCCGTAGATAAAGCCTGCAATGATATTAATAAAAGACGAATTGTTTACGAATTACGAAACAAACGAAAACTTACTTAGTAAGCGAGCATTATTTATTTTGGCTTAATGCAATTTAATTAATAATATGCTCCATTACTAATAAATAGTGTAAAATAATTAATGTAAACCCATAATAAAACTTTCTATGCTCTATTAGAGTTAACAGTTACTTTTGAAAATGTACTTTATTTGAAAACAACCTCAGTTTCGATTCTCATTTCTTAAACAATTTGAGGAGCAGAGTTGGTTGGTTGGTTGGGTTTTTACATCGCACTAGTGCTGTGCAATGGGTAATTGGCGTCTCGCCCCTAAAAGTGGTCCGAAGACATGACATAACATCTCTGACCTCCACGGACTGGATTGAGGAGAAGAGTAATTTTGCTTATTGAAAGTTAAAAATGGCCAGAATTTATGAACGATGTTAGAAGAGAAATATTAAAATCTTTTTAGTGTGAATGAATATATTCAATATTCATTCACGCATATTTTTATCGCCATGCTGTTTGTGAACCCTTGTTATGACCAAAATCAAAACATATATCAATATTGTATAAACTTCATATTTTTATACAACAAATTATTACAAGAGAAAAAGAACGAGCTTTTCATATAACATGTTTTTAAATTTTCTGTTGAATCATATAAACGCTACCGAAGGCAGCGGGACCCGAAATATTTGGCTAAAAGTAACGAAAAAATGCATTGTCACCGTGTTCTGAGCTATTCTGAAAC
Organism: Salticus scenicus; assembly: GCA_963930645.1. NCBI lineage: Eukaryota > Metazoa > Arthropoda > Arachnida > Araneae > Salticidae > Salticus > Salticus scenicus. The sequence continues at coordinate 173,839,078 of OZ005654.1, forward strand.
TTTCAAATGTCTAGCTAGTCGGGAAGTAACATGGTTGTTGAATCATATAAACACTACCGAAGGTAGCGAGAACTCGAAAAAATTGGCTAAAAGTATTAAAAAACTCATAGTCATCGTGTTATAAGCTTTTATAAAAGTTTCAAATATAAAAGTTTTCAAATATAAATATAAAAGTAATAACTTTTACAAAAGTTTTCAAATTATACAACTGTTGATTCATATAAATGCTACCGAAGGCAGCGGGGACCCAATTGGCTAAAAGTATTAAAAAAAAATGCATTGTTATCGTCTTTTGAGCTATTATAAAAGCTTCAAATGGCTAGCTAGTCGAGAAGTTAGTAAAATAAATTTTCGGTTAAATTATATAAACGCTACCAAAGGCAGCAGGAACCTGAAACAGTTGGCTAAAAGTATTTAAAAAATGCATTGCCACCATGTTTTGAACTATTCTGAAAGTTTCAAATGTCTAGCTAGGCTTTAAGTTATTAAATAAATTTTCTGTTGAATCATATAAACGCTAAACAGTTGGCTAAAAATATTTAAACTAGTTGGCATAGGTGGACTCTGCTCGGTTCCCCATCATATATATGTTCTCATAAATTTCTAGTGCGAGACATATTATAATCATGTTAAAAGAAATGAATTTGACCAAAGCTTGATACAGTGACAGAATGAAATCCCCGCCTAATAGGCTATCCACCGTTCACTTCGATATATTTATCTCATTCTAATCTATTAATTTATTTTATCAGGGTCGATTCCGTTGTTTAGTTTTCATGCTACTGTTTCCAATGCAATAATCCTCAAAATTCATATTTATATGAAAAATTTACAATTTCGATATGTTGATAAAATCGTAAATTACGAATAATTTACGAAATTTTCCTATTAGAATATTTGTATTCAATGATGTTCAAACAAATATCATAAATGTAATTTTGAAGTTGTCTAATGTATTTAGGATCCTCAAAATGGAAGTTTATGCTCAATTTTGCCTTGTTCTGACATATTAAGTAAATCGTAAATTCCAAATAATTTACCAATTTTTTAAAATGGAAAAACATAGTCTATGATATTCATGCCAGTATCCTAAATAATATTTCGAAAGTGGTTTGACATCTTTACGATGAAAATATCCCTCAAAATTGACGTTTATGCATGTGAAATTTTGCTCTATTCTGCCATGTTATGAAATTCGTAAATTTCCAGTAACTTACGAAATTTTTATATTGGAAAATTCATAGTCATTAATATTCATGCCAGTGTCCTAAATAATATTTCAAAAGTAGTCTGACATCTTTACGATGAAAATATCGCTCAAAATTGACGTTTATTGTGAAATTTTGCCCTATACTGCCATGTTAAGAAATTCGTAAATTTCCAATAACTTGCGAAATTTTCAAAGTAGCATATTTATAGTTACTGATGTTCATTCCGGCATCAAAACTGATATTTTAGAACAGGTCTGACATTTTTACAGTAAAAAGTTTCCATTTAATGCACGTATAAGTGAATTTTTGTCCTATTCTCCCATGTTAAGAAAATCGTAAATTTCTAATAACTTACGAAGTTTTTTAATTCGAATGTTCCAAATAAATAGGGTTCTTTCCAGTAATTAAAGTAATATTTTAAAACTGATCTGACCTCTCTGTGATTATTTGTTCGTGAGATATCGTGTAAACAGACTAACAAACTAACGGACTAACACACTAACGGACTGACCCACTGACCCACTAACAGACACCCTACAGACATACACCATACAAATTTTGTCATTTTCGGATTCCTCACACCTGAAAACATATAAAAAAGTCAAAAAACCGAGGTCGAAATTTTTCACGATTCCCTAAGTTTCCCATACCTATAGTATGATGGGGAACTAAAAATGCATTGTCACTGTGTTCTGCTCTTTTCTGAAAGTTTCAAGTGTCTAGCTAGACGGGAAATCAGTTAAAAGTCGATTGCAAGGCTTTTACTGGTAATGCTACCGAAGACAGCAGGGACACGCAACAGTTGGCTAAAAGTATTTAAAAAATACATTGTGACCGTGTTCTGAACTATTCTGAAAGTTTCAAATGTCTAACTAGTCGGGAAGTTAGTTAAATAAATTTTTTGTTGAATTATAAACGCTGCCAAAGGCAGCAGAGACCCGAAAAAGTTAGCTAAAATATTTTAAAAATGCATTGTCACCGTGTTCTGAACTATTCTGAAAGTTTCAAATGTCTAGCTAGTTGGGAAATTAGTTAAATAATTATTTGTTGAATCATAAACGCTGCCGAAGTCAGCAGGGACCTGAAACAGTTAGCTAAATGTATTAAAAAATTGCATTGTCACCGTGTTCTGAACTATTCGGAAAGTTTCAAATGTCTGGTTAGTCGGGAAGTTAGTTAAAAATCGATTGCAAGATTTATACTGGACACACAAACAAACAAAGAAGAATCGAAATTAATAAAAACATGGTAATATTTTGGGAAATACCGCATGTATGTTTATATCAATACAAAAATCCTTAACGGGTTAAAAGTTAGTGACGCAGCACTGCACTTTATGGCTATAAGAATTAGAAATACGAGTCTTAAAAATAATGATATCAAATTTTCAGTGACGCTTTGTTATTAATTAAAAAATACAGAGATTTTCTTATTTGAATTTGTTTTTTTCATCTATTTATTTTTACAGTGTAAACGTTATTTTCAACATAAAATAATATATAACATTTATTTACCGATACCTTTTCATTCACATCTCTTATAATATCAAAATATGTGTTTGAAAAGAAATGATATGAAATTCCAGCAACGCAGTGATGTTACACTAAATGATTTGTTTTTAAATTCCACTGCAATTATTTTGTTTTGCATATTAAAGTATATTTGCACATTGAAATATTGCTTTTAATTTTCAAATACGCAGTCAAATATATCACTTTCATTAAGTTTATATTATGTACTGAAATGTATTTATTTCAATGAATTATTTTATCTTCTGCGCCACGCCATCCAAAACTACAACTAAAAATTTCGCTTTTTTTTTTTTTTTTTTTTTGCAGCACACTATCTATTTGCATGCTTTTTCAATTAATTTGGATAAGATGGCACAAAATAAACATTTCCATAAATTTTACTTACAGTTTTGGATAGCGTGACGCAAAAGATAAAATAATTCATTGAAATAAATACATTTCAGTACATAATATAAACTTAATGAAAGTGATATATTTGACTGCGTATTTGAAAATTAAAAGCAATATTTCAATGTGCAAATATACTTTAATATGCAAAACAAAATAATTGCAGTGGAATTTAAAAACAAATCATTTAGTGTAACATCACTGCGTTGCTGGAATTTCATATCATTTCTTTTCAAACACATATTTTGATATTATAAGAGATGTGAATGAAAAGGTATCGGTAAATAAATGTTATATATTATTTTATGTTGAAAATAACGTTTACACTGTAAAAATAAATAGATGAAAAAAACAAATTCAAATAAGAAAATCTCTGTATTTTTTAATTAATAGCAAAGCGTCACTGAAAATTTGATATCATTATTTTTAAGACTCGTATTTCTAATTCTTATAGCCATAAAGTGCAGTGCTGCGTCACTAACTTTTAACCCGTTAAGGATTTTTGTATTGATATCATTACTTTTTAGGGGTTAATGATTAAAATATAAAATTAAAGGAGCATGGCAATGAGTTTGTAACCCTTAAAAAGTGCAGTTTCATAGTTCATAACACATTAAATTTTACCTCGAATAAAATAACAAACTAAATGAAATTTTAAAAATTTATGAAAAGTGATAAATAAAAAACTTTAAGAAAGAATATTTGTTGTGTGATGGAAACACGCAACATTACAAAGGCATAATATAGTATATTTTAAAAATAACAAACAATTTCTACAAAAAAAAAAAAAAAAAAAAGAGAGAGACAGAGAGAGAGAGAGAGATTTATTTTATTTTATTTAATATTCAATTTCTTTGGTTCAACGGTTCATCTGTTTCTTAAATAGTTCAACAGAATATATTTAAAATAAATGTTCAAAAAATAATTTGTGTACGAAAGTTTTTGTAAAAAAGTGTTATGAATAAGTTTTTAAAGAGCTCCATTCACCGCATAGATTTTGGTTAGATTAAAAAAAAAAATTAAACACAAGTTTTTAAATGGTCCAATTGAATGAACAAAATATTAATATTTTGTTATATTTTTAATTTTAGATGTTTAAAGTAAAATGTTGTAAGGATTTGACAGTAATTTTCCAAAATACCTAACACCATGGGGGTGGGGATCAGATCCTCCTTTGGAAACTCTGATAATTCTAAAAAAGATGCTTAATCAATCTGAGGGAGATTTTGTTTGGTTTAAAATTAATTCAGATGGGGAAAATAGGAGGGGGGCAATCAGAATCTTTGAAATTTTAATCGGGAAAACGTTTTTTTAGAAAATGTTTTGTTGAATGTAGTTTTATTCCTATCTGGTTAAATATACTGTACATAGTTCCCACATTCTTCCTGGCTAGAATTCCTGAAAATTTTCTAAAACGTGGTGAAGGGATTTTGGACATTGCTTCATTTTCTAAAATTGGGTTATGGGGGTAAAATGTATACTAAGAGATCTAACATTAAAATTTTAAATGATAAGGATTTTTTAGCACTTTGAGAAATCTTCTAGATGCAATCACTTCAACGATAATTTTTTAAGGTTGGTTGGTAGTAGGTTTTAAGGCCAACTGACTACGCTAGGGTCCTAGGCATATAGGTAGAATCACCTCCATGAGGTCTTTCTAAGGGGTCGAGGCCCGTATTTAAGCGAGTTTCGGAGAAAAACACGGAAGGAACGGCTAAGTCAAAGAGTGCAGGATGGGATCGAATCCGGCACCTCTCATCCACCGCTCGGCCGCTGGTGGGGCATTTTTAAGGAACTTATATATATATATATATTTTTTTTTCTAAAAGTCCCATCTTCCTCCCCAAATCTATCGGAAACGACTAAGGGAAGGCAATAAACTGCAATATCTGAATAAAGGCAATAAACAAAATTTGCAAAATAATACAAAATTTGAAATGTATTATTAATTTCTAATTTAAAGGTTGCAGATGCATGGTAATTTCATTTTATTTCAATATTATATGAAAGAAATAAGTCTGTACAAGTGAAGGAGGATTTATTTTTCTTTTTTTCTAGAGTAGCTTTTATTGTTATATTCATGCCTGCTCCCTACTGTTAAATTTAAGAAAGAAATAATTATTATTTTTGAAGTATAGATTTGATTTAAAAGAGAAAAATAAATAAAAATAGAAAAATCTTTAAAATGTGAAACTTTTATACTGATAAATATTTAAGTAGTATAGTTTTTTACTGGAAATTTAATGAACAAAGTAATTTATAAAATAATACACTGTATAATTCTTAATTATTTTGCCAGTATGCTTTGCAGAAATGTATTATTTCGTAAAATTAAGTATCACAATGCGAAAAACAAAATTAATTAATTAATATTTTTAAAAATATATTATGGGTTTAAATTAAAGTCAAATAAAGATGTATTTTACTTCATTTTATTTTATTACTTATTTTACTAATTTTAATTCTGTTTTCAGTTTTTCCAATGCATTTAAGTGTTTAGTAACCGAGTTTTTTTTTTTTTTTTTTAATTTCATTACAATATTATTTTATAAAATTAAAAAATAATAATAATAACAGAAAACATGAAATTTTAGATTTGGATTTGATATATTATAATTATTACAATCTTTGTAAAATATTTCATTTACATACTATATTATAGAAATTTAATGAGCAAATTAATCAATTAATTATTATTATTATTATTATTATTATTCAGGATTTTTTCTATCCATAGTTTAAGTGATTTATCACTTAGTTTAAAAAAAAAAAATTACAAATATTTGCATATGATTATGATATTATCTATCATTTTTATGAAAGTAAAGAAAAGGGTTTTTGTTGTTTCAATCACTTTTTAAAATAAAACCAATTTTGAAAGTTAACAACGTATCAACTTGAAAACAATGGAATTGAATGAATATTTTTGATAAAAAAAAATATTATATAAAATACAAATCTCCAAATAAATAACTCATTTAATATATATATTAAAGAAAGAAAAATATTTTATTTTGTAAGTTTGTTTTTGACACTAACTGCCGATAGATGGAGCCAAATTACCTATCTGAGATTGAATATTTCAAATGGAAACGAAGACTGTATACGTCCGCGAACATTCCAAACCGGATTACATTCTCTTCTTTTGAGTGATGCGAAAGAAAATAGTGTAATCCGCGAGGTAATATAGTTCCATTTTTAAAGTGAAATATATAAAAAACATGAGTTTTTAGGGAAAAACGGGCGACGTCACGCTTCACAGACAAAATAAATTAATATCATGTATCAATTTCATAAAATTTCTTCGAGCCGTTTTCGAGAAAAAAAACTCACACAATTACCATTTTTCCTTTGAAGTCTTAAATTGCAATTTCAGATCTCAAAATATATAGAATGTGGAAGTGTGAAACTTTCAGGATAGCATCATGCAGAAGATAAAATATTATTCTGAAAACATCAGATCAAAATATCTCTTATTTACTGAGATATTAAATGTCGGCGTTTCCAAATTCTTTTGATGTAAAACTAGCTGTATAATAGAGTGTCGCTGCTAAGCTTTGTTTGAGCTTTGCTGCGTCACTCAAAAAACTGTCGTTTTTTATGATCATTATTTGTAATTACATTTATATTTTACGTCACTCGGGGGCGAAATTTCCGTGGTGCGAAATTTTCCGGGGGCGAAAATTCCGGATCCCGAAAATCCCATTGGCTGTCTTCACAGTGACGACCCGTATGATTCCATCTAATCCAGGATGAGTGTTTGGAATTCTACTTTCTAGCAAGTCTCCACGTAGCAGATTAGGTGGTGGGATCTTCGAGTAGGACTAAATCCCCTGGTTGCAGCTCAGTATTTTCAGACGCCTATTTTCAGCGATGGTTTAGTTTATATGTGGTTTAGTCAAATATGAGCTTTGCCAATGTGTCCAGAAAGTATTTAACAGCTTTTGTATAAAAGACCACCTGCAACAGAAACTGAGGCACTCATTAGTATGGGGACAACCAGAATGGTCAGGTAATTGGAGGAGTGGGCTTCCAATAAGAAAATGACCTGGCATGAGAGCCTGTAGTTGGAGGTCAGTGGACAGTGGTGTTAAAGAGCGAGAGTTTAAGCACTTTTCGACACGAGTTAAAATGATGCTGAATTAAGGCGCTATTTGTGCACATCTTAACGAGATGGCGTTTCGCAAACTTGATAGAAGATTCCCATTGTTCACCAAAATTGGGTCCATACGGCGGCATAAAGTGCCAACTAATTTGCCGATTTGCTGAATAATCTTAGACAGCACTGTTTCTCGATAGTTGTGTCAGATTTTTTAAGTAGGCTTGCGCGCATACAAAGTTCTTGCCGTTTTCGGAATAAATGTCCGACAAAAATTCCTGTGGTGCTACAAATCGCTGCAGGGAGCAAAAAAATGCTTTTATTGTTAAGGAGTTCGATATGAGTTCGATATGAACTGCTTTGGTGCACATGAAGATAAAGAAACAAACATATGACTTGAATAAAGACCATTGGCGTTTGTGCGTGCACTTTGTGTTAAATGGACCGACATAATCAACATCAACATGTTGGAATGGCCTGCACGGGTTTAACCGTGCTGGGAACTCACCAATTAGTTGGTGAATGGAGTTCAGTTGTGATTTCAAGCAAACTGTACAAAGTTTTAGTTCTTTCTTTACCGTGGAATGAGCATCGGGAATCCATGCAGGATTCAGGTAATAGTGATGAAAATACCGGATGAGAGCCGAGGTGAATGGGTGGTTCTTGGGAATGATTATAGGGTACTTGGCGTCTTAAGGGAATGTATGATTCTTTTCCAACTCTGCCACTAACACGCAATGTGTTGTTTTGGTTTAAAAATATATTTAATGGTTTTAGTTTGCTATGATTTCGCTCTGGTTGATCTCTTTTAACAATGCAATTTCTGAGGCAAATTCGTAGTCTTGAATAAGTTTAACGATTGTGTTGTGCACATTAGAGATTTCACAAGCAATTAATGGCCGTTTAATTTTGATTGTGAACGTGCATTTGTGACAAATCTTTTGATCTAGGCCGTGACGCGCAATAGTTTGGTGTAGGACGAAAATTTAATTAGTAGATTTCACTGGCTTGGTCTCTCGGTGGCCGTGGGCCTACTGTGTTCTGGCATTGTGTCTGTAGATGAATTAATGACCGGTAAAGCAATTTGGCAAGGAAGTGATGATAAATGTCTAAGCCACTGAGAATCGGACCACCACAGGTGAATTGTAATTGTAATTAACTTGCTGAGGTACAATCCACGAGTTGCGCAATAGACAGAGTTAAATTTGCCTGGAAGATGGTGCCAATTTGCGGTGTTAGTTATGGTTCGGATCTTGTTAGCTCGATGAAGAGCAAATTGATTGTCTTTATTTGGAGGATTTAAAATCCAACTGTGAGCGATGGTGGGATTAGTCTGTAGAAAAGTTTCGGTAGTTTGAAAAACAACACTTTCTTTAATGACCTTAACTAGTTCAGCGAGAAATAATGCAGAGGACAATTCAAGTCTAGGCAAAGTTACTGGGGTAAAAAGAGCTAAACGTGTTTTTACAGCAGTTAAATTTTAACTTAGAATTTACAATGTTACCTGTGTACCACAGCCGCAGAAGCCTTTGTAGAGGTATCGCAAAACCCGTGGAGGTGGACAGTATCATCTGAATATATATCAGTGTACCTAGGAATTGAAATAGATTGGAAAGCGGGAATTTCTTCGTAAAACTGAGTCCATTTTTTTCAGAATTTCTGAGGTAACAATTCACATCACGAGAGCTTAGCTCTTCACACTTTTTACAAGAGAAGTTTTAGAATTACTGTGGATGGCGATAAAAGACCAATTGGGTAAAAAATACGCGCAATAATGGACAAAAGGTCTCTTTGTGTCGTGACTGTTTTTTCCCCTTTAACTTGGACACGTAAGGTGTCTGCAGCTAAGTTCCAGTCCAACTCAAAAATTTGTTGAGTCTCATTACGATTAAAAGAGTAAATGATGTTGATTTTAGATTTTCTAGCACATGAGCTATTGCCTCAAAGCAGTTGGAGGGCCATTTTCTTAATTGAAAACCTCCTGCACAAAATAGTCCTTAGGGCTCAGTAACAAGCCTTTTAGCGGCCACAACTTAATCTGTATATATATATATATATATATATTATATTACATTAATCTATATTATATTAATCTATATTACTAGATCATATGTTACATCAGAATCTTCAGTTATTTTGGAAGATTCTTCGACCGAGATCGAACACAGCACTCCCAAAAGTCAGCCAGCAACATGTGAAAATGGAGAATTGAAAGAAAAGGATATAAGTGATATAACAATAACAGTTCAGGTAGAATTTTTTTTTCTTACTTGTATTGTAACTCATATTTTGTTTTCTGAAATTATGAAATTATTTCTGATTAGTTTTGTTATACTAATGTCCATAATGAAGATTAAAATATAAATTGAAGGATTTCGGAAAAAACAATTGGTTTATTGCGAAGCATTTTTTAGGATGCCTCATACTATGAGACATCATGACCTAAAATGGCAAGATTAAAGTTAAACAACAAGAACTAAAAATCATGCAGAACGCATTGATTATTAACACTCTCCCACTGTACGTACTTGTTGTATCGTACAACTTTCAATATTGTTTGACTACTTTATTATCACACACAGCAGACAGACAGAACTGAAAAGTATACATATTGACTAACTGAATTCAAAACCAATCTTAGACATTGTTGGAAAGTGTTAAAAAGGCTTAACGCAAAAGAAAATACAGCCGTTAGATTATAATTGCAGCCCTTATTGTATCTGAATATTTTTAGTGTAGCCCTGTAAATCTGAAGGTTAACCATATCATATTCTATACAAAACATTATTTTAGAATATTAACAATACATGTCGATTTCTTTATGATTTTTACAGTAGAAAGCTATTTAAATGTGATTTTTAAAAATGTCTGTCCTAAAACTTAAAGCGTTGGCTTTTTTTTTTTTGGTTGTACCTGTATACAAATTGGTTATTATACTAATTAATATATATCATTTCTTAAAAATTTTGAAAAAATTTACGGACGTTAGAGGCAGGAGATAGATAGTCGGACAAACAGATAAACAAATTAAAATCATATTCACAATTAAAAAATATTAGAATGTGTTAAAAACGCTTAATGTAAATGAAAATAAAATTCCAACAAATTTCTATTAATAGCTTTAAATGTTACTGAATATTTTTGCGTGGCTAGTACTAATCATATTATATTCTGTAGAAAGCAGTCTTTTGTGCACATGAATTTCAATTTCATTAAGCTTTGTGCAAAGTAAAGTTTTTAAAATTGGTTTTGTAGAAATACATCTCATAGAACGCAATGCTTTGGAATACTTTCGAGTGTTCCTGTACACAAACCAGTGATAGTATTTACTACATTATACGTAGGAAACATCCGATAGGGTACTTGAATAACATATTTCATTTTCATTAAGGTTTGTGTACAGTAAAGGTATTAAAATAAGGTATATATAGAAATAGTTCTCATACAACACAATACTTTGGAATACTTTCGGTTGTCCCTGTACACAAACCAATAGAGATATTAACTCCATTTTCAATAGGTAACATCCAATAGTGAACTTGAATAACGTATATCAGTTTCAAGATACTCCATAAACTATTTTCGGGAGTTAAAGCGCGGACAGACAGACAGATGGACAAACGAATAGACAGACAGATATACAAATTGAAATTATATTCGCGCTTAAAAATTGTTAGAAAGTGTTACAAACGCTTAATGTAAATGAAATTGCAATTCCAGCAAATTTTTATTAATAGCTCTTAATGTAACTGAATATTTTTGTGGGGCCCTGTAAATCTAACGCTGATCATACTATATTATATAGGAAGCATTCATTTGTACATATGAAAAACATATTTCGATTTCATTGAGCTTTGTGCAAAGTAAATTTATTAAAACTTGGTTTATAGGAATACCTCACATAGAACGCAATGCCTTGGAATACTTTCAAGTGTCCCTGTACACAAACCAGTGGTGGCATTTACTCAGTTTTATATAGAAAACATCCGATAGAGAATTTGAATAACATATTTCAATTTCATTGGTATTAAAATATGGTTTATAGAAATACCTCTAATAGAATACAATGCTTTGAAATACTTTCGGGTGTCCCTGCACAGTCGGTAATAAGTCTCTGAACACAAGCAAAAATTCCTATATGAAAAAAGTACACTTAATACAGTTTTGTCAAATAAATCCTTGTTGAATCCTGTTCTTAGTCAGTCTAAAAACTAGATTCGACAAGGATTTATTTAACAAAACTGTATTAAGTGCACATTTTAACATAGGAATTTTTGCTGGTGTTCGGAGACTTTTGTTACCGATGTACACAAACTAGTAGAGATATTAACTCCATTTTCAATAGGGAACTTGAATAACATATATCAGTGTCAAGATATTCCATAAATATTTATGGGAGTTAAAGCGCGGACAGATGAACAGGCAGACATATACACAAATTGCAATAATATTCACACTTAAAAATTGTTAGAAAATGATAAAAACGCTTAATGTAAACGAAAGTGCAATTCCAGCAAATTTTCATTAATAGCTCTTAATGTAACTGAATATTTTTGTGTGATCCTGTAAATTTAATGCTGATCATACTATATTCTATAGAAAGCATTCTTTTGTGCATATGAATAACATATTTCAATTTTATTAAGCTTTCTTGCAAATTAAAGTTATTAAAACTGGGTTTATAGAAATACCTCTCTTAGAACGCAATGAGCGCTTTGGAATATTTTCGAGTGATCCTGTACACAAACCAGTGGTGGTATTTACTCCATTTTATCTATGAAACATATTTGAATTTTACTACCAAGGAGAGGTCACGACATGGAAAAATCAGATCGGGACGAAATTGTGCAAAATTATAGCATACTATGAAGGTAACGACATATTAAAGCAATAGCGCGCTCTAGCCACACAATTTCGAGAAAAAAGCCTTTAAAGTTTCAGTAATCATTAAATACAAGCTATTTCACAAACGATTCAGCGCTCCAGTGGCGTACGTGGTTGAGCAAAAGGTTGTCACACAGACGACCTCGGTCTGATGTTACCTACGGGAATTTTTTTTTTTTTTCTTCTTCTTTTTGAATTTTTTATTTAATCTAAATATTCTATTTCTTTTTACTTCATTTTATAATTTAATTCAAAATTTGAAAATTTTAATAAAAAATTGTTGAATTTTCTAGAATAAAAAATAAATATTTTTTTTTCTATTTATAATACTTATAACTTAAAAACACAATAAATTTCTATAACTTAAACAAATGAATTATAGCATTGTTTTACCTATAAAAAAAAAAAAAAAAAGTAAAAATAAAGAATTTTTTTAAAATTATTTATCTAAATATTTTATTTTATTTTAGGTTTATTTAAAACAATACTAATTTTGGTTTTTTAAACTACAAGATATAAAAAATACTGCAGAGAAATAATGATTTTAATCGCTTTTATAATTATTATCCAAACAAATTAAATATTTACTTCTCCAATCAATACAGCTTCTTAAATTATAGTACAAGATTCCGATGCTATATCTCTCTATAAAAATGACTAAGAGATTTTTGAGTCTGTTTGTCTGTGTGTTGACGCAAGTTGCCACCAGCTTTTCATACTTTAGTTAATTTTAAAAAATCTAATTGTCCGATCGATAAGTGAATTAAACCGATTGATTAAAAAAATGCACCTTTCATTTGGTACCTTATTTGTAACGAAATTTTGATTAGATTTTTTAAAATTAATTAAAATGGGAAAATAATAACCTGGTAAAAGCTTTAAAAATGGACATTTAAATTTTTAATTGTTGCCCCCCCCCCCCCAAAAAAAAAAAAAAAAAAAAAAAAAAAAATTTTTTTTTTTTTTTTTTTCAACAAAAAATGAAATATGCTTTCACGCGAAAAAAGAAAAAAAAAATATATATATTTATTAAATTTGCTCCTGTACAAAAATGAAAAAATGAAAATGGAGTAAATAATAATATACCTCAATTTTAGATTCCCCCCCCCTTTTGTTTAAATAGTATATTTTTGGCACGTATGAATCGCACTTGGCATGAAATCTAATTCAGCATTACATTAAAGCACTTTACTTATTGATAATCCTGGGTGATTTTTAAAATTTTGATGTTGAAATAGATCGGACATTTTTCGCCAAGGACTCCATTTTCGTAAAAGCCAATTTAAATCAAGTAGCGCATAAAAAAATTAAATAAATTATAAAATATTGAAAAACAGAAAAGGAAACGAAAGGAAAAGGAAACGAAACGAAAAGAAACAAACAAACAAACAGCAACAACAATAATAATAATAACATAAATTATGTATTTTTGTCTAAAGTTATGATAAAAATTCAAAAGTCGCCAAGGGGAGCTACTTAAGTTTGTACCATGATCAGGTTTACATATTTCATTATTTATTTTTCTATATACCAACTTCTATTAACTAACTCAACTACTATTATAACCACAAAAATTAATTGCCTCATGCGATAGACGTAGCCGATCATAGCACATTGTAATATTATATTTGGTGTGAAATTGTTGTTATTTTATTGTTGATCGAATAAATCAAATAAGTAGAGAAAATAACGTGAAAGAAAATATTATGTACACCACCAATAGTGTTGTTCATATGTAACTGGGATTCAAATATAAAATGGCTACTTCAATTTTTTTTGATACTGTCCGTTTCGAAACTGTCATCTGACAAGCACCCAAATGGAAGCCCATTAGTAAGGTATTGTCGCAGGCAATAGGGACAGACACCCGAGAGAATCCGAATGGTAACTTCCCAGACAGCACCCAAAGTGTTCCGTCCCCCTCTCAAGGGTTGCGACTGCTTTTGTTAGAATATGTCAGGGAAAAGAGCGATAAAGCCTAGCTATGGTAGTCTGCACTTCTCATTTTTATTCGAGCATGTTTCTCTTTCGTTCAAGATTCAAGATAAACTGTTATCGGGCAATTATTTGTACTATAAGGTGAAATTGAAAGAAGAGAAATATTTTTACAATCCTTATATAAGATTTTATATTCATGAAGTATTTATTCAATACAGTGTAATAGTCAAGATTTTAATAATAATATTTGATTTTAATGGATTTATTTTTGCTTATTTATTGAGAGATAGAAAAAGAGCAAAATTTCTAACGCATTTAAAATTGTAAATTTTGTTTTCTCCATAATAATCTTTTACAAGTTTATAAAAATTAAATACATAAACTAATTTATTAAATAATTAATTTGAAAATTAAAATAAGGATTTTAATTTTCAAGATTAAAACAGGATTACTATTCATTATATGTATGAATGTATGCATATCGATGCTTTTAATAAGTAGCAAAATAATTTTAATACCAAAATATTTTTTTATATGGGAGATTATACAGATAAAAATTAATATATATGTATATATTATTATTATTAACTAACTTATTAAGAATGAAAATTTTTATTCTACAATTAGTTTGTTTAATAGAACTGGTTGAGCTTTTAATTGAAAAATCTGTTTTTAAATACTTTTAATAATGATATTAAATATATATATTCGGCTTCTAATAGAAAAATCTATTTTAAAATATTTTTAATCGTGAAAGGTTATTTTCTATGAATAATTGTAAAGGAAAGCTAGTTAAAAATGTTCTTTAATGAAATATTCTAACTAAAACACTAATTTATTTACTAAAACACAAATTTTGATAATTAAATTAATTGAGACTTCTTAGTACTATTTTTAGGACTTTTAATTAAAAAGCATGTTTCAGTGCCTTTTAAGTTCTTGCTAAGATTTAAATATGATTACTGCTCGTTGTATATATGTATGAATGTATACATACACTTATAATTAATATCAAACTATTTTTAACAATTTTTTTTTCTATAGAAATTACTCAAAATTTAAAATAATAATAATAATAATAATAAATCAAATAAAAAGCTACTTTATTTATTAAAAATGAGAAATTTTAGCACATAAATTAGCTTGTTTAATAGAACTATTTGAGATTTTAATTGAAAAATCTATTTTTAAATACTTTTAATATAATTCTTTTTCTATGAATAATTAAAGATAAAAATCTTTATCTTTAATTATTCATTCAGTCATTAATCTTTTTCTATGAATAATTAATAATAAAAACCTAGAAAATTAATTTAAAAATATGTATTTTTAACAATTAGTTAAAATTACTTAATACTATTGTTTCGGCTTTATTAGAAAAATTTGTTTAAAAAAAAACTGTTAATAGTAAAAGTTTTTTTTCTCCTATAAAGGATTATAATCAAAAGCTGATTAAAAAAATATTTAATAAGACATTCTAATTAAAATCTATTTTATTTATTAAAAATACAATTTTAATAATTAAGTTAATTGTGATTGCTTACCATTGTTTGGACTATTATTACAAAGCCTATTTCATTGTTCGAGCGGTTCTGATTTCGAAAATTATAGACCGTGCCGGATTGGAACCCAGGTTTTCTGAAAGTCGCGTAAATACAGGCTAGGGCTAGGGCCCCTTAGAAAGAAGCCCTCTCGAATAGCAATTCACCCAAGCGTTGGGTCCTCGATTTATCAATCGATTTAATTCCTACACCATCCAGAAGGTATTTTTAATATATATATATATATATATATATATATATTCATTAAATGATTGTATTAGTTTTATATATATATATATATATTATGTAGGAATGTATTTTCTAATTGAAAAATAATTTAGTTATTAAAAATATGACTTTTTAAAAATTAAATTAGTTGAGATTGTTTTATACAACTGTTTGGGCTTTTAAATGAAAATTCTATTTCAAAATGATGTTAAACATAAAAAGGTATTTTTGATCATTGGTTATAGAAATAAGGAGCTAATTAAAATTATTTAATTTATAAAATATAATTGAAAATATAATTTAATTATTTAAAGGTAAATTTTAATAATTAATTTTGATGAGATTCCTAAAACTGCTGTTTGGATTTTTAATTGAAAAGCCTAATTCAAGATATCTTTTAATATAAAAGTTTTTCTTCTTCTTCTTTTTTTTTTTTTTTTTTTTTTTTTTCCTATGAATGGTTAAATAAATAAATGCTGGTTAAAAACCGTTTAATAAAATAATTAATTAAAAAATTATATAATATTTATAATTATTATAATATTTTATATAATAATTATATTATATATTGTTCTTTAATATTACTGCTTAGGCTTTTAATTGAAAAACCTATTTCAAAATGCTTTTAATTAGAAAAGGGTATTTTTTTCTCTATCAATGATTGTCGAAAAATGATGTAATTAAATTTAAATAATCTAACTGATAAAACTATTTTTATATTGAAATATGTACATTTTTCATAATTAAATTAGTTGAGGTTGCCCAATATTACTATACTATTTAGGCTATTGATCGAAAAATCTATTTCAAAAGACATTTACTTAAAATATGTATATATATATAAATTTTTTTTTCTATCAATTTTTATAAAAAGAGAAAATATAATTAAAAATATCTCATCAAAAATCTAATCAAATACTAACTTAATTATTAAAAAAATTATATATTATATTTATTTAATATTGAGTTTTTTTTAATTTTTTTTTATTTATTTTTTGTTTTTTTAAGCAGTTTATTGGATATTTAGTTGAAAAATTTATTTTGAAATAATTTTAATAAAAATAAATAAATATATATACACACACACATATATATATATATATGTATTATTTCAATTTTCAATCCAATAATAATTGTATTACTGCAATTTTTAATTCAATTAATTGTTAATATTATTATCTAATTACATTTTAGTCTATAATATTTTGCATTTATAAATGGATGTTTGTTGTACCAACTCTACTCTTGTGGAAATTTGTTATGTTGATATTTTTATTTAACTTTTTATTGCTAAGTATTATAATGATATTAAATTCTTCAAGCAATTTGCATACAACAAGACAGAAATAACACCTAATTTACATGCAACATTCATTCTGCTCCCTTCAAAACGTAATGAATTTGCATGTTTCCATTTATGGATGTTTGATAGTCGCAATCTCTTTTTGAATTTTTTTGTTTTTTCTTTTTCAATGTTTCTTGTTTTCATCTATTCAATGTTTGAAAAGGTTTTCAATATATATATATATATATATATATTATTTCTATGAATGTTTATATATATATAAGAACGAAGAATAGTCATTCAAATAATTCACCACAGAAACACACACAGGCCATACAAAGTAACTAGTGATCTCAAATTGATTTAATTTTTAAGATTAATAATATTACTTACTTTAATTTAATTATATTACTTATTTTAATTTTTAAGATTAGTAGTATTACATACTTTAATTTATTAGACTATAACACCTGTTATATATATATATATATATATATACACAGGGTGAGTTTGGCATAATCTGCCAAACGAAAGGAGGTGATAGAACAGCCCATGGAAAGCATAAAACACAATAGAAACCCTGTCCTATCTCTAACCGTTTCCGAGCTATGGTAGATAGAAGAAAAATCTGTTTTTTTTCATCCCGTCTCAAAAAACCCACATTTGTGAACTTCCTGAAAGACTTACACGCAAAATAAGCACATATTGGGAAAGAGCAGAAAAAATCCTATCAGGTGACACCATTAACATCAGGATACCTTAATTTGACGGCGAGCTACAAGCGCTAAAACATTGGCGAAGTTTAAAATCGAGTTGTCGCCAAATTCTTTAACCGGCAATTCTGCAAACACCGTTCAAGCTACAATCGGTCAAATTTACCAAAAACTTCTCCATTCCACAAGTTTTAGAATGAGCTCACAATAAACCATATCGGTGTTTCTAGTTCAGGAGAAATTTAGCCTTTTGTTTGAAAAACATTCATCACTGAACTCGACGTTTCTCGAGAAGGAGACTCACGGGGTGCCATTGTCGTTCCTGATTTCATGTCCGCCTTCAGCCCGCTGTTTTTTAGATGCAAAAAAGAAAGTTTTAGAAGACATACAAGAAAAGTAGCAGTTGTATTAAGTTTACAAACACAATGGAATGGAAACAAAAGAAGTATGACGTTCTCCCGTCTTTCACAAAGGAATATGCAAAAAAAAAAAAAAAAAAAAAAAAAAAAAGTCGTATCTCACGTTTATTCTTAAAGCACATATGCATTCGAAAGGATGTGTGAAATTTAGTGCCGCTACTGAAATTGATCACCCCCACACCTGGTACATGCCCTTGCCCGCTTACGAACGGAAACCACAGTAGCGCTTGGCGAAAGCTCATCCCTCGGTTTCATTATTGCATCATCGAGCCGGCTGCATCTTGCAAACTGGCCACTTCTGTGCGGTGAACTTCTTGCTTCAGGAAACCCCAAACATAGAAGTCCAATGGAGTGAGATCTGGCGATCTAGGTGGCCAAGGAATTGGTCCATTACGACCAATCCATCGCGGATACTGATGAGTCAAGAAGTCCCGAACGGTATTGGAAGAATGTGCAGGGGCCCCATCGTGTTGGAAAATGATTTCCGCTCGTTGGGGGTACAGGAATGACATCAAGTAATCCTGGAAGATTATGTTCCAGAAACTCCAAATATGTATTGCTTGTCAGATGACCTTGGAACACATGTGGACCTATCAAGCGATCACCAACCACTCCAAGCCAAACATTTAAGCTGAATCGCGTCTGAAACGATGAGTTTCGTGTTACAAATGGATTTTGTTGAGCGTAATGATGCCAGTTATGTAAATTTAACATGCCATCCCGAGTGAAAAGTGACTCATCTGTCCGCAGTATCGTTCTAAGGAAATGGGGCTCCTCAATATCTCGCTCCAAAAGCCAGCGGCAGAATGTTACCCGCTTTTGGAAATCTGAGCGGCGTAATTCTTGTACCGGTGTGAAGTGGTATGGATGATACTGGTTTTTGCGCAAAACATTTATCACTTTACTTCGGGAGATTCCACCTTCTCTCGCAAGTATGCATGAACTCATATTTGGATTTTCCTCCACTCGATCGAGTACGGACTCCTCAGCGGTGGCGGAGCGCCGACCATGGCCCCTTTCGTACACCCTAACGAACGGCCCACTCTCCCCAAGTCTTCGATGAATTGCGGCAAATACAGCACAGTTGGACGCACGACGATGTGGATAACGTAGACGGTACACTTCTTCGGCTCTTCGAGAGTTACCATCGCAAAATCCATACACAAAATGCATATCTGCGTATTCTTCATTTGTAAAACTAGGCATATCTGTTTACAGGTTCGAAAGTATGACAATTTGATCCCTGTGATGACTTCAATTGAAAATAAAAGTCAGAAGGGTAAACAAAAAGGGACAAAATTTCAATATTAATTTACAAAGGTAGAAGAAAGAAAGTGCAACGGAATAAGAACCAACTTGGTTAATTCGTGCCAATGTAGGAAAACATACTAAGTATAAACTAAGAGAGACCAAGTAGATGTGACAGCAGCGTGAAAAGAATCGGCCGAGCTCAGGAAAAGTCCAGAAAATGCTAAAGCAAGAAACAGCATAAAACGTAAAAGAAGCTGACGGGCTAATGAGCTGTTACAGATTGACTCGCCTTTTGTACCCGCGAGTGGGATGCGCGCGCAAGAAGGTTGGAATACATCTGCATATCACTAAAAGTCCATATGCAGATAGTCACGAATTTGCATACGTTCCATTTACTCACAATCGTTTCGTTTTCCGAATTTCGACGAACGCCGTTTTCAGTGATGTATTGCAAACAAAAGGCTAAATTTCTCCTGAACTGGAACACCGATATTGTTTATTGTGGATTCATTCTAAAGTTTGTGGAATGGAGAAGTTTCTGGTAGATTTGACCGATTGTAGCTTGAACGGTGTTTTCAGAATTGCCGGTTAAAGAATTTGGTGACAACTCGATTTTAAACTTCGTCAATGTTTTAGCGCTTGTAGCTCGTCGTCAAATTAAGGTATCCTGATGTAAATGGTGTCACCCGATAGGATTTTTTCTGCTCTTTCCAAATATGGGCTTATTTTGCGTGTAAGTTTTTCAGAAAGCTCACAAATTTGGGTTTTTTCAGACGGGATGGAAAAAAAACAGATCTTTCTTCTATCTACCATAACTCGGAAACGGTTTGAGATAGGAAAGGGTTTCTATCGTGTTTTATGCTCCCCATGGGCTGTTCTATCACCTCCTTTCGTTTGGCAGATTATGTCAAACTCACTCTGTATATATGTATATATACAGGGTGATTCAAAAAAACGTTGACAAAATGATATGGCAGATCAGTCATACAACAAGGATCAAAAATTGCATAGGAACAGAGGGTCGCAAACGCCTGTAGAAGGCACTAGAGCCACGAGAAAGCGTTGCAATACAAACACGAACTAAGCAAACGGAGATTGCCTTCATTCGAGTTCTGGATGCGTTGGGCGTAACATGGCTAGTTACACGCACCGCAAAATGGCTGACATGCCTTTAATTTACGGTATGACCAACTGCAATGAATGGACGAGCAGCCTTGTAAATGTATCGTGAGAAATATCCTGGTATAAAGGTGCCTAGCCGCTCATTCTTTGCCAGACTGCATCGACGATTGTATGAAACCGGCTCGTTCGAAGTTCACAAGCGGATGCTGGTTGCCAACGAATAACTCCGACAGTTGATGTTGAAGAAAGAGTTGTCCAAGAACTCCAGCGTAATCCTTCAATGAGTACACGAGTTGTATCCCGAAAGACCCATATCCCCCAAGCTACCGTTTGGCGGGTTGTACATGACGAAGGACTACATCTTTATCATTTACAACGCGTCCGGGCACCGGTTGGTTGGGTTTTACGTCGCACTAGTGCTGCGCAGATGGGCAATTGGCGACGGTCTGGGACTCACCCCTAAAGATGGTCCGGAGACATGCCATCGCAATTTTGATCCTCCACGGAAGGGATGGCTCTCCCGCTTCGGTGACCCCCAGAGGTATAATTTTCATCCAGTCACTGGAACCGGGAGACTACAACAATCGTATGGATTTTGCAAGAAAGTGCTGCAGACCGAAACTTCGCAGCAAGTGTTCCCTTTACGGATGAGGTTGCGTTCTCATTAGAATGTGTGATGAACTTTCACAACCTGCATACGTGGGCGGATGAAAACCCGGTGAATCATGTCCGCTTGCAGCACAACGAAAATCTTCCATTAATGTGTGGGCTGGCATTGTAGGAGACTGTTAACTTGTCCGTACATTCTCCTAGAAAGACTTAACGGTCCCATTTATCTAACATTCTTGCAAGAGGTTCTACCAGAAATGCTGAATGATGTTCCGATGCCTATTCGTCAACGCATTCGATTTCAACACGACGGAGCTCCTGCACATTTCAGCACAGATGTCAGAGCACATCTGCAGGCTACTTTTCCTGGCGGCTGGATTGGTTGCGGTGGACCAATCGCATGGCCACCACGATCACCAGATCTATCTGCCTTGGATTTTTTCTTGTGGTGATTTTTAAAAGGACTTGTGTATGAAACACTTGTTGTAATGCCGGAAGACGTGGTAGAAGGAATTGTTGTGGCAGCATGATGTGTTCGAGATACACCTGGTATCTTTGAGAAGGTGCGGTATGCGAGGCGTGTCTCGATGCATCTGGCAAAAACTTTGAGCATCTCCTGTGGGCTGAACATTTGGCTTGCATAAGTTGCATGTGAGTGAGTAATTATAAATAAAATGATCTGTAATGGTTTTGTTTCTTCTCTTTGTGCTATGTATTATTTGAGACGCCCTGTAGCGGCTCCGGATCGCAGTTGCGACCCTCTGTTCCTATGTGGTTTTTGATCCTTGTTGTATGACTGATCTACCATGTCATTTTGTCAACTTTTTTTGACAATAATTACTAAAAAATGGCCAATAATTACAAAAGAAAAATAAAATAAAATAAAATAAAACAGAAAGAATAATCTGGTGTGTCACTCACGCGACTTTCTCTTACCCTGAAATTTAATACTATAAATACCAGGTTGCAGATTAAAAGGTAAGATAACGAGTACTGTCATGTAAACCTGTGTTGAACAATTCATATTAGGCTTCTGAAGAGTTTTATATGATAATTAGTTCTGAATGAGGGGGGCTACCACCCCCTCAACCCCCCGTTTCATTAATGCACCTACATTTATATAGAATTTAATTCGGTTATTAAAAAATAATTCTGTTTTTAAAAAATAATTTATTAAAATTATTATTTTAAAAAATTATCTTTTATGATAATGCAGACGATTTCCATCTTAGAGAAGTAGTATAACACCAAATATAAAAAAAAAGTCCATTTTATTCTCAATATTTAAAAAAGAAAATACGATTTTTTTTCTAAGTTTTTTTTCGTTAAAAGTAAAAAAAATCGATAACTTTGTTTTAAATTACCGCAGATCGATGGTTCAACCATTCGTTTTAAAGGTATTAGCGAGCTCTTTTGAACGATACCCATCATGAAAATTTACTCCCCTCGAGGGGGGGAGGCGAGGCTCCTACATACACAAATTTTTTTTTCGCAGTTGGCTATCTCTATTACAAAAAATATATATTCGTTTCATTTGCTTTAGTGCAGTCTATAGACGTTAAACTCTACTTACCTGCAATTTCCCCCATAGACGTAATGTATTAGAATTATCTTGATTGTCCCTGTACACGAACCATTTGCTTGATCTTAACGAAAAGCTTACTGTAGCATCCGTATATGATACACATTTAGAATACCAAGTTTGAACTTTCTGCGATAATTTGTTTTTTGAGATATGCTGATAACAGACAGACACACACACAGACATACAGACACACACACAGACCATTTGCTAAAAACATGATTTTCGTATTCAGGGGACCTCAAAACGTGTAAATATAACAAAATCTCGCGTTCGAAAATTTGACCCAAAACAATACTTTCTCTACCTTATGGGTAAGAGAAAGTAAAAAAGTAAATAAAATAAACTAGTGAGTAGAACAGGTAAAGCGAATACTTATCAAATCATGAAAACAAATTCGAAGTATCAACTTTGGTCAGTATTTTTTGAACGATCCTTTACTTTTCTAATAAAATTTTAAACTTTATTCGATTTTATATATAAGATATGAAGAAAATTGACTAAATTACTTGTGAAAATGATATCATTAATGAATTTGAAAGTAATCAGTTTGAATTTGAGAACAACCTTAATATTACTGTTAGTTAAATTATGCATCCTAGTTGGTTATTATATTTTATAGTCATCAATAAAGTTAATTTTTTATTCCATTAAATATTTATAAAATAAAGCAAGTTTATTGATAGTAAAAATATAAGTTGATTTTCTGAATTTCATTCATATATACAATTGTAACGGCGCAGACTAGAACCTATCTTAAAAAACGAAAAGTCAAAAATCTCTTCTGGTTGTATTGTTTTATTATTATTTTTGAAATACATATAAATAGCCTTAAGAAAAAGTACTTATTCCAGCGGTACCTAGACTCGATGAAACGTCGCGTTATCAGCTTAGCTAAGAATGTGATTTTCGAACCCGTGTACGGGAACATAGGTAGGGACCATCTTTAACTAAATTACTGAAAAGGAGAAATAAGTAAACCTGTTACTCCCTAAGAGGAAATGACTTCAGTTATTAATGAGATTTTTCCCCTCAGTGCAGTGTGGACCCAAATCCTCTTTTCTATATCGCTTTACAAACAAAAATAAAATTTAAAGAAATCATGAAATTGCTTTAAAGTCCGTTTTGGTTCCCCGCTGCCTTCGGAAGCTACCCACTCATTCGCAGGATTTGGGTCCACACTGCACTGAGAGTTTCCTTTAAATATACGTTCTTCTTCGTCAACGATTTTTTTTTTTTTTTTTTTTTTTTTTTTTAATCCCTCTGTGCACGAAATAAAATTTCAGCTGCTCTGTAATTTTAACAAGCTAAAAGCGATTACATAATTTATACATATTAAAATCAACTCAGGAAGCTCAAACCAAGCTTTAAGTACACCTGCTAACTATTTTACACTTCGGCTGTATTTTAAATTAAATTTTTTTGTCTGTTTTAGCTGTATTTTTATTTTTGGTTTTAAGGTTTTGTTTGTATATGTTATTTATTTTTATTTGATTATTTTATTTATTCACTTATTTTGTTATTAAAGCTGCAGTTGAAAGATTGTAAGTATGGACGTTTGTAAAATTTAATAATTTGAATAATTAAATCAATAACTTTAAAAAAACAATAAACAATAATCAAAGAATTTTTGAGATATGAAAATATATATCTAGGTTGTTTAATTATATTTTTCTATTTGAAATATATATAATTTTTTATAACTTATATGTATATATATATATATTTAAAAATAGTTTTGTTTTAATTATAAAATAAAATTTAAGTAAAAAATAATTTTTTTAAGTTAGAAGCTTTTTATTGTGAAGCCCTAAAAAGCATAAAATAAAATTTATTCTGGCAAAGACATGCTACAAAGAAATGAAAGTTTCAACACTAAGAAAATTCTAGAGAAAAATATAGGTACTTTCCTTTTGCAAGAGATGAAATTTTTTTAATATTCAAAATATTTTAAAAAGCTCTCGAGACCAATATTCATAGTTATTAGTTTTTGTATAATCATTCGTTAGGCCAGAAATTTCAGATGTCTCGAAAGCTTTATTAAATATTTTGATCATATTAAATATTTTCGTATCTCTTTTATGTGCTGTTATTATTATTAGTAGTACGAGACGGCTATTGCTTTCAGCCAGACATTTGCTGTGTTTCGCTGTATATACATCAGGTTTAAATTCACTATACATAGCTGCATCGTTCAACCGTTCGCTACGAAACTTGGTACACTTATTAAATAGGATAGAAATTAGCTGACACCTTTTTTTTTTTTTTCTTTTTTAGTGCAATCGAATAATTAGTTCAATATATATATATATACGAAAAAGAAAATGAAAGTGTAACAATTTTCTTTTATTTAAATTGAGGAACAAGGCATTTTTTATTTTTTATTTATTATTTATTTAAGCTTTTTGTATATTTAGAATAATTAAAAAATGTTTTTCTTTTTTTTTTCTCCCCTTTAGCATGATGTTAAAAATATATTTAAAATAAAACTGAAAAAATCGTATGAGAATGAAACAGCTGTTGCATAGGACCTTCTTCCCGAAATCAATTTTGTACCAAAGTAGTTCCGATAGTTTTGGACAAAGTCTTTATTTACGCTATTGCGATAGCCATTTTAATTGAATGCCAAAATGACAACAAAAATTTAAATGTCGCCAAGTTTGTCCATATACTAAAGCTGATAAAAAAAAAAAAAAAATGTTATAGTAGCTGTTGCTAAGGGGCACAACACAGTGACCACATGCCTTTATATGGGAGGATACACTAAAAAAAAAAAAAATTGCTGTCGTACTACATTAAATTCTGTAATACTTAGAAAACAAATTTTTTTTTTTTCTTTTATCATATTATATAATGTCATCCAGGAGAAATGATATATATATATATATATATATATATTTATCCGATGATTTTTAAAAACTATCATTAGCCTTTCATCCTATAATATTAATGAATGATTGAAATTCAGTTGTGTTACAGCTTGGTGCGCTGTTTTCTTTGGCGATAAAGAGGCATAATAGCGATTGCTTAATAGTGATACCGAATTTTGTACATTTTGAAGTTGATATACATCAGAGCAGGTAGCTTTTTTTTTTAGGATGGGGAACTATTAGTTTCAATCTGAATTTTTTGTATACCAGTTTTGTGTAACACCAAAATAAATTAGAAATACCAGTCCTATCGTTAAAATTCGGTACCAAATGAAAGGTGCAATTTTTCTGAAGGGTGCAAACAGTTTTTCGACACGACAATTGGATTTTTTAAAATTAACTAAATTAGAAAATTTAGATGGCAACACTTCATTTTAAATCATTTCGATCATTTTAAAAAGTACGTGGCCCAGTTTTACGGTCAAAAAATAACTTAAAAATTTTACATATTAAATTAATAGTCTAATATATAAAATTTATATAGTTCGTATATAAAATCCGTAATAAAGTCCGTATAGAAATTTTATATCTAATATATAAAATTTATATAGTCTATTATAAATTTTTATATATTAAATTAATAGTCTAATAGTCTCCGTACAAAACTAAATTCTGTCTTTGAAAAAAATTTTAATATATATATATATATATATTTTTTTTTTTTTTTTTTTTTTCTCGTTTCGTTCGAAACGTATAAAGTGCGTAATAGTGATCGCTAAGGAGCTATATTTCGTGCGATCATACATTTTATTATTATTTATTATTTTAACTGTGATTCATTTGAATTTTATACATTTGAATCGAAATTTAAAAAAGAAGAAAAAAAACTGTGCATTGTTATTTTATTTTTTAAATTGTTTGTTTTAGAACGTATTCTACAAAGATTTCATCATTATTATTTTATTACAAATATAGGGAAGCGTTCTTCATGAAATTAAGGATGAGAAAAAACCAGAAAAAATTATCGGAGCTACCAATGCAACAGGAGAACTTTCGTTTCTTGTTAAATGGTAAATTCAAATGTTTGATATTTTGTACCTTAAAAGCTTTGAAAACGTGTTTTACATACATTATATACACGTTGGAACATATTGTCACATAAGTTACACAAAATGAAGGATTTTCTAACAAAATCTGACATGCATGATCATAGTCGCTGCATATTAGCTTATGAAACATTCTTGTCAGCCAGGTTGATAAAACTGAAATAAATGTAATCAGTATCTTCGAAGTTTTTCCATGACACTACATTTCTAGAAACTTCTTTTGACAGTGGGGGTCCAGCGGGTCTAGACTCCGCCCCCCCCCCTCTAAATTTTTTTAGCTTGTTCCCTATTTTTTTAAGCTAATTTTTTTTTTCTCGGAAATTTATGCATTATGCAGGGCTTGATTATCGCAGTGGCAGGTGGGGCCCAGGCCCTGGACCCCGAATAGCAGGGGGGCCCTAAAACTAATTTCTTTGGTGATTATTTGACCACTGTTTGTTCAGTGTTAAAAAATTTTGGCCACTTTTTCAACTATTTTCACATCGTCAAGTACTGGTGGGGGTCTAAAAAAGCATGTGTGCCCTAAGAAAGCATGTGTGCCTTACATGAAGTTAATCAGGACCTGGCATTACGTATAAAAATTCGACCAGAAATTTTTACAAAAATCGACATAATTTTATTTTCCAAACTAAAGAAAGTATTGTAATTATGCCAAAAAATAAAACTGCAACAATTTGAAGTTTCTATACGATTTAAGGTTCCCTAAGTTCATTTTTTCTATATTTACGGTGATGTATGTATATATGTATGTATGTGTATGTGCCTGTGAGTAAACACGATAGCATCTAGAAGCTTTGTTTCAATAAGCTGAAAGTCTGTACGTATCTTATAAATCACTTTAGCAAGAACCCTATTGATTTTGATGAATCTAGTCCTTATAGCTTTTTTTTTTTTTTTTTTTTTTTTTTTTTCAGAGACACAAAGAAAAATTCCTTATCATTATGGCCTATGGGCCCAAATTTTTTTAACGTCAACGTGAGTGCTTCGGAATACCTGCAATTGGTCGTAAGTAATGCTTACCTCCATCGAAAGTATAAAAATCTTGAAGATGATTTTTCAGAAAAAAAAAAAGAAAAAACAGCCAAAAGGGCTTTTAATTTAGACTCTGAAAATATTCCACGCGTGAGCAAAGATTTTTCAGAGTGAAGCACCAGAAGTTAAAAAAAAAAAATAAATAAATAAATAACTCTTTGAAAAATCCTAAATGCAACAGAAAAAGCTATTGAATGCGTTGACGAGACAAGTCTGAACGGCGGAAAAGAAGCAGGGCGTCCCCAAAAACACGGTAAACCGTTCAGAGTTTCGCAATTAGTAAAAAAAAGAAGGGGGGGGGAGGCATAAATTTAAATAATTATAATAAAATTCAGAAAAAATCTTTCGTGAAATAAAATATATAACTTATAGCGTCTATATGTCTTATTCAATAGAGGTGAAAATTTATACACAAGTTATGGGTCACCATCGCACAAACAGTGTAGAATTTGGTAAATCTAGCACTTACAGTTTTACTAAAATGACACAAAGAAAAATTCTTTATCATTATGGCCTATGGGCCCGAATTTTTTAAGTGCTATAGCGTCTTTGTAATGTGAGTCGATATATGTGAGTGAACACGATAGGGTCTAAACGCATAGTTCAAATGAGCTGATATTTGATACGTATGTTATAGGTCACCGTATCACAAATCCTAAGGATTTTGGTAAATTTAGCACTTTTTTTTTTTCACGGAGAGAAAGAAAAATTCTAGTTATAGCCTATGGGCA
Source organism: Salticus scenicus (assembly GCA_963930645.1). Classification (NCBI taxonomy): domain Eukaryota; kingdom Metazoa; phylum Arthropoda; class Arachnida; order Araneae; family Salticidae; genus Salticus; species Salticus scenicus. The sequence goes on from OZ005654.1 coordinate 173,867,618, forward strand.
GAAATTATTTAAGTACGATTGCGTCTAAATGCTTTATTCGACTTAATTGAAAATTTATATACATATTATAGATCCCCGTCACACGACGGGTAGAAACATTTGTAGTTTTTTAACAGGGGCACCACAACGAAAAATTCTTTATTAGTGTATGGCTTATGAGCTCAAATTATTTAAAGTGTGATGGTGCTTAAACGCCTTATTCGATTGAGCTGAAAATTTATACACATATTATAGGTCACCGTTGCACGAACTGTATGGGGAATAAAACCCTTATGGATTTTTACTGGGACACACAAAAAAAAAATTCTTTATCATTATGATCTATGGGCTCAAATTATTTGAAGTGAAATAGTGCAAAATTAAACAGTACACTATAAAGAGAAAAATGCTCAAACATCGTATTATAATTTTTATTTTTGTTTATTTAACGACTTTTCTTACTTTAATTTATTTATACAGCCATTAATTACTTAAAGTTCGGAAAGTCGAGTGGAGTCATTCCATATTTTTATTTTTTTAACATAAAAACCTTATTGTCTTATTACATTCTCTCTTCTCTTTAAAAATATTAAATTAACATAGTATGTATCTCATAATCCACTCTAACCTAATATATGAGTATGCTAGCAAAATTGTTTCACAATACGTATATTCTGGATTTTCACTTATTTTATTTCAGAAAGTATCCAAGGGGCGGATTATATGATCCTTTTTTGAAAGAATGTTTTTCGGCAAGTTCAGGTATAACAGTTTTTTTAGAAAACATCTGATTCTAGCGTCAAAGTACTAAATTACCTTTTTACGGAAGGTGACAAATTATTTTGAAATTGGAAACATGGGAACAATCATCTTTGTTAACAGACTTAAAATTGGAGTTGAAATCCCTGTTTTTGATCTCTCGCGTTTTGTCGGCTTTGCGGAAACATATGTTGTACGCTATTACTCATTCTCCATACCAGACGACACCCCACACAGGCGTGACATTCGATATACATTCGATTAGAGCCCCTTAAATAAATAATAGGCCGGCGCATCACCGCCATTTTTTTGCCTCGTAAAAGGACAGCATTTCCGCTTGGCGATTTTATCGCTTCACTGGCGGTTTTAAGAAATTTTCATCTAAAAATAAAATCGGCCAAAAATGATAAGCAGCAGAAGTAATCTGTTTCTGTTTCTTAAATAATTTATAACATTTGAAAGGGGGGGGGGGAGAGCGTACCAATTAAAATTGGAAAGTTTTTTTTTTTTTTTTATTAATTTTCTTTTCTCTTCCTCGTATATATATGATGGAGAAAGTATTATTTTTAAGTTAAATTTTTAAAATTGAGTTTTTGTCACATTTACACGTTTTAAAATCAAGTTTTTAGCGGTTAGTCTGTGTGAAGAACAAGTTAGTAAAAGAAAGTCTAAAGTCGGTATTCTCAAACAAATAACTGAAAAAAAAAAAAAAAATTTTTTTTTTTTTTTTTTTTTTTTTTTTTTTAATAATTTTGAATAAGGAAATAAAAAGTCCGCATAAAGGAAAAAAAAAAAAAAAAAAAAAAAAAAGAAGAAAGAAAGAAACAACATAATTAAGTTTATATTTGAGTTAAGGATGACACTGATATAGTAACATTGATATAGCAGTCATTATTAATATGAATTTATGTACAGTTATATGTAATATTAATATAGAGATGTTTCTTTCAATTTAATGCATTTTTTTTTTAAGTTAAAAAAAAAGAAAAAAAAGTATGAATTTTTTAATTTTTTTTTCCTCTAGAAAGTAGACATAAATTGTAATATGAAATAAATATCTCAAGAAAAAGAAATCTTAAAATAGAACAAAATAATTAATTAATTAATCAAAAGTTCAATTAAAAAATATATATTAGGTGTTCGCATAAATTCGTGCAGTTTTTTATTGCTTCATATCATAAAAATACATCAAATCAAATGACAATTTTTAATCAAAATATTCTCCATTACCTTCTACAACCTTTGCCCATTTTTCGGGTAACAAATGTATAATATATTACGGCGATAGAAGCTCTCGTCTTTGGAGGCAATAAAATGATCCGCGTCCGCACAAACTTTTGCAACGACCTAATACTATCAGGACACGGAAACAAGACAACTTTGGCGAAACAAAAAAACGTCGCCAAGACTCTACAAACACACAGTAAAAAAGCGTTTCTTAAAATAATTTATGTTTATTAAAATACATATTTAAATTTAAATAATACTTTTTGTTTTAATTTTTTACTTTATAAATGTCAGAAATGCAAAGAAAAGTATAAGTGAATAACAATAAAACTTACTATGCAAAGCTGTGCATTAAGTCCCGGGATCCAAGAATCTGGACGACAATTCGCTGCCCATTTTCTCCTTCTTGCATTATCTGAAGGAGACCTAAACATTTTGTATCCTTTTCTCGAGTGTTTACAGCAGTTTATCGCTGAACAACCTCCCATATTGCAGTTTATTTCACTAAAATTACGAGCAAGACGGTAGAAACAATGGCTGCCGTTTATTTATCACGCTGGGTACATGCGGCAACCCTAAGGCAAAAAAATGTCGGATGCGCCAGCTCGTATATATAGGAGCCTTACATTCGATGTGTTTCGAGGGTTACGACACAGGTCGCCGTGTCGCCGTTAGTAAGTATTCCGGAAATTTTCTTTGCATACATCTAGAATTTCTTAGAAAAAGGGATTATAGACGAGGGTCAGTTTGGGAGAAGTTCAGAATCAATGAAATAATTTAAAAGTTTCTCAGCCAATTACAAGTTTTGATTTGGTTTTTTAGACAAAAAAGATAAGCACTTTTCTGTTCATGTTTTAAATGGTTTAATCATAAATTCAAATTACAAATGTTAAAAAAAAAGTTGTGTTGGAGTAGGGTTAGGTTCGATTATCTTCTATAGGGATCTAGGTCTAAGTGGGATGCCCTCCAGTCTTTCTGATTGATTCTAGTCCGTATTCACGTGAGTTTCAGAGAAAACAACGGCAAACACTGTACGGCTAGACAGAGGAGCGCGACCTTGGTTCATTCAAAAGAACAATAAGTCTAGTTTTAAATGTCTTAAATCAATAGTTAAATATATAGAACTAAATCAACAGAAAGTGGAAAAACTCAAACAAAATTAATCTCGAATTTTAATAAATTAATCATTAATTAAAAGAAGTTAAATTTATTTGCAAATATAAGATTTAAAGTTCTTTTTTTATTTGGTATTTCTTAAAAAAAAAAAAAAAAAAAAAATAGTTTATTTATGCATTTATTTATTTATTTATTTATTTATTTATTATTTTTTCAAATATATAATTGTAAGGAATTATATTATGCATTATTCATCTTCAATAAGTTCAACCCAAATACAAATTTAGCAGTTTAAAACTGAGTCTAGAGTTAAATGTTTTTCTTGGTTGGACCTAAAAAAAAAAAAAAAAAAAAAAAAAGAAAAAGAAAGAAAGAAAGAAATATTATATGCTTCATAACCTAAAAGGTTTTTTATTAAAATAATGTAACGAATTTTCTAAATTAAGATTTATGTTCAATTTTAATTTAATCAAAATTCTGAAAGGGGTATAGGTAGTAAAACACTTAATTTTAAATGAAATTCTTACTGTTTTGAATAAACTTTTGATTTGAACCAAAATTTGTGGACGAAAGTAAATATCTTTAAAGTGATTTAATTGCACTTTTTTTTTTTTTTTTTTTTGTCTTTTCCATTGTGAGGCAAACTTAAACTTACTGTATTGTTGCATGGGGTTTTTTAATTATCCTTGAGAAAAATGACATGTACAGTCGGCAGCAAAAGTATCCGAGAACTAGCCAGTAATTCCGATATCAAAAAGTCAATTAAATACCACATATTTCCCCCCCCCCCCCCCAGTTGATTATCCCTATTACAAATAATTCTTTTAAATTTCAAAATGATTATTAAAAAATAATTCCCTTTACGTACATTTATACGTAATTTTGTCCTATACCATCATGTTAAAAATTTAGAAAAAGTGGGATGACAACGCCACCTGTAGGACTATTTCCCCCAAAATTTGATAGGCACTAATTTATGTCAAAGTGCAACTATATATCAAATTTTCTGAAATTCTGTGCTGTAACTCCTGAAATACATATGCGACAAAATTTTGTCACACACACAGACAGACATTTTCTAAAAATACTCAAATCATGTTTTAGACTTCCCAAAACGTGTAAATCCAGCGAAAACACGAGGCCAGAATTTTTCACGAATCTAATATTTTCTTCTATTAAATATCGAAGAAAATAAAAATAAAAGAATGAAACGATTTGTAAAGATATTTTTCGTCCATTTTCAGAGATTTAACCCCCGTTTTGCATTTGAATATGTTAATTTTATTTCGAAATTTGAGGATATGACTTTGAATCTTGCTGTTAGTGTCATCCCTTTTTAATAAGAAAAAATGTGATATGCTTAAAATAACTTGAAAAGTATTTTCTCCCCCTTATTATTTAATTTAATTAAATAAACATAAAATAATAAACATGCGCACATGTTTACAGCAAACTAAACTGATGAGTGGAGTTGAGAAGTAAAAGTTTAAAATTCTCAAGATAAAAAAATACTGCTACTCACTCCAAACCATATGTTGAATGGGGCTCTAGGTCGCCACATCGACGATGAGCTCGGTTTTCTAACAACCAAGATTTTCTAACAACAGTCTGCCATTGAAAACTGTTGTAAGCTTGATTTCAACAACCCATCATCTATGAATCCAGTGGCAGGATTGAGGAATACGGCACCTGTGATTGGAATTCTCTGGTCGCAAAATACGACTAACGACCGCTTATTTCTAACACTGATTGATTAATATTCTTTATTTTTTTATTTTATTTATTTATTTATTTAATTTTTTGTTCTCTTGAGTATAAAATTTTATTATGATTGATATAAACTGGAGAAAGAAGATATAACAGAAGAAATAAAAAAAATTCACTACACACAACATAAATTGCTTCAAATGAACTGAAAACACCAACAACAGGCCTATAAGTGGTAAAACACTCTTGAAAAAGAGAGAAAGGAGACTAAAATGTTTAAAAAAAGGGACTGAAAAGAGACTAAAATAATTAAAAAAGAGAAAAGTCTTTTTCTTATAAATGAATATTACGAACAAAGATGTAAAATTAATGTATATACTGCAGTGGTATACCAAGGGGAAGGTGGAGGGAGTGGCTACCCTGAGCCTGTGATCATGAAGAGGGGGGGGGGGTCTCCGAAGAAATTTGATCTTTTAGTATATATATCTGGTGAAGCTGTCGTGCCATTATTTTCTTCCCTGCAATTCCATTTTAAGTTGTAGGTTCCTGTCTAAGGAACTTTAAAGTGCAAAATCTGACCACAGAGCGACAACTCCATTATCAAAAGAAAACTCATTTAAGCTTCAGGACATTCCTGCTATGTGTCTGCTGGACTTTCTTTCTGCCACAGGTCTTTTTAAAGATTAGGTTTGTGGGGTAGTACAACAGACCTCTGGTCGCAGTGCTTGGTTTCTTGCGAACCACCCCATTCATTCATTCAAACTCATTTATATTTCTGCAAATTCTAAATAAGGCAGGGCAAACGGGGCCACCAGTGAGAATTTCATCCCGAGCTTCGACAGTTGTAAGTCTGCCACTGATATACTGTTAAAAAAAAAAAAAAATGTGTACAATGTATCATGTACAAAACTGAATGTCAGCTTCCATCATATGTAAGAAAAATTATCTTTGTGACAAAATTTATAGTAATACCAGAATTACAAGTATTTGCTAAATCTTATAGAATCCAAATGTTTACAGAATTGTTCTATGGAAGTTCTTAATTAAAACGTATCACAGAGGCTACTAAATTCTAATTCCTGAAAACTGAAATAAGAATAACATGTATGTTACTTATATGTAAAATAATTTTTGATAACGCTTAACCTTTTGCCGACTCAGGCCGTACGATCGTGCAGGTTAGAAATCCACTTACATTTTTGCATCTGGAACAGCCGTATGTAATAAAATCAGGAAATGAACGATCGAGCTAATTAGCAGAAAGTGTGAAGTACATTTTTCAATAAATAAATGTCAGTTATAGTCCATATTTTTTTTCAGTTTGCAAAAACAGAAGAATGTAATGTTTTAAGGTAAAAATGTTTCGGTTCGGAAAGGGATAAGGCACTGGCGCATATATAACAAGGTGAGGAATTCACCAAAAATCTTACCAGCCAGCGATATAAAATTGGAAAGTTAGGACAGAATAACAGTTGTTACATTACGTGTACTACATGATATGCCCAATAACAAAATTTTCTATACCAACCTGCAGTAAAATGAAATTTAATTGTGACCTAAAAATGTTTGTCCAAGTTAGTTACTTTAATAAGTAACAACAACTCATAAAATAAGCAAAATTTGTATTTACCAAAAAAAAAAAAAATTAATAAATAAAAGAAGTATTATAGTAATTTAGTAACATAAAATATGTTTTAAGCTTAGCATTCCTTTTTAAGCTGTTAAATTGATTTACCTATATTCTGAACGAAGAAAATGAATTTAAATTTTGTGATTACTTCATTGCCCTTTATAGGTGGTGAAGGAATAAACATATCGCCCCATGACAAGAAAAGTGACACAAGTGAAAGAATAGCAATTTTGAGTTTACATTAAAATAATTATAAGATTAAAAAAAAATTTATATACCATGTTTTTAAATAGCTTAAACTTCTCTTTAAAACGCATTAAAAAGCTCCATTAGGCAGGTAATGGATTTGGCGCCAAATTCGACAACTTTTTGCCCTTGGCGACTTTTGGCGAGAAAATTCTTATTATCGATATTCCAAAGATGGACGTTCTAATGTGATTGGTTAAAGAGTTACCGGAAATTTGAATTTAAAAAAAAAAAAAGTTGGTTTTTAAAATAAAATAGTAATCCTTTCCGAACAACATATATTTGCATCATGAACTACATTAGCACTTTATCATTGTGTAGAAAATCTTTAAAATGATAACGACGTCAATTTTTGCCAAATGCATAATTTAACTTTTAACAGTTTTTTAACGCTCACGTTTAATTAAATGTATTTATTTTTAGGTCGAAAGAAAATGAACTCGTAAAATTTTTGGCAACAATTAAATTATAGTTAATATTTTAATAGCTATTTTTATTGCTATTAGGAGCTTATCATTTTCACATTTTAATTAATTAAAAGAAAACTATTCGAAAATCTGACTTCGAAGTATTGTGTTGTCACCGGGTTCTGAGCTACTGTGAAAGTTTCAAATGTCTGGCTAGTCGGGAAGTTAGTTAAAAATCGATCGCAAGATTTGTCCCTGACAAACACACAAGAATCGAAGTTAATAAAAACATGGTAAAATATGTATGATGTGCCCCCAACGTGCAACCTTTTTTCTTGAATCTAATTTTCATTTTTTAATTCTGTATTTTACATTCTATACAATACTTGTGACATCCCTCTTTAAGAGTTAAAATCTATCACATTGATCTGAAAGTGAATCTTTGAGGAAAAATGGGCAAAGAAAAAATATCATCGGAAAAAGCATGAAAAGAAAAAAAAAAAAAGGCTAGAAAAGAGACTAATTGAACAAAAAAGAGACAAATGTGAAAAAAAGAGACAAATAGCTAGACCATTCCTAGGTCTGCAACAATCTTTAAATATCGTTCTTATGATTAAATATTTATGTTTTTCCTACAATAAAATATGCAATTATAATGTTTTATATAGAGAGGTTAATTTCATTTTTATAAATTGAGCATACTATGGTTATTTTAGCTATATATTTACTTTTTTTAATCAATCGTATTAGTGGTCCACAAGAATTTAATTTAGAAATTTAGTGGAACTTTGCGGTTTATGAAGTGGAAAAGATAGGCGACCGCTGTATTAGAAAATAACAATAAGATTTACATATAATGGCTTTAATTATTTTATAAATTTATCTACATAAGCAATAACAGTCCTTTTGGAGTTTTTTTTATGGATTCGAACAGATTTGATTTATGACAAAAAAAAAAAAAAAAATAAGTATTAAGATTTTTAATACATTGGAAAGTCTTAAAATTACCAAACATTTCCACTGTTTAAAATAAATGCTATGTTTTATATAAAAAAAATTTTTAATTTATATATAAACAAATCTAAACCTTATAAGAATTTTTCAATAATCGATGATTTTAGATATAAGTTGAAATTTATATCGTAACTTATTATTTTTTTTAAATGAGTTTCATAACAATATTTAAATTAACTGTAATATATATATCGGATGAACATAAACTAAGCATCTATTTCTTCTTTTAACAGGAAAGGCACTAATGAAGCAGATCTTCTACCATCAACTTTTGTTCGAAAGAAATTTCCAGATACACTTATTCAATTTTATGAAGAAAGATTGCAATGGGCAACACCTAGTAACAACGAAACTAGAACCAATCAGACCTAATTTCGTTCATTTACTACATTATCAGCATTGAAAAGGAATATTTATTTATGGCATGTCATTTTTCATTTTATTCAAATGTATTGAATTATTACTACATACAATGCTCAATGTCCAACATTTAGTCTTGAAATATAAATTTCATATTTGTTATGTATAAAAAATGCTAAAAAAGTAATAACAGCTTATACTTTATGTAATATATGCGTTATGGCCATTTACTGTAATTTATAATGGGCTAAAGATAGCAAATAAAACTTTTCTTGAAATTATTGTGCCACTGTCCATGGTTTTTCAAATTCTTAGCTCGCCCTAAAACCGCTCTTTTATACCAAGTGTTTTTATTTTAATATTTAAACACAATTAAAAAAGTTTATGACTGAATTTCGTGTATTTGCTTGTCAGTCTGTTCATACTGTGATGATTTACTTCCCGTTTACCAATCAAACAGCAAAAAGATACATTAAAACTAAATTATTACACATTTAAGACAGTTTTAACAAAATTTTTTCCAACACTTGATTGTTACATATCCAGAGTACATGTGTCACACATGTGACTACCTACATTGCTTATCTAGTTAAAATTTATATATTTTTTAACATAAGGTTGGCCTAAAGGCAACAGCATCATGTGCTCTGTCGGCCAACATTCTACAAAATTCTCAAAAGAAATCTAAAAAAAGGTCACTTCTCTCAGACACTCTCGCTGCCGGGATGGGAGCATGAACTTCGTTGCCCCTTCAAGGCATGCTCAAATAGAAAGTTTCCTCACCATAATATTCCTGAAAAATTTTCTTTTTCTTTGATCATAAAGATGAATGGAATTTCAGTTGTCATTTGTCAAATCTCAAATGTACACTAAAGGACAAAAAAAGAAAAAAAAAAAAAAAAAAACTGCACTTTGATATTTCTTTTTTCTCTTTCTGCAACCGCCAATTTTATCGTTTAAAAAGCAAATTTTCTAACAAATTTCATTACGTCGTCCTCCAAGTACACTTTAGGATTGAGCCCAGTGTTAAAACAAAATGCAATTGTCACTTGTCAGGAAAATTGTAATTTTAGAAATTATTTCAAAAATGGCAAGGAAAACGCATTTAACGATGCCACAAAGTATTAATTTTAGCATGAAAATCAAAAAATATTTTAATCCGCGATTGTAATGAAATGCTCGCCGTCTGGTTGGCTAAGGTGAAATTACAATTAACATGCATAGCTTTCGAATTCATCTAGACGCCATTGCTTGCCTATATTTAGTTTCACATATATTTATTGAATAAAAATGAATAAATCCGGTAAAAAAGATAACACTTACTGTTGTGTGCCACAGTGTAACTCCAAAAATAAAAAAATCCAGAATTAAGCTTCCATTTATTTCCAATTGACAAATTTAAAATTTCAGTTGCTTCGGCTAATGGAAGTAAAAAATTAATCAGATGATTTGAAACTAATATTTGTTCAGCTTCAGTTAAAAATCTACTTCCGATCGAACGTTGAATAAACTGAAATATTTTTTCCAAAAGCAATCAATTTTCCATGATGTAATGGCGGAGAAATTATAGCACGAACATTAAGTAGTAATACAAATAGAACAAAAATTAATACACGTGGACATTATGTTGACTAACAACAAAACTGAAAAAGCGCCATCTATCGATCATTACAAACGCGGATGCGTGAGACGGCAAAATAATAAAATGTTAACGAAACATTGATGATGTGGTTTTTATGAAGATATAAATTTTTACTTCCATTACCCGACTACCGTAGGTAATGGAAGTACAGTAGACTATCATATAACGCAGGAGATGCGTTCTGTGTAATAGGAAATCGCGTTATATGAGACATACATTGAGCAGACGATTTCAATCCGTGAGACCAAAAGCGTAGGGTGCTGGTGCTGGCATAGTAACGGGGCAATCCTTATCTACAGTGAAAAAGTGAAGCTTGAATGTAAAAAACGTCACGTGATAACTTCACAGCGTTGTTGGATAAACTATAAAGTATTTTTCAAAAAGGATAGATTGATATGATAAAATTTACAACGGAAATAAGATAAGTAAATGAAAAGATATTTAAGTATGTGTTACAATAATATTTTCATTAGAAAAAAATATATTTTAGCCATGCGAACTGAAATAAATAAAATATCAGAGAAGTTAAGAATATATAGCGCTAGAAGACAAAATAAAAATTTTGGATAGATTGAAATCTGGGGCATGGATACCTTTTAATTTTTGCAGATATAAGCAAAATAAAACTAGTATGTTGTGGCCACCAAAGGACTTTCTTCTATATTTTCCTATACAAATTCACTCAGTAAAAATAATTTATTAAAATAATTTGAAAAAATTATCTTCCATGATAATGCAGATGATTTCCACATTTCACATTAGAGAAGTAGTATAACACTAAAAAAAAAAAAAAAAAAGTCAATTTTATTCTCAATATTTAAAAAGAATAGAATTTTTTTTTTCTTGTTAAAAATGAAAAAAATCGATAACTTTATTTTAAATTATCGCAGATCGATGGTTCAACCATTTGTTTTAAAAGAATTGGCGAGCTCTTTTGAAAGATATCCATCATGAAAATTTATTCCGGGGGGGGGGGAGGTTAGGTTACTACATACGCAATTTTTTTCCCTAGTTGACTATCTCTATTACAAATAATTCTCTTTATGAACACTTACACAAAATTTTGCCCTATACCACCATGTTAAAAATTTAGAAAAAGCGGGATGGCAACAGAACCTGTAAGACAATTTTTACCAAAAGTTCATAGGTATTACTAATTTATGTCAAGGTGTAACTACATACCAATTTGTATGAAATTCTGTGCAGCAGTTCCTGAGATACAGTTGCCACAAAATTTTTTCACACACACATAGACGGATGGACAGACAGACATTTTCTAAAAATGGTCAAATCGTGTTCTACAGTTCTCAAAACGTGTAAATACGTCAAAAACACGAGGTCGAAAATTTTTATGAATCCAATACTTTCTTCTATTGAATAGAGAAGAAAGTAAAAACGATTCTGCAGGAAAATATATTTTTTTAATAAACGAAAGTACTTCTGCTACATTCATATGTTCTTTGAAATGTTTATTCTTTCATTTTGATTTCTTCAACCTTTTTCTTTTTTTACTTCTTGTTAATAATTTCCCTTTTCTTCTTTTTTTTCCTCTACAATTTTTCTAGTTCTTTCCCTTCTTTTTATTGTTAATTTCTGATCGTACTTTTTTCACATTTTTATAGCAGTGTTCATATCAATTGTTACATTATAATAAATTTGACATTTTACGAATTGATGACTCTTGGAATAATAATGCCTGACGCTCTCTTTTCTTGTATTTTGAGGAATCGCCAGCTATTTTAGAATTTTTTTTTTAAATCATAGGACCGAACTGCCTGATCAATGAGGGCTTGAAATGGGGCTTTAGGATCATATTTTGCATCTCTTTAGGATCATATTTTGCACATTTAGGATCATTAGACGAGAACCTGTGGCTTACACTGCAGTATTTTCTTCAATTAAAGTTTGAGCAGCATGTTCAGGCGTACCTTTAAAATCTTCAGTAATTGCTGTTTGATTGTTAGGTTGAATCACAGTCTTCATTTTATACTAAATTTTAGAAGAGTAGGTCCGCCGTAGCCTGGTCTGTAGAGCTCATAACCGGGGGATCGTAGGTTCAATACTCTAGATATACAGTCGGTAACAAAAGTGTCCGAACATTAGCAAAAATTCCTATGTAAAAAAAGTACACTTCATACGGCTTTGTTAAATAAAGCCTTATCAAATCATGTTCTTACATTGACTAAGAACAGGATTCGACAAGGATTTATTTAACAAAACCGTATGAAGTGTACATTTTTTACATAGGAATTTTTGCTAGTGTTCGGACACTTTTGTTACCGACTGTACATTAATGTGGTTGATACGTGTAAAGTCTGTCGGGCTGCCAAGCATTACCTATTCTGTAAAAAATAATTGCAGAAGTGGAGGTGCCATCTTCTTCTAAAGGATCAAATGTGTGATAGCTTGTTTCCGGACTGCCCCTAGAAATGTATTAATGACCATCGTCAATTGGAAATGGCGTAACTCTAGTGCGATAGTAAACCAAATAACATTCAACCTCAATCTTCAAAATTAAAAATAAAGTGAAAATCTTAAATCAAGAAATTTTTCTCGAAATAAAAATAATTAATTAACAAAAATAAATAATATATGCAGACGTCTGATTTATTAATTTCATTATTACGTCATATAAAATCTATCTTGATAAAGCCTAAAAGAAATTTATTACACTTCGGAATTTTTTATTTTGATTGTATATCGAAATTTACTTTCACTATTCTAAAGTACATTATGTTTTAAAAATAATAAAGGAATTGAGTGGCCGAGAGTTTCTGCTTTCAAAGCTAGTAAACGGGTAGTGCTAGGATCGATCCCATGTAGAGCTCTTCGGCCTAGCTGTTTGGAGTTTTCCATGTTTTTCTACAAAACTTGTGCGACTACAGGCTAGGTTGCCTTAGAAAGAACCCCCCCCCGGCTATTAAAAACGACCCACCTAGACCTAGGACCCTTGTATAGTCAATCAGCTTCAACATCTACACTGCTACAATTTAAATGAGAGGTTTTTTTTTTTTTTTTCCTTTTGAGACACTAATTTCTGAGATCTAAAACTGACCTACTTAATCAGGATGGTTGTTAATTTTCCTGTAATAATCATGGAAAATTAAGAATAATTTGATGATAAAAGGGTTTTATATAGCAATTATGAAGAAAATCATCAGAGCCATTTTTGAGATACTTTCACCAAAACGTGGCAAATTTAATTGTTGACCATAAAACAACAATACATACAAAAGGATATCTAAAAGGGAGTTAATATGGCGAATTTGTAAAATATTCGTACAGCCGTTTTGCAAGAACGTCTACTTAACCCATTTGCATCATAAGCGCATTTATGCGCGCATTTTGCCTGGGAATTATCACCAGAGCGCATATGTGCGCGCATTTCGCATAGGCTCTTATCACCAAAGCGCATATTATACCCGTGCATATTGGACTCGCAGTCTATGAAAAGTGGTGAAGTAGCTTCATGGTAAAATAACACGAAAGAGTGGAAAAAACGAACAATTGTGTTTCCAACAGTAGTTACTGCGGTTTCTTTTGATGGTAGTGATAGTGATCAAAGTGTGAGTGATTTTGAGTAAGAAAAAAATGACAAACCTAAAGTGCAAAAATTTATATCTGTTGGTGGTGTAAATAAAAACGTAACAAATTTTACTAGAGAGAATGTTCACGAACTGTTTTTGACAAAGAAAATTCTCGAACATATTGTAACTGAAACTAATCGATTTGGTGAAAAGGATCCAATTTTAAAAGAAGTTTCTGTAGACGGATTGCAAGTTTATTTTGCACTCATTATATTGATGTCTATGGTGCAAAAACCTACACTACAAAGTTATAGGAGTACGGGAAAGAGCACTGAAACGCCAAACTTCAAAACAGTGATGCCCCGATATAGATTCATGGCAATTTCAAGAAGATTGTACTTTGCTAATTATGAACGTTTGCAGCGTAAGCGTGTTGATCTCTTAAGTAAAATTAGACCAATAACGGGCATGATAAAGAAAAGATTCAAAGAAGTATTCATGCCGAGCCGAGATATTTCCTTGAATGAGTCTTTGGTGAAATGTAAAAGCAGAATTCTTTACATTCAATATAACCACGGAATCCGTGAATATAACAAAATAAAGACAGCCTGATTCGGAATAAAACACTACAATCTATATGCGATTCGAGAACAAAATATATACATAATTTTAGGGTTTATGTAGGAAAGGATAAGTGTAAAAAATTTTGGTGACAAGAACAAATTTTCCATTTTTCCGTGTTTGATGCAAATGGGTTAAAGCCTATCAGTTTTTCTGAACTAACCATCTAATACATATGAAAGGACATCTAAGAGGGTGTTTATATACAGTCATATGGTCCCACTTTCCAGTGTCACACTTCCGGTTTTCTTATTTTCAACAAAAGTTGGAAAAAACATCTGTACACCAAACCTGCCTCCATTCTGAAGTTTCATCGTTCTATATTTATTAGTTTTGGATATATGGTAGTCAAAAGGTGTCTCTCACCCCCCCCCCCCCAATACACACACCAACTGCCGAAAACCACTTTTTTGGACACAGGTAGAGGTGCCAAGTTTCGATAAGAGCTATCAGTAATCAGAGTTATATATTTATGAAACGTGAATCGCCTCACGGAATAATTTTTACGCACAAACTCACATATAATAACGAATTGCACAGTTTTTGTAAACAAATATACATAATATATTAATTAAAAAAATTAGAAAATTTTCTAAACAAAAGTAAATAAATATGTATTTCTTTACCTTCTTACGAAATGAAAGATTTCAACCTGCTTTGGAGGGGGAAAAAACATTTGAATATCTCTCTCTCTCTCTCTCTTTTTTTTTTTTTTTTTTTTTTTTAAGGGGGGGGGCAGTGTTACGAAAAAGTATTTCATTTTGCTTATTATTACTTTTTAACAGTCATTTTTTTTTTTTTTAATAGACAACTGTTTTTATGGCATTAAATACTAAAACATATTGTTCTTTTCTTTATGTATCTTGCATATTTTTTTGTTTGATGATACAGTATGTATTTTTAATTTATTAAGGAAAAACAAATAGATTCATCAAGTTCAGTAATAAAGCCTAAAAATAATTGCTTATGTGAGAAATACTGAGCACTTCTATCACTTTTTTGGTTCTAGAAATAAGCTTTGAAGTGAGCTGGGAAAGGGGGGGGGGGAAGAGGGAAGTCAAAATATAAATAATTAGGTGGATGAGAAATGAAATAATTCTACTTCTTTATAGGTTCTAGAATCTAATAAAGCAAGTTTAAAATGAAAATTGACATTTATGTTGCTGATGGAGAAAGATTGGGAAACTGAAGGCTTCTGCAGAGCATCAATGGCTGATTGGAGATAAGAGGGGGGGGGTTAAAAAATTACATCAGCAAGAAATATTGTATAATTCTATTTCTTTATAGTTTCTAGAATCTCATAAAGCAAGTTTAAAATGAATATTGATATTTATGTTGTGGATGGAGAAAGATTAAGAATCGGAATGCTTCCATTGTGCGTTAGATGGTCGACAGTTAGTGGCTTTCTTTTTTTTTTTTTTTTTTTTTTTTTTTTTTTTTTTTTTAACGATCGATATCCGAAATTTCTTTAAAAGCGTAAAATCCATAATAATTACGGACAAATCGTAATAATTGGAACATCTAGACACAGGAGACCTTAAAAAATTTAAATCCGATTAAAACTCGAAATTGAATTTTTTGACTGAATACAATAAATATTCCCATTGCCTACGGTAGTCGAGTAATGGAAGTAAAAATGCAATGAAGGCACAGAAAAAATAGCTGGAATTTTTTTTTTTTTTTTCAAAATAGTATCCATTTTTCTGAAAATAGTAGCTTTTAAAGCAACTTTTACACAAAAATAGTTGCCATAGTATCCTGGGGGTGATTTTAGTAGCATATAGTTGCTTTTTAGTTGCCGCCGGGAACCCTGTAAAAACTACAAGAAAAACTAGTATGTTGTGGCCACCACAAGACTTTCTTCTATATTTTCCTATACATATTCAATCAGTAACAATATTTAAAAAAAAAAAAAAAAAAAAAAAAAAAAAAAATACGATTTTTTTTTTGTTGTTGTTAAAAGTAATACATATTCAAACAGTAACAATATTTAAAAAAAAAAAAGTACGATCTCTTTTTAAGTATTTTTTTTTTTTTTTTTTTTTTTTTTTTTTTGTTAAAAGTAAAAAAATCGATAACTTTGTTTTAAATTATCACAGATTTATAGTTCAACCATTCGTTTTAAAGGTATTGACGAGATCTTTCGAAAGATATCTTGAAAAATTACCCTCCAGGGGGGGAAGCGATGCCCCCACATGCACAGAAATTTTTTCCTAGTTAACTATTACTATTATCAATAACTCATATTAATTTTACAATCACAAGTTAAAAATAACTCTCATTATGTACATTTACACGAAATTTTGTCCTATACTGCCATGTTAAAAATTTAGAAAAAATACGATCACAGCGCCACCTGTTGAGCTATTGATCCCCAAATGTAATCAGCGCCACTTTATGTCGGGGACCAACTAAATACCAAGTTTGGTTAAATTTCGTTATTAAAAAAAAAAAAAAAAAAAAATGCGATTTTTTTTTTCTTCGTTAAAAGTAAAAAAATCGATAACTTTGTTTTAAATTGTCACAGATTTATAGTTCAACCATTCGTTTTAAAGGTATTGACGAGACCTTTCGAAAGATACCCATCTTGAAACTTTGCCCCCCCCCCTTCCCCCGTTGTGGAGGAACCGATGCCCCTACATGCACAAAAATTTTTTCCTAGTTAACTACTACTATTATCAACCTGATCTTTCGAAAGATACCCATTGGGAAAATTTACCCCCCTGGGGGGGTATTTCCCCCCTAGGGGGGAAGCGATGCCCCCCCCATGCAGAATTTTTTTTTCCTAGTTACATACTACTATTATCAATAATTCATATTAATTTTACAATCACAAGTTTAAAACAACTCTTATTATGCACAGTTATACGAATTTTTGTCCTATAATGCCATGTTAAAACTTTAGATAAAATGCTATCACAGCGCCACCTGTTGAGCTATTGATCCCCAAACATAATCAGCACCAGTTTATGTCGGGGACCAACTAAATACCAAGTTTGGTAAAATTTCGTTTAAAAAAAAAAAAAAAAAAAAAAAAAAAAAAATACGATTTTTTTTTTCTAAGTTTTTTTTTGTTAAAAGTAAAAAAAAATCGATAACTTTGTTTTAAATTATCACAGATTTATGGTTCAACCATTCGTTTTAAAGGTATTGACGAGACCTTTCGAAAGATACCCATCTTGAAACTTTACCCCCCCGGGTGGGTACTTCCCCCCCGGTGTGTGTGGGGGGAACCGATGCCCCCACATGCACAAAAATTTTGTTCCCAGTTAACTATTACTATTATCAACGAGACCTTTCGAAAGATACCCATCTTGAAAATTTACTTCCTCGGGGGGGGGGGGGAACCGATGCCTCCACATGCACAAAATTTTTTTCCTAGTTAACTACTACTATTATCAATAATTCATATTAATTTTACAATCACAAGTTTAAAATAACTGTCATTATGCCCATTTATACGGAATTTTGTCTTATGCTACCATGTTAAAAATTTGCATAAAATGCGATCACAGCGCCACCTGTTGAGCAATTGATCCCCAAATCTAATCAGCACCAGTTCATGTCAGGGTGCAACTAAATACCAAGTTTGGTTAAATTTCATTCATTGGTTCGTGAGATACAGTGTCCACAAAAAAATGATACAGACAGACATTTTCTAAAAACTGTCAATTCGTGTTGAGGACACCCCAAAACGTGTAGATCCGTCAAAAAACGGAGGTCGAAAATTTTCGCGAATCCAATACTTTCTCTATATTACATATAGAAGAAAGTAAAAAAAAAAAAATCAAAATTACATAAAGTTCCAATTTTTTACTTTCTTCTATATGTAATATAAAGTATTGGATTCGCGAAAATTTTCGCCCTCCGTTTTTTGACGGATCTACACGTTTTGGGATGTCCTGAACACGAATTGATAGTTTTTAAAAAATGTCTGTCTGTCTGTATCATTTTTTTGTGGACGCTGTATCTCATGAACCAATGAATGAAATTTAACCAAACTTGGTATTTATTTGCACCCTGACACGAACTGGTGCCCATTAGATTTGGGGATCAATAGCTCAACAAGTGGCGCTGTGACCGCATTTTATGCAAATTTTTAACATGGCAGCATAGGACAAAATTCCGTATAAATGGGCATAATGAGAGTTATTTTAAACATTTGATTGTAAAATTAATATGAATTATTGATAATAGTAGCAGTTAACTAGGCAAAAAAATTTGTGCATGCGGGGGCATCGGTTCCCCCTGGGGGGAAGTACTACCCCGGGGGGGTTAAATTTTGAAGATGGGTATCATTCGAAAGATCTCGTCAATACCTTTAAAACGAATGGTTGAACCATAAATCTGTGATCATTTAAAACAAAGTTATCGATTTTTTTTAAACGAAATTTTACCAAACTTGGTATTTAGTTGGTCCCCGACATAAACTGGTGCTGATTATATTTGGGGATCAATAGCTCAACAGGAGGCGCTGTGACAGCATTTTATCTAAATTTTTAACATGGCAGAATAGGACAAAAATTCGTATAAATGTGCATAATAAGAGTTATTTTACACTTGTGATTGTAAAATTAATATGAATTATTGATAATAGTAGTACGTAACTAGGAAAAAAATTTTGTGCATGGGGGGGGGGGGCATCGCTGTAAATTTTGAAGATGGGTATCATTCGAAAGATCTCGTCAATACCTTTAAAATGAATGGTTGAACTATAAATCTGTGATAATTTAAAACAAAGTTATCGATTTTTTTTTTACTTTTAACCAAGAAAAAAAAAAAAAATCGCATATATATATGTATATATATATTAATATTGTTAGTGATTGAATATGTATTAATGTTTACAAAAAAAAAAAAAAAAAAAAAAACTTAGAAAAAAAAAATCGTACTTTTTTTTTTTTTTTTTTGTAAATATTGTTACTGATTGAATATGTATAGGAAAATATAGAAGAAAGTCTTGTGGTGGCCACAATATACTAGTTTTTTTTTTCAGTTAATCTAATCGTAATCTAAAACTGATGAATGAAAATATTTGTAGTCCGAGATATTAATTGTAAAAACACCAACCTGAATGCTGCTCGTACCTATACAAGAATTATAAAACTTGTTACTATTGGGCTTAGAAGGCAGAGCACGCAAATTATGATGCATATTGATGAGTCCATATTAAAACGAAACACTTTTAATTAGACGAACACTCACATCACATGGTACATATAGAGAAAACAAATATTCAACAAAGGTATAGGTAAAAGATGCGCCCTACGAACAGTCCAAGTGGTGGCGCGCCAGTCGTTATTGGAATGATCTATTATACAGTGAAGGAGGGTAAATACAAGAGGCATTGGTAATGGAAAATAAATGTAACCTAACACCCCCCCCCCCCCCCCCACAATGTCGACGTATTTACCTAAATAACAATGTTACATCTTCCAATCCCATAATTTTACAACAGTTGTAATGTTTTGATGATGTTAATGCTTTTGTAAGAATATCAGCCCCCATATTTTCAGTAGACACAAAATTTAAATCAATAATTCCATCTTTCAGTGCATCCCTTATGAAATGATGCCTAATGTCTATATGTTTGGTGCGCTAATGAAAGATCGGATTTTCAGCTAATTTAATAGATCCTAAGTTATCTGTAAATATACTCACTTTTTCAATTTTGCCTTCAGATAACTCATTTAGTAATTTACATAAATATATCCCTTCCTTAGTGGCATCGGATAAAGCCATATATTCGGCTTCCGTTGATGAGAGAGCTACGGTACACTGTTTACGGCTTTCCCATGTAATTGCACTCCCGCAAAATATGAAACAATAACCTGTATATGACCTACGGTCATCGAGGCAATTCCCCCAATCCGCGTCAGTGTAACCGAACAAAGGCTCATTACTTTTTCTAAATACAAGTCCAAAATTTGTTTTCTTTAAGTATTGTAAAACTCGTTTAGCGGCAGTCCAATGAGTTTTATCAAAACAAGTTAGAAATTGACTTAATTGACTGACGGAATTTGCAATGTCCGGCCTGGTGGAAGTTGCAAGATACATCAAACTTCCAACTAATTCACGGTAGGGATATTCGTTTTCACAACATTTTTCGGCCTTTTTTAATCGAATGCTTGTATCCATAGG
The DNA here is from genome assembly GCA_963930645.1 of Salticus scenicus. Taxonomy (NCBI): domain Eukaryota; kingdom Metazoa; phylum Arthropoda; class Arachnida; order Araneae; family Salticidae; genus Salticus; species Salticus scenicus. Next base: position 173,887,994 of record OZ005654.1, read on the forward strand.
ACAAGCTACGGGCTTGGCTTCTGTCATGCCAAAATGCTCTAAGAGCTCTCTAATATAACTATGTTGACTCATTGTTATAAGGCCATTTTCTAACTGAAAATTTATCCCTAGACAATATTTAACTATGCCTGAATATTTAACATCTAGTTTTTTATTAAGATGAATTTTGAAGTTTTCTAACATATCAGGGTCCTGTGACATAAACAATATGTCATCAACGTAAATCATTATAAGAGTCAACCCTTTATCACTTTTAATATAATATAAACATGGATCTGCATTTGTTTGTTTTGCTCCGAAATCATTCAAAATTTTATTTAACTTAGTGTTCCAACATCTCCCGGCCTGCTTGAGGCCATAGAGCGATCTTTTAAACAAAAGAACTTCATTCCCTACATTTAGATATTTAAGAATCTCGGCTGCTTTATCAGATATGTCCCTATCGCAATTTTCATTTATAATTATTTGAAGTATTTCTTTAAAGTAATCGGGAACTTCCATAAAAATTTCCTCATCTAATTTTCCATTCAAATATGCTGACGTTATGTCAAATTGATGTATTTTTATTCCTAATTTAGCAGCATAACCTGTTAAGATTCTAATAGATCCCATTTTTGCTACCGGAGAAAAAGTTTCACGAAAATCTATACCAAATTTTTGACTAAATCCGCGAGCTACTAATCTCGCTTTATATTTCAAAAGAGATCCATTTTGATCATATTTATTTGTAAGGACAAATCTACCTTTTATGCATTGTTTCTGGGGCCTTTCTACAACTTCGAATGTATTATTTTTTAATATTACTTTTATTTCGTCAGCCATTGATTTATACCAATTCGAAGCTTCCGGACTTTTCAAGGCATTATTTATTTCTATTTCCGAATTAAAACTATAAACAGCATTCGCAATTGATTCCGGCTCCCTAATTATTTCGCGATTACGCAATGACAATATATTTTTATCTTCGAGCGCCGATTCTGAGTCACGTGACAGTTCATCTTTTTCATATTTTATTTGAGGAGAAGAAATTTTTTCTTCTGCCTGCTGCATGTGTGAGTCATTTTGCGATTCGCTTAATTGTATTTCTCTTTCAAAAACATCTGGATACAATTGACCTATTTTTGAAACATCATTAGATTTCGCTTCAAAAAATTTTACGCTACGGGATATAATTACTGTATTTCATTCAGGAAGATAAATACGAAATGCCTTAGAATTTTCTGAATAGCCCACAAATATACCTTTTTTAGACCTTGGGGAAAATTTGTGTTTAGGGTGGTTATTGAAATAATAAGAAGTGCAACCAAAAGATTTAAAATAGCTAACGTTAGGTGTTATATTATTCCGTAATTCATATGGGGTTTTTCCATTTAAAGCTTTTGTTGGGCATCTATTTCTTATATAATTAGAAGTATTAATAGCTTCTGCCCATAAATTTAAGGGTAATTTTGATTGTGATAATAGACAACGGGCCATTTCGACGAGAGTTCTATTTTTCCTTTCACAAACACCTGATTGCTCCGGGCAATAAGGGGTTGTTAATCTATGCTGAATACCATTTTCTTTCAAGAAATTTTCGAATTCAGTCCCAATAAATTCGCCCCCATTATCACTCATGAATTTTTTTATTTTTATAGATTTTTCATTTTCCCAAAGAAGTTTGATTTCTTTAAAAGCATTCAAGGCCTCATCTTTAGTTTTTAAGAATTTTACTGCACAATAACGAGAATAATCATCAATAAAGGTAATAAAATAAAGGGACTTACCTATTGAGGGAACCCTAATAGGCCCACAAAGATCCGAATGAACTATTTCTAACATTTTTGTAACACGATCTGAGTGCTTAGGAAAAGGAGCACGGGTCATTTTATTTAACGAGCAAACTTCACAATTGAAGTCGGATACCTTTTTAATATTTAACCCCCTAATATGACCTTTTAAATTTGAATCAATCAAATCTTTTACATTTAGATGACCCATTCTACAATGCCATTTTTCCACATCGGCAAAAATATTTTTAGAACTATCGATTGATTCACTCGAAAAATTAACTGCATTATTATCCCGCATATAATAAAGTTCATTTTTTCTGTCCGCAATTAGAGTCACATTTTTTTGTCTGTTATTTATAATAGCACATTTGTCTTTAAAAGTTACAGTGAAACCTTTGTCGCACATTTGTGACACGGACAATAAGTTCGTTTTCAATTCTGGAACGAATAGAGCATCATTTATCTCTACATTTTGAAGTTTTGAATTGACTTTTGTTTTAATTAATATTTTACCAACACCGGACAGTTGTTTCATTATTCGCTAAATTTACAGATTTTATATCCGTATCCTTTAAATCGTGAAAATTGGAGTCATCCTTCCCCATATGTCGAGTACAGCCGCTGTCAACACACCAAAGATTCTCCGATTGTTCTTTGAATAATATGTTCGTATTCGTTGAATTTGTGCTGGCCAGTAGTCCTAAACTGTTTTGTCGATATTTAAATGATTTATCTTTTTCACACTGATTTGCACGGTGACCGATACGTTTACATTTCCAGCAAGTAATTTTTGAATTATCTCTTTCGTTCTGAGTGTACTGTTCAGTAATCTTAGGATATCTTTTATTTTTATTCCACGGAGCAGGTTTCTTTCGGAAATTCTCAGTCATGAACGCTCCATCGTTCGGTCTGTCATCATGGCGTCGTTTTCTTCTACTATTTTTATTCGTAGTACTTCTGGTTTCGGTAGCTCATCCCTGGATTCTATTGCGCACCGGAAATTTTCATAACAGTATGGTAGGCTGTATAACAACATCACAGTTAACAAGTCATCATCTATTCTAATGTCCATTTCAGATAGTTTATCGACTATGTCAAAAAACTTTCGAAGATGATCTCGAATGCTCACAGAAGAGGAATCTGCCATTTTATGTTGAATAAGCGATTTTAACAGTGACGCTTTTCTAGCGGGGCCTTTAGATTGATATATCTCTTCTAATTTTTTCCATATATCCAAGGATGTTTCACAGTTTTTTATTTGTTTCAGTTCAAAAGGCGATATACACAAAATTATGTCGGGTTTGGCCTTTTCATCCATATCAGTCCATTTATCGAACACTTCTTTTGATGTCGCATCACTTGCCACGAGCTCTGGCTTTGGTTTAGAGCCAAATACATAAATCCAGGATTCATTTTTTATTAAGAGTGCCTTCATTTGTATCTTCCATGTCTCGTAATTATCTTTGTTTAGCGTTTCAATACGTAGTGTTCCATAAGACGCCATTTTTAAACGTGGTCGTCTATCTAACAGATAAAAGTCTATTTATCGTAAATAAAAATTAATTTGCTCTGGGCCCATAACCTATTAGGCTTAGAAGGCAGAGCACGCAAATTATAATGCATATTGATGAGTCCATATTAAAACGAAACACTTTTAATTAGACGAACACTCACATCACATGGTACATATAGAGAAAACAAATATTCAACAAAGGTACAGGTAAAAGATGCGCCGTACGAACAGTCCAAGTGGTGGCGCGCCAGTCGTTATTGGAATGATCTATTATACAGTGAAGGAGGGTAAATACAAGAGGCATTGGTAATGGAAAATAAATGTAACCTAACAGTTACTTTCTTCTATATGTAATATAGAGAAAGTATTGGATCCGTGAAAATTTTCGACCTCCGTTATTTGATGGATTTACACGTTTTGGGATCTCCAGAACACGAATTAATAGTTTTTAGAAAATGTCTGTCTGTATCACTTTTTTGTGGACGCTGTATCTCACGAACCAATGAATGAAATTAAACCAAACTTGGTATTTAGTTGCACCCTTACATAAACTGGTGCTGATTAGATTTGGGGATCAATTGCTCAACAGGTGGCGCTGTGATCGCATTTTATTTAAACTTTTAACATTGCAGTGTATGGCAAAATTTCGTATAAATGTGCATAATGAGTTATTTTGAACTTGTGATTAAAATTAATATGAATTATTGATAATAGTAGTAAACTAGGAAAAAGAAATTGTGCATCGGCTCCCTCCCCAGTGGGGGGGGGGGGGAAGTACCCCCCCCCCTGGGGTGTAAAATTTCAAGATGGATATCTTTCGAAAGGTCTCGTCAATACCTTTAAAACGAATGGTTGAACTATAAATCTGTGATAATTTAAAACAAAGTTATCGATTTTTTTTTTTACATTTAACGAACTTTATTTTTTTTTTTACGAAACTTAACCAAACTTGGTATTTAGTTGGTCCCCGACATAAACTGGTGCTGATTACATTTGGGGATCAATAGCTCAACAGGTGGCGCTGTGATAGCATTTTATCTAAAGTTTTAACATGGCATTATAGGACAAAAATTCGTATAACTGTGCATAATAAGAGTTGTTTTAAACTTGTGATTGTAAAATTAATATGAATTATTGATAATAGTAGTAGTTAACTACGAAAAAATTTCTGTGCACATGGGGGCATCGCATCCCCCCTGGAGGAGGAAGTACCCCCCCGGGGGGGGATAAATTTTGAAGATGGGTATCTTTCGAAAGATCTCGTCAATACCTTTAAAACGAATGGTTGAACTATAAATCTGTGATAAATTAAAATAAAATTATCGATTTTTTTTTACTTTTAACAACAACAAAAAAAAAAAAAACCCTTAGAAAAAAAATCGTAATTTTTTTTTTTTTTTTTTAATATTGTTACTGATTGAATATGTATGGGAAAATATAGAAGAAAGTCTTGTGGTGGCCACAACATACTAGTTTTCAGAGTATAAATTTAAAAGTGTCCATTACTGGTACAGGGTCCAGTACCCGCCCTCTTGACCTATTTATTTTTATAAACCGCTAATTTTTTAAAACTGTCAGCTTCACCCTTCACATATAAACAACAGGTTAGCGTATACTAGAGGTCTGCATGGGCCGGAATTTCGAGGCCCGGCCCGTATGAAAACTTTACTTACCTGGCCCGGTATGAAGTCGAAAAATGCGGCCCGGTCCGTTTATTTTTTAACGGTTTATGGCCCGGCCCGATTCAAAAATATGTAACATAAAAAAAAGAATGCCTTTTTATAAAAAAGATTTTTAGTTTGAGTTTTGCAGAGGTTTTATAAAACCGAACAATAGTACGTTCTTTAACAAAACTGCTGAAATTTTACAAGACAGTTATATATAAACAGAAATTCATTATTATAGACAAGGCACAAAGACTAACAGAAAGTCAAATCGAAAATATTAGCATTCATCAAACAATATAGGAGGGTATTTAAAATGGTTAATACTACTGAAAATGCGCTTTTAACCATTTTCTCTTTTTACCATAATGTATCTGAATCTTTCATTAGCTCCGGTAAACAAAACTTTAATGTTAATCCAACCATATTCAATAGAAAAGTTGCTTTTGCCCATGATAAAAATGATGCTACTTTCGTCCACTGGAGAAAAGGAAAAGGAGCCTTAGAGAAAAAGTTACAGCGGAAAGATTTTTATAGCCTTTATATCACCTAAACTCAACAAATCATAAGAAACAAACCCTTATACACAGTAATGTATCTAATTTCTTTTGTTATGTACATGTACGCAAACTGGTAGTGACATCTTGACTATTTTGAATAAGAAATCATCTAATATTACTTTAAATAAAATATATTAATTTCGAGGCATGCTAAAAATATTTGCGAAAAATCAGATTTCGGACAGAGACTGATAGACAATTAAATTGACGTTACAGACACTTCAAAATATAACTTTATGTGACATACAAGCCAGTAAAATTACGTAAAATAAATGACTGAAGAAATATTTTATCATTTTCCTTTTTCGTTGATTAACGAGGAAACCAGAAAAAGATTCGGGCCGACACTGCCCGGAGAAAATTTCATTCAGGCCCGGCCCGAATATACACATAAAAACTGAGCCCGGCCCGGCCCGAGAGCAAATTCAAAAATTCAGCCCGAACCCGGCCCGTGCAGACCTCTAGCGTATACATTTGATTTTGTATGCAAAAAATCAAACTATGCACTGTAAAAAATTTCAACAGAAAAACTACTGGAAATAATTTATCTTAAATCGTATATAATATTACAGCGAAAAATAAACAGATAATGGCTAATATTACTTTAATTCACTGTTGACTGAATATATTAGTGTTTTATAAAACACATTTTCGGAAGTAAAAATATTTAATTTTTTTTTTTTTTTTTTGAAATTGCAGAATAAAAATAGACATTTTCTATTATAAATTTTTCACTGAGAAATATTTTTAATTAACAGACTGGATAATCATTCCAGTAAATTTACAGAATTTTTTAAAATGTGAGAAAATATTTAACTTATCTTACGCGCTATACGAGACCCCCGTGGCAGAAACGCGGCGACATTGTCGCAGAACGGCATTGAGTTCTTGCAGAAAAGTTTTTCTTTTAAAAACAAAAAATTTTGAAAGGAAAAAAAATTCTGGAAATAATTTATCTTAAATCGTATATAATATTACAGCGAAAAATAAACAGATGTAAAAAATCTATTATACATAGACAATGGCTAATATTACTTTAATTCACTGTTGTTGACTGAATATATTAGTGTTTTATAAAACACAACACATTTTCGGAAGTTAAAATTAGGGCTGTGCCGATTAATCGATCAATGCTTAGTCGCGATCAATTTTTTTAATCGAGTTAATCGGATTGATTAATTCGATTAAAAATTTCAAACTACGAATTTCTGTTAAAATGTTGTTCTGCCTACAAAATATTTTTTCACATATCTTGCTAACAAAAATTCTAGGAAACATCCATCAAATAATGAAAAAGCAAAAAAATAAAAATAAAATAAATAAAACCTTTGAAAAGAAGTTGTTGAACTTTGGTTAACAGAGAAAAGGAGGAGGACAGTTATTAAATAAAATGCCGCTTTATGTGCATGCTGCAGTAACACCACCTGTCTGTAGCCTTCTACAGAAAGTGTTGGCTAGGGTAATAGTATTCTCAGAAACAAGAAGCTTTCAAAAAATAGCAATGCTAAAGATTTTAAAAAAAAAAAAGAAGAAAGGATTGCGATTTCAACCATCCCTCTAAAATGTCAACAAAGTTTCATAGTATCTTCAAGCGTTTATTGTCTGTTCAGAATTGCTGAAAGTAACTATTGAAGGAGAAACAGAAAATAACATTCTGTGTTCTAGTCCGAAGTGACAAAGAAGAACTAAAATATAAGAATTTGAGATTTTTATGATAATGATATGGAATTTTGAGAATTCATTTAAATACAGCGACAAGCGAGATGGATAAGGCTTGCAAATATAAAACTAAAATATGTGTAAATTCATTTAATGTTTCTTTCAAAATTTCTCCGAAAAATTAATTTATTAAAAAGAAAAAAAAATTGAATAAGTGAAAATATTTATATAAAATTAACACTTAAAGTCACCAATTATTACTCTGAAAATTGATTTAAATTTTAGTTATGAAACAGATATAATTGAATAGACAAAACATTTTGAAAAAAAAGATTGAATATTAAAAGCTTATAAATAATATATATATATATATATATACACAATATGAGAGTTTTATTCATCATTGAAATAAAATTGTATAAAGAAAAATGAAAACCGATTAATCAATTAATGAACTACGATTAACCCAGTTAAAACTCTTAATCGATTCCCACCCCTAGTTAAAATATTTAATTTTTTTTTGAAATAGCAGAATAAAAATAGACATTTTCTATTATATATTTTTCACCGAGAAATATTTTTAATTAACAAAGACTGGATAATCATTCCAGTAAATTTACAGAATTTTTTAAAATGTGAGAAAATGTTTAAATTATCTTACGCGCTATAAGAGACCTCCCGTGGCAGAAACGCGGCGACATTGAGTTCTTGCAGAAAAGTTTTTCTTTTAAAAACAAAAAATTTTGAAAGGAAAAAAAAAAAAAAAAGTTCAATAACTCGGCTAAAATATATTGCCTCTACGGAAATGATCTGTGCGACTCTGATGCGATTTTTCTTCTTTTTCAAACAAAGCTCGCGGTCGGTCATTGCATTTAAAGGAAGCTGCCTTTCCTTTTAAATTGAATTTCTAATATTCATTCCTATAATTCACCATCCTTTTTTTTTTTTTTCTAGTTTTACACAATTAAAAAGATATCGCAGTCCGATCATTATGTACTTTTGATTTTATCTTTCTTACAGATGCTGCAAAAAACATATTCCTGGATTTTTCATTTACTTATTTTTTCTTCCTTATCTATAAAATTGCATCAACGTCTCTTGAAAGTAGAAAAAATAACAAATCAATAAATTACTTGCGAATCCTCGCACAATACGAATAGCTAAATAGGAAAAAAATAATCTGGTGTGTCACTCACACGACTTTCTCTTACCCTGAAATTTAATACTATAAATACAGGTTGCAGATTAATAGGTAAGATAACGAGTACTGTTACGTAAACCTATGTTAAACAATTCATATTAGGCTTCTGAAGAGTTTAATATGATAATTAGTTCTGTGTGAGGGGGGGGCTACCGCTCCCCCCCCCCGTTTCTTTAATGCACCTACATTTATATAAAATTTAATTCAGTTATTAAAAAATAATTTATTAGAATAATTTACAAAAATTAACTTTTATGATAAGGCATTCGATTTCCATATTAGAGAAGTAGTATAACACCAAGTATCCAAAAAAAGTCCATTTTATTCTCAATATTTAAAAAAAATAAAAAAGTACGATTTTTTTTCATTAAAAGTAAAAAAAAAAAAATCGATAATTGTTTTAAATTATCACAGATGGATGGTTCAACCATTCGTTTTAAAGGTATTGGCGAGCTCTTTTCAAAGATACCCATCATGAAAATTTACTTCCCTAGAGGGGGGAGCCAAATTTAATTGACTGCAAAAATATCACGAATCTAAGGAATCGACTTTTGAAAAAAAAAAAAATAATAATAATAAAATAAAGTTAATATAATCATGAAAAACGGCAGTTTTTCGAGTAACGCAAGCGGAAGGACAAACGGACGGAAAGCTGCGAACTCATATATACGCATTATGGTGCACATTATAAATTATTCGCGATTAAATGTAGATTTTGTAAATTTGTAGCGGAATAATTAGCAACTTGCCGTAAAAATTTTGTGAATTTTATAATTAGTTTATTGATTAGCCAGTCGCAAAAATAACATATTTAAGTAGTTAATGGTAATTAAGAGTAAAATTTATCCATATTTCAACAATTGACTTTAAGTTGAGTTGATTAAGGAAATATGTGTTGTTTAAAGTAGTGAAATTGTAGCTCTTAGGATCTATATTTTGTTTGGGCTTATTTTTTCATACATCTAAAAACAAAAACATTTCTTCCTATATAGTATATATGAAAGGATAAAGAGAGGTAAGATATTAAGTTATTATTTTAAATTAATAGTGAGTAATAACTTAGTCTTAACTTAACCCATTCGAGGTCACGGGGTTTCAATTCTTTTACTTCGAAAATGGTTTCACTAGCATGTGTTACCTATCTCTCTAAAAGGTCAGCCGCTTTCAATGTTAAAAGTTTAGCAGTAACTCTATGAAATTTTCCCCCCATTCTGCGGCAGCTTCTTAGCAAACAAAAGCCCATTGAAGTCCATTGTGGGCATTTTCCTCGTGATTGACGTCCCCTAACCTCAAAATCTGCAATACTTTTTCGAGGAACTAATCTTCTGCATTTAAGCGAAGTGAATCCTTTTAAAATAAAAATAGTGAGAAAACACATACTCAGAGTTGATTTTAGAAAAGTTATAACAGCAAATCTGAACTATTATATGAAAAATTGCTGCATGAAATTCAATTGCAATCCATGGTGCTAATTTATATTATTCATTAACTAATTTTTAATTATTCATTCCACGAATAAGGAAATATATCATAGCTGTAAATTCTTCTATCATAGCAGAAATTTTTAACATAATTTCAGGTGCAGTTAAATTGCCATATTGATTCATTTTACTATTATTATTATTATTAAATCAAAGTTAAAGGAGATAATTATTTTTTAAGATGATTTAGATGATTATAAAAGATTATAAAAGTATAATTATAAAAAAAAAAAAAAAAAAAAAAAAAAAAAAAAGAGCAGATTCCAAGACTGTTTTATCAGAGCCTCCTTAAGTAGATGCCTTCCACGCGCGGCGAATCTCAATGTTAAATTAGGCAACATTTAAAAACAAAACTAACGCTAGGTGACAGCACCTACGCAGAGCAACAATTTTCTTCTGTTTCATAGACAAGTTATATTTTTCATCTAAAAATCTAGCTATTAATTTCAATTTAAAGTCCAAAATTGTGATGTGAAAGTGCTTTATCGTAAATATTTTCAATAAAATATTCAAATATTTATATTTTAAAAAGTATAGGGTATAATTTTCTTCGAAAGTGGACAAGACCTATTTTAGCTTTTCAACTAATTGAATTACAACGTATCAAATAAATAACACCTTTTTTTTTTTTAATATACTATTAATTAAAAAACGAAATTTAAAATTAAATAAGGAAAAACATGGCATATCTATCACGCGATTAAATTATTCTTTATATATTTATTCAATAAAAATTTCAATTTTTTTTTAAATTTAGATACCAGATGAAAGTTTCGTTTATATAAATTAAAATCTCTGAACTTTAAATGAGTTTCAGTTCAGAATGAATAATTTATAATGATAAATTATTAAAATCATGTCTTATTTTTTTTTATTTTATTTATTTATTTTTTTTTGGTCATGTCCTTTACGTTACATTTTTACCTTATTTGGTGTGAATTATTTTTCTTAAATCGAAAATTTTATATTATTTATAAGAAAAATTGACCAGCACGTTAACAAGATAAGTTAACATTCAGCAATAAAAATTGGAGAAGAAAACAATCTGTTGTCTAGTCCGTCAGAAAAAGTAAATAAATAACCATTAAGATTTAAATTTTTAAAATTAAGGATTTCTTGAGTATAAGTTTTCTCTCGCACAAAGTTTTTTTTTTTTTTTTTTTTTTTTTTTTTTAATTCAAGATTTTATTAGCTCCACCAGTTCCGAGAGGTATGCTTACCAAACTGATAGACATTTTCGAAATAAAGTTGTGTTATATTTACATGTTTTGCGGTCTCCTGAAACGAAAAATAATGTTTTTAGCGGTTGGTCTGTGCGCGTCGGTTTGCCTATCTTGGATATACTTGGAAAATGCTGAAAGTGTATTTCCTTTTGTGTTAGGTGTTTTTCATATAAGACTAAATTTAAATGCACAATCTAATGTGCACATAGTTTATTGAAAACATACAGGGCTATCCAAAATTAAGCTAAACGTTCTTTTCTGTAGAATGTAATTGACGGAAGTGCTTTGGTACACTTTTTTATGTCGACGAATACTGTTGAAGAAGGAAAATTAATTTTTCGAACGTATAATGTAAACAAAGTAATTTTTTTTTTTGAAGTTCTATTTTCAACTCAGGTTTTTGAATAAAGTCACGTTTTGAGGTTCCCTGAATACAAAAAACTTTTTTTTTTAGTTTTTAGCGATTGATTTATATGCATATTTATTATCAGAATAACTTAAAAACAAACAAATGCAGGAAATTCACAATTGCATTTTAAAACTCGTATTAGGTTTCAATTTGAAAAAGATTGGCAAATTTAATGACAAATTAATAACATCCTTGAAATATTTTTACTTCCATTACCCTACTACCGTAGGTAATGAAAGTATTGTGATCGGTCCAAAAATAATTCGATATCGAGCTTTCCCCTGATTTATATTTAGCCAGTATATGTGTTTGTGTGTATATACATGTGAGTGTATGGATGTGGGGATATTTTTCATTTTTCTGATAATTTTTCAAATCAGTACTCATGATATTTAATTTTTACATGAATTTTTAATTCAATATTCCATTTCTGTGGTAAAAGGTTAATAAAAGTAATGTTTTGAATCTTAAAACTTAATATTTTTAAAAAGAACAAAAGTAGAAATAAAAATTTTCTATTTTTTCTTTTCAAGATTCCCAACACTTTTGTTTCGATTTAACTGAAATAATCAAATTTTTATACGCATTTACACAAGTCTTTAAAAAACAGTGATATTAAAAAAATATAAATCAATCTTGTTCCTATATTGGAGTATTTTATAGTTTTATTCATTTTATGAATAAAACTACAAAATACTCCAATATAGAGTGAGTTGAAAGTAACTAAGAACAAGTTATTTTTCTGTATTCCTACATCAATAAATAAAAATTTTATTTCATTTTGTAATAAGCATAACTATTTTTATTTGTTAAATCTAACTTACTAACAGAGAGGTGTCAACCCTTCGAATTTTTATATAATAATTTCTTTTAAATTTATCTTCGTCTTAATCACACAATTTACGATAATAAAGAAAAATAATGTTTTTTGTGAAAAATATTATTGATATTCAAAAATCCGGAGGGTTGGTAATTTTGCATTAATTATTTATGCAGTTTACATACCTTGTCTGGAAATATTTGGAAGCAATTTTTTACGCTGAATTCCATTGCTTGGTATTTCGTGGAAACATATTTTCACGGCTACTGTCTGAATTAGAAAATGGAACGACGCAATACACCATATTATAAAAAAAAACTCTCACATTTGTTAAATTAATAAAACATAAACCAGAACTCATGAACTCAATTGAAGCTCAATTGCATCGCGCTCGCGGGAAATAAACATAACTTTACGTACGGTATCAAGCGCCATCTACTGGCTATGTTCTTCTTGTACTGTTGCCAAGTTTTCGAGCGACTCGCTAGGCATCTACTTAAGGAGGCTCTGGTTTTATAGACACCAAAGTATATAACAAAATTATTTACTTATTTATTTATTTTATTATTATTGTTTTTTTTTTTTTTAATAGTAGTTTTAAATTATAAAATCTTATAAATTAAATATTTTTACTTTAAATTAATGTAAATTGATCCAAATATGGATTTATTTGTTTCAATCAATAAACTTTATTTAAAAAAAAAAAAAAAAAAAAAAAAAAAAAAAAATCAGTATATTTTCAAGTTGCCTTTGGTAGTAATCTTCCTAATGTTTATTTATTTATTTATTTTGTAAATCCTTAAAAATAATACATTCATAACAATTTACCGTTAAAAATATAAGATAAAGAATCTAATAAATTAATTAATATTTAAATATTTTGTTAGTTCTAAAACTACCTAAACTAAAATATGTATCAGCTAATATAAATAAATTAAAAGTTTTAAATAATATTTGATATGATATCGGATGTTAATTAAGTTGAAATATAGACATAGTGTTGTTCCTAAGTAGAAATTGGAAAATCGATATTAAAATAAGGACGAATTCAATTTTTAAATTTATTATATCGTATGCAATGGGAAATTTTTCTTTAAAATGTTATACTTTTTATAACAAAAATAATATAGGTTTCGTAATAAAATAATTTTTAGTTAATTATATTGTCAGATCTAAATATTTACAGTTTTAAATATATATTATCTAATCTTTTATTCATCTTTTATTTTATTAAAACAAATTTCTTCACGTACCGTAAAATATATGTAAGCACTTCCGATTTCGAAAGGTCATTTCTTTTATTCTTCAAATGCAATAGACATGTGCAAAAATTTTGGAGGCGAAAAGCAAGACAGTTAAAATTCGAAAAATTTTAATTAATATTTTTGCTATGATATCAAATGTCAATTAAATTTGAATATGGATGTAATAAACAGAAGTTTGAAAATCGATACTAAAATAAAATCGGGTTCATTTTTTACTTCCATTACCCTAGTACCGTAGGTAATGGAAGTATTGTATTCGGTCTGAAAATTCGATATCGGGTTTTCACCTGATTTACACGTTTTAAGGTCCCCTGAGTCCAAAAAAGTGGTTTTTGGCAATTGGTCAGTGTGTATGTATGTGTGTGTGTGTGTATGTATGTGGAGAATCTTCTGGCTATTATAGCTCAGAAACTAATAAAGATAGAGCTACGAAACTTTAGAATTGAAATACGTCTGGTGTACAGATGAAATTTCCAAATTTTAGTGAAAATTGAAAAACCGGAAGTGGGACATCGGAAACCGGAAGTGGGACCGTAAGTCCGTATCTCAAAAACGGCTCTAACGATTTTCTTCAAATTTGCTCTATAAACACTCTATTAGATGTCCTTTTGAATGATATAGTTGGTTAGTTCAGGAAAATTGACAGGAGTCCTGTATAAAGAGCTCAATTTCAGGACTTGCAAGCGCGTTCTTTAAAAACGGCTGCACGGATTTTTTTCAAACTCGTCATATTAACTCACTTTTAAATATCCTTTGTATGTAATTATTGTTTTCCGGTCAATAATTGATTTTTTGTAAAAGTTGGTATCTCAAAAACGGCTCTAACGATTTTCTCTTTAGGTCACTTTTATGTTTTCTGATCACATTATCTCTCAAAAATACATATAATACGTGTAATAGTGGGTAATAGAAGTCGTGTGGTTGTTTCACACCAGATTTTTTAAATTTATTATATAGTATACAACAACAAAAAAAAAAAATTCTTTCAAATTTTATAGGTTTTACATATTTTTGTATTTTTTTTTTTTTTAATTGCCTGCTATTATTATTTTATTTAATTACTTCAATTTCTTTCTTTCTTTTTCTACCTTTCTTTGATCCCCCTTCCTCTTTTTGAACAATTCAAATTCTAGCTTCATGAATTTCTTGAGTGACCATAGTTTCATGAATTTCTTAAGTGGCCAGGCCACAGTTTCATGAACTCTTTGAGTGGTCACAATCTATACAAGCCTCTATCAGATTAAAAGAAAAGAAAAGAAAGAAAAAAAAAAAAAAACTAAAGATATCACAAACTGTAAAGTAAAAAGTAAAAGTTCTTGATACTTCAGAACAAATAATTACTTGTAGTTTCGAGAGCTGCTAAACAGGTGCTCTTTTCGTCAGGTTAAAAAAAAAAAAAAAAAAAAAAAAAAGAAAGAAAGAACTTGAGTTTACCTATATAAATATTCTCTAAAGTAAAACAATGTTAATAAATGCACGTTCTATTGTTTCTTACTGAAGGTGGATAATATTTTAATCGGTGTTCAAATTAAAGTGGTAATTTATAGCGATGTGCTCAGAATGTGTAGAAGCTTTTAAATTATATACTCAAAGCTTAGTTCGAAAAGTTCTCTAAGAAAATTCGGATCATAGGAATAATTCTAGTATAGCATTCTCTCTCTCTCTCTCTCTTTCCCTCCCCCCCCCCCCCCCAGTACAATCTATAATATAAGAAAATCTCGTTTGTATGTTTGAGATGTTGAGGAAAGAATATCGCACGCAGAGCTAAGGCATTTGACATGAAGGTATGGTTCAACCTGGAGTGGTGGGCATGGGCTTACATTTTCGATATCTTAATAAATTTTTTGTAATTAATTAAAAAACATAAAAATTTGTTACGAATACATTTGGTTAGATAAACCCATTTACCATCTTGCGTTTTCAAGTGTTATATAATCGTTAACGCCAGAGATCGAAGTTGAAAAGACACTTTTCTCTTCTTTGTGTGGATAAACATTGCGATTTTTCATGAAGTGCCTGAAATTTAACATAGTCAAATGTTGCTAAAATATATCCTTTTTCAATAAGGATATGTTTATGCATTACTATGCATGTCCAAATTGCGTCGTAAATTTCATCTAAATCCGACAACTTTTGGAGATTTTACTGATTTTATTTATTTATTTATTTGCATTAGTATCCCCCTGTGGTCGAAATTCGACAACTTTTTACAAAAACTAAGGAAAGCAAAAATATTGCCTTCTCATAAACGGAATTAAATTGCAGAGCAGCAATACTTATTGGCACGATTCGACCATGAAGTACAGTGTTCAAACTAAAAAAACAGACCTTTTCTATAAATGGTCTATTTGAGTAATCTCAAAACGTGTAACTTCATCGAAAACCAGAAATCTAAATTGTTTATTATTCTTATACTTTCTTCTTATACATGCAAAAGATAGAATAATAAATCCATTTTTGAAAAAATAAGTAGTCAATTTCAATTAACTGAAATGCAAGGAAATCTCAAGACTTGTAAATACATCAAAAACCGGAAATCGAAATTTTTTTACATCTTCTGCTTTCTTTTTCAATTCCTACTATTAGTTCACACTCTCCCTATATATATCTTGTACAAATCTTGCAATCAATTTTTAACTAACTTCCCGACTAGCTAGAAATTTGAAACTTTCAGGATTGCTCAGAACACGGTGACAATACATTTTTTAAATACTTTTAGCCAACTGTTTCGGGTTCCTGCTACCTTCGTCAGTGTTACTAGTACAAAATTTGCAATCGATTTTTAACTAATTTCCCGACTAGCTAGGCATTTGAAACTTTCAGGATAGCTCAGAACACGGTGACAATACATTTTTTTTACACTTTTAGTAAACTGTTGCAGGTCCCTACTGCCTTCGGCAGCGGGATGATGATTCAACAGAAAATTTATTTAACTAACTTCCCAACAAGCTAGACATTTGAAGCTTTTAGAATAGTTCAGAATACGGTGAAAATGCATTTAAAAAATACTTTTAACTAACTGTTTCGGGTCCCTGCTGCCTTCGGCAGCGTTGCCAGTACAAAGCTTGCAATCGATTTTTAACTAACTTACCGGCTAGCTAGCTAGCCGTTTGAAACTTTTATAATAGCTCAAAACACGATAACGATGAATTTTTTTTAATACTTTTAGCCAATTTTTCCGGATTCCCGCTGTCTTCGGTAGCGTTTATATGATTCAACAGAAAACTTAACATATGGTATATTAAAGTTCTTTTTATCTTGTAATTATTCTTATTATATAACTGAACTGAGTCCACGAGCTTAAATATTGCCCATTTATAAATTTTATTTTACTTTTTAGTTGATTTTGCACGCGCACCTTTTATTTCTATTTATTAACTAAAATAAAATTTTTCTTTGTTGACCTAAGTAGGAATTGTCTTTTATTATTATTATTATTATAACTTGTTATATACATAGCAAGTAATAAATCCACTTTTTAAAAATAAGTAGTCAGTTTCAGTTAATTAAAATGCAAGGGAAAAAAAAAAGGAGGTATAAAATTTCAGTATGAGTATCTTTCGAAAGAACTCATCAATACTTTTGAAACGAATGCTTGAACCGAAGATCTGTAGTATTTTTTAAAAAAAGTATCTATTTTTTCATTTATAACGAAAAAAAAAAAAAAAATCTTCTGATGTTGATCCAATATTGACGTTCTTCTGCCTTTTATTGCTATAATAAAAAACACCACAGAACTGGTGTTTTAAAATGATAAGTACAAACTTCGGATAAACGCCGTGAAATGCAAGAAACTTGCAAAAATTGTTTCGTGTAGAAAGAAAACACAGTCCTTCGTCAGGCGAAAAAAGTAGACACAAGTGCTGCAACCAAAGCAGCTTTTGATCCGAAACAATTGTTGCGATTTTCTTGCATTTTATTATGGTGTTTGTCCAAAGTTTTGTATTTATTATTTAATGCTATAGTTCTGTGAGATAAAAATCGTCTTCATTATTCATGGAAAATATTTTAATAAATAATTATCTGTATAAATAAAGAGGAGTGTATGTTTGTGTGTGTATCTGCGATCTGGCGCTCCAACTACTGATCGCACAGCTACAAATGTTGACATTTAGGTGAATAAAAGTTGAATGATGAGTCAATTAAAATTTCTTCTTCGGAATCAGAATGCAATTTATAAAAATGACAACATAAACTATTTTAAATAACGAGTAACAATATTTTTCACCGTTATAGGAGGAAGTAAACCTAAATGAAAAATAAAGACTGAAATGAAACCTTATATTGACTGATAAGAAGAATAAACTGGAACGTTTCTTTCTAGAAAGTATACAATAGATAATCTGAAGAAAGCGACTCTCAGAAAAAGTGTATTACAACTGTACAATTTTTTCTCAAAATTTTTGTATATCCGCAGGTTTACAGGCTTAGAACTGCGCAAATGGTGTGGGGTAAACAAGCAGTTGAAAAGAGGGAGGGAATGAAATCTTCAAGGAAAATAGTATCTTCATTCATAATAATAACTTATTTCTGTCGCATAATAATACAGTGAAACTATAATGTATTTATTAATATCCCCAACTGATTTAAAATATTGCTACTTGCAAACTTTTAAACCAATTTTTAATTTTGAAATTTATTATCTAAGGGGGGACGAGGGGGCTGAAGCCCCCCCCTTGAAAAAAAAAAAAAAAAAATACTGACATTCACAATTGTATGTTACAATTGTAAATTTTTCATTGATCTGGAATGACATCTTGAAACTCTTAGCCCCCCCCCCCCCAAAAAAAAAAGTTATGTTTTGGATCTACCACTGCTAAATTTCCCTGTTTATCTTATTCTAATTAAATTGTATTAAACTTCACTTTTCCACTTCACCTCGTCTAATATTTTATTCCAATTGTTCTCACTTTCATTATCACTTGTTGATTTCTTTAACATTAGCTTCGGAACCATGTCATGACAACGGTAACCGAAAAAAAAAAAAAAAGTAACGAATATAATAATGATATAAAAACGTATCTTATGCAAATACCTAAAAGTCTGAGTAAAAATGGTAAAAATGTTTGAGATAGTGATTATAATTTGTATTCAAACATAGTTGGCCTAGAGAAAAAATAATTTATATCAGTATAAAAAAAGAAAAAGAAAGAAAGAATAGAAATGAGAAAATTCGTAAAACATTTGAGAATACAGAAATTTACATTTAAATCACCAAATATATGTATATATTTTAATTATTTATATTTTCAAAAAGGAGAAAAGCTCATTATTATTATTATTACTATAATAAATTCAGTGAAAGAAATTTGTAACACACTTTTCTGGTAAATATTAATAAATTTAATACCAATCTCAGTAATATGTATAAAAATAAAATTAATATTTAAATTTTCTGAAATAATCTCCCCCCCCACCCCCTCTAAAAAGTTAAAATAATAATTATATATTAAAAAAACTAATATGTTGTGGCCATTACAAGACTTTATTCTGTATTTTCCTAGACAAATTCATGCAGCAAAATTATTTTCCTTGATGAATGCAGAAGATTTTCTTCTCAGACAAGTAGCACTAAATGCGGAAGAGAGTCAATTTTTTTGGCATGAGAGAAAATACTTTTTTTCCGTAAAAAAAGAAAAAAGAGATATTTAAATCATAACAGATCTATAGTTGAATTATTTGTTTTAAAAGTATTGAGGAGATCTTTAAAAGGATATCTATATCAAAAATTTTGTATCCCCAACGAGAGGATTAGGGGGGGGGGGGGGTGATGCTCCTACATGCACACAATTATTTTCTTAGTTTACTACTACTATTATTACTAATTCATAATTTTTTTTTTCCAATTATTCGTTAAAAATAATTCTCATTTTGTACATTTATACGAAATTTGGTCCATACTAAAAATTTTGAAAA
This sequence comes from Salticus scenicus, assembly GCA_963930645.1. Lineage (NCBI taxonomy): Eukaryota > Metazoa > Arthropoda > Arachnida > Araneae > Salticidae > Salticus > Salticus scenicus. The sequence goes on from OZ005654.1 coordinate 173,907,477, forward strand.
ATGGCCACCACCTAGCAAGCAATTGATCTTCAAATGTAATCAGCAGCAGTTTAAATCAAGGTACAACTAAATGCTAAGTTTGGTGAAATTCTGTTCATTTGTTCTTGAGATACAGCTTCCATAAAATCTATGATACTCACGCACACATTTTCTAAAGATAACCAAATCGTGTTCAAGGAATCTGAAAACGTGTAAACCCATCAAATACCGGAGATTAAAAGTTATCATGAATCTATTGCTTTCTACTTTTACATAATAAAAGAAAGTAAACAAAAAAAAAGAAACAAAAAGAAAATTTAAAAGAAAATAAATAAATCAGTAAATAACAATAATAACAGAAATAATAAGTACAAAATTTTGAATAAGCACCAAAAAATGCAATAAACTCGTAACAATTGTTTCGAATCGAAAGAACACATGACCCTTCATCAGGCGAACAAAATAGGCACAAGTTCCGCTTTTACTAGACGCATATTGTTTCTTTTTTCTCTGTACCAAATTTAATTGCACCGTTCGGTGAATATGCAACTATGAATATGTTGGGTTATTTAAATATATCGAATGAGTTTTAAAAACTGGCATGGGTGGCAACTTGTTGTAATAACTTGAAATATATTTTGAATTTTATTAAGAGCTTTACACATTTTATAAACGTTACTACAATATTCAAACGGAGGATTTAGATGAGCGGCAAATCCTTGACCTTAAATATTGATTATAAACAGTTTTCTTTCTTCTGCACCTGCTTCATTGCCCGATATAATCAACAGTATTTTTTGTTTTTTAATTAGTTAATGATAATTATTAAAAGATTCAACGATTCAAAGAATTCTTAAAAATAAGTTATATAAAATAATATTTTTTCTTTACCTGTGCCTCACCTGCAAGTATAAAGATTCCCCCCCTCTCTCTCTCTCTTTTTTTCCAATTAGTAAATAACAATTATTCAAATTTAGGTTAAAAACGACATGAAAAGGTATATAAAACCAGGATTTCTGTTCATTTGATCCTAATTGTCCAAATTCATTGAGAGTTATATTATTAAATAAGTTAATTATGTTATATTATTAAATAATTTACTATTATATGTATGTATATATACAGAGAGAGAAATAATAAATTAGTAAAATAAAAAATAAATATCGCAAAAAAAAGTTAAACGAGTTATTGAGGCTCCCGATCTCTAGATCCATTATATGGAAAATATGAATGGAGATGTAAAGTAATGCCTCTCAATGTTCCAAACACTGTATTGTTTTAAATCTATTTATTTTACAGAATGGCTAAATCGTTTAGGGGGGAAAAAAATACATTTAAACAGTTGTTTTCTTGAAAATGGTATACATGTTTACGGCAATTTAACACATATTTTATTTTATTATTATTATTATTATTTAAATATATAGTTTGGAGATGAAAGATCTAATACAAATAATTTTTGCGTTCTAATTCTGGGTTAACTAAATTTTAGACACTTTCAAAGTTCACTCTTATTATACAAACAAATGCTAATAAAGCATAATGTATCAGATTTTCTTTGTGTGTCTGTGTAAGCGAACTACACATGTTCTGTTTTATTTAATGAATTTTATATTACAGAAGTAATTGTTCACATAATTTTCGTCTATAGATTTTATTTTACCCGTGTTATTTTGTGCTTCCTTCTGAAAGAGTTATAAATCTTTTATCTTTTAGAAGGTTTTTAAGAGCACACAACTTTCCCCACGCTGTTAAACGAAGATCTATAACATTTATGAATTTCATTCAAAAAGAATCGATTTGATGTCACTAAATTTTAAAGGAGATAATTAAAAACATTCAGGGTAAATAGCTAAATTATTAAAAAATGTAAAAATGCGATTGTGAAAAAAATAGGGCAAAATTAAAAAATCTACAGAAATAGGCAACAAACTTTTTATTATTAAAAATAAGCATAAGTATAAAAATAATTGTTAGGCTACTGTCAGATTTTTTCTTTCTTTCTTTTTTTTTTTTTTTTTTTGAGGGAGGAGGAGGGGATGATATTGTCAGGTACGCAGTAAAAATAGCTGTAGAAAATTTATCAACGATAAAAATCGTGATAATCAGCAATCAGTTAACTTGAAATTATTTTTAAATAATGATTTAAAGTGGATTCACGTTAAAAGGTAAAATATTATTCTTATTAGAATATTTTTGTAGTATGTATTTGTAAAGTATGCTATCAATTTCAGTATTCATCACTCTGCTTGAAAATAATGCTTCTTTACTCCCCCCCCCCCTCTCCCCCACCGCTTGTCTTATAACAAATGTGTGCATCAAAGTCATCGGACATGTCAAAATTGACAAATCTCCCTTAGTAAAGATTACCTTTAATCGTAGAACAATCGGAAAGAGTGAAATTTTCTGTACTCCCAAATACGCACTTCGGAAATCAAGAAGAATTTATCCTTTATATAAGTTAATATATATAATTTTAAATCCCTTTTTATAAATGAGTATTTACTAAATACAATTTAAAATGCTTTAACATAATAAAATTAAAATAATAATAATGAATAATAGCGTTTCTAACTAAAACAATACCATTTAAATTATTTTTCTAAGAAAAATAGTATGACGCAACTAACTACTAATAATTTAAAAAATATATAATGCTAATTAAACTCTTTAGTTGCTCTTACAAGTAAATTATTACAAAGTTCGCTATTTATAATCGAAAGATATTAGCTATTTGTAAATATAAATTATTTTTCAGTACGCAATTAACAATTTTTGTCGTATTTGTGTTTATTTATTTAAGTCTTTATCAAAATGGCTACTAAAATGAATATTCTTTATATATTTTGATGATAAAAAAAATCACACACATACACACACACACAAAAAAAAAAAAAAAAAAAAAAAAAAAATAGGATCAGCATATAACGTTTATTTTTTTTAAGATACACGAATTATATTTATAGTAAAAAGAAATACACCATTTGATTCTTTCTATCTGAATAAAAATATTTAAAAAAATAATTTGCACACACACAAGAAAATAATATTAAAGATGGTAATAATAATAATAAATCTTTATGCAATAATTCGGTGAATAAGAAAGCCGATAATATAAAATTTTACTACGAACAATGATATTTTATATGTATTAATGTCTAATTACGCCATTTAGTTGAACAACAACAGCAACCAAAAAAAAAAAAAAAAAAAAAAATCACATATTTTATAATTTGAGAAACTAACAGCATTTGAAATTCCATGTTCCATTAGTTCAGATTTTTTTTTTTTGTTTGTTTGGGGTGGGGTGGGGGGATTCCATGTACGTAAACCAGTTGTACCCGCACTATTGATGCCATTTGAAATAAGAAACATTCCACAATGTATTTCAACATTTTATATCAATTTAAAAAAGTATAAAAATATTTACGGTCGCAGGGGTAAGTAGACAAATTGACAAACAGATGGACAGTCCGACAGACATATGCACATACTGAAATCATATTCACGCTTAAAAATTGTTAGAAAATTTTAAAACGCTTAATGTAAACGAAAAGGCAACTCCAGCAAATTTATCACAAAAGATATACGGGAAAAAAAAAAAAAAAAGTGTGTAATTTGATATTTTTATATGTACAGTATTTTATGTTACATTGTAATTCAATTATTCTGAACAAAAAAGAAAAATATTTTTTAATATTTATTTAAAAAATAATGGTTCACAAAATTGTCTTTAAAGAAATATATATGGCCCTAAAAAATATTAGATCTTGAGAGTGTCTGCTAGATTGAATTTTAACTATTTTCTATTCTGTATTTTTCTTACAAATCATCTTTATAGGAAGTCTCGGTTCTGTCTATCATAACATTCTAAACTTCACTTGCGAGGTTGCGAGTAATATTTAGTTATTTAGTATACTAATAATTAAGCGAAGGGGGGGGGGGGGGATGTTGTTAATGTAAAAAAAAAAAAAAAAAAAAAAGAATTCTTTGAAACAAAATATTAAGTAAACTATAAATTTGCAACGGATTCAATTATTATTATGAATTAGATTATTATGCACAAGAATATAAAATGAAATAAATAAGCAATGAAGTCTGTGTAGTTGCTAACGATCGAACCTAGTATCTGTTTTCAAATACAATGTTTTTCTTAACCATCTAAAGAAATTCTCAAAAGCATTTTTTAACCAAATCCTTGTCATTTAGTCCAGTCAAAATAGGAAAAATAGAAGAAAAAAATCGTGTAGTTTTGAAATTTTGCATACTCATAGCCGAGGGGGTCCTGAACAACATACTAAAAGTCCCCGCCCGTGGGAGGTGAGCGGGGGGCAGGGGGGGCAATTTTCAGTTTTTATTAAATATCTTAAAAACTATCGCATTTAGAGAAAAAAATGTCAATTACAAAATTAATCTACGTAAAATTTCCTACAAAAATGTATATTACATTTTGTTTGTACGATCATTAGTTTAGAAGATATAGGGAGATGAAATAACACATTTTCTTGAAAAATTCTTTTTTGCAATAGTAAAATCAACTAAAGTGTGCAATTAAAAGGGTTCTTGTCAAATATTTTCTAATTTAAAAAACAAATATATACATAGGGAATATGCAAGGATAATACAGCATGTTTTGTAAGTTTTAAATAATTTTAAGGCTAGTAGGCGCAAGTGGCGGTTTGAGTAAAAATCTGGATAAGTCCAGACAAAATAGGAAAAATAGAAAAAAAAAATCGTGTAGTTTTGAAGTTTTGCACACTCATAGCCGAGAGGGTCCTGAACAACATACTAAAAGTCCCCGCCCGTGGGGGGTGAGCGGGGGGCAATTTTCAGTTTTTATTACATATCTTAAAAACTATCGCATTTAGAGAAAAAATGTCAATTACAAAATTAATCTACGCAAAATTTCCTACAAAAATGTATATTACATTTTGTTTGTACGATCATTAGTTTAGAAGATATAGGGAGATGAAATAACACATTTTCTTGAAAAATTCTTTTTTGCAATAGTAAAATCAACTAAAGTGTGCAATTAAAAGGGTTCTTGTCAAATATTTTCTAATGTAAAAAACAAATATATACATAGGGAATATGCAAGGATAATACAGCATGTTTTGTAAGTTTTAAATAATTTTAAGACTAGCAGGCGCAAGTGGCGATTTGAGTAAAAATCTAGATAACGAAGACCCAAAACCGATCAACATAAAAAAAAAAAAAAAAAAATCGTGTAGCTTAGAAATTGAGCACAGTTATAAAGTTAAGTGCCCTGAATAACATACTAAAAGTCCCTAACCATGGGGGGGGGGCATTTAAAGGGGGCACATTTCAGTTTTTATTAAGTACATTTAGAGAAAAAAAATCTCAATTGCAAAATTAATCTACGTGAAATTTCCTAAAAAAATTGTATATTCTATTTTGTTTGTATGATCAATAGTTTAGAAGATATAGGGGAACGAAATAACACATTTTCTTGAAAAATTCCTTTTTTTTTTTTTTTTTTTTTTTTGCAATAGTAAAATCAACTAAATTGTGGAATTAAAAGGGTTCTGATAAAATATTTTCTAATGTACAAAACAAATATATGCATAGGGAATATGTAAGGATAATACAGCATGTTTTGTACGTTTTAAATAATTTTAAGGTTAGTAGGTGCAAGTGGTGTTTTGGTAAAAATCTAGATAACGAAGACCCAAAACTGATCAACATTAAAAAAAATCTTATATCTTTGAGACTTTTTTTTCTCTAAATGCGATAGTTTTCAAGATACTTAATAAAAACTGAAATGTGCCCCCTTTAAATGCCCCCTCCATGGTTAGGGACTTTTAGTATGTTATTCAGGGCACTTAACTTAACTGTGCTCAATTTCTAAGCTACACGATTTTTTTTTTAATGTTGATCGGTTTTGGGTCTTCGTTATCTAGATTTTTACTCAAACCGCCACTTGCGCCTACTAGCCTTAAAATTATTTAAAACTTACAAAACATGCTGTATTATCCTTGCATATTCCCTATGTATATATTTGTTTTTTACATTAGAAAATATTTGACAAGAACCCTTTTAATTGCACACTTTAGTTGATTTTACTATTGCAAAAAAAGAATTTTTCAAGAAAATGTGTTATTTCATCTCCCTATATCTTCTAAACTAATGATCGTACAAACAAAATGTAATATACATTTTTGTAGGAAATTTTGTAATTGACATTTTGTCTCTAAATGCGATAGTTTTTAAGATATTTAATAAAAACTGAAAATTGCCTCCCTTAAATGCCCCCTGCTCACCCCCCACGGTCGGGGACTTTTAGTATGTTGTTCAGGACCCTCTCGCCTATGAGTATGTAAAATTTCAAAACTACACGATTTTTTTCCTCTATTCGTCAAATTTTGGCCTTCGTTGCCTGGACTAATTCCGCTGGAATACAAATAATATGATGAATGGACGTCCTGTTGTACGACTATTGTGTCGGTGAAAGAAGGAGTGGCTGAAAAACGCCTACTTCAACTCCCAGTGTGGAGCGAAGGGGAAAAGCACAAACGTGAATACGCGCCCGTGACCATTTTCAAGTACAAACTCTCGACCGTGCTATAACGTTCATAACCATTTAGAAGTAACAAATGCTGACCGTCTATAAACGGTCGTGACCATTTAGAAGTAGAAATCTCCGACCGCGTATACACGTTCGTGACCATGAAAGGGTTAACTTGAAATTAATTCTAAAGTAAAGTACGTTTTATTACAATGCACGATCATAACGCAAAAGTCATAAAAGTGAACGAATTTTAGGATAAAGTGCTGAACAAACGCAATTTGCAGTTTCTTGTGGTTAGATGATACATATTAATCCTGGAAATCTGAACCTCAGCTAAGCTGCCAATCATTATACAGAGGGGTGAGGTTTCGCACCAAAAATGCCAATATTTAAGCCTCTCTTCATTAGAGATATTATAAGGCATGGAGTAAAAGAATACGTCACATATATATATATATACATATATTTTACTTTTAGCTCCTATTTTTCTTTCCCATTTATCCAAAGTTCCCTTTAGTCCCCAAATTAATAAAACAAAATTCAAAATTTATTTTTTCTAAGAAGTTCCCTTTTAACTGATGTTTATTTATTTTCCTCTTGATTTTATAATATTGGTATAGTTTCACAATACATTCTAAAAAACTCATTTTCTATTTTGTGGATTCATTGATAAGTTACTGTGTAAAAATATGTTTGAATAAAAAATTGTATTCAATTAAAACATTTCATACCTTAACACTCTTATTCTTATTTTTTCTACGACAATAACACAACTGCCAACCTTTGAAAATCAAAATTAGGGAGATTTTGAATACAACATAGTTTATGCCATAAATAGAACATTAACAGGGTTGCTACATAAATTAGGACAAAAAATTCCCCGAGTTTTCCCTGTCAATAACATGGGATTTGGTTGTGGAAAAGATTAAGTATTGTCCGCTCTTAAGAGCTTTTTTTTTTTTTTTCTGTATTCTTCCTTTTCTGATTTACTAAAAGAGCTTTCTTTTATAATTTTATTATTTTTTCTTATATGAAATCAGGGTGAGGAAGGACATAACAGGTCACAGGAGTGTACTAGTTGTCAACAAATTGGCCAGGTTAACAGGTACATATGTCATGTCTGGTGTTATTTCTATTCTCATTGGATGTTCTACCTGTTTCAAGGTCAGCATCAGGGATGTCGTGATGACATTTTTTAGGAGTTAATGTTGTAACTTTACTTTCAGTAATTTAGGATCTAACTTTTGTTTTACAATTTAATTTAAATTTACCTATCTCTAATTGCAACATTGTTTTAACTTATTACAGAAAATATACCTGGCAAATAGTCCTCACGGTGTAAGTGAATCGGCAACGGCTTAGTCTTAAGCTATTTTTCCAATGCTTGTTAAAGTCACTCATTCTAATTTATTTTAGTCCCACTATATTGCAACAGATTTTTTATATTTTAGTAATTTTTACGACAAATTTGGTGCCATTCTGACCTGTGCACACGATAGTGCGTTATGCATCATGTATAGGACTTTGCCATTTTCTGGTTGTGCTGTAGATACTTACTTTCTTGTCAAATAGGCTCCATAGGTTTCTGTTCCAGGAAGTTTTTTTTTTTAATAGGATCATGTAAGCAAATGTGCAATTTTTTTTTAATGTAAAAATCAGCGAGACAAAACAAAAATTATAAAAATGCTTTATTTCATAGTAATAACAAGAATAGATACTTACCTGCTTGTGGAGTTGTTTATGTATGTGACACTGTCTCACAAAACCTGCTTTCTTGTACCTAATGTAATCATTTCTTTCATTGACACAATGTATGTCTGCTTGTAACCCTCTATAGATGACCGCTTTTTGGGTACCTGCTCCACCTGCTTGGGCGTCGTTTTATTCTCTCTTTTTTTTTGTTCCCTTTTTACTTTAACCTTACTTTTCCCTTTTAAAAGTCCTTTTGCTACTCTGTAACTTTTCTCAGATACAGGGATGAGATTAGCAAAAATACAAAAAATCTGAAACTATACGCAAAGGCAAAACATTGAAATGAAATACTAGAATTTTGATGACAAACTATTTTATTTGAGTAATAAATTTTATTTTAATCTTCTATATATATATATATATAAAGAACAAATGCACATCAGAAACATAAAAGCTGAAATATCTCATCCCTGCAGATAGATTCTACCTTCAGCATTAGCAAAGCTTCTATATTATCATGTGCCAAGTAATATAATAACGATAAAGGATATACCATACTTTAAGGTGGTAATAAATAAAGAGTGAAAGGGTTAAGATATGGGATAGTTTATAAAATGCATAGAGAATATTTATTTCTGAAAGATTTTCCTGATATTTCTGGAAGAATTTTGCAAAAGGTGAAAAATAGTCTCCCAATAGTTGCCTTTTTGTGAAAATAGTTGCTTTTTGGATCAAAAAAGTTGCCATAGTCTCCTCAGGCTGAAAATAGTTGCCTTTTAGTAGCCTGTGGCAACCCTGCATAACAGATTCATTATAAAGCACTAAAATTTTAATATTATGAAAAAATTTTCCAATGTTTTTCTAAAAAAATTTCAAAATTCCCCGAGTTTTCCCTGTTTTTTTAGAGATAAAAAAAATAAAAGGAGGGGAACGAAATGTGCATGATGAAAATTTTGAAAAATTATGAAGATATGTTTTTCGGGAGTTCGGGAGATTGCGCAAAATTCAGGAATCTCCTGAATATTTCTTGAGAGTTGGCAGCTACGTAATTTAAAATAAGATCAGGGTGTTTCATTAACTTTGTAAAATAGTATTTTAAAATATGATTTACTTTTTCATATTATTGTTTTATCTAGTTAAAACATTACAAGATAACAAAATTACAATTATTTAATTATAACAAAATTAAATAGAGCAAATAGCTCTTCACTATTTCTTCAGAAATTCTAGTTGCAGGTAAGTAACATTTTCATGTGTTACTGTTTAATTTTTGTCTTCCTATGAAGCATTTTATTTATTCAGTTAATTTTAATTTTTTTTTTTTAAGAAAAAATTCTGTACCCTATTAGGTAAAGGATACAATGTTAATTTTATGAAGAGAGCATGTCCTTTATGCATAATTTTAGATTTATATAAAGGCAGCAAGCATTAGTATACAGTTACTATAAAGGAAAGACAAAGGGGGGGGGGTGTGAAATAATTTATTTATGACAAATATATGCAGCCCAAAGACATGGTGGTAAAAACTCTTCACTAAATGGACATTGTGCCCTTTACCTCCACACAGTACAGAATTACTTCTTACCAAAAATTAATATGGGATAATAAAGCTTTTTAAAAAGTTCATACAGATTTGATATTAATATAGACATTTTTAGAAACAAAAAAGCTAGTCTTATTGGTAGTTAGTCATGCATATATTAATGAATAATATTGTCTTGAAGAAAGAAATTAGCTGTAGTGAGGTTTGTCGCAGAAAGCCAGAAAAAATTCTGCCACAGGGCACGAGACTATTGTGTTGTATGTGTAATAGTCTCAGTTTTTTCATCTCGTTATACGAAATTGTGTTTTATGGGAGTTATGGGAGCGCGTTGTACGAGATTCTACTGTATTGTATTTGGTCCCAAAATTCAATATCACCTGATTTACATGTTTTAAGGTCTTTCAAGTCAAAAAAAAAAAAAAAAAAAAAAAAAAAAAAAAGGCTTTTGGCAATTGGTCAGCGTGTATGTGTACGTTGGGAATCTTCTGGTATTATATCTCGGAAACCAATAAAGATAGAACTACGAAATTTTAAAATTGGAAAACCGGAAGTTTGTATCTCAAAAACAGCTATAACAATTTTCTTCAAAATTGCTGTATAAACACTATTAGATGTCCTTTTGAATGATATAGTTGGTCAGTTCAGAAAAATTGATAGGCATCCTGTATAAATTTTCTTTTTCAAACTTGCCATATTAACCCCCTTTTAAATATCCTTTTGCATGTAATTGTTCTTTTCTGGCCAACAATTAATTATGCCAAGATTTTGTAAAAGTATCTCAAAAAGGCTCCAACAATTTTCTTGAAAATTGTTACATAAACCCATTTTAGACATCCTTTCTCATGCTTTACTTGGTTATCACAGGAAAATTAACAGTCATCCTTCATCCTGATCAGTTTTAGATCTCAGAAATAGATGTTAAAAAAAAAAAAAAAAAAAAAACTGCTGTGTAAACTGTTTTATGCTTCAACACTTGTATTAACTTCCTCTTACCAGAAAATTTTTAGGTGTATTTTATTAGGTCAATTCTATGTCTTCTGATAGTATTATCTCCAAAAAGTGCATATAATATGTGTAATAAAGGGTAATGGGAGTTATGTGATTGTTTGATTGTTTCACACCAGGTTAATTTAATGGTTTTGCCTTTGAAAAACAGGGGTTTATAATCGGGATTTTAATGTACTTATTAAGATGAAAGGAGTTAGGTTCCAAAGAGTGGAATTAGCCCTTATGATTATTAACAACAAAGATTCCATAGGATTGCATGGGAGGAAGAAAGTGACTGGCGTAGTTAGGAGGAAAAAATAAACCTCTCCAGGGATGAAACTACCTAGCTTGCAAAACCCCTGAAAACTGTTCCTTACATGCAGATAGGGGACATTTATTAATGATATATCATATGGCTACCTATATTAAGTAACATTTATAAACTATGTAATACATTATAAGGCAAATTAAACATTCAAAATGAGAAATTTCTGTAAAAACAAAGTAATTTAACATGAAATTCAAACACAGCAAAATTTTCAAAACCCCTAAATTCAGGAGTAGCCCCTCAAAAGTTTCACTACTGCCTCTCATAAAGCAAAGAAAGTAAATACAGAAATGTAATGTTAAAAAAATTTTATTGTCTCAACTATGATTACAGTTTAAAAATGCCAGTACCACAATGGATTAGTTTAGTGGAATGAATTTTCTATCCATAGTAAGAAAATCGCTTATATTTAACTAATGACTTTTAACATCACTGTAAAATCAATCGAAAATGTGCATAAAAAAAATTATGGTATAAAACAAAAAGGTTTAAATATTGTAAAATGATAATTTCATGATAGAAATGATATTATATACAATGACTGAGATACAATATCTCAAAATAACAAAAACATCTAATCATCAGATTTGCCATCTTTGGTTTCAGCTTCATCACTATGGCTACCAGAATGCCAAGTGAGCCGTTCTTCATAGAATTTTATAACAACCTGAGGACATTTAACATTGGCAGTTTTTGCTGGTACAAGATCTGCTTCATCAGACCCTTTCCTAAGGAAAAAAAAAAATCTCTTAATACTGAATATATAAAGTGCAGTGGGGCTAATTTATCAAGATATAGTATTTAAAAATCAAATACTAACTTGCAAAGCAGTCTATATTATAATAGGCTTATTTGTAGGAATTTTTTTTATAAAGAACCATCATTTAAATATTAAATTTTGATAAATCAGTAATTATTTCAACTTAATAAGCAATGAATTTTAACAGTATTTTTGAAATCGCAGGTCCCAATGATACACATTTTTCCCCCCTCGAAAATAATCTTTTCTAAAACAACAAATTTTCTTTAATTTCATGTCATTTCAGAGAAATTAGTTAAAAGAATCAATAATGATCAGATTCATCAGAATTTGCTATATTAGCAAATGTTATTTTGGTAATACCAGGTAGTTCAGTTTCATCTGAATGAAGATTTTCTTGTATCAATAGAATTTAAAAAAATTGTTTATCTGAAGAAAAATGTTGAACTTAATGATGATTTTACTTGAAGGACAAAAATTAACTGATGAAAACTTTACACTAATATATCGAAAAAACCCAAGAAATAAATAAATTGTATTTTGAATAAATTTCAAACACAGTGAAGGACCGATTTATCTGGAACTACAAAATCCAAAATCATTTTCAAAAAGATTATTTTCATTAATCTTGTTCCAAGTCTATTGCTATTATCAAAATGATGAGAGTTTTTACTTTTTTTAAACTTCTTTCAATTTTATAAAAAAATTTCTTTGTGCGATTTTCTATAAAAAATAAATAAATAAATAAATAAAGATAATAATTAAGATATGTTTTTCGAAAAAAAAGAAGAAAAAAAAAAGTTTCCCTATTTTTCAAGAAACTTGACCCATATTTCTCATAGCGATGGGGGTCTTGGGACTCCACATTTCAAAAGGTCAGTGCAAATCCTGTTAGAATTTATATATAATATATATAATAAAGATGATCTATTAAGAACAGATTTCATAAAACAAACTTAAATTTTCTAGATCATTAAAAAATATATATATATTAGCAACACATTGAATAATCAGATGGGAAGTGTATCCAGTTGCAGGACAGAGAGAATTGGTGTACCTATATTTACTTTGTATATTTTGTTCCCTTTCGAATGTCTGTAATTTTAGATCATGCCTGATAACTTCTTACTTGAAAAATCAAGAAGGTTTGTTCTGTAGGCAATAGCAGAAGTACTTTTTTTTTTTTTTTTAAAGAACCTGATCCAAAAAACTATATTTATGAAGAAAAAATTAACTTTATGATTGAATTTAGAAAAGGAAATTCTATTGTACATGCATCAGAAAATGCCTGTTATATATTTTTTCCTTAGCACTACTCATTTTTTAAAGTCACATAAAAGTATGCTAATATTTCACGAAGGATAGCAGGAAAATCAGGACAAGCACTACCCCTGCATAAATAAAAATGATCAACAAATTTTCTTCTCCCATGTTTTCAGTATTATTTCAAAAGATTAAGTTGAAACAGAAGCAAGTTTAGGTAAACTGATACCGAAAGTAAACCGCATGTTATTTGGTGACACGGATAAATGTCTTACTATTACTATTGGTGACAACAAAATTAACTCATTCGTTCCATTAATGACTTTCTCTTATGTTAATGGGTATTTCATTGTGTATGTTTTGTAAAATACAAGTGTTTGTCAAATACCAAAACACATAAAGAGGGTGGTGGGATAATTTTATATTTTAAGAAGCGTTTCATTATTTAGAGGGGTTGGTCCAGTCTTTGTTTAGTTCTTGCATCAGTTTGTTTATCTTGAACAGATTATTAACTTCATATTAGTGATGGCACGAAGCACAGTTTGGCCGAAGCGCCGAATACCGAAGCTTCGGCCAACTAATCGCCGAAGCTTCGGCCGAAGCTCCGGCATCATTGTAGGATTGTTTTTCAGAAATCACAAACAATGAATTACTCACAGAACACTCTGAAAATTCATCTGCTAAAGAGCTGGAAGTATATATAAACATTCCGCTTTTAAATAGAACACATTGTCTGTCGGAATTGATGGAGAGAGAATAAAAAAAATATTTCCCAGATTATCTGATTCGGCCAAACGCTATTTATCTGCTCCAAGTAGCAGTATATATAGCGAAAGGTTATTTTCTGAAGCTGAAAATGTGTATGAGGAAAAAAGGAATAGAATTCTTCCTAAAAATGCAAAAACATTGATTTTTTTGCATCATAATTTAAAATTGTGTGATAAATGATAAAATGAAGTAAGGTTAAGTAACCTTGTATGTAATATGATGAAAATAAACATAAAAACCCATTTACAGTGTGTCAATTATTAAACCTAGAAAACATTTTATCGTGTGATAATAACTAATCTAGAATAAATTTTATAACTTTAATTATCTGGAATAAATATTTAGAATCTAGATCTAGGGTGGATGTGCAAGTAATAGGCACCCTCCTCATATTCTGGTTTATAAAAATAAACAAACATTCAGCTTTTATTTATTTTTCAACAATTCTCTGCATGTTTTATAATCCTAGGTTATTGTTAATCTTGATTATTGACAATATTGTTAATTTTGATTATTGACTATATATGACTATGACTAAGTTTCAAAGCTAGAAATATTTAAAGAATGTTTCATGCAATATTTTAATAGCTTCATTTTAAAGCAACTAAAGGTTTTACAGTTTTTTTTTTTACTTTTCTAAATTCATAGTAAATAAAAATTAAAAAAAAAAAAAGTAAAATAAAATAAAAAAAAAAGTATATTTAGTAAGACAGAGATTTTCATACCATTTTATTAAGAACATTAATTCTCCACTTGAATCTGTTGCTCCAATAATTTTATCAGGATCCAACCCCCGATCAAATCCTCTAGGGCGCGATTCCTCCTAAGAGAAGCAATACCAAAATATTACCAGTTTGAATTAAGCAGATAACTTTTTAAATGACAAGAAAAAATAAGACTTAGTTAAAATTTATGGTACTGAAGATTGAAGGCATTGATATCATTATGTACATATTAACATTTATTTAATTTACACAACATATGCAAGCATATATTAGTTGCACAGTTCAGAAATAATTACTCGTCCAGTATAAGTAAGTCCATTTTAGATATCGCAAGTGTATTCTTTAAAAAACGATTCAACAGAATTTCTCCAAACTCGCCTTATCAACTCCCTTTTATATGTATTTCTGTTCTGTTACCAGTGTAGAGCTAAGTCTGCCAAGTTTTGATGAAAATCTGAAGCATAACCAAATGTTTAATTCTGCTCTAAGCTCTAATGATTTTTTTTTTTTTTTCCAAAATTTGCAACATAAACCCTTTTATGTATTTTTCCACACGTGTTAACTTGGTTACTATAGGAAAATTGACTGGAGTTTTGATTAGTTAGGTCAGTTTTAGATCTTAGTTTTACATAAAAAGGCTCTGCAAATCTCCCCCCCCCCCCCTAAAAAAAAAAAGTCAACTCCCTCAAATTGGCTAAGAGTTGAGTGAATTACAGGTTATCATTGTGTTTAAATTTTAGAATATTTCTTCAACATTAACAAAACTAAATAAATTATACTCTAATAACACCTAGCAATAAAACAAACATACATATCTAATTATGCCAAATTCCGTCGTCCATACTGCTTGGAACAGTCAATCTTTCCCGAAAACGTAAGTTCTAAATTCCGTCGTTCATACTTCTTGGAACAGTCAATCTTCCCCGAAAATGGAAGTTTAGTATTCGAGTTTCTTGAGCACTGATTCATGCTTATAATCTCTTATTTATTATTTTGATTAATTTGCATATATGTTTGGAGTTCGCCATCTTGTTTCCCTTGTTTTTGATTTTTTGCATCGTATTTGTATACTGGCTTTTTTTTTTTTTTTTTTAACAGTGCATTTTAAAATAATTTATTACTTTCATTTATAATTAATTATTTTTACGACTTTGTATATATGCCTGGATTCCACCATCTTGTTCACGTGTTTCTCATATTTGGTGCATTACATCTGCATACTGGTATAGTTGATTTTATTTTCTTTATACACAATTATTTCTTAAATAATGTCAGAAGACATATCTTTTTTCCTTATTTATCTGTCACATCGCAACAAGCCGCGCCACAGCTTACCTTCCAGTGCGGTTTATCAAAGAGCATTGTTTTTTTCGCAACATTTTAGTAAGCTGCAGCTTATATACACTAAATTACGGTATATGAAAAATGTTACTTATTATTTCAGCTGTAAATGTCTTATGTTATGTAAGTTGGAGTCTCATATTTTCCCAACCGACTCTGCAGTTCTGGAGGTAATTTTGATTAAAAACCTCAATAATCCCATTTGCTACATTTTTAATATACAGCTAATTTTTGAAACTCACAAGTACTTTGAAACACAAGCTTAAAGGGGCTCTGAAATTAAGCACCCTCTCACTAAACTGCATACTCCGATTGTAATTGTATTGTCTGATTATAGGATGTCAATGATAGATTGTGTACAAATAAATGGGATATCTTCATCATTTTAAACTAAATTATACTTTAATACCAGTATTATGGAAAATTTCTTACCTATATTTCTTAAAATTCCATCTAATTAGATTGTGTTTAAGACAGTTTATATATAGATACAGTTTTCGCCGCTTAATAAAAATCAGCCACTTAATCTGATCAAATTGTCAGGTCAGGACCGGAATCAAATCAGTAAACTACTTTTAAAACTGCTGTTTAATAAAAACAACATCACTGGTTAATAAATTAAAAAAAAATCTTTTCATCAGCAAATATGTGTATTTATGCACTTAAAAATTTTTTTATTTACAGTTTCCCCCCCCCCCCCAATAAAAATAAAATAAAGCACAACAATCTCTCTTGTTATCTCTCACTCTCTTTGTTGAAAATTTTACACCTGCAGCATAACAAAATAAACTTGCTTCATCACTTGTCTTAGCAATGAATTCCAGGGCATTTAGCACAACTCTCTCAAAAATTAAGAGACTTTAGGGACCTATTTATTTTACGTGTTCTGGAATATATATATAGTATATTGATTTTTTTTCCCCCCTGTGATCACCTACCATGTGTAACTTGAATAATACCTAAAATCAAATAATTTAAAAATATATACAGTCAGTGTCAAAATATAGAGTCAGTGTCATACTTTCGGTTTTACTGAATACCTTAAGATATACAATAAGATGGGGCTTGGGCCCCTCCACCTCTAAAAATTTTACTGTTCTTTGTAATGCAAAATGAAAAAATGTCAGATTTTACGTTTAAATGAATTTTTATCTGTCAGAGAATTAAAAGTCCTCAAAATTTTCCATTCTAAGTGTGTTGTGCATGAATGTGTGTGCACCCCCCCCTCCTCTCCTCCATTGGGGATTTTCTTAAAGAATTGTTAGCCTATATTTATGAGTTTTTCAGAAAACCACAGAAATTTTCAAATAGCTAGGCCCATGGTGTGACCTGAGTATGAACCCAGAATTTCTCCTTCCTCATCTTTGAGAAAAGAATCTTTCAACAACTGGTGTGGCGTGCTGCTTTAAAATTCATTTTTGTACAATTACAATAAAGGGCAAAATTAACGGTCGCCACCAGCCACGTGGCGACTAAATAAAAAAAGATGGCGATTAAAAATTATGCATCGATCGCCACTAAAGTCGCCACTTTTTATGATCATTAAAATAATCTAAAAATCGAGCGACGATAGGCAATCGAAGCCTTGTGATTTCCAATCTTTTTCCATCCATGGCATAAATGTCAATGTTTATTTTAAACTTGCTTTATTATATTCTACAACCTATAAAGAAGTAGAATTGTTTAATATGTCTCACTCATATAATTTTTTGGACCCCCCCCCCCTCCCTTTCCCTCCCCCTAACGATCTGTGATCACACAGCTTATAGAAAGCTTTATAATTTCTAATCATTCTGCATTTGCTGCAAAAATATAAATATATATTTTAAACTTACTTTATTTCTTTGTTAGATTCTAGAATCTGTAAAGAAGTAGAATTGTTTAATATCTCTTACTCATAATTCTTGTAATCCCCCCCCTCCCCCTCCAACGATTAGCAATCACATGCTCCACTGAAATCTTGTGGTTTACAATCTTTCTCTATCCATAACATAAATGTAAATATTCATTTTAAACTTTCTTGATTAGATTCTAGAACCTATAAAGAAGAATATAGATGTACCCCCCCCCACACACACATGTGAGCTCCATTTCCAGAAGCAGTTAATGATCAAATGTCCTGCAAAGCACAATCTTTTTCCATTAATATCTCCATAGTATTTAGTGTATATTTAACCCATTTTAGATAGTTGACAAATGTGTGTATCAAAATTTGATTTGGCTTAAATGTGTATTTTTCAAAAAAAAAAAAAAAAAAATTGTATTTGCTTTCTTTTGTGTAGAAATCTTCCTTTTCCCTTCCCATTTTAAAGTAGAAATCTCCCTATTTTTAAAGCTACAAATTTGGCAGCTAAGTAAATTATTTTTAATGAAGCAGCTAAGTTTCCATATCTATACTTTTTAAGTGGAAGTATTTTAACTCTATTGAAATAAAATCATTTTAAAAAGTGTGTCTTTAGAAATAAGAAAAAATAATAAAACTGCTAACTGTATTTACACATGACCATGTAAAAGGTTGTGATGATGATGAATCAGCTGATTCATTTACTAGAAAATATCAATGTGAACTGTGAATGATAACAGCTTATTTCACTTAAATAAATTGAAAAAAAAAAAAAAAGTACTACTGAATTATCTGAAAGATAATAACTTTTGCTGTTATTATTACAGCCCTAAGCAGATTTTAATTTAGGATGTGCAATTTAGGATTTTTAAAAAGAGCGTAATTACAAATTACAATTTCAGTGTCCCTATGTTAATTTTATTATTATATGTATTTCTTATTTTCATATTTTTCTTGTGGTAATTATACTGCAAAATGGTGACAACGCTTTTTGCAGTCTGAAAGAAATAGTCTTATCTTGTGAAAAGTGGCCACTAACTTAAAAAAGTGGCTACTAATGAAACTGACAGTACCGGCCACTGGCCACTAATGAATTTTCCCAGTTTTGCCCTTTAAATTACAACACATGCATCAGCCTGTGTTTTGCATGGAAAGCAATAATTATACTGCATGTAACTGTCATGAACTTTTGCAAATAATTTAAAAGTATATGTATGCAAAAGTGTGAATGACAAAATAAAACATGTTTTAATTAAATTATAAGCTTTATTTAAAGTTTTACACAGAAGCTTTCTGGCAACTGTCCTCAATGCTTGTGTGATAGTCTACGAAATAAAAAGAAACTAACAGAAGAAAAATAAAAAGTTAATAATTGAGAAAAAATGGATGAAGAACAAACCACTTAAAATTTAAAATCATGCAATCACATTTTGCCCCCCTCCCCTCTGGAGGGGCAAATTTTGTAAAATTGCTTCTTAGTGGATGCCTACATCATAGAAGGAACATTGTCACGAAATTTCATGCATGATGATGAATCACCCACTCACTCAGGATGAATGATTTTATACATATAAACAAAATGATTGGAATAGGTCTATTTCTAAAGAAACCAACCTAATAAGCAGCAGGTACTGTGTACACATATATATATATATATATATATATATATATATATATATATATATATATATATATATATATTATATTAGCATCTGTGTCAGGTCAAGTAAAAAACAAGGTTCTGTGTCCCATCACTAAGGAAGGCAATGCAGACTTTATCATACATCTACCTTTAAAAGAATTGCTTTAAAGGAAAATTTTTAAAGTCATTTTAATACATAATTAATTTCATCAGTAGAGGAAGAGTAATTTTCAAAATATACAGAGGTCCCAGTAGGGGTGGGATAGCAAGAATCCCTCTCAAAACTATGTCTTACGAAGGCTTTTCCTGCAATTTTTTTCACATTGTTCCCGAGTATTTATACTATTTTTTTCAGTTGCTTTGCATAATATAATTATTGGTAAATAATAATAAATAAAAATGAGAGTGGAAAATTAACTAATTATTTCAAAACATTTCTTAATTCTAAAGATTTGTTAAACAGAATTTACGAATCTATGTACATTATATTAAGCAGCAGCAACAGAGTTTTTTGTGTCAGTTATCAAGAATTATCAAATAAGTAATTACATGCACATTCTCCCTCCCACTGCCCCCCTATATAAGATTTTTTTTATTTCACAACGTGATGTTGAAATCACAGAATGTTTATATTGATTGTCACAGTATCAAGTATAAAAAGCTAAGTAACACTTACTGAAAATATAAACTGATAAGCAATCAGTTTTAATCCTTAAACAGTTAAGACTTTACAATAACAACATGGAAATTACTTACTTCAACTTTCTTTTTAGGAACTGGCGTAGCTGCAGCATTTTCAGCACCATTCAACTTTCGTTTCTTGTCTGAAGACTCAGCTTTCTTTTTCTTCCAATTTTCTTCAAAAGCTTTGATTAATTCTGGACAGTCTAGATTTTTAACAGGTTCCCATGTGTTTTCAGATCTGTAAAAGCATTACAATTCTTATAAACACCTGCACAAAATATTTTAAAACTACTTTTTTTTTTTTTTTTTTTGAGTGTTACAAAAAATAAGTTTTACAATATTTAAAAAATTATCTCCTTTCAACTTTAAGCTCTAGGCTTTCTTTAAACAAGAGCTTCCTTTTATTTTTCACTTTTAATTATTTACCTTTATACTGCCAGAATATCTGAACACTAAACCAATTTTTTTTTAAAAATAACTCCAATAGAATTTACAAGAATAAAACATTGCTTACGTTTTCATTTACTGAACTGTGTATTCGAATAACTAACCAAAAAAGGGCACACCATGATAATTTTGTACACCTTCAGAGGGTTCCGAATCACTACAAGCACCTGAAAGTCAGAACACTAACCATTCAACCACAAGACAGGCACAAATAATTTTATGAAAATGATCAAATGAGGGCATTCCATCTATAGGCCCAGGCCATGACCCCAGCGTAGTAAATCGGCCTTAAACTCTACAACCAACCATTCAACAACCATAAGACACAGTAATGGCACAAAATACTTTGGGATTCATTCTGCAAAATGCTTGAAGGGAGATCTTAAAAAAACATGGTTCTCATACAGTAAATACTCTCGTAAATCTAGAATCATTCTAAACTCACAAATTCTGGGTTTTAAAGATTATAAAATTAAAAGGTTGAATTTGAGTGAATAAATATTTTTTTAATACTTTTATTCAATAAAATCTGTATATTATTAAAAAAAAAATCAAGCAAGCAGAAGAAAATTTTATATTTTTACACATGTTATGTCTGTCACACTATGACTTAAATATTTTTTATATGTTAAATTTTGAAACTTTTTAAATCAGATATGAAAGTCCTGTTTGTACAAATCAAAATATCTGGACTTCACATAACTTAGAACAATCGAGTGATAAAGATTCAGGTATTTTTACTTTATTAAGTGTAAATTATTTATTTTTTAAATTAAAATTTTTGTATTATTCATATGCAATAGATACAGATATATCGGCATATCAAAATTTATTAAGATAAAGCTGTCTGATGTCTACCCTCACAAATAAAATTCTGCATTGTGAACCAATTGGTGCAGCCAACTAGTGGCAGAAAAGAAAAATAATGACTATGGGTGAAAATTATTAGCTTTCATTCGGGATTTTGCAATAATTGCTTCTTATATTACTCATAGAAATCCAACATGTACAAAAATAAAGACATTTTCACAAAGTAAATATTAAACTACATAAGAAAAGTGGAATAGAAATCACTAATTAAACATTGAATAGTGCTGCCACCTATCGACAAGATAAGCTAAATCTAATATTGAACAAAAAGTAAGTGCAATTAACCTTTAATGAATTATCTGAAATTTTGGAATTTTTCAGATTTAAGAAAGGTTTGGAATCTGTACTGTAGAATTGCCTTTAGAAAATATTTTTTACTTAGAATTAAAAACTAATTTTTAATATGAATTTTTTAAAACTCAACCAAAAGTAGGAAAAACATGGAAAAAGGTTAATAGTTTGAAAAAGTAGACGATCTGCAGGGTTTGATCTTATTAGAAATTGAGTAGATATTACCAATGCCAGCTAGTTTTGATTGTAACTGTACTAGAATAGTAATAAGCACCTGAATATAATGCTAAATCTCATCTTTAAAAATTCTTAAAAAAAAAAAAAAATCCCAGTTTGTATATAAACTATTATTTTTGAATAGTTAAAACAAACTATTTACAAATAAACAGTTTACAAAACAAATTAGTTAATGAATACAAATTTTTAGCAAAGTAGAAAATCTTATAAAACCCAAACAGGGGCAAAATTATAATTTTTTTAAGTTAGGTTTTTAGGCAAAAAAAAAAAAAAAAAAAAAAAACTCATTGGGTCCAACCCAGCCAACCTTGATTTCAACTTAATTACAAGCTTGTGTTCAAAATTAATATTAAGTATACATTACAGATGTATGTATAAATATACACATGTAAAAAAAAATATACATATGCATATATGAAATAATCTTTCAGGAAATTTAAAAGCAGTTCTGAAAATTGTTTTACTCAGAATCGCACTTGAAACAGACTTTTAAATTCAGACAGAAAAAATCTTACTCTGGAAAACCTTTCCATTTTAAGAAATATTCCACTTGGCCTTTACCAGTTATCCTTTTATCTAGAATTTCTTCAACAATGTATTCTTCCTCTTCAACAACAGGGGTATCCTCTTTTTTCTTTGCTGCACTCATCACAAACCTAATAGAGAAAAAAAAAATTTTCTACAAAACTTGAACTCTAACAAATACACAAATAATCATCAAGATAAGTTTCTGTCAGATAAGGGCAAGTACTATTTACTATAAAAAAAAAAAAAAAAACACTTAGATTTGTGAGGGCAGTTTTTGATTCTTAAGGACACATTTAACATTTAATTTTAAAAATCCAGACACTTATTTTAAGATTCAGTACTTGTATGCATACTCAATATATTTAACTTTTAATTTTACTTGTTATTAATGCATGAATGGACTTGATCGTCATATACAATTTTATATATATAGCATTTATCTTCAGTTTGAAGGTTATTTTCCACAAAGAACAAAAATTTTTTTAAATAAGGGGCACTTTTTTACCCCCAACCAAAAGGACATGTAGGGCACAGCACCCCTCTGAAACTATCTGGGGGAAATTGATTAAGAAGTTATGTAATTAATATTCATACTAATTTATTAAAATTTTCTGATTCATGTTCTGGAATAACTGCGATTAAAGCTCACTCTTAATATAATTTTTTCTCAGAATTTCTTGTGTATTTGGTACTAAATATGTTAAATAACTTTAAAAATTATTATTATTATTTTTTTTTTTTTTTTACAACGTAAGCAGAATATATGATTATTATAGACTTTAGATATGTAGTAACTTTAAATTTTTTTAAATAATCCAGATCCCATTGGTACCACACTAAAAATTTCAGGCTACATAAATTTAAGTATTGAAAAAAAAAAAAAAAAATTTGGAAAACACTATCATTAAAATATTTAAAAATTTATATGTATATAATTTTCTTACGTAATAATTGTAAATCAAAATATTTTCTTTAAAATGAGGAATTAACAGACTTTGCTATCCCTTTTACAGCTTGAAAATTTTGAGATTAGTAAATGTGTTCGTGTAAGCTAAAAAGTGCTGGATTTTCAAAATTAATATATACAGTCGGTTACAAAAGTGTCCGAACACTAGCAAAAATTCCTTTGTAAAAAAAGTACACTTAATACAGTTTTGTTAAATAAATCCTTGTCAAATCCTGTTTCTTAGTCAATCTAAGAACATGATTCAATAAGGATTTATTTAACAAAACCGTATGAAGTGTACTTTTTTCACATAGGAATTTTTGCTAGTGTTCGGACACTTTTGTTACCGACTGTATATATATTTATATAAAGAAAAAATATTAAAATGAAAATTCAATGCAATAATAATAAAAATTAAATTGTTTTTTTTCAAATGTCTATTATCATTTTTATCAAGGATGGTATCTTTTTAGTAATTTAATTACTGATTTTAGATTCTAAAAGCATTTTCTTAAACAATTATTTATTGCTATATGGTTATTAACTAACCGCTCAGTAAAATATAATTTAAAAAAAAATAATAATAATAAATCACATCCAAAGGAAAAATATTTTTGTGATAAGCTGGTCGAATTTCCCTTATATATAATATACATACATTTACATTCAATACAAAAATGAAAATGTACCGAAATACAAAATATTTAGTTAAAACAAATAAAATATATCTTCATTAACGTGAAGGCGTTTTTTCATGAGGACTATACATATCACTATACAATGTAAAACATTTAAAAGCATTAGAAATACCAAACAATAATTAATTTCCACGAAATAACTCAAAAATTTTATAATATCGCAATGCTTTTAAGTAAACAAATTAAAATCATTCTAAAACTTACTTTTGATTTGCCTAAAATTCACTAAAGAAAAACCGCACACTTCACTTCTTTCCTCGAAGACAGAAGACACCGGTTCACATATGATACAAAATCCCGCGCGATATTGATGGCAACAAGCGATACATCGATTCAATGTAAAAGAAAAAAATCATATACGACAAAAAATATAAAACATATTTCCAGATAATTTTGAGCCAGAAAAATTTAAGATTTGTTAATAAATTTATTTAATATTGAAAATAAATTGATAATTTTTACAAATACTGTGAACTTTATTTTACGCTACAAAGCCCTTAAGCCTTGAAGTACCAGTTATATATCCATATTGTCACCCAGGGAGTCAAAACTGTCTTTGACTGTGCGCACAGACAGTGTGATCGTATGCATAGAGCCTCACGCTTGAAAAAAAACTCGCGTCCTTTTAAAGTTAAAAAAAAAAAAAAACATTCTGATATTTATTTTACTATAAAATTTAGGGCGGGTTCAGGCTCTCGACCGATCCAGGATCGATCCAATTGGTCGTGGAACAATGCGTCCAGTCTCTTCGACCGGTCTGGATCAAAGTCGTCCAGTGTAATGTGTTCCATGGACCGGTCGTGGATCAACAGCCCAATTCACAGCGCGGCCGAGTGGAGAAGCGAGTGAGACGTGACGTAGCCGAAACGCGCATCTCTACTCCATCGCTATTCTCGGTAGTAGGAGAAATTGCTATTCCGGGGCACGTTTTCACTCGCACACGAGTCGTGTCAGCTGATTGATAAAGGAAGCGAGAAGGCGCGCTAGCTCCTCCCAAAAATGACGTCAGTTTTACCGATTATAGCCGATTATTACCGAAAACGTAGCCATATAACCAATAGAAAAGGTTTCATCGGCATACTGTTTGTTATCAAAAACACCGTCTGCATGCTGCGTAGTTGTAGAAATTCAATTGTGGAAGTATCTGACTGTGTTTACTCTGTGTTTACTTTTTCAAATATTTGATAAATAAGCTTATTTACGAAGTAATTATGAAGTAAGTTAGTAATTTAAGACTGAAATATTATTGTTTTGTGTGTGTGAATGATGAATATTTTGTCACACACATGAACATTAATTATTCAGTCATCTTCAAATGTGAGTAAACCATTTCTTCTAAATAATAATTAAAAGAAAATTGACTATTAGGAAGTATCAAGATCTAATTACAAGCTGGAAATAGGTAAGGAGAATGGTTTATATATTCTTGCTTGATTATTAAATTTCAGATGAAAATTTTATTTATACATTTTCTTAATATTAAGATTTTTTGTTTTAAATAATGTTACATATATATACAAAGTATATTCATATACACATTACTTTGTATATGTATACAAAGTTTAAATAAAACACAACAATTGCTATGAACTTTTAAAATTTACAGTGTCTGCTTACAAAGTTTTTAATTCTGTGTCTTTTTCAACATCAGTTTTTAAATACATTTTAAAGCTTTTATAACATTTAAAAAAATTGCTGTTTCCTCTGTTCCTCCTAACTGTGTTTTTTCCCCAAAATAATAACAATGAAAACACCTGAATTAAAAATTTTAAATACTTTCATCTTCCTATATTTCATGTTTAATTTTCTGAAAACTGTACATTTATAAAACTGATAGCATTAGTATAACTTTTTTTTTGAAGAAAAATTATATGGTTTACATGATTTATAAAACAATTTACACATCTATACTTATTTATTACATTGTTAAACCTCCATTTCCTCATCTTTGTTTAAATACAAATAAAAATGTGCTTTGAGAGTTTCTACTTATACACTAAAATGTATACATATCAATAATCTTGTGTTAATCTTAAAATTTCTTTAAGCAAAATCTTGTATAAGTTATCAAAATAGAAATAAAAGTCCCTAATTTATCTAAGTATATCTTATTATTCTACTATGGTGCTTTATTTTTTTAAATAATAAAAACAAAGTACTTATTTTCATTGAAATAAAAATTAATAATTTCATGAATTCAGAGTGGAAGCCAAATTGACTTATTATTTATATTACAATTTACTGTTGATTTTTTTATTTAGCTAAAAATTAATAATAAATTTTATTTTTCATTAAAAAACTCATACTTCATTCCCTAGAGAAAAAAAAAAAAAAAAAAAAAATCCAATAATAGTTTTGTATAGAGAATTGAAAGTTAACAAAACTTAAAAATTGTTTGATTCAAGGGGAGTAATGTAAATTTGCACAATGTTAAAATCACTGTCTAAAAACAATAGTCGTGTAATGCAGTATCAAGACAACTAAAATATAAATTTTCCCACTTCCATTGACCATAATGAAATTTCTTCTAGTACTAACATTACTGCTGTGTACAAGTTTGTCGAAAGATTATTGTAGCAACCGTAAGACAGGTGCCAATACTTAGACATTTTTCTCCCCAA
The DNA here is from genome assembly GCA_963930645.1 of Salticus scenicus. Classification (NCBI taxonomy): domain Eukaryota; kingdom Metazoa; phylum Arthropoda; class Arachnida; order Araneae; family Salticidae; genus Salticus; species Salticus scenicus. The sequence goes on from OZ005654.1 coordinate 173,934,199, forward strand.
AAATTAATAAATTGCTAAATATTAGCATCTAAATGGATGAAACTACCTAACATTGAAAAGTACTGAAAACAACTATTTGGGATGCAAAATAAATGACCTATTATAAAAAAATATCTATTAAAACCTATAACAAATGATATTTAGAGAGTTGTTAAAACATTATAATGCAAATTAAACATTCAAAATGAGAAATTTCTACAAAAACAAAATAATCTAACATGAAATTGAGAGACAACATAAGTTTGAAAATTTGGTTTGCATGATTTACAAAACAATTTACATGTCTGTTTATCTCTTACATTCATTGCTTATATGAAAGTAGTATGTATATGTTTTTATTTAATATCTTTTATCATAAAAAAAAAAAAACTATTCTCTTGTTATGATGGTAAACTTAAAAATTGTTCAAGCATACTGATGTTTGTTTATATAGTATTTAAACTTTCCGAAAAAGTTAAAAGGTATTTATAAATTGTTTGATTTTTTTTATGACAGTTGTTGAAAATTGTTTATTCACAATTTATGTCTTTACATAAATTGTTTTCATAACTTTTGTCATGTAAATAATAGTTTGTTGGAATATTCTAAGAATATCCATCATTCATAAACTAAAGCATTTCTTTGAAAATTTCAATGTTCTCGAAACTGTTGCATTATAACATGGGATCTCTTATTAAACAAGCGATTTATCGCCAAATGTGACCTTTAACAACAACCTCAAGACTTTTGTTATGAAGCAAAGAGAAGCAAAATCTATTTTAAAACACAATTTTCTCTTTGATTAATTGAAAATTGATAAAATCTTTATATTTCTTAAATCTGAAATATGTATAATACATCATTTAGCAACTTTTCAAAATTGTAACCAAAATTTTTAATTCTGTGTCTTTTTTTACATCAGTTTTTCAATTCATTTTAAAGCTTAGCTTTTATAACAATTAAAAAAGTTGCTTTTTCCTCTGTTCCTCTAAACCTAAACTGTGTTTTTTCCCAAATATAATTACAACAATGAAAATACCTGAATTTAATAATTTAAATATATTCATCTTCCTATATTTCATGTTTAATTTTCTGAAAACTTGATATTTATAAAACTGGTAGCATTAGTATAACTTTTTTTAAGAAAAATTATATGTATACATATACATATAATACTTGCATATAATATATATATACATATAATGCTTGGTGTGGACACTAGATGAAATCATTCTATACCCATATTTATAACATTTTTATACACAACTCTACATATTACTATATACATGACAAGCCAACAATTTTTCGTCAAATGCAACCCTTTATCTTTACAGTTCAAAATACTGAACAGAAAAATTCTGTTTTAAAATATTTTTTCTCTTTAATCAGATGAAAATTATTAAGTTTTTTCATTATTTAAATTAAAGAAAAGAATTTATTTCAAATATCCCAAATATAATTCTTTATTATTTACTAAAAGTATTCAGTATTATATATTATATTTAGCAATGCTGAAAGCACCGAGTGAAACCATATTTCTCTTAACATAGTTATACAAATTCCTTTAAGCAAAATCTTGTATAAGTTATCAAAATAGAAATAAAAGTCACTAATTTATCAAAGTATATCTTATTATTCTACTATGGTGCTTTACTTTTTTAATACCAAAGCTTCACACAAAATATGTCATTTTTAAGACCTGTATTTGAATGTCTTATAGCCATAAAGTAGCTGCGTCACAAACTTTTAACCCATTAAGGGTTTTTTGTATTGATTAATAATACAAAAATATATCAGTAATTTTTCTTACCTATTTGCAGCTTAATAAAGTGAATCATAGTTTAGTATTTTTCTTGGATCCAGTTTTTTTTTTATTCATATGAGATTTTAATGATTATTTTCAGATGATTGAATAATGCATTACATGTGTGTCAAAATATTTAATTCTACATACATAAAATAACTATTAAGTTAAAAAACAATTAAAATAATATTTAAATAGATTGATTACCAGGTTTATTTATGAAATTAATGGCTTTGATCATTTCGACATTAAATGTTTTTCACAAGGGAAGCATTTAAAATAGAATGGAAGTTTATTTAAAAATAAATAAATAGTTAGCTTTGCAGCCTTATTGTGTATTGATAGAAACTAAACACATTAATTTAATTTCAAATTTTAAGTCTCATACACATTTTAATCATTTGGAATTCAAATTAACAAAAATCTGTACTTAAAGAGGGAAAAAAGTAAATATACATGTATAAACAAACCTATTATTATTTTTTGAGTAATAAATATGAAATTCTGTACAAGATGGAGTTTAGTTCAGTATGAAGGACTTTTTCAAAGCCAATTCTTCTATACAAAAGCATGAAATAACTCATAACAGTGTTTTGCTCCTTCTAAATAGTTACTATATCCATTTCTTAAAATGTTATATTACAATTTTAGTATAGGATAATCTTAGTGACTTTTAAATTTTTGTTGCCATTTTGAGGATAAATTAAAATAGCTGTAACAATTGCATTAGTATAATCTTGTCGAGAAATATTAATTTTATTAAACTGAATATATATATATATATATTTCCTTTCACGTAAGAAAAAATTGGATGCATTATTTTGAAGTTAAACCTGTGTTTTTTTATTTAATATTGCTTGAACTGAAAAATAAGCATTACTAGAATTTGATACCAACTTTTGTAGTGATCAATTGAGCGGTGTAATTTTGTATAGAGAATTGAAATTTAACAAAACTTAAAAATTGTTTGATTCAAGGGGAGTAATGCAAATTTCCACAATGCTAAAATCACTGTCTAAAAACAATAGTCGTGTAATGCAGTATCAAGATAACTAATAAATAAATGTTCCAACTTCCATTGACCAAAATGAAATTTCTTCTAGTACTAACATTACCGCTGTGTACAAGTTTGTCAAAAGATTATTGTAGCAACCGTTAAGACAGGTGCCAATACTTAGATATTTATCGCATTTTTTTCTCCCCAGAAAGTGATAAATTGCTAAATATTAGCACCTACGTGGATGAAACTACTTAATATTGAAAAGCGCTGAAAACAACTATTTGGGATGCAAAATAAATGACCAATTATAAAAAATATCTATTAAAACCTATAACAATGATATTTAGAGAGTTGTTGTTAAAACATTATAAGGCAAATTAAACATTCAAAATGAGAAAATTCTATAAAAACAAAATAATCTAACATGAAATTGAGATACAACATAATTTTGAAAATTTGGTTTGCATGATTTACAAAACAATTTGCATGTCTGTTTATCTCTTACAGTCATTGCTTGTATGAAAGTAGTATGTATATGTTTTTATTTAATATCTTGTATCATAAAATATATATATATATTATCTTGTTATGATGGTAAACTTAAATATTGTTTAAGCATACTGCTGTTTATTTATTTAAACTTTCCAAAAAAGTTAAAAGGTGTTTATGACTTGGTTGATTTTTTTAAGATGACAGTAGTTGAAAATTGTTTATTCATAGTTTTTTCACAACTTTTGTCATGTAAATAATAGTTTGTTGGAATATTTCAAGAATATCCATCAAATAAACATCGTTCATAAAACATAAACATAACATTCATAAATAACAAACATAACATTCATAACCAACATAACATTCATAAATAACAAACATAACATTCAATATACATAACATATCAAACATCATTCATGCCTTTCTTTGGAAATTTCAATATTCTCGAAAGATGCATTATAACCAAAACATGGAATCTCTTATCATTATAAAGCAAGCGATTTATCGCCAAATGTGACCTTTCACAACAACCTCAAGATTTTGTTATGCAACATAGTGTTTTATAACAAAAAGTGTGTTTCAAGTTTTGTGTACAAAATCTATTTTAAAACACAATTTTCTCTTTGATTAATTGAAAATTGATAGTCTTTTTATTTCTTAAATCTGAAATATGTATAAATTTGTGGACAGGTGCAGTATAATACATCATTTAACAAGTTTTCAAAATTGTAACCAAAAGTCACCAAATTGACATTTTAGCATTTTTAAGCCATTTGAAAGTTTGCTATAATTGTGTTTTTCTCTAGATAATTGTCTATGTAAATATTTCTTTAAAGTATAATATATTATCTTTATATATCACAAAACATAATGAAATTTATATATAATTCAGAGGCACAAAACCACGTTTTCTAATGAATAAGGTGTAATCAGCATTAATGATTGATTTACATGTTTATATAAAATTAACCAAGTACATTTTAAAAAATAAGTAGAAAAATTTTAAAGTGTATTTTTTGTTGTTGTTGTATTGAAACAAGGATGAGAAGTTGGAGGTTTAAAAATGTAACAAATGGGTACAGATGCAAAATGTTTTATAAATCATGCAAACCATCTGTTTTTTTTTTTTTTTTTTGTTTTGTTTTTTTTCTTCATCTTTTAATTTATTGAAATTTGAATTTTAAAGCAATAAATTTTGTAAATATCAGTTTTGCAAAAAATTTAATGTATGATCGTTCAATAAAATTTGATATAATATGTGTGAAGGGAGAAGATCCAATTATAAAACAGATTCACAACTAGATTTCATTATTATTGAAAAAAGCTTAAAAAACAAACTTCCCAAAAAGTCATTATGGTAATTCAAAAGTCAATAGTTGTTTAACTAATGTATTTCATAAATAGAACTGATAGAAAATAGAATTAGTAAATGAACATTGTTATTACTTAATGCTAAAATATTTACTTCTCCTTACCTATTTACAACTTGGTGATACTTTGGTATATAATTGAATTTTCATCCCAGAAGAGGCATACTTCTTTCAGTATAATATCGTATCCAGTTTGAAGATAAAGGACTGAATTCCTACTGCTTATGAATATGACAAAATTTTAAATATCCACATTCACAAAACAATAGCCATTCAGTCTAAAAAATGAAATTTCATCTTCATCATTTTCGTTAAAAATAATGTTGAAAACTAACTTTCGATTATAATTTTACAAAATAATACATTTAAAATATAGTTAAAATTAATAAAAAAATAATATGAAAAGATTATTTTCTTAAAAAACGCAGTATAACTTCACAAAATCTGTCGCAAATTTCTTTTTTAAAGAGTCAATACACACTTCTCCATCGCTGCTTCTCGGTTCTCGCCGACATAGAACCAGCCGAGTCCGCGATGCAAACAAACGAGACATTTAACACAACGATGGAGTAGAGAAAAATAGCCCCAGAATTGCTATTTCTCACTCACCGGAAACGCTGACGTCAAAATGACGTCAGAGATGGGCGTTGTCACTGCCATTTCTCCGCTCGTACGTACTCTGAATCGGCCTGCAAATCGCCCAAGAACTTTTTCCGAGTCATTTGATCCATTTACAAATCCATTGCTCTGATTGGCCATTGGTTATTGCTCTGGTTCCGCCATCTATCGGTCCTTACAAACGCGAATATGCATACAAGCATTTTTTTTTTTTTTTTTTTTTTTTTTTTTTGGTAAAGAACTGTATAATTGGTTTAGAATTATAAATATATTCATGCAATGGATTGAAATATAATACAATAATGAAAAAAAAAAAAAAAAAAAAAAAAAAAAAAATCGAATATTATTTAAATTTAATAAAATAAAATTTTAAAATGCTCCCTGCTAACAATTTTTAAATTTTCAGTTTAACAAAATATTTCAAATATGTTTTGTACTGCTTTGTTAATATATTTGCATTAAATTTTAGCATTCAAACATAAAAGTAATTAACAATATTTAAAAATCAATATTTAATTTGTATTTAAATTTAATATATATATATATATATATATATATATATTAAACATTTAAAATATTATTGATTGAAATCATAATTAATTGAATTTACAAACCAATCAATGAAGTGATAATTTAATTTTTTTTTTTTTTTTTTTTGTAATCATTGATTTAAATCAAAATTTAAATTTTATATTTCTTTTGGCAATGTGTAATAGTTTTATATTTCTTACTTTAGATCATAATAATAAAACTTGAACCTACTTCTTATTTACATCAAATATTTAATTGCTAAATATCTGCTTTAAATTTCAACATTCCAACTTAAAAATATTTAAGAAAAATTAGCTTGATAATAAATCCATAAAATAGTACTTAAAATTGTTTACAATATATCGTTAAAATACAAAAATGCATAATTGAGGGAAATAATTAAAAAAAAATTGCTGGAAAATTTTCTAAAATTAAAATTTTATTGTTGTTATTATTTTTTAAATAATTTTCGAAAAAGAATTATATAATTAATATTATTGTATCTCTTTTGCATATGTACCCAACTATGCAGAATAGAAAAAAATAGATATGCATCTATCTTTTTTTATTCATAGTTAAATTACATTTTTGATAAATGAATTAAATTTTTCTTTAACTAATTTAATTCTAATATTTTATAGCTAATTTCAAACTAAGCCTACAGATGGCAGCACTGATTTTGATCCAATAGAGGAATCGGAGTCGTCCAGCCTTTTCTTTCGACCGGTCGTGGATCAAATGTCTCAGGGCCCACTTGGATCGGTCGAAGTGTTCCAGAGGCTGGACTCGCCCTTATTCGTGTTTGTTTATAAAAATTCCCGATCAAGCCAAAAGCAGCCCTGCCAAGCGCATTCGTACGTACTGAGCAAACAACTGGAGCAAAGTAAGGATTCTAGAGCAAAGGCTGCCTTATCTGCGTTACGTAGTAAATCCTTGACACATGACTACTACAGGGAAAAAATGCAGAATTATAATGTTTGCATTTGTGTTTTATGGGGAAATGTTTGCATTCTGTAGGGAAATATTTTTATCCTAGAGTAAGGTGACCATACGTCCTCGAAATTCGGGGACTGTACTCGATTTTTAACAATTTTTATTTTTTGTCCCCTAAAATTCTTTCACAACTTCGGAACATTAAATGTCCCCAAATTTAAATATTTGTATATATTTCTTTCAAAATCGCAGTCCTTTCCGTGGAGGATCAAAATTGTGACGACATATCTCCGAACCACCCCTAGGGGTGAGTCCGAAATCGTTGCCGATTGCCCATTGCGCAGCATTAGTGCGATGTAAAGCCCATCCAATCAAACTCGCAGTCCAATTACTTGTGCATCACAAGTTATTGAATAATTCTGAAAATCAACAAAACTTTGAAATAAACACCCTCATACTTCACGAGCAGAGAAAGAATCATGCACTACGATTACGATACGATGAAGGTAGGTAGGTGGTTGATGGAAGCAGCTACCTCCCTCTCAACTTGTCCTGCTCTACTGTTTTGGTGAGGCGTATCCGCGTATGCTTTTGCATGCGTTCGGGTAATCTTCATTCTATATTCGTTGTTACTTCTTTGCTGATTTTTTCACCGAATTAAGTCTTTCGGTAAGTTTTTAGTTGTTCTTTTTCCCTGGTAGGGTTTTTTTTTCTCCCAGTTCTGCCATTTTATAGTTTGTTTATTTCTGTTAAACGTTCAGTTTACCCTTTTTTGTCTATGGCAGGAGGGCGGTTACCGGTTGGTTCGCCTTGCTCGCCGCATTATTGTACTAATGAACATAAGCTATCCGAGTCTTTAAATATTGCTGTCAATGATGGCTATGACATTATATCTTTCATAATCTCGGCCAAAAACGGCTCTTTACCGCAAACCCACCCAAAGGCTCTTAAAGAGGAACTGGCTAAAACCATCACCAATTGCAACGAGATTGAAAGTCTACGGCTCACCCGGCAGAATAAACTTTTTATTACTACCAAACATATTCAAGTAGCCCAGCAAATATTAAGTATAGAGTCATTGCTTGGCATACCAGTTGACACTTTCATCCAGAGGGAAACTATATCTACACGCTTCCTGCTCCATAATATTGACATCTCTGTAACTTGTGCTGACATAGCAGAAGAGCTGAGTTCCCAAGGCCTACACATATTGGAGGTGAGAAGATTTATTCGCAAAGCTCAGGGCACGGATCAACCTACCTTGACGGTGCTGGTAACAATATTAGGTACGACCTTACCAGCAAATGTAAAACTGTGGTACCAAATTTATCGGATCTCGTGATTTTATGATAAACCACGCCCATGTAGTGATTGCCACAGGTTTAACCACACACTTAGATCATGCCGTAACAATAAGATATGCATCCAGTGTGCGGAATCGCACACCGAACTTTGCACTAGTCCCACACCTAAATGCATTAACTGCAAAGGCAATCATGCTGCTAATGATAAAAACTGTCCTGTGTATCAACGTGAGATCCGAATCCAAAAGTACCGTGCTACCCACCATCTCACGATTGCTGATGCGAGACGACGTTTTGCAGAAAATGAAACCACCTCCACGAAATCATATGCCACTGCTGCTATCCTTTCCTCCCCATCTGTGGTTACCAAAACTGAGCTGGAAGAGGCTATGCAGAGCCTCTCTACCCACTTTACCTCCCTCATGCAAACGATGGTTACTGAACTACAAAAAACTCTCCAAAGTTTTGTCGAGACCGCCATTCAACCGCTTATGGGTATTATTCAAGACCTACAACTCAAACGATCTCCAAAGTTACCTTCTGGTCTCTCAGATGCCGTCGCACAACGGCTCAATAAAGCACGCACAGATCCTACTTCCACCAACTCTGATTCTCTTAGTATGGACACGTCATTACCAATTGCTCTGGAGCCTCCTGCCTCCCGCCCTCCTCCTGAACCACCGCATGTTGTCTAGCTCCTGCGCCGCCGCTCTCATGTTTTCTGGTCCCTGGCTGTTTTTGGGGGTAAGTCCTAATAGTTTTCTGCTGTTATTTTTATCTCTTGTCATGTCTTCTTAGTTATTTTTGCTCCAATGGAATTGTAGAAGTTTCCGTGCCAACGGCCATTGGCTCCTAAATTCCCCCTCCCTTCACGCCCGTATTTTGTGTCTCCAAGAGACTTTTCTTTCCCCCTCTGACATTGTCTCTCTCCCTAATATGATTAGTTACAGAGCTGATAGGTTATCTGCTCGGGGCGGTGGTCTGTTGACTGCTGTTCATTCTTCTCTTCCGTCTACAAGTTTTACTCTCCCTACGTGCCCTCTTCAGGATTTTGAAGCCCTCGGCGTTAGGGTCTTTTTTGATCATTCTTGGTCCATAATTATTAACATTTACTCCCCCTCTGGTGCCCTCCCTGAGGAGTGGCTTTCTGAGATTGTTTCCACCAGCGGCTCCCCCCTCCTTATTCTTGGCGATTTCAATATTAATGTCTGTGTCCGGTCTCCCCCCATTCCTGCTAGAACTCGTCAATTACTAAACTGGGTCGCCTCACAAGATTTATGTATTCTCAATTTAACTTCTCCCACTCGGTCTAGCCCTTGCAGCTCCCCCTCCCTTTTGGATCTGACTATGGTGTCTCCTCCGCTTTATGACAAATTTATGTTTTATGTCCATCCTGATCCCTATGACTCTGACCATCATCCAATCCTTGTATTCAGGCACTATAACTCTCCTCCCTCTGCTAGTACTAAAAAGTGCTACAATTGGTCTAAAGCTAGCGCTGCCCTTAACCGTCGGGACAACCTACCGAATCTCTACTACGAGGACTTTGAGAGTTCTTGTATGCAAGCTCTGTCGGACACTTGTGCTACTTTCCCTAAGCCACATAACTCAACTCGTCCCTGGTGGGACAGCAGTTGCTGCCATCTGCTTGCTCGGAAGCGAAAACACCTTCGCCTTGCTCGCTCCCTTTGCTCCAGAGATGAATGGCTCCGATATAAGCATTACGCTGCTAAGCTCCGGCGTTACATTAAGTATTCTTCACGATGCTTCTGGGACAATCTTTGTCGGGAGAACAGCTCCAACGGGAAAATCTTCAAAATTCTAAAACGGATGGCCAATCGAGAACTCCCTGGGGAAGACAATATCATCCTCAATCCATTCCCCCTCACTTCTGCCTCTCTCCAAGCCCAGGCTTTTCTCCAACACTTCACGAAAGATTGCATTGAACCTCCCATTCCGTACGATCTTAGTGATGGGGATCCTATTCTCGACGAGCCCTTCAGCATGGAAGAACTAATCCATTCTCTCAAGCACTCTCGCCCAACAACTCCTGGAGCAGACGGAATCTCTCTTAACCTGTTAAGTAAGCTCTCTCATCAGCACCTGGATTCCCTGAGGAGTACATTTAATAACTCATTTAACACGGGTGTCCTTCCTCCCTCTTGGAAACTGGCTACCATTCTCCCCATCAGGAAACCTGGTAAACCCTCGTCTGATATTGCGTCTTATCGCCCCATTGCTCTCACTTCGGTGGGGTGCAAAGTTCTGGAACGGATGATACTTCGCAGGCTCTTAGCTTGGGCTGGCCATCGGAACCTCTTTCATAGAGATCACTACGGTTTCATTCCTTCCCGGGACTGCACTGTTGCCCTCAGCACCTTTTTCCTGGATGTCTCTACTGCCCGTGCTAATCGCCACTTCGTTGCTGCTGTCTGCCTAGATATCAAGGCAGCTTATGACTCCGTTCAGCCCGACATTTTAATTTACAAACTCGCCTCTCACGGTATCCGTGGTAAAATGGGCCATTGGATTGCTTCTTTTGTTAAACATCGTGTTATCCAGGTACGCTGGAAGGCGGCTCTTTCTCAGGTCGGTCCCTGCAATCAGGGTGTTCCCCAGGGCAGTGTCTTATCCCCATTCTTGTTTATCATGTACATGCTGGATGTTGTCGAACTTGAGGAGGGTGTAAATATTATTGTCTATGCTGACGATATTTTGGTTTATGCTATTGGCCCGGCTGAAGACCGTGCTCGTCAAAAACTTCACAACACGTTGTGCCGCATCAATACTTGGTGCTCGGCAAATAAACTCTTAATCGGCCCTGATAAATGCTCTGCTATTAATTTCTCCCGTTCCAGAGATCCCGGCCTTTTTATCATCCTTATGGGTTTCAATATCCCATGGAGCTCTCATGTCAAAATCCTCGGCATCTGGTTCTCCCGCTCTCTTTCTTTTGCCCACCATTTCTCCACTTTGAAAGTGAAGGCTTTTCGGAAAATCAACTACATCAAAGCGGTTGCTAATCGCTCTCGGGGGTTAAATAGCGATCATGCTCTGAAAATCATTAATTCCCTTATTCGTAGTGGTCTAGAATATGGTGCCCCCTTTTTTATGACGCCCCTTCTTCTTCTCTCAATACTCTTGAGATTTGCTATAGCGCTGCGATTAGGGTTGCTACTGGCCTTCCCCGCTGGACCCCTATCCCTGTTCTCCGCCGTGAGGCTGGTGTCGCTAGCATGACTCTTCGGCTGTCCCTCCTCACTAAGCAGTTTCTCCTTCGTCTTCTTGCCTCTCCTCCAGGCCTCCGCCTTTGTGAATTAATCAGGTCCCAGGTACTTTGCCCTTCTGCGTACTGGAAGTGGGGAATTCCGCTTCAAGAAATCGGCTGCTCTTTAAATTGCTCTCTTCTGCAGGTCCTCCGTTTCGTCTGGCCCCCGCTCCCTAACTGCCTTCAGTTTAAGGTGGTTGTTGACGAATTCCCTTTCCAAGATCCTTCCATTCCTGATGATCTCATTGTGAAAGCCTGGAACAACTGGCGCTCCACCATTCCACCGTGCACTCTCTTAGCCACTGATGCCTCGAAAGACGATCACAAAACGGCTATTGCGGTGGTGGATGCAAACTCCACCTTTTCTCTGGCTTCTTTGGTATCCCATTACAACTCGGTTTTCACTGCCGAAACCCTGGCTCTTGTTCTTGCCATCTCCGAGGCTCCTACTTCTCACTCCCAGATCATAATCCTGTCGGACAGCCTCTCTGCCCTGCTTGCTCTGAACTCCTGGTCTTTTCATTCTCCTAAAGTTATACTCCATCTTTTTTCTGCTATCCATGCCTGCAATCAGCGTGGGCACCACGTCATATTTGCTTGGTGTCCTGGGCACAAGGGTATCTACCCAAACGAAAGGGCGGACAGCTTAGCCAAGAATGGTCCTTACACTTGTCATTCCATCCCTGGGATCTCTCCTGAAGATCGCCGCTCTGACTTAAAGAAATCTTGGCTCATTGAATGTGAATACAGTTGGTTGCAGAGTGATTATGCCTCTCCTTTCGAGTTTCTCTCTCCGGATAGACCCTTTTCCAGGTGGGCCCCCTCCCGCAGGGCGGATGTACTTCTGGCTCGTTGGCGATCTAAAACCATCATAACCCACCAGCGGCTTTTTTGTATGAATCTCTCCTTCTCTCCTCTTTGTCGCTACTGCTGGGATCAAGATACTCCTGAACACATTCTGCTGTATTGTCCGTTCTATCGGAATCCTCGGCGCCGACTTCTCTCCGCTCTTAATCTCCCGGATGGCTCCTCTTACGGTGATATTGTCTCCACTGCTCTCAGCTCTCGTAATGGGACCATGAGTCTCCTCTCTTTCTCTAAGAGTGTTTTTCCAGATCTCTAAGTTCAATCTAATGGATATTTCGAGATGACGCTGCCCTAGTGGCATAGCATATATCTCATGCTCTCCCCTACCTACCTATCATGCAATACTCATCATGCAATACTCATCTATTTTGCCCGATTTATATGAAGGGAGAAATAAAATTTGTTTAATGAAATTTTGACAAAAAAGGCAGTTGTATGACCACCACAAATTGCATTCATACATTGATAGGAGAGAAAATAAAAATGATTTTCTTGTAGTTATGTAATCCGCGTTTGTAATGATCGATAGATGGCGCTTTTTCAGCTCTTGTTGTTAGTAAATATTACAGCCACGTGTATCTATTTTTGTTCTTTTTGTTATTCTACTTAATATTCGTACTATAATTTCTCCGCCATTACATGATGGAAAATTGATTGCTTTTGGGGAAAAATATTTCAGTTTATTCAAAGTTCGATCGAAAGTAGATATTTAACTGAAGCTGAACAAATATTAGTTTCAAATCATCTGATTAATTCTTTACTTCCATTAGCCGAAGCAACTGAAATTTTAAATTTGTCATTTGGAAGTAAGTGGAAGCTTAATTTTGGATTTCTTGATTTTTTGGAGTTACACTGTGGCATACAACAGTAAGTGTTATCTTTTTTACCGGATTTATTCATTTTTATTCAATAAATATATGTGAAACTAAACATCGGCTAGCAATGGCGGCTTGATGGAATTCGAATTAAAGCATGTTTATTGTAATTTCCCCTTAGCCCATCAGAGGGCGAGCATTTCATTACAATCGCGGATCAGGAATAATTTCTGGAAGTGAGGGATTCTAAAGATTAAAATGAAATGCTGTTATTTTGTGCTCTCTCCCATCATGATAATAAAATGTAAATGGGTTCTATAGACTTGATTATTTTAATAATGTTGGGATAGTTTAATTTGCATAAACATACCTCAGGCTCAGCAAAATTTCATAGAAAAAGTATTTTGTAATGTATAAATTAGAGTTTTTTTTTTTTTTTGTTTTTTTTAATTAATAATGCATATAGATATTGGTCAGTTGAATCCCGGAAAAAATGGTAACGGAAAAAATGGTGCCGGAAAAAATGGTAAATGGAAAAAATGGTACCAGAAAAAATGGTAAACGGAAAAAATGGTAAGTGGAAAATTAGTATTCTGAAACATGTGTACTATGAATTCATGGTACACTGTCACCGAAAATGAGCATCTAAAAAATATCTGTAATGATGATCTGAAATTTGTATCATTAATTCCATGTTTAATGTCCTTTCGTCAGGAGTAAAACTACTTAACATGCAATAATCCTAAAAATTGCAACATGCATGCGTAATGAATGGTTATTATTAAAAATAATATTTATACCTTAAAAAAAAAAAAAAAAAAAAAAAAAAAAAAAACAGATATTGGAGTTCCTGATACATTATGAGACAAATAAAAGATTCAAAATGAGAAATTAATGTACAAATAAATTATTTAGCACGAAATTCAGAGACAGCAAAAATTTGAAAACCCATAAAAGTTACAAATTTGTTTCATACGCACTAATAAACGAAAATTAATAAAAATCCATATTAGATAGGCTTTTTATATTATGTAATCCATGTTAATTCTAAACACAAATTCTGTAGTAAATTAATAAATAATAATTATAATAAAATATTTTTATGAATGTTTCTCCTTTTATCAGGAATTATATCGATTATTATTATAAGGGATTTGCACATTGGAGAATTTTTTTATAAATGATAGAACATTTTTAGATTTATTACATCTTAAATAAAAAAGATATTGAGTTTCTTTTGTACAAAATATTATGACGAGTGTATTTCGATTTTTTCTTTTTTCTTTCTTTCTTTTTTTTTTTCTTTTTTCAATATTTACCATAAAAAAGGTCTATGTTACAGATGTCTGTAAAAATATGAGCACCTGGTCCGTCATTGGAATACGTCTTCTAAATTGCTACGCCCTTCTTTTTCTAAATGAAAGTTCTTTCATCTTTGAATAGTTCATTATTATATTTGGTATCTTGTCATGTTTTCATGCCCCTTATAACAAACTCGTTGATTGGCATATGGGTCGAACGGATAACAATGGTTCCCAAGCGCATACAATTTACGGCTAATATGTATATATAGTTTATGTTTAACAAAAAGCATATATCTTTAGAACTTGGGCTTTAAAAAAAAAACATATCTGCATTTTATTTGCTGTGTAACTATGACAGCTCTCCCCTCCTCCCATATGTTTTTTTTTTTTTTTTTTTTTTTTTTTTCTGAATTTTGCTTTAGAATTTTTCTGTTTAATTGAGCTAGTATTTGTAGAAGAACAGATTTTTTTTTTTTTTTTTCTTTTCAATTCCCCTTACCGAAATATGGTAGAGAAGAGGATTGTTTTAGGATCAAATTTCGGACATTGAGAGTTTTTGTGATAATTGAAAAAATTGAGGTCCCACCAAATTCTAAAAACAGGTCATCAGCGGTTGGTCTGCATGTGTGTTTGTTATCGTAACTTGGGTTTGAACTTTGGACCTCCCGTCTGTCACATTGTTGCCAACATCTTAATATTCAGTAGTACTATTAGTATCTGTCGCTTTTTTCGCAGTGGTTTATTTTTAGAGTAATTCGCTCAAATGTAATTAAGATTAAATAATTAAAAAAAATATATATATTCACGCTGGTTTCGGGGAAAACCACGAAAAATTCTGAATGGCTGGGTTAGATCGAGAAGTGTGACTTGGGTTTGAACTCGGGACCTCCCGTCTATCACATAGTTGCCTATATCCTAATTATGCTCCGTAGTACTATTAGTACCCGTGGCTTTTTTTGCACTGGTTTATTTTTAGAGTAATTCGCTCCAAATGTAATTAAGATTAAATAAAAAAAAAATCATATTCACACTAGTTTCGGAGAAAACCACGAAAAATTCTGAATGGCTGGGTTAGGTCGAGAAGTGTGACTTGGGTTTGAACTCGGGACCTCCCGTCTAGCACATAATTGCCAATATCCTAATTATGTTCCATAGTACTATTAGTATCCGCGGCTTTATTTCGCGCTGGTTTATTTTTAGAGTAATTCGCTCTAAATGTAATTAAGTTTAAATAAAAAAATCCATATTTACTCTGGTTTCGGGGAAAACTGCGAAAAATTCTGAGTAGCTAAGTTAGATCGAGAAGTGTGACTTGGGTTTGAACTCGGGACCTCCTGTCTGGTACATAGTTGCCAATATCCTAATTATGTTCCGTAGTACTATTAGTATCCGCGGCTTTTTTCGCACTGGTTTATGTTTAGAGTAATTCTCTCAAAATGTAAAAATGATTAAAGAAGGGGGAAAAAAAAAACCTCGAATATCGTCTGGTGTGAAAATAAGGCGGGTACTAACAATACTACAGAAAATTAATTAGGATGTTGGCAGCTATGCTATCTTCTTCGAGAGCAGAAAATTTCTACCACTGAAGGGGAACTCTTTATTTTTAATTTTCCATTGATCAAAATTTCTCTATAACTTTTATCTTAAAGCATAAATGTATGGAGATATGTAGTTTTGATTCTCTTTTCGACATAATTCAGTATTCAGTGTATTAGAATTATAAACTAAACATGCATTTAATACTTCTAGCAAATAATTAACACTAAATAGCCAAAAAATATAAATAATTAATGTACGGCACTTTTATCGGCATTAAAATGTATTAGTTTAATATTTTTAAAAATTGGCTGAACTGTAAAGAAGTTTGCTCCATAAAAGATATGTTAATGTATGTGCATTAATCTGTTTTTCTTTATTAGATTTGGTTTAATAAATATTTAAAAGCAAGAAATTTCCTTTCGTTTTGATTTTAAAAGATATCAGTTTGTTATAAAACTATGCTCTAAAGAATAACTTTCGATATTTGAAGAGCTTGAAAAATAAATAAATAAAATAAAGGGCGGGGCTGTCCTTTATTAAGCATATTTCTATGATTAAAACATTTTTTCTGTTAAAAAAAAAAAAAAAAAAAAAACTAATGAGTACTTATATATATTTTTTATCGCTGAAAATAAAATTAAATTTGCACAAATGCTAAGTATACTTTTTAGGACGGAGAACTATTAGTTTCAGTGTAGGAAAAAACGTCATCGCAAGTTTTGTGTAACACCAAAGAAAAGGGAAAGGTGGTGGTGTGGGGAGTTAAAGAGGAAGACTACAGAATAAAATGATTTTTTATGTTACCATTTTACCGATTTTAATGATATATTCTATAACTATCACTTACTTTTTATGACGATCACAATCAGTGTATTATATACCTGGGGGGGGGCAAGGAGGCGCAGATGGAAGTGAAATATATTACTCTTTAAACTACCCTATAATCGATTAAAACAGAACCTTTATGTATGTACAACGTACAGTTTAAGAAAAATTACAGAGAGTTTTACACATATCACTTATATTTTATTCAAATTATAGTGAAAGTTACCTATAGTTGATAAGGGGGAGTAGGGGTAGGGGGGGCAGATGAACAATAAAATAATCTTTTGAAACAAAACTTTTTATCGATTTTTTTTATTCACATTTTGTGTAAATATCACTTATTGTTACTATTAATGAAAAATTACAGTAAGGTTACATATGTGTGTGTGTGTGTGTGGGGGGGGGGGGGTGGCACAGAAGGAAAGAAAATGAATGTTTGCATCACTATATTTTGCATTTTAATAAAATTTATTATAAATATCATTGAATATTTAGAAAAATTTACGCTGATTGTTATATATATCTTGGGGGCAATGGGATAAGGGGCAAAATATTACTAATTTTAATTAAAATTTCAAAAACTATCACCTACATTTAATGAAAACTTTCAAAGAGTGTTACATATATCTAGGAGGAGGGGAGGACTGAGGGAAAAAAATATTGTTTTTAAATCACTTTGCTTTACATTTATAGGAAATTTTGCATAAATATCGCTTATTGTTTATCAAAAATTGAAGAGAGGGTTACACTACCTGGTGTGAGCTAGGGGCCTACATGGAAAGAATATATTTTCATACCATCTTATTGCCAATTTAATGAAGTGATCGTTATAGAATATATCATTAAAATCGGTAAAATGGTGATATAAAATATCATTTTATTTTCCTCTATCCCCCTCTCTTTAACCCCCCCCCCGAAGTATGCCTGACACATACTGTAATTGTTTCCCAAATTGTATGCGATCATACAAAGTTTCATTAAAACCGGTAGGAATGTGATATAAAAACAATTGCCTTGCTTCGATCTGCTCCTAGTCCTCCCCCCCCTTCCTCCAGGTATACACTAATTGAATGTTGTACCAAATCAATTGAAATTTCTAAAAATGTAATCTAAAAATCATTCTTTAAATTTTTTATTTCATATTATTTTGCGATTTGCGAATTGGAAAAGTGCACTTTTTCCCCGGTGCCCTTTTTTTCAGGGATCCCCTTACAACATTATTGTGACAGTAGTTCTATTCTCAGTTTTTGTACACAACTTATTTTCATATCTCTAGGTATTCATATAGCTAGAATGGATGAATAGATCTATAATCGACTTAAACAAATTTGTGTAATGTCAATATTTCTAATTTCAGCAATAACTAAAAATACATTTTTCTTTTTCTTTTTTTTAATCAGACTTATAAATGTTAATCATATAAGTAATGTAATGTTTTAAAACACATTTTTAAAAAATAATAATATTTCCCATATTATCTTTTTATTAAATGAATTAAAAAATGCTAATCATCTCAGTCAGTTTTTAAAAACTATTTGAAAAACATTATAATTTGTGTTTAAGTGTTTTTGGTTTCTTATAAGGCAGATTTGTAAAACGTAAAACATTTGGTGGGCCAAAAAGAAAATCACCCTTTTAAAAAAAAAAACAAAACAAAAACAAACAAGCACCTTGAAAACTGTTAACGAATTGACCGATTCCAGTGGATATAATCGGATCCGTATAATCACGACCAAACTGGTTCTTCCCCCAGGGAGAGAGGGGAGTTAGGCCGAAATAGAATGTTCCGGAATGATTAGCACTCTCGCTTCAATAATACAAGTTAAAAAATGACCTTGACATTCTAACTTCAAAAACCTCACTCCTACCATTGAATACTTATAACGATCCAAAACTCTTCTGACCACTTCAGTTTTGAACCACCCAATAGCTGTGTAAAATAATCATCATGCTATGATAATGATATTATTGCAATTTGATTTTACTAATTTCCTCATTACCATTTTTTCCGTTACCATTTTTTCTGTTACCATTTTTTCTGTTTACCATTTTTTTCGTTTACCATTTTTTCCGTTTACCATTTTTTCCGGTACCATTTTTTCCGTTACCATTTTTACCGGTTACCTGGTCAGTTATGTCCTCAAAAAAGTCCCGAAATAGAGTTTTCAGTGTCCTCGAAATTTAGTTCGATTTGGGAACAAACGGTAATTTTTCTTCAAGTCAGTGTTTGAAAATGTGGTCACCTTATCGTAGAGGAAAATTCATAGGGAAATGGAGAATCAGAAGTCATATGTTGGGTATGATTTAGTGTCGAACCCAAAAAACCGATAGGGTCCTGCTTTTTCTGCAATCACTTGCCGTGCAGAGTCAAATCTTGCACGGCAGACAACATTTGTCGGGTCGTCTGTTACTATTGCACTCTTTAGAGAATTAAAATTTAAAATTGTAGTATCATATTTGGCATATTGTTCTTCGAACAGACAACCTTTACACAATTGTACTTTGAAATATAAAGATATCAAATGCTTTCTGCCGTGCAACGTTCGGAAATCAAACCTTCCAGAAACGGCACGCAAAAACCGGTCCATCATTTCCTCCAGTTGTTCTTCAGTTCAGTGTTCGGACCATAGATATAGTAATATATATAGATTATCATCCGTATGTTATCGTACAAAGATTTTTGATGCCGAAAAAAAAAGCTGTGGAATCAGCCATTATGGGGTACACATAAGTAAAACACTTCCTGTTGCAAAGCCGTTTGCAAGCATTCTATGTAGAGCCCCTTAAATAGAATAATAGGCCGGCACATCACCGCCATTTTTTTTTTTTTGCCTCCGAAGAGGACAGCATTCCCGCTTGGCGTCCTTATCGCTTCCCTAATGATTTTAAGATATCTTGATCTGAAGCTAATCCGGTCAAGATAAGAGCAAAAAACAACAATAATATTCCTAAAAACACATTTTTTTCACAGTACATTCTCAGGATGTCATTTTATTCTGAGGATATCCTATGGATGTACTGGGGTAAGATGTGTTGTTAGGGCGGTTTCTGTTTCTTTTACAAAATGTCGCCAAAACTCAAATACACAGTAATAGAAGGTCTGTGAACACTTTATATTCACTTCTTGAATGATTATAGGAGTTTATCGCTAAACACACTTCCATATCATAGTTGTAGTAAACTAAAATTATGAAATATAATAAAACAAGTTACTCTAAAATAACGTAAGACGATAAATTATTTTTTTGTCGTTTGTTTATCAGAGAACCGCGCTGGGTACATGTGGCAACCCTAAGGCAACAAAATGCCTGATGCGCCAGCTCGTATGTATAGGAGCCTTAATTATATGGGTTACATACAAACGGAACGCTTGCAACTTCGATGACATAAATTTTCCAAGTTTTTTTGCAAATACAGTCGGCAGCAAAAGTATCCGAACATTAGCGAAAATTCCTATATAAAACAAGCACATTTAACGCAGTTTTGTTAAACAAATCCTTCTCGAATCCTG
The DNA here is from genome assembly GCA_963930645.1 of Salticus scenicus. Taxonomy (NCBI): domain Eukaryota; kingdom Metazoa; phylum Arthropoda; class Arachnida; order Araneae; family Salticidae; genus Salticus; species Salticus scenicus. The sequence continues at coordinate 173,954,359 of OZ005654.1, forward strand.
TTCATAGTCAGTCCAAGAACATGATTCGACAAGGATTTATTTAACAGAAGTTATTTTTTTTTTTTGTTTTACATAGGAATTTTTGCTAGTGCTCGCTCGGATACTTTTGGCTGCCGATTGTTGTCATACAGTTGGAACGCTTCACAGATTATTATACAGATAGGACACTCCCGTATATTCTTCGGTAACCGGAATTTAACTTCAGCGACCCTATTGTCAACGGCTGTAAGTTTCTCGAGCTCTCCAGCTTACGCAATCGCTCGTCTTATTTGTATTGTATCTATGTTCACATCGTAATATTAGTGCAACGTTAAACCCAACATCGGACCGACTAACCATTTATTGATGTTTACGTTTGGACTTTGTTATTGTCACGGACTTAGATAACAAGGACCGTTTTCCCCAACGGAGGCAGTCCCTCAAAAATGGACCCGAAATGGTCGCTATTATTCGTTCGCCGCTAGGGGTCGTATGTGTTCTCTGACTGTCCACTAACTCCGTAGAATAGCATTGTGAGCAGACGAAATTTTACTTTTATTTTCAGTTTTATTTTTAATTTATTTTTAATATTAGATTTTTTTATTATGTCACACTGTTACGCACCGGGTTGCACCTCTGGATATCGAAATGTTCGAAAAAAAAAAACAAAACAAGGAAATAGGTGAAAAGAACCCAAATTTATTTCGTCCACCTAATGTAAGCTATTGATTTTTAATGTTTTATTGAATGATAAAATTGTTGTCTTATAAATATTCTTATTACTATACAAAAAAAAAAAAAGTCTGATTTAATTGGGATGGTTCTTACAAGGAGAGGTCACGACATGGAAAATTCAGATCGGGACGAAACTCCGCAGGATTGTAGTATACTATGAGGGTAACAGCATATTAAATCAGTAGGACCCACTATCCACAAAATTTCGAGAAAAAAGCATTTAAAGTTTCAGTAATCTTTAAATACAAGTTATTTCGCAAGCGAGCAAGCGCCCCAGTGGTGTGATCTTAAAGCGCGAGTTTCCTAGCCAGACGACTTGGGTTCGAGGCTACCTCAAGACTACTTTTTTTTTTTTTTTTTTTTTTTCTTTAACCCTACGGTCTCCATGCACATTGTAATGTACATAACACTTTTCGTGCTGTATTTTATGCTGTATAGGTTTAAACTTCGTTTCAACACCTAATGTACCTACAAGTGATCATCTAACATGAAAGAATAACGTCTATAACACCATCTGATTTTTGTGTGTTGAGTTATAGTGCTTCTTATGTGAGTAGTTTGAAATTCGAATGGCCGTGACAGCAGTCAATAGCAAATATTGTTAGTTTTTCATTCTTATTTTTTCAAATGAGTGTCAAAACATATACACATCACTAAAGTATGTATGGGTCTACCTAATAATGAAATTGTACAAAAGATATTTACTTTGGCTTCGTATTATAACCTCTATAAAAAATATGTACATCCTAATGTACATCCTGTCCCAATCGGTGGAAACACTGTACAAAGTTTTCGACTTGAATTTTTTGCGAGTAATAGTTAGACATACAATTCTTGAAAATATTTTTGCAGATTATTTTATCCTTCAAATGAGTAAGAAACTAAATAAATCTAATTTAGAAAATGAAAAATATGTAGATAAACTATTAGAATTGTTGGAAAATGGGGATGATTCGGATATTGATGACATAGAAGAAAGTGAAGTTGGAAAGATGAAGTTGGTGAAGATGAAAGAGTAAGAAGAGAACGGGAAGTTGAGGAAATCGGAGACAGTAGAGTAGATGAAATTTTAAATCCAGAGCACACTACAGAAGGTTTTCGAAATAAGAAAAGAGTACGATGGAGGAAACAAACACCTGATGTACCAAAATTCGAATGGATAGAGAATGACAAAATTGGTGATTCTATTGTATTGGATCCTATGTAATATTTTGCTAAATATATAACAGATGAAATTTTTGAACAGATGGCCGAATGTACAGTCGGGGGAAAAAAAAACGCAACACTCAACATAACTTCGTTGCTAATCGTTGTAGAAAAATGTAATAGGTATCATTCGACGGGGAATTGTGAGTAGTTTCAGAAAACGAACTGAAATTTTGAATTAGGGATCGTCTACATATTAAAATGCGCACAAACTTTGATTTTTTCAATAGTAATGTCCCATTTTTATTTTATATTTGAATTCCTGGGATCGCGACAACGCGAAAAAGTATATTGGTTGTATATTTTACTTATTTTTTCACAGAGTTATAAGCGTTGAAAGTTTGAAGGTGCTAATGTTAAATTCATATTTCATACTTTTATTAATATCTTCACAAAACGTAACTTGATCGATATAATTTTTTTTTTACGAGATACAGTAAAGAAACCCAAACATAATCCATCATTACTTTTGATTCTGAAAAATATTTTTAATTCGGAAAAATATTAATAAATTCATATTCATAAAAATTATGAATTATGGCCTATATTAATTTTTACATAAAATGAATCCTAATGCTGAAAAATATGGGTGTGCAAATTTACAGCTCATTCCAGTTATTAGTTTTCGAGATATAAATAAATCTTTCTTTTGGAGTGGTTTAGGGGGCCGTCTCTTATAAAGTTTTGCATGAGATAACGAATAAAATCTTAAAAAATAACAAGTAAAATTAAACAAAGTATGTTTATTTTTTATTTACGGGTCAAATTATATAACAACAACGCAAAGAAATGAAATAAAAATAATGATTTTTAGACATTAGTGTTAGCATCAATAATTCCTGTTTTCTAAAGAAGACCAGCCCCGCCTTCATTGTTCTTCAAAACAAAACAATACAGAAAAAAAAAAAAAGAAAAAAAAAAAAAAAAAGTAAATGTGACATTGAGTATTCGTGTTAAACACCTTATTTTATGTTGACAAAAATACGCACAAGTGGTATTTACTTCATCGATTAATTGGTGATAAATTTTGAATCTTTTAAACGAACATTAGAAGAAGAAAAAAATTAATTAAATAGGCGGGGTTTACTGTTTTAAATAGAAAAATAGGTTTAATGTGAAATTGTCAAATATAAATAACGAATGGAATTAAAATGCAAGACAGACTTATAAACTCGTTTCTTAACTACCGTCATAATTAAAAAAAAACTTAATCGTTTGCTTCATATATTGCTTTATTTTATTTTATTTATTTACTTATTTATTTATTTTATGGGGGGAGGAATATTATTTTAAGGACATTTTAGTCTTTAAAATTTTATTAATATATTTTAACTTTATACATTTTTAAAAACATACTTTAATTTTTATAAATATATCTTAACACTTTCTGCGACCGCAGGATTTTGTCTTTTTGACAGTAAGACCCGCCTACGGGCATTATACTCTCAAAATATAATATTTTAGAACAAATTTTCTGTATTCACAATTATATTACAAATGGATATACATTATAATTATATTCTTTCTAATCAATATATTTCTATCCGTAGTATATTTTATTGCAAAAATATGAACACTGGGTACACACTTAAGATAATGTAACACACAAATTACGAAAGAAACGCCCACTGACAGAGTTACAGATTTTCAAATGGCGTGAATCTACGTCAGCAGTCGCGAAAGGGTTAATTAAGAAAATATATTTTCATAGAAATTATGAAACGAATCGTACAGTTCCAAAGAGTTCAACTGACTAAAAACTAGTAAGTGCGATTAAAATTATTTAATATTTACTTCATGAACCCTTACAATAATTTATCCGAAAAAGGTTTAGTTTATGCGTTGTTGTATATATATATATATATATTATTTCATTTCGTCTATTTTGTTACCTAAGAAAGAAAATTTAAGCTTTATTGGTGATCAGTACAGCTATAATAGACACTTTTACTTGAAAAATATTGCACGTTTTTCAAAGAGTACTGTATGGAATAATCGCAAGTATAATGTATTTAAATAGACCTAAAATTATCTAAAAAAGTACTGAAGTGTATACAAATTTAAAAATTGAATTCAGGATAATTAAGGAACTGGAAAAGAAGTAACGTTTAATTAATTTATATAATTATTTTTTTCCTGAAAGATTTCCGGTGTGAAACTTTAAAATTTTGTCTATTTCTTATAAGATCTTAATTTTATTTTTCTACATTTACAGATAACCCCCTAACACACTTTTGATTATAACTCTATAAATTCTAAAGATAAAGTATACAAACAGTATACTTTTCCGCACTGCCAGATTCTCAGAAATTTGAAAATGAAGTCAAAATTGGGTGTTGCTATTGAAAAAATCAAAGTTGGCATATTCATTTCAATATGTTACTCATTTCAATATGTAGATGACCCCTAATTCAAAATATGACGGCATATTCAGAAAGTGCTTTTAATTTCCTGTTGAATTATGTATATTAGATGTTCCTGCGTCAATTAATAACGAAATTACAGCGAGTGTTGCGTTTTTTTTTTCCCCGACTGTACAAACATATATGCACTTCAACAAAGACAAAACCAACAAATGTTATTGAAATTGAAACTTTATTTGGATTACATATTATGATTGGATGTCTAAATAAGTTCCCACGCATACGAATATACTGGAATTTCGTATGCACGTTTCCAAAAGTTTAATTTATAAGAATAAGCTTGTAAATGTAAAGAAACGTGGTCGTCCTTGAAAAAGTGAAGGAGAAATTACACCGGACAGAAAAAGAAAATTTTGTTGCGGAGAAAAGACCAATAAGAGAAATTCAACACGATAATGTGGACCATATGCCCCAAATCGATGATAAAAAAGAAGCAACATGATGCAAGATGCCATTATGCAAAGGAAGGACACATTTTATTGTGACAAATGTCGTGTCCATTTGTGTTTAGTTTAACCCTTTCAGGACCATAAGATTTCCAAGACTAAATATGCCAATACAACACAGTATTTTAGCTATTGTGGGTGTAAAGTAAGAGAATATCACCAGAAAAACATAGCAGGGTGTACAGGTTTCCTATAATTTCATGGGAAATATTTTACCTATGGACCATAAAAATAAATAAACGAAGAGTTAGGTTCATTATATCGGTATTTTATTTATTGCTTTGTAATACAAATTTATTGCTTTGTAATATAAAAATTATCAGAAAAGTAAAATAAATAGCTAGTTATGGTATTCTACGAAACAATTTCGTTTACTTGTGAAGCACAAGTGGACATTGCACATAACACATTTATTATGTGTCCTATTTTCTCTGCTTTTTTTTTTTTTTTTCTTTCAGAAACACATTTGCTGCCTTGGACATACGTTTTATTTTGACATTCAGTAAAAAAAAATATCGATTCAATAATAAGTGAACAATCGATAACGGTTTTTGTAGAAGGGAAAAATATTTCCCTTGGGCGTGAAATGGTTAAAAGAGAGGAATTGTTTTGAAAGATTTCACAGAAAATAATAATTATATAACTGCTTATTCAAAAGCAATTATTTATAATATAATAATAAATTATTTATAATATAGTAAGAGAATTTTTTTTCATACAAATATCACTCAAGATCTCCTATGCTACAAATTTTGAATAAGGACCATATGTCCATTAAAATGTACATTTAAAAATTATATATAAATGAGTAAATATTTTTGTAAAAAGTATATTGTTGCTTTCATTTACATGAATTAAGTTAATTTTAGTATAAAAATAATTTTTTCCTAAAAGACAAAAAATTCGGGTCTGAAGGGGTTAACTTTTTATGTAATCTAAACTTTTTATTTATTTTTACTTTATTTTTTATTCAATTCAAAATTTGAAAATTTTAATAAAATATTATTTAATTTTTTTGAATATAAAATAAATAAATTTTTCTATTTTTAGTATTTATAACTTAAAAATACAATAAATTTCTATAACTTAAAAAATAAATTTTAGTTTTATTTTAACTGTAAAATAAGGTAAAACTAAAGAAACTGTTTTTGATTATTTATCGAAATATATTTTATTTTATTTTAGGTATGCTTGAAACAATAGTACATTTTGTTTTTTAAATTAAAAAAAAAAAATAATAATAATAATAATAATACAGAGAAATGATCATTTTAATTGCATATATAATTACTATCCAAATTAAATAATTACTTCTCCAATCAATACAGTTTCTTGAAAAATTATAGTATAGGATTACAACGCTATTAAATTATTTCAGGTAAAAAAATGTTATCTTTAAATGTAGATTTTAAATGTCGATAACGACTTCCTTTTTCTTATCCTTCCTTGCACAAAATAATTCCACCTGCCCTTTATTATTAACAAGCTAGAAGCGTTTACGTAATTTACACACATTCAAACAAAATCAGGAAGCTCAAACCAAGATTTAAGTAACAGCTGCTAACTATTTTACACTTTGTTTACAGCTTGCTTATTTTTTAATTATTTAAATATTTGTCTGTTGTTCTTTATGTTTCTTATTTAGGGTTTTGTAAAACTAAACTTTATTTTTTAAGTTATAGAAATTTATTGTAATTTTAAGTTATAAATATTAAAAATAGAAAAAGTTATTTTATACTCAAGAAAATTAAATAATTTATTAAAATTTTCAAATTTTGAATTGAATTGTAAAATAAAGTAAAAATAAATAAAAAGTTTAGATTACATAAAAAGTTAAAGAAAAAAAAAAGTTTTCTCGAGGTAGCCTCGAACCCAAGTCGTCTGACTAGCAGACTCGCGATTTAGGATCAAACCACTGGAGCGCTAGCTCGTTTGTGAAATAACTTGTATTTAAAGATTACTGAAACTTCAAATGCTTTTTTCTCGAAATTTTGTGGATAGTGGGTCCTATTGCTTTAATATGTTGTTACCCTCATAGTATACTACAGTCCTGCGCAATTTCGTCCCGATTTGAATTTTCCATGTCGTGACCTCTCCTTGTTAGTAAAATTCTGTTTGATAGATTTTTTTTTAATTAATTAAAATGTAATTTTTCAGGTCACTTTGCATTAAGATTTTAAAATTTGAATTGCTAGCAGTATTCCTTTTTTTATATAATTCGGCTAAGACATGCGAGCTTGCAATCTTCCGAATTTAAATCATGTTAATTATAAATCACGTATTTTTTTTTTTTTTTTAATTGGAGCTTAAAAACAAGTATTTTAAAAATCTTGAATTGTAAACCGATTTTGGCAAGAGTTAACAATTGGTTAAAAATGATATGAGTTCACAGTCATACTTTTTTCAATTCATTTCAAAATTACTGAGTTTTAAGATATTTGAAAAATAATTTAAAATGTGATTTTTTTTTTTTTTTTTTTTTTTCAGGCCACTTTGCATTGACATTTTAAATTAATTTTACAAACTGCCAATCTTTTAACTTCTAATTCATGTTAGATGATAAATCACGTTATATTATTATCATTATTATTACCATATTATTGAAATGTATTGTTTTTAACAAAAAAGAAATTTTTAATTGGTTTTGTCAAAAATTAAAAATACTAATTATGATTTCACAGTAAAAAACTCCTAAATTCAGTTGAAAATTGGAAATTTTAAAGAAAAATTATATTTAATTAAATTCATCACCAGTGCCATAAAACTCTATGTAACTTGTTTTTCATTCCTTTTTCATGTTAATTTTCTTATATAATAAAAGGTTTTTTATTCCTTGTCTTTTCTTTTAATAACAGTGTAAAAGAAAATCATCGTATGCATTTACTTCCAAAAAAAAAAATTATATATATATATATATATATATTCCACCCTTTTTTAAAAAATTTCAACTGTTACAGATAACATATATATCTCAAAATTTATGTATAATCACTGGTTATATAGCTATGCAAAATGGAAAAGAACTATAATAATGTTTAAATGGTTATATATATATACAATTGAACTTTGTTAACGAGAACCTCAAGGAGGATAAAAAATTTGTTCATGGTATCAGTAGTTCATACTATCAGTAACTAATCTTCATATTACTAAAGTAATCTTCATTTATACGGGGATCGTGGAAACAGTTCATGTTAAAAGTAATTCATGGATTGGATTGGATTTCGGAATAAGACTGATTGACTGCTGTAGGTCCAAGGCCTGAGGGGAGTGCCCTCCATGGGGTCTTTCTAAGGGGTCCTAGCCTGTATTTACGCAAGTATCGGAGAAAAACACGGCAAACTCTGAACGGCGAGGCCGACGAGCATGACCTGGGATTGAACCCGGCACCTCACGTCTACCAGCTTTGAGCGCAGAACCGCTCGGCCGCTGGTGGGCAAAAAGTAATTCATGTTAACAGTGTTCACATTAACGAGGTTCGACTGTATTATATTACTTCTTATTCAACTGAGATTCAGATAAATATTTTAAGAATTTAATTAGCTTCAATTTCCACAGAATTTGTAAACTGAAGTTCCACATTTTTTTTTTTTTTTTTTCACATTTTTATCAACATGCTGTTTTTATTGCCATCTTTTTTTATTTCTTAGAAATAATTCTAATAAATATTACATCCATTATTTATTGAGCAAGCTATGCTAATATTGATAAATTTTAATAACATCTTATTTTTAACACACTTGAGTCACATTGCCCATTTATCTATAAAAATTATGGATTAAAGCATATATCATTCTCCTTGGGTCACATTGTATAATAAATAGTGGCAAACCTTATATTTCAAAAATTAAGAAATGAAAGAAGAAAGAAATCTCCTAAACAATTTATAAATTGAATCAAATTTTTTAAAGTAATTTTTATTACCTTTCAGAAATGTCAGGTTCGATTATAGGTCGTGCTCATCGACCAATACGTTAGGAGTTTTCCGTGGTTTTCTCAGAAACTCGCGTAAATGCGGGCTAGAACCCTTAGTAAGACCCCCACGGAGGGCATTCCACCTATTGGCCTAGGAACTTAGAGTAGGCAATCGGTCTTAAACCCAAACATTACTTTTTAATTATGTTGTTATAACAGGTTTTTTTTTCCTTCTTTTTTTTCCAATTCTTGTTGCACAACTAGAAAAAAAAAATGCATTCTAGAAAGCGAAAAATATTCTCTGAGCTTCAATATAATAGATTTTAATTAAAAATATTACTATAGGAACTTGTATTAAAAAACTGAGAGAATACTTTAGAAATTATGAGTACCAGGCTGCTATAATGTTATTAAGGAACAGAGTATTATTTTACATGCAAGAAACAGTGGTATCATACTGTTTGTTGCAAAGATGGATGTTCATAGAATTACATTATCCAGTATATTTTTCATAATTCTGTTTGCACATTCAGAAATTTCTCGACCATTAAATCTGTTCTAGTTCTTCAAAAATTGACTTCTTGATGCTGGTGCACGTGAAGTGTCGGGATCGATCCCAAATTGCGCTTATCGGTCTAGCTGTTCGGAGTTTTGCGCGTTTTCTTTCTTTTTCCTGAAACTTACGTAATTGTGGACAAAGGCCCTTTAGAAGGACAGCCACGGTGGGCAGACCCAGGCCTTGGACACTAATGCAGTCAGCTGGCTTTAATCTCCAACACCAACATTGATTTTAAGCTATAAAGTCAGATGAATGACCTAAAAGCAGTTTTCGAATCCTTTAGAAGAAAATATTCAGAATTAAAAAAATTTCCCCATACAGTATTATGGGCTTTGGTTCCAAAAATAAACAAATAAAAAAATTAATAAACAAAATGCTCCTTTAGCTTTTTGAAAGGGAATGCTCAAATTATTATGATTGATTCTGCTTTTCATTACATTGATTTTTATATCGCGCATATTTAAATATATATATAAGTTAATTTTATTTTTTGAATAAATTATTTGCTTTAAATGAGTAGCAAATAATACAGATTGAAAATCTCTTTAAAGTGCAAATTTTAAAATGAAAAATATTGATAAAAATGAAAAAGTGCTGTATTTCGGTTTATGGATTTATTGGTTTTGGGAATAAGGTCGATTGACTACTGTAGATCCTACGTGTGAAGGGGAGTGCCCTCCGTGGGGGGTCTTTCTAAGGGATTCTAGTCCATATGCACACAATTTTCGGAGAAAAACACGGAAAACTCTGAATGACTAAGTAGAAAAGCGCGACCTGGAATCGAACCAGGCACTTCCCGTCACTGAGCTTTGAGCGCAGAACCGCTCGACCACCATTGGAGTCTTGGAAGAGGGAAAAGGACGGCCTTTGTAAAAATATCGTAATGAATTTTTAAAATTTTTCTTTTTTACATACTTTGTATTTCCTTTTTTTTTTTTTTTTTTTTAATTGGAAATGCTGGCATAAATTGTGATTTTTTAAATACATTCATTGTTTTAAATTATGAAAATTCATATTTTCATATATATTTTTTTAAAATCATATGTTTTCATTATACTATTTCTTCTTTATTTTATTTATTTTTTTTTTGGGGGGGGGGAGCGAATTGTTTATATTTATAGATATAATTACATACTAGCAGGCGACGCCCGCTTCGCTGGTCCCTATTTTTAAATGAATCACTATAATTACTGAATTTTCAGAATTGCATTAATTTTTATCACGCGAAAAAAAAAAAAAAAAAAAAAAAAAGAGAAACAAAATCTGATTAGGAAAAATGTCGCACCGGGTTCTCACTGTCTTCTGAAAAAATTCCCAAAATGCTCTAACTCTTATTTCTATTATTTTCCCCCTTCGCCCCCCCTCCCGTCTATCCCAATAATTTTACAAATTCGAAAATATCCGCAATCGATTTGTAAGTATCAAAAACCTCTATGCACCAGTTTTGAACAATCTATCTCTATTTTATTTTTTTTGCCCCTCCCAATAATTAAAAAAATTCAAAAATATCCGCAATCGATTTGTAGGTATCAAAAACCTCTATGTACCAATTTTGAATGATCTAACTCTATTTTATTTTTTTTTGCCCCTCCGCCCCCCTTCCCGGCCCTTCTAATAACTTTACACTTTCGAAAATATCCCCATTTGACTTGCAGGCCTCTAAAACCTATCTGTACCAATTTTGAACGGCCTAACCGTATTTCTATTTGTTTTTGCCCATAGCCCCCCTTGCCGCCCCATCCCCTTCCCGCCTCCCCTAATAATTTTACAAATTCGAAAATATCCCCAATCGATTTGTAATTATCGAAAACCTCAAAATACCAATTTTATCGATCTAACTCTATTTTAATTTTTTGCCCCCCTCCTCTCCCCTCCCCCTCCTCTGCCCTCCTAATAACTTTACACTTTCGAAAATATTCCCATTCGACTTGCAGGCCTTTAAAACCTGTCTGTACTAATTTTTAACGGCCTAACTGTATTTCTATTTCTTTTTGCCTATAGCTCCCCCCTTACCGCCCCTCCTAATAATTTTACAAATTCGAAAATATCCCCAATCGATTTGTAACTGTCGAAAACCTCTATATACCAATTTTGAACGATCTAACTCTATTTTTATTTTTTTTGCCCCCCCCTCTCCCCTCCCTCTTCTCGCCCCTCCTAATAACTTTACACTTTCGAAAATATCCCCATTGGACTTGCAGGCCTTTAAAACCTGTCTGTACCAATTTTGAACGGCCTAACTGTATTTCTATTTGTTTTTCCCCATAGCCCCCCCTTACCGCCCCACCCCTACCCGTCCCTCCTAATAATTTTACAAATTCGAAAATATCCCCAATCGATTTGTAACTATCGAAAACCTCTATATACCAATTTTGAACGATCTAACTCTATTCTTATTTCTTTGCCCCCCCCCTCTCCCCTCCCCCTTCTCGCCCCTCCTAATAACTTTACACTTTCGAAAATATCCCCATTCAACTTGCAGACCTTTAAAACCTGTCTGTACCAATTTTGAACGGCCTAACTGTATTTCTATTTGTTTTTCCCCATACCCCCCCCTTACAGCCCCCCTTACCGCCCCTCCTAATAATTTTACAAATTCGAAAATATCCGCAAATGATTTGTAAGTATCGAAAACCTCTAAAAACCAATTTTGAACGATCTAACTCTATTTTTATTTTTTTGCTCCCCTCTCTCCCCCCTTCTCGCCCCTCCTAATAACTTTACACTTTCGAAAATATCCCCATTCGACTTGCAGGCCTCTTAAACCTATCTGTACCAATTTTGAACGGCCTAACTGTATTTCTATTTGTTTTTGCCCCATAGCCCCCTGTTTGAACGTAGCTTCTGGTTTCGATTCATGCTTACCCTCCCGACTCGTAGTTTTGGCTCTTTGCCAAATGAGAGGTGATTTTTTCTTTCTTTGAGAAAGCTATTTTTTTTAGTTAGTTTTTCGGCCTGCCTTAAACAGGAAGAACTACATTTCTCTTGAACATGAAAAGTTATGATTTACATATCTTAGTCTTGGCTCCTTTATGGAGAAACAATATTATCACCTGAATAACTACTGAATTTAATTATAATTGTGAATTCTTCTTTAAAATTCTGCAAATAGTAAATTTATTTATGTGTAATTTTTGAAATAAATAAGTGAAGCTCTCCTAACCTGACTAGATTCTATGACTGAAACTGAACACTTAAATTACAGATTTATAGATTATGAAGTGTTTTGTGATTACATAATTCTGCAATTTTTTCATGGCGCAGTTTTTTCATGGTGCACGAAACTCGGGATTAGTGAAATCCCGTGATATTGGAATTACATTTAGAAATTAATTCATTTGGATTAACAGATTTAAAAAGTCTAAGAATTTTGAAAACAGAACTTGGAAACAATAATGACTGGAAATGTGGATGCATCATATTTCGATAGCTGCCTGGATATTGAACCAGGTAAGCAAAATTTTACTACTATTTATAATATTGATTAAATCAAATTAGAAATTTTAATTATTTTAATTATTTTGTTTTCTTTTTTACTTGATTATTTGCTCGCTATGAACATAGAAAAATTAAAAGCTAAGCGTTCTACAGAACGCTCTAGTGTAACGAAACTAATTACAAAATTAGACAATTTATTATCAGACGATATAGAAAATACAAAATCAGACGAAATTAATGAGATTAAAGAAATGTTGTATGAAAGAGAAATGTCATTAAAAAGTTTAAATGAAAAAATTGAAAATTTAATAGAAGACATAAAAGAGTACGAAAAAGATACCGCAGCAAGCGATAAATATGGCGAGCAAATAATTTCTGCCAAATGTAAAATAAAGTTGAGACTAAAAAGGTGCAATAATATAGAAGAGAATGGTTCAAATTGTTCTGTCAGTGAAACCCAAACAAAAACTTGTTCTGCAATAAGACTCCCTAAGATGTCCTTACCACGATTTAGTGGGCAAATTGAGAAATGGGGCGAATTTTTCGATTGTTTCGAAAATTCTATCCATTTAAATGAAAATCTTACAAAAATTGAAAAATTTACTTACCTGAAAACGCTTAACTGACAAAGCGTACAATGTTATTGAAGGGTTTTCACTTACGGAGCAAAATTATGATAATTGCATAGAGATGCTAAAGTCACGTTTTGAGCAAAAAGATATTATTATTAATGCTCATATGAATAAATTATTGAATTTAGAATCTGTAAAAAGTTCATCAAATATAAGTGCACTGAGGAAGTTATTCGACGTTTGTGAAGTAAATATTCGCAGTTTATCTAATTTAGGGGTGACAAAAGGCCAATATGGTCATTTACTGAATCCAATTTTATTAAAATTATTGCCAAACGATATAGTAGTTGAATATTACAGGCAAAGTGATAAAAAGAAGGATGAGTCTGATGTGACAGACTTAATTAATTTTCTTAAAATAGAACTTGAATCACGTGAAAAATCCCTTAGTATGATTAATTATAAAAATGCTTCGGTGAATGTAAATAAAAATAAATCCGAAATTAATGACAGAAAATTGTCAAATAAAATGAATTCATTGAATGTAGGTGTAAAAAGCATATGCATATTTTGCAAGAATTATGATCATCCTTCTCTTGAATGTAATAATTTAACTGATGTTGAGAAAAGGTTAAAATTAAAGAAGGATGGCAGGTGTTATAAATGCTTTCTAAAATCTCATCTGTCATCACAGTGCAGAGTGAAATCGCAGCCTTGCGAAAAATGCAAAGCAACAGATCATAACAAATTATTTTGTTTTTCAAAAAAACTTGAAACCAGAAGTAGTAGAGAACGCTACAGTATCGAATTCGCATTTGAAAAATAGTAATCAGGCAGCGTTATTGCAAACATGTTGCGTAACAGCACAATCTAATTCTAGATCAAAAACTGTCAGACTCTTATTGGATTCCGGAAGTGAAAAAAGTTTTATTACTAAAGAATTGGCTCACGAATTAAAATTAACCCGTGAAAGAAAAGAAAAGCTAACTGTTTTTGTCTTTGGCATAAATAAAGGTAAAGAAGAGGAATTCGAAGTTTTTAATATTGAACTGCGTAGCAAAATAAATCCTCGTCGGCTCATTCATGTTGAAGTATTAGCTACAGACTTAATAACCGCGACTTCCTTGAAAAGCCCAAGGGGCGAACAAGAAATTGAAAGTTATATTAAAAATAAAAACTGGAAATTGGCAGACAATTCATTAAGTGAACTCCTCTTATCTACATAACCGTTAATTACTCAATGTTCGGGAAGTCGAGTGGAGTCACTCCAGATTTTTTTTTTAAATCTTATATATATTATAAATGTGAATGTCTGTGAATTTATTTGACTGAGTTTCACGGCAAAACTGCTCGACGGATTTCGATGAAATTTGTAATGGAGATAGCTTATACCCTAACTTACAAAGTTGGCTGCCTTTTATAAAAAAAAAAAAAAACTTTTTTTTTGTGATTTTTATGCATAAAATAGCAATTTTGTAAGCTAATAATAGCAAAAAATTAGCCATTTAAATTTTATCCATAATTTAATTGTTGCCAAAAGAAAAAAAAAAGAGTTTATTTTTTTTTTTCCAACAGGAAAATAAATACATTTATCTAAACGTGAACAATAAAAAATTAAAGAAAATAATAATAATAAATTATGCATCTCACAAAAATTGACGTCATTTTTAATTTAAAATTTCTTTTACACATTGATAAAGTGCTAATATAGTTTACGATGCTAATATATGTTGTACTAAAATCAGTTTTATTTATAGATCCTCCTGGGTGATTTTTTAAATTGTTGCGTTGAAGTACACCGAACATTTTTCGCCAAGAGGTTTAATTTAGCAACAGCGATTTTAATCTAGGTAGTTCAAGAAAAATATAAAATTTATAAAATATTACAAAACGAAAAAAATAAACTGAAATGGTAGTCACATAAATGATCTATTTTTATCTGAGTAGATAATTTTATAGAAAAAAAAAGTGCAGTTTTAAAAATAGAAAATTTATTTTATCAAGCACTATTTTAAACCTAAAAACCATTAATAAAATAAACAGAATATGAAGGGTTCTTATATGTTAACGAAAAGGTGTCCGATGAAACGCTTTCTATTTTTATGCAAGAAATTATACAAAAAAAAAAAAAAAAAAAAAAAAAAATCGCTAATATGGCGACAAAAATTCAAAAGCCGCCAAGGGAGAGATATAATAAAGTTGTGTAGCACGATAATGTTTAGTTATTTATTTATTTTTTTATATACCAATCACTACGCTAATTTAACATACAAATAAATGAGCTGCTGTGTGTGACTGCACTTGCACACTGCCGGGAAGAAATATTTGATTAATTCAAATTAATATTTAAATAACTAAATAAAGATATGTTTAATAGAAAGCATAGTCTTGGCGACAAACTTGGCAAGTGGACGACCAAATTTGGTGAAAAATGGTAGTTTAGGGTTCCCGATGTTTCGAAGCTCTCCGACACACGGGAACATAGTTCTTGAGCTTACCAAGGGATTCTCGATGACGTCATCTCCAAGCCCCATCGCCAAAAGTTATAAGTAGGTGTGAGTTGATTTTTGCGAAAGAGTATGTAGTCACTGCGATCCAAAGTTATTCAGAGACCTATTCTGAGTCATTGCACTTTAGGGATTGAGTTCTAAGCGACTGGACATTTTTCGTGAGTGAGCGAAAATTTTTGCGCTGGTGTAGTTGATGTTATTTGCTTTACTCCTGTGGAACAAGTGACTATTTTTTGGACTGTCCCAGAACATTCATCGAATAATGACTTATACTGTATGAGTAACAGCTTCAACTGTTTCCAGAATATTCGAAGAATTAACATCAGCTATTGGACTGTTTTCGAAAATATTTGTTTTAATAATAGTTTTGTTTTACAGATTCGAGAAGTTCAAAAAATGTTTGATATTGCCAAGGAGGTCCCATACTAAAGCTGTGACGAAAATAGTCGCCAATCGAAATATATTCAGTTACAAAGAAATCATTTAAATATAGTGCCCAGCGAAGAGGGCAAAGCCTGCTAGTAAAGTCATAAATTTACAGCATGTTACTTCACCTTCCACATTAATAAAAGTTTTATACATACAAGCATATTTTTAATAAATATTTGAAAATGTGATCGATTTCTTCTTTCCCATGGATCAGTTCTCTAATACAGTATGTTCCAGAAGACTAACGCTAGAACGTTAATGATATACATTTCTGAATCTTCAGAGAATATATTTTCAGTACAAGTTTTGTTCACGGCAGTATTAAAATTACAATGACGATTGCTAAATTACAATTACTAAATGATGTTCAATGGCAAAAAATTCAATTAGGCCATTTTTATTTATTTACTAGCAGGCTTTGCCCGCTTCGCTGGTCACTATATTTAAAGGAAACTCTTTTCTATATAGTTTTATGAAAAAAAGAGAAAATAATAATACTGAAATCGCTCAAAAGTTCGCTTTGGGTTCCCGCTACCTTCGGCAGCGCCTTGTTCGTCCTCGCATTCTGCGATACCTGTCCCTATTGCCTACGACAATGACTTACCCGTGGGCTTCCATTTAGGTGCTTATCATATATAACAATTTCGATACGGACAGTATCGAAAATTTTGAAGTAGCCCTTTATATTTGAATCCTAGTTATATATGAGCAACATTATACGTGATGTACATAATATTTGCTTTCAAGTTATTCTCTATATTTATTTGATTTAATCGATCAACCATAGAATGACAGCAATTTCAAGCCAAATATAATATTACAATATGCTATGATCGGCTACTTCTATCGCATGAGACAATTATTATTATTTTGTGGTTATATATACTTCATGCTTAGTTAATAGTAGTTGGTATATAGAAAAATAAATAAATTAATGTGTAAACTTGATCATGGTACAGCCTTAATGCCCTTGGCGACTTTTAAATTTTTGTTGCCGTTTTAGACCAAAATATAATTTATGCGATTATTGTTCCTATACGCAAGCGAAGTGTGACGTCACTGACCGTCCGTGGATGCAAGAAAATGATTTCCTATGTTAATCGCCCATTGGATTTTTTGTAAAAAATGATTAAAAATCCAAGAAAATTATTTCTCGATTTTAATCCCCATATTTGGATACATATATGTATTAGTTATCATGTGCATGTGTTAGATTGAGTTATTTTGCTGTCAAATTCACAAAATTTTAATTTTAAATTTCAAAACTCTGTCGTTCTTGGCGCTTATTGTATTTGGTGATCAAAAACGTAATACGAAAATATACATGCCAGATGTATATTTTCGTAATATGCATTGTACGAAATATTGTTTCATATTATTCATTACTGTCTTAAAATAAGTTGTTAAAATAACCATGATTTTTGAAAGGAATTAAATTAGGTTCGCCAAATAATTTGGCGATATTTTATTTTTCTACCAAGGATGACCGATATCAAATCTATTCCGCTACAACATATTAGTATCTTATATTAGATACTTTATTTAGACATTTGAAAACAAATTTGACTTCAAATTATGATAGAATATTTATCATTTCCCTTTTAATCAGTATATTAGTTGGATATTGTGTAAATATCCTTTGAAATGAAATGTTTGTGTTTTCAATCGAATATGGAAGTTTGGCATTTTTTTTTCTAGAGTTTTGAAATTAAAAATTCAAATTTTGTCAATTTTACAACAAAAATAACTTAATCTAATGCATGGACATGATAACTAATACATATCTATACCTAAATACGGGGATTAAAATCGGGAAATATTTTTCCTCGATTTTTAATAATTTTTTACAAAAAATCCAATGGGCGTTTAACATAGGAAATATTTTTCTTGCATCCACGAACGGCCAGTGACGTCATCACTTAGCTTGCGTATTTCTTTCTATCTTTTCCTTGGCGAAAAATGTCCGATCTACTTCAGCATCAAAATTATAAAAAATTGTCAAGAATTATCAATAAGAAAATACCTTTAATATATTGCTGAATTAACGTTTA
This sequence comes from Salticus scenicus, assembly GCA_963930645.1. Lineage (NCBI taxonomy): Eukaryota > Metazoa > Arthropoda > Arachnida > Araneae > Salticidae > Salticus > Salticus scenicus. The sequence continues at coordinate 173,972,622 of OZ005654.1, forward strand.
TGCCAAGCGTGTTTCATCCGCCATACTAAAAAAAAAAAAAAAAAAAAAAAAATGAAGTTGAGGTATATAAAAAAATGCTGTGCTATAAAATTTAGAAGAAATATGTTAGATTTGTAATATTACTATTTCATTTTAAAATTATAAAGTGTCATTTTCTCATCGACCAATTTAACATTTAGTAACTTCTTACTTTTCGCGTGAAAGCATATTTCATTTTATGCTGAAATCAATAAATAAATACATCTCGTAAACTTTTTTTGGCAACAATTAAAAATTTAAATGGCTTATATTAAGTCAATATAAGTCAATAAGTTTATTATTTTCATATTTTAATTAATTTTAAAGATTTTTTCAATTTTTTTTCCTAAACCATCCCTGACCTATAAGGAAAAAAAACAAAAAAAGAATGATCGAAATCCGTCAAGCCGTTTACGATTTTATAAATAACATACAGACAAACATTCATTTTTATATATATAGATTTATTATTCTTTTAATTGTATGAGTAGTTCTCTGAAGTTCCAGCAGGGAAGTGAACAATAACTATTTTAAATGGTATGTTAATAAATTTTAAAGATAAAAATGTCTGATGTAAAATGTCTAATTTGCTTTGCAGATAATTATTGAGCTCTAAATTAAAAATATCAGAATACATTCAGTTATAAAATATGGCATCAAAGAATATATTATATTAAAATGTAAAGCAGCATATTTTTTTATTTGCTTTTATCAGAATAATTTCATATTAATGTGTTTTTTCGGATGATGGTGTGCTTCACCAGTGGCTGAAAGCTTCTGCTCTCAAAGTTGGTAGACGTGACGTATTGAATTCAATCACATATAGCGCTCACTGACGTAGCCCTTTAGAGTTTCCATGGTTTTTTTTTTTTTTTTTTTTTTTTTCGAAACTTGCATAAATACGGGCTAGAGTCCCGAGAAAGTTCTCCCACGGAGATTACTCCCTGTCTTGGATCTTAATGCGCCTACACCTACACCTTCGGATGATGGTGATCTTTGTGGCATCTTGTACATTTTATCACAAACTATACTTTGACATTTTTTACATTATAATCTAAAGATATATAAAATAAAATATAAATGTGAAATTAAAAAGCCAAATAAATTTTGTGTTAATTTTTACTTTCTTCTATATATATAAGAATGAAATTTTGGATTTGTGAACATTTTCGATTGTTTTTTGAGATGTCCAGAACATGATTTGATCACTTTCGGAAAATATGTGTTAATCTGTCTGCCTGTATATGTGTTAGTGCATGAGTATAATAAATTTTGTGGTCGCTGTAACTCCCAAACCAATGAACAAAATTTAACCAAACTTGACATTTAATATGAACATTACCTAAACTGGTGCTGAATCCATTTTGGGATCAATCGCTCAATAGGTAGCGCTGCCATCAAATTTATTTTCAAAAATTTTCACATGGCAGTACAGGACATAATTTCGTATAAATGTAAATTATGAAAGTTATTTTTAACGAATGATTTTGAAATTAACCCTTATACCGGAACAAAGGTCTCAGAGACCGCTAAAGGTTAGGCTTAGTGTAGGGACTTACGGATGCATATTCCTAGAAGAGGTTACCGGCACGTTTGGCGATAAATGTCCAAGACGCCAAGGGTGTCTAACTGAAGCACTAATGCAACGTAAAATAAACTCAACCTGTAGAGGATGGCATGTCTCAGAACTCCTTAGGGGTGAGTCCCGAACCGTCGCCAATTGTTCACAGCGTAGAACTAGTGCAATGTAAAACCCGCTCAAACAAGGGAAAGCTACCCTTGGGTGTTGGCAGCGAGCAAGGGGCGGAGCCCTTACTGTTGAAAAGAAACCTGTAAAATGTTATTAGAATATTAGGAATCTCAATTTTTGAGCGCCAACAGACACATTACGTAAAAATGTCAGTAATTGATAATTCTTTCTGAAAGTTTAAGTTCGATTGGTTTCGTTGGTATTAGGTAGAATTAGAGTGCTATGAAGAAAGTTGCGGATGAAGTTACGATTTTTAGGAAAGTTGTGAGTTTCTTACGGAATTATGGTTTTCGGCGAGTTTTTGATGTTGAGTTGGATTGGAAAGTATTTTAGGTAAAGTTTTGTTGCGATGATTTATTCAAAGTTTTTTCCAGTCGTCAGATATATTTAAGTAGTAAGTCATTCAAAGCAAAGAAGAGTTATTTGTAGGAAGTCTTCCAGAGCCATATCATTCACAAGCGAATCATTACATGGAGTTTCCTTGAGGAGTTATCTGCCCTTTAAAATGTATTTTTATCATGATCAAGGCATGCCCGGTACTTTCAGCATGGTATGGCCGTTGGCTGGTAGGTATTTTTATCAGTAGTTATCATTTTTACCCATCTTTACCCATTGCGCAGTACTAATGCGACATTAAATCCAATCAACCATATAATATACCCTGTCGCCCCTATGATACGTCATGATTGAGAAAGTAAATTTATGACTGCAAGAATTCATTATTTATCGCCACAAAATTTTGACAAATACATTCAGTGCCCTTTTTTCGAAAAGCGGTCTGTGAGACCGATGTTCCTCGTACGCATGATGAAAACATGTTCCGGCCCTTTGACGGTATCACCGAAGTAAGGTTTTATATAAAAGGTTATAATTACCTTTAATATTTATAAATTGAACTATATTAGGTTTGTTCGATAAAATATATTTTCAGGCAACAATTATTATGGTTATTGATATATTTTTACAGATTTGAAGTCTTTAAATTGCGTTTTCACAGTTTTTTTTTTTTAAAAATGAATTTAAGATTTTTAAAATGCTAAGATTGCTGCAGATATTTAAGAAAATATTTCGTATTTTTTGAGGATGCTTAATAAAACCTACTTAAAAGAATTTGGGATGGATTTTTTATTATCTTTCAAAGAAAAAATATTAAAAATAAAAATATGTTTCAAGAAGAAGCATGTTTTTTCTTCTAAATTTTTACCCAGACATGACTTGTTATTTTTTTCTCAAAAACTAATTAACGAATTTCAAAACTCATTTTTAATTTTTTTTAAGTAGGTTCGATTAAACATTCGGAAAAAAAAAAAAAAAAAAAAAAAAAAACTTTCTTAAAAATCTGTAGAAGTTTGAGCATTTTTAAGAACATGAATTCATGAAAAAATGCAAGCTAAAGAAACGATACTTAAAGAATTCAAATCCGTAAAAAATGTAACAAAAATAATAAGAATTGGAGCCTGAATATATTGAAAAAATCTAATATAGCTTAATTTATAACTATTAAATGGAAATATAAGCTTTTATATGAAATGTACTAAGAAATACTACCTACCTTCAAAGCTTTCAAGTCTCGTTAATTACACTATTCATGCTGATTCTTATGTAAAATGACCTCCTGAATCCGAATATGACCCCATTTTATCCAACCACCCACCGTTTTCCCAGGATGCCACCCCCCTCTCCCAATTTTTATCACTGTTCGGTAATTTTATTGTCATGAATTTGATTTGGAGAATGGAGAAAAATTATTTTAACACTTAAAAAAAAAAAAAAAAAAAAAAATGTGTAATAAATAATAATAATAATAATAATAATAATAATTGATTAATAGAATATAATAAATGTAATGTATAATTTCAGTGGCAAATCACCCCCTAAATTTTCCCCTTGCTGCAAATGTTCATGTTTTAGAATTTTCCGAAACTCTGTAGCTCCTCAGAAGATATTCAACAGTTAAAATAATCCTTTCCCTCTACAAATCAAATTTATAGCCATAAAATTACCGAAAAGTGAAAAAAAAAAAATATTGGGGCGTCCTTAAAAAACGGTGTGTGATAGGGCGAAATGCGCGCCATATTCAGATTTAGGAGGTCATTTTACATAAACAATTTGCAAAAATGGTGTTGGAGCCGATTTTCATGCAGAGCAGTGTTTGTTAGCTATGCTTTATTTCAAATGTCCTATTTGAAGGTCAAAGATTTTATATATACCCCATTGAAATAATAATAAACAATAAATGATAATTAAATTAATAATAATAATAAAAAAAATTATGCTGTTTAGTTCCGAGGCTAATTTGACACATGTAACTATAACTAAATTTAGCATGCTCCTCAAAGAGTGTCCATAGAATCAGTGAGGCGTTTTTAATATATAGATTAGATATTATTTGTGTTACTGTCAAGATACCGTGAGATACTTAACAATAAAAATTACATAAGGCGTTAGTAATTTCGATTATTCATACTAAGCAAAAATCAATATATATTATTTCAGTCACGCCATTCAGTATATGTTTATTTTTAATTCAATATTCACTCCATGATGAAGACCAAATTTTTATCATTTCAACGTAGAAGCTATTACAAATTTCATATAAAAGTAGCAAACATTCCTCTGTTAATACCACCCACATATCGCAATATATTATATCTATTCCACGAAAGATCAGCATTCTAATCTGATAGATTTTTTTTGCAATTATGAAGCTTTATTTTCAATATATTGCTTATTAAATCGAGTTTGTCACGGAAAGACATTGGGGGTGGCGCTGTGCTTAAGTAAACGAACCATCTAACCATTATAGAATAAATTTTACAAAGAGGGGCGTCTCATTATTTTTTCACCTTTGTGTATGTAATAGCCTATTTTGGCAAAATTTGATAAGACTACGACACTTGTAAGACATCTTTATTTTATCAAGCACAAATATGTGTTTCAAATAGAGAAAAATAGTAATTTTATTTTGCATAATTGTAAAGTGCAGTTTATTATTCCACTGGTGTAGCATATTTAGAAAACTTTATTCCAGTGAAATAGATTTAAAAACTGTTTTTCATAGCATGAAAGGAGATGACCATTTCAAATATTCATAATTTTCATATTTTGGATTTTCTTAGGTGAATATATCATATATATATATAAATATATATATATTAATATAAAAATGAACAATTACAAAATTTGAACAGTTTGCATACTGTTGTATGGATAAATTTGATTTAAAAATTTCATTCTGTATTTATTACTGTAAAATTTTATTGGTCTATGATTCATGTTATCAGAAGTATGCTATTTGCTTTTTCATCATATTCAATGTGAGATATTTTTTATTTTTTTTTATTTAGCGAGCATTTAAAGTGATTTTTTTTTTTCTTTTCTATCGATCATAAAAAAGAACAAAAACCAAGATTGAAACAGAAATTTATTTTTGATGCTGTTGTAATTAATTTAAGATATTTTCTATTATAAGGATTTTTAAATTAACATATTTCCATTAAAAGTTTTAAAAGGATATAGAGAAACCGTCAATGTTTCTGTTTCGTTTAAGAAAAATTTCATACCAGAATTTTATAATGGTACATTTCAAGACTTGAAATCGCAGGTCAATTTGCATCAGAGGCTTTTATTAAAATTTAAGAGAATTAAACCATATTTAAACCTGTAAATGTTTGCTATGTAATAATAGAAAGCATTGATGTTTCTCTTAGTAAATAAATGATTTGTAAGTGTACTAAGTTAATTTCAACAAATCGTGCATTTAAGAAACAACTTATTTATGTACAATTTTTATCTTCTAATTTTTTAAAACTATAAAATATGAAATCATTAATGATATTTTAAAAGGCTAAAGTTTATTTTGAATTTATTTAATGACAGTACAAAATGATTTACATTTTTGAAGAATCATCGAATATGTCTACAGAAGTTCAAAACTCAGTAAGCCTTGATTTAGATTTTTATAAAGCCATTAAACCAATATGTATTTATTTTGAACTAAATTTTATTCCAATTTTGAAAAGAGGAAATACTTCTAGGATTAAAAGTTTTGCATTTGGAATTATATACAGCATTTTAAATTCCATGTGCTTTTTCAGTATTCTACCTTGCATTTGGTCAAGACTTGGTTATATGTTTTTTCAATGCATTATAAAGGTACTGTCTTTGGTAACATATTGGACTATATATCATCGTAGACGAAAACTGGAGAAGCTTGTGAAACAGATTTATATTTTAAGATCTGTTTTGAAAATTCAACATTTTCGAACAAAAATACTGACTCTCTCAATGTGGTCATTATTTGCTAGCCCTTTAATACCATCTTTTTACCACGTGTTCTCAAGAAGTTATAAAAATTTTATCTGCAACCTACTTGGATTGGAAGTAAAATCCGATTATATGATAGCCTTGCGAAATTTTATATGGATAATGGTGGATCAACATATTGACTGGGGCGTACACTATGCAACGGCAATTTTATTCTGCTTTTGTTGCAGGCAAATCAATGGAATTATTACTGGTTTATATTTGAATAATCGAAGTTTCTCATCGAATAAAATTCGATTTCAGTATAAATCAGTCCGTAGTAATATTAAAGGCATCGAAAGAAGGTTTTCGTTCTTAGTTTTTATCTTTCTTGGACGAAGTTTTTTTGAGTTTTTAAAAATTCTTTCATATCTTTTCGATAAAATGATAACGACGACTATAGATGTGAAACTTACTATCATAGCAACTGTATGCAGCTGCATTACTCTGACCGTTTTCATAAATGTAATCATGTCTGCAGATATTCTACAGAATAATTTTAAGCAATTGTGCGAAAGAATACTTCATTCTTCTGTTGAAGAAGACACTAATTTCAAAAATGGTTTTATAGACCTTAAATTTATGCTAGCAGTGAATGAAGACAGAAAACAAGTAAAGCTTACTGCAGGTGGAATATTCCAGCTAAAAAGAGGGTTGCTTCTTACAACACTAGCATCGTTTATCAGTTATGGAATTATTATGTTGCAGTTAAAGAAAGAATAATAGATTTTTTAGACAAGACTCTCAACAGAAAAAAGTACCATCCCCACTGTTTAAAATTGATAATGGTTTTCGTAAACGTAATCATGTCGGCAGATATGCTACAGAATATTTTCAAACAGTTATGTGGAAGAATATTTCATTCTTTTTCGTTGGTGAAGACACTAATTTCGAAAATGGTTTTATAGACCTTAAATCCACGTTCCCAGTAAATGAAGACAGAAAGCAAGTGTGAAAAATTACTTCTAAAACGAGAGTTAATTCTTACGAGAGTAGTAATGCTGCATCCCCAAAAAAATATTAGTGTTTGAGACAAAATTCTCAGCAGAAAAAAATTCCCCACTTAACACTGGCGGTGTTAACAAGTTGAGGGCCGACCTTAAATATTAATGCCTGGTGTTTATAAACAGTTTACTTCCAGCTATATAAATATTTATCGAATTTTAAATTATATAAAAATTTCCAAATGGCAGCCACTTGAAAATTTGTCATTATGATAAATTTCGCTGTACTGAATGAATTTGAATCAAATTTGCGCAATGGACTTATCATTCAAATATATTAGATAAGTTCGTTGGGCATCTCACTCAGCACTTTTGTTTCCAAGTGGTAATAACTAGAAATCATGGTGCCACTTGAAAAGTTCTCACGATAACTTTTGAAATACTGAATTAATTGGAATACTGAAACATTTTGAAATACTGAATTAACAGGACGACTATCAATTTTCCTGAACTAACCAACTATATCATTCGAAAGGACATCTAACAGAGTGTTTATATAGCAACTTTGAAGAAAAACGTTAGAGCTGTTTTTGAGATACAGACTTACGGTCCCACTTCCGGTTTCCGATGTCCCACTTCCAGTTTTTCAAATTTCACTAAAATTTGGAAAATTCATCTGTACATCAAACCCGTCTCAATTCTGAAGCTTTGCAGTTCTGTCTTTATTAGTTACGGAGATATGATAGCCAGAAGATTCCATACATACACACACACTGATCAATTGCCAAAAACCACTTTTTTGGACTCAGGGGACCTTAAAACGTGTAAATCAGGTGAAATCTCGATATCGAATTTTTGGACAGAATACACTACTTCCATTACCTATGGTAGTAGGGTAATGGAAGTAAAATGTATTTATCATTTTTGTAGAACTTGAGAGTATTTAGTTGTTCAGCAAAAATTGAGTCCATAGATTATATATTTTTCGGGTATCTTGCTTATAACTATGGGTATAGAATGTTGGAAATTTAGGAACTTATTTGATATTTAGGTATTTACAACTTAAAAAAAAAAAAAAAAAAAAAAAAAAAGAAGAAGAAGAATGTTTTTATGAGCTTTTGCAAGATTCATACTACTTGATTATTCATTATAGATCGCTAGAAATTTTATTGCATATTTTGGCAACAGTTAATCTAGTGTAGAGTCGCATAAGCCACGAATTATCAAAAATGAATACTACAAAAATGCTTTATATAATTTATTGAAAATAACAAAATGTTAGAGCGTCAATAAAAATATCCAAAATTCCACTATTCTTCAATAAATAGATATTTTTAAACATTCTTGAACAAATCAGTCTTGCTGCATTATAAATATTTACCCTGCATATAGATTTGTAATCCAGAGAAACTGTTAATGAAAACTCATGAGATATTGTTTAAACTTTCTGGAGGAGATAGCCGTTGTAATATTCCTTTATTACCATCAAGTAAAATGTAATCACCTAAAGTAAAAAAATACAGATAACATGCATTTTTATTATTAAAAATTTATCTTTAAGTAAAGCATAAGCATACTTAAAATCTTAAATGATAAATATAGTAAACTATGTCATAAAAAACAAGAATAATGGTTAAAAATTCTCTAAATTTCAATGTTGTAAATGTGTATTATCAAATAATCATGGAACAATAGTAAACTAATTTACTTACATTAGATGTGTGATATTATTGAATGATTTCATCTAATATTTGTACAATCTCATCCAAAACTATTAATTAAAAATAAATACATTAAAAATGTTCATTTAAAATAAACTGTTTTAAAACAAATCCTGTTTTTCAGATTCATATTTTTAACTATAAATTTTGTTTCTTATAATCAAAATGTGTAATATAGCTTTTACGTTGTAATACTTACATAAATAAGTATTTCAATACATGAGTACTAATATAATTAATTTATATCCACACAAAAATTCTAAATGAAACTGAATGTCTGATCTCAATAACTATTTGATAAAGCTTTAGCAGAATCATTTAAATAAGAGATTGAAACAGGTTTGTTAAAAATAGGTTTAAGTAACATTTACATATTTATTTCTATTTTCACTGAAGATAGTAATTTTGTTTAATTGTCTAAAATGCTAAAGGTTTCCCGAAATTACTAATGTTTCTTTTCAATTTTATTAACTCTTTGCTGGTCCTATTTAATTTTACTCCTCTGGTCAATGTTGCCAAATTTAGGGACCTTATTATTATTATTATTTAATATTAACAGTGAAATTTTAACTGTAACGGTTGCCTAAACACTTCGAAGGTTATTCGTCCATTATGTATATCAAATATCACTCCTCAAAATTATTGTTGATATTTGAATAAAAGAATCCTTAAATTCAGCAACACTGTTTAGAGCGTTTTAGTGCGTTACAGCCGGCAAAGGGTTAACAATAGCGAAAAGTTTAATGCAAGCAATTTATAAAAATTTGCTGTTTTTTCTACTACATCTTCATTTGGTTGAATTGTCGAGGTTTATGCCAATCCTTTTAAAACAAGACTCAAGTTTATGTTTTGTATCATTTGTATTCTTACTCTGAAGTTACAAATGAAATTAATTTCCTACCATAGCTTTTAGAAAAAGAAAATAAGAATCAATGTCCATGATTACCATTTAATCATTGAAATTTGCAAAATACTGTAATTACTTTACTGTCTTTTCCTTTTCGTGTATATGGGAAAAGAAATATCAAAATTATTATGAAACGTATTATTTGGAATATATTTGAGATTTTTCAAAAGCGAAAGAAAAAAAAAAAAAAAGAAAAAAAAAAAAGAAAAAGAAAGAATGAGGATTGAATTTATTTATATGTAATGAACCATGCTATTTAGCCCAAAAATTTCTAATTCATAAAATTGAAACTTAAACAAGGACTTTCCTCCAAAGGATTAAGAGCGGACAATAAATGCGTAATCTCTTGAATAGCCATGGCGCTTGTTACTCTATAAGGAAATTTCTGAATCAAATTTTTTTAGGGAGGGAAGGGGGGGGGGGTTAAGGTTATTTCATCTATTGTTTTCCACCCTCGCTTATTTGTAATACTCTGTTTCCAACTGAATTTCTCCATGAGATATAAACTTTTCCCCATAACATATAAATATATCCCCATAGAATACAAACACAAAATGGTAATATTGCAGTTTTCACTACAGTTATCACGCGTGAAGGGTTTCATGACGTCACACCGATAGAATCCATAACTCATTGCCTAATATAATTTTTTTACTTCCATTACCCTACTACCGTAGGTAGTGGAAGTATTGTATTCGGTCTGAAAATTCGATATCGGGTTTTCACCTGATTTACACGTTTCAAGGTCCCCTGAATCCAAAAAAGTGGTTTTTGGCAATTGGTCAGTGTGTATGTATGTATGTGTGTGTGTGTGTGTGTATGTATGTATGTGGAGAATCTTCTGGCTATTATAGCTCAGAAACTAATAAAGATAGAGCTACGAAACTTTAGAATTGAAATACGTCTGGTGTACAGATGAAATTTCCAAATTTTGGTGAAAATTGAAAAACCGGAAGTGGGACATCGGAAACCGGAAGTGTGACCGTAAGTCCATATCTCAAAAACGGCTTTAACGATTTTCTTCAAACTTGCTATATAAACACTCTATTAGATGTCCTTTCGAATGATATAGTTGGTTAGTTCAGAAAAATTGATAGGCGTCCTGTATAAATAGCTCAATTTCAGGCCTCGCAAAGGCGTTCCTTTAAAAACGGTTGTACGGTTTTTTTTCAAACTCGCCATTTTAACTCACTTTTAAATATGCTTTTGTATGTAATTATTGTTTTCCTGTCAATAATTGAGTTTAACCGGAAGTGGAACCGTTAGTCCGTATCTCAAAAACGGCTCTAACGATTTTCTTCAAATTTTCTATATAAACACTCTGTTAGATGTCCTTTCGAATGATATAGTTGGTTAGTTCAGAAAAATTGATAAGCGTCCTGTATAAATAGCTCAATTTCAGGTCTAGCAAGCGCGTTCCTTTGAAAACGGCCGTACGGATTTTTTTTTCAAACTCGCCCTATTAACTCACTTTTAAATATCCTTTTGTATGTAATTATTGTTTTCCGGTCAATAATTGATTTTTTGTAAAAGTTGGTATCCCAAAAACGGCTCTACCGATTTTCTCTTTAGGTCACTTTTATGCTTTCTGATCACATTGTCTTTCAAAAATGCATATAATACGTGCAATAGTGGGTAATGGAAGTCGTGTGGTTGTTTCACACCAGATTTTTTTAAATTCTTTTTTCACAGAATTTAATTTCGTAACAGAGTCCTATTTTTGACTTAGACTTTTCCTTAACGTGAGTGGAGGCCTCTTTGTGGAGGCTCAAAAAGATTTTGGGCTCCGTCTGTGTGTCTGACTGTTTGTTTGTCTCGCGATAACGGCCGCAAAATACCCGCTATTGACTTGAAATTTGGTACACATGTTCACGAACCCTACGGAATTAGATATGTAGTTTTGGGCGTGTATTCCATTTGTAGTTCGTGTAAAGAGACACTCTAAAGTCATATCATTACGGGCTACGGGAAGAATCAGTATGTACCGCGATAGCAGCCGCAAAAATCACGCTATTGACTTGCAATTTGGTAAACATGTTTATGAGCTACACAGAACTGGCTATGCAGTTTCCGGTGTGTATTCCATTTGTAGTTCGTGTACAGGGACACACCAAAATTTTTCTTATCATTACGACCTATGGGAGAATTTGTTTGTACCGCAATAGTAGACGCAAAAATCCTCCGATTGACCAGCAAATTGCGCACTCACATTTCAGGCTCTGTAGAAAAATAGCTGTATAATTTTTTATGCCTATATCCAGTAGTGCTATTGAAGATAAGGAGCCTCAACGTCCTATTTGCATCATGTATTATTCAACAAATTATTTTTGTTTATTCCTTATTATATAATATACATTATATTTATCCGATTGACTTCCTACATAAACATAAACGTTTCTGAAGGGGGGGCGAGCGGGCTGCCGACCCCCTCAACCCCTAGCTGTATCTCTCTTTCTATAACTATCTTTATATGGATATATATGTATTCCTAATAACTGATAGTCTTGCATTGATTCCCTGTAATTCATAAATAGTTGTAGCAAATTTCATGCGAAATAAAGACGTAACATATCGGAATTATTTTGTGTAACCCTGTAAAATAATTACTAATTCTTTGCCCACACTTTTCCACAGAAAAACATGCTTTTAAAATTCTAATAAAATTTCATTATATTTAATGGGGTGTAACAATGTTAAAAAAATCCCTTTTCGGCAAGCTTAAAGGCAAAGGTAGATTCCTTTACGTTAATGTTACAAAGGTAAAGAAATTTTACATTGCATTAATACTTAGCCAATGGCTTTGTTCCCACACATTGCATTATTTACGTCGCAATTCTGTTTTCAAGAAATTTAATTTTCAACTACAAAAGGGTTTTATTCATTCTACTTAAAATTTTAGGCTAGATTTATTGGTCTGTAAATGTTTCAATTTTTTAAAATTCAAGCTCATAATCATTCAACAAATAGAAGTCAGATACACAATCCCAACAATGGTTAATCCGGGAGGGGGCTATTGGCCCCCCCCTCCCCACCCAAGCTAAATCAAAATTAAAAGTTTTTTTTTTTTTTTTTTTTTTATATATCTATATAACTGTTGTTCAATATCTTTTTTTTAAAGAAAAAATAATAGAAACGTGAAAATGCACTTGTGACCTTACTATAGTCAAGCACTGGTGAGCCTGGCGTTGCTATATAGTCAAGTCAAATACAGTTAAGTGGTGGCGGTTTTTGGATAGTTATTTCATTGAAATTTTTACTGAATTATTGAAGGTTTTGTACTGTGTTTTTGTGATTCTTATTGTCAGATGAGTAAAAATTGTAAAGTGAAACTGCTTTGGTTCACATAAGCTGGAACATTAATATTAACATTAGTTAACATTGGACCATTTGGGCATCACTAAATTTCAATGTTAATTGTTATGAATTTAGTAAATTGTATGATTTGGCAAGATTTGGCAAAACTTGAAACTTGGAAACGAAATTTGAGATTTGGCGGCAAAATTTGATAGTTGACGACGAAATTTTTGACTTGGCGACAAAATTCGTTATATGACGACAAAACTTGGCGAGCTGGGCGATGGAGAATGGCAGCTTTGACGTCATTATATTTTCTTTCCACGTGAAAACCTCATATCTCTTCACACACCAATATCTTGTTTCAACAAGATAAAAAGTCAAAGGAAGCTGTAACGTATTATTCTCAACCTTAAATTTTAAATTCTTGCCTAAACTGGCATTCTAAACTATTCACCACAAACGATATTTGTATTAAGATTGACGTATTTTAATTTTATAGATTTAAATGATTAATTAAAGCGTTTAACATGGTTTTTAATTAACACACTTTTATTAACTTGATATGATGTAACTATTAATGTATGTAACGGAATTATGCAATTCAATTTTCGGCAACTTCTTGTCGTTCGAAGGACCTGAAATTTTGCACACGACTTCACAATCTATGACAATACTATATACAAGTGTTTCCAGGCACTTTTCCCATCAGAGGCAGGTTCCAGGGGCAAACAAAAATTTATACTTATACAAAACTATCGTGTGTGACATAGGATTTGGATGTATTTGTACAACGTCGAGTTGCAACAATTAATTTTTTTAATACAGATTTAAAAGTATGTAATAGTTTTCTAAAACCTTTATTAGTTCACTTTTCAATAAAAGAGTGTTCATTAGTTTTTTAAAGTGGTATAATTTTATTTATTAAAATAAGGAAATTCAAGTAATGAAATACTTTAATTTAAATTTAAGATTTTATGAAAATAAACTTCAAAGGAAAATTCATAAAAATCGTCCCTAGTTCAATTGTCAAAGGGATGATACCTAAATGTCCCCAAATTTATTACTTTTTCTATCATGACAGTTTAATTCGTTTAGCATCGATTTACACGATTTTTTTTTTTTTTTTTTTTTTTACGATGACATTTATCTTTTACATTATAGCATCAATGGCAAAAAGCTAAGTCTAAATCTGCTTAGCCCTAAGATATGTCGATTTTATTTATATATATATACTAGCAGGCTTTGCCCGCTTCGCTGGACACTATATTTAAATGATTTCTTTGTAACTGAATATATTTCGATTGACGACTATTTTCGTCACAGCTTTAATATGGGACCTCCTTGGCAATATCAAACATTTTTTGAACTTCTCGAATCTGTACAAAAAACTATTATTAAAACAAATATTTTCGAAAATAGTCCAATTGCTGGTGTTAATTCTTCGAATATTCTGGAAACAGTTGAAGCTGTTACTCGTACAGTATAAGTCATTATTCGATGAATGTTCTGGGACAGTCTAAAAAATAGTCATCTGTTCCACAGGAGTAAAGCAAATAACATCAACTACACCAGAGCAAAAATGTTCACTCACTCACGAAAAATGTCCAGTTGCTTAGAGCTCAATCCCTAAAGTGCAATGACTCAGAATAGGTTTCTGAATAACTCTGGATCGCAGTGACTCTGGATCGCTACATACTCTTTCGCAAAAATCAACTCACATCTACTTATTACTTTTGGCGATGGGGCTTGGAGATGACTCCATCGAGAATCCCTTGGTAAGCTCAAGGTCTATGTTCCAGTGTGTCGGAGAGCTTCGAAACATCGGGAACCCTAAACTATCATTTTTCACCAAATTTGGTCGACCACTCGCCAAGTTTGTCTCCAAGACTATGTTTTCTATTAAACATATCTTTATTTAGTTAATAAAATTTAAAATATTAATTTGAATTAATCAAATATTTCTGTCCGACAGCGTGCAAGTGCAGTCACACACAGCAGCTCATTTATTTGTATGTTAAATTAGCGTAGTGAATGGTATATAAATAAATAAATAAATAACTAAACATCACCGCGCTACACAACCTTATTAACTTTACATTTTTCTTGAACTACCTAGATTAAAATCGCTGTTGCTAAATTAAACCTCTTGGCGAAAAATATTCGGTGTACTTCAACGCAACAATTTAAAAAATCACCCAGGAGGATCTATAAATAAAACTGATTTTAGTACAACACACATTAGCATCGTAAACTATATTAGCACTTTGTAAAAGAAATTTTAAATTTAAAATGACGTCAATTTTTGTGAGATGCATAATTTATTCATTTATTTTATTTTTTATTGTTCACGTTTAGATAAATGTATTTATTTTCCTGTTGGAAAAAAAATAAACTCGACAACAATTAAATTATGGATAATTAAATTTAATTTTGGCAACAATTAAATTATGGTTAAAATTCAAATGGCTAATTTTTTGCTATTATTAGCTTACAAAATTGCTATTTTACGCATAAAAATAACAAAAAAAAGTTTTTTTTCGGAATAAAAGGCAGCCAACTTTCTAAGTTAGGGTATAAGCTATCTCCATAACAAATTTTATCGAAATCCATCGAGCAGTTTTAGCGTGAAACTCAGTCAAATAAACGGACATTCACATTTATAATATATATAAGATATTTATTTATTGACTTTTATTTGTTTAAAATCACGGATAAAACTTTATTTCATTTTTTTTTCAGTACATTGTTGTAATTGTGACGTCATATTTTCTGTTAAATTAAACTTTTTTTTTTTTTTTTTTTTTTTTTTTAAATCAAATTATTATATTGTTTAAAAACATGATTAAAATTTCATTATATTTTCAGTGATCTTTTTTATTATCATTTGCACGTGACATAAGCATCAGATTATAAATTTTTGCTATGAAAGCTAATATAGCAAATGTCAGCTATATAGAACAATTGACGAAAAATCACTTTTTAGCTTGTTACTTCTAAGCAATTGAAGCTATCGAAAAAGTTTAAATACAAAATTTTTTCTTTAGGGTAAGGCGGTAATTCGTCTGATTTGAAATTTTTTCCTATTTTCAATATTAAAGAAATTATGGGGAAATGAAAATTTCCACCCCCCCAGCATTTCCACCCCCTTTGAGCTAGATATCCCATCTACGAACTCGACCGAGATTTTTACTGTCCTGACAACATATCTTGAGCTGGTTAAATTTTAATAAAAGTTACTCTAGTTATCGTGTTCACAACTTAACATGGGAAAAAGCGTTATACATATATAATATATATATATATATATAAACTTCTGAACGGAGGGTGGTTTTGGGTTCTAGAGGTCATGATCGGTGAAGATATGAGGAAATTTTCCAGAAGTCGTGTCATGAGGACCATTGTAATTGGTAGATCTCCTATAAGGAATCTACCTAAAACACTTTTAAGAAATGCCGACTATAGACCGTAATAGTACGAAATTTTTTTATGCATCCCGGAAAAGGAACCAAAGTAATTATTTCACTAAAAAAGAATACACCTGTTTAATGAATTATAACTCATTAATATTTCAACTTAATTTGACATCATTTGGATGATTACAGTACGTCATCGGAATTCTTTTGTGTAGTCACGTAAATAAATTATTTAGTCTATACATATAATTTTTTAAAAATTAAACATGCTTTTAAGCAAATTTATAATGTATGTTAATTCGATTATGTTCAATATAGCATAAACACATTAAAGTGCGCTTAAATAAAAAATTGTCCATAGGCTATGTCCTGAAATTCTTTTGTGTGTCTCTGTAAATGAATCATAAGCATTGTATACACCAGTAAAAACTATTCAGCTTATACTACGCTTTTCATGAATAATCGTTCGAAATTTGAAATAATTTGGATGATTACGTGACATTGTCAGAACACTTTTGTAAGGCCCGTCCTGTACATTAATTAGGAAGCTTTACAGAACATATTTTCTGCAGAAAACATAAGTTTAAGCATCTCAGTAATGGAATGCACGCTAATTTCATTTTGTTGATTGCAAAGTGATAATGTTAAAATGCGTTTATTGACTTGAAATTTGGTACTCGTGTTCATGAGCCGCATGAAATTAGCTGTATAGTTTTTGGTGTGTATTGTATTTGTAGTTCGTGTACAGGGATACTGTCTGACTGTTTGTCTCACAATAGCGGCCGCAAAATCACGCTATTCACTTGAAATCTGGTACACGTGTTCGTGAGCCACATGAAATTAGCTGTATAGTTTTTGGTGTGTATTGCATTTGTAGCTAGTGTAGCTAGTATAGGGACACAACAAAGCGTTTCCTATCATTGCGCAGACTATGGACAGAATTTGCATGCATCGCGATAAGGGCCGCAAAAATCATGCTATTGACTTGCGATTTGGCACACTTGTTTATGCGTTATATGGAATTATCTGTATAATTTTGGGTGTGTATTCCATCTGTAGTTCGTGTACCTAATTCCTAGGTACGAACCAAAGTTCGTACACACCAAATTTCTTCTTATCATTACGATCTATGGACAGAATTTGTATGTACCGCAATAACGGCCGCAAAAATCCTCCGACTAACTTGCAAATTGGTACACACGTTCAAGCCCTGTATAGAAATAGCTGTATAATTTTTTATGTCTGTATTGATTATGGATAGTGTGCAGGGACACGGCAACGTTTTTCTTATCACTACGGCCTATGGGGTGAATTTCGATTAAACGCATTTTAACATAATTACTCTGAATTACCGCATAAACATAATTACCGCATACGAAATGAAATTAGCGTACATTACTGAGATGCTTATACTCATGTTTTCTGCAGAAAATATGTGTGTGCTCTTAGGCTTCCTAATTAATGTACAGAACTTCACAAAAGTGTTCCGGCAATTATGTCAAATTTCGAACAATTATTCATGAAAAACGTACATTAAGTTGAATAGTTTTTACTTACGTATACAGTGTTTATGGTTTGTTTACAGAAACACAAAAGAATTTCATGACATTATTGCCTATAGACAAATTTTTATTTAAGCGCATTTTAACGCGTTTAAGCTGCAGTCAATATAATGGAATTAAGATACATTATAAAGATGAATAAAAGCATGTTTACTCTAAAAAAAAAAAAAAAAAAAGGATATGTATTGACTAAATGATTTATTTACGGGGCCACACAATGGCATTCTGTAATCATCCAAATGATCTCCAATTAGGTTGAAATATTAATGAGTTACAATTAATTAAATAGGTGTATTCTTTTTTAGTGTATATAATTACGGGGTTTCTTTTCTGGGATACATAAAAGGATTTCGTACTATTACGGTCTATAGTCTGTATTTCTTAAAAGTGTATTTTAACATGGTTATACCCCATTAAATATAATGAAATTTTATTAGAATTTTAAAAACATGTTTTCCCGCGAAAAAGCGTGGGCATATAATTGGTAATTAATTTACTGGTTTACACAAAATAATTCCGATATGTTATGTAATCATTTTGCATGAAATTTGGCACTATTTATGAATTATAGGGAATTAATACAAGGCTGTCAATTATTTGGAATACATATATATACAGGCAGCTATAGAAAGAGAGATATAGCGGGGGGTTGAGGGGGGCGGAAGAGATTTTGTTTATGTAGGAAGTCAATTGAATCTATATATATACATTATAAAATAAGGAATAAATAAAAATTATCTGTTGAATATTGCGTGGTGCAAATAGGACGTTGAGGCTTCTGATTTGCAGATCCACTACTATATATTTGAAACACTTAGATTCTGTAATAGACTAGTTCATATTCGAGAAAATTCAATTTAATATTCCACAAATGCGACAACTCTTTTTCCTGTATGAAAATAAAAGAAAATAGGAGTTAAATCATACTAATAATAATATAAGTTTTTTCATCTATTCGAGAGAAAATTTTAAATTTCTTTTTCTCTTCTGCTATACAGTCGTCAGCAAAATTATTCGAGCGCTAGCATTAATTCCTATTTAAAAAAAGTACTCTTAATACTACTTTGTTAAATAAATCCTTGTTGACTCATGTTTTTAGTCAGTCTATGAACATGATTCGACAAGGATTTATTTAAACAAAAAGTATTAAGTGTACTTTTTTTTTTTACATAGGATTTATTGCTATTGCTCGAATAACTTTGCTGCCGACTGTATAGTGTCTTTTCGTTCCTCTGCTGTTTGTAGCATATAATAAAATAATTAATTTTTATGTTCAAGGCAAACTAAAAGACATTGGTTAGTCAATAAAAATGCTATTTTACTCTGGGAGATTAAAAATGATAAAATATGAAAATTGTTTAAAGTCAGTAGAGTCGGTAACAAAAGTCTCCGAACACTAGCAAAAATTTCTATGTAAAAAAAGTACACTTAATACAGTTTTGTTAAATAAATACTTGTCGAATCCTGTTCTCAGTCAGTCCAAAAACAGGATTCGAGAAGGATTTATTTAACAAAACTGTATTAAGTGTACGTTTTTTAGATAGGAATTTTTGCTAGTGTTCGGAGACTTTTGTTACCGACTGTACTATAATATAGAAACAAAATTTTATTTTACGTTTTTGATTTTACAAGACATATTACATAAAAATTTGTATTAGTACTTTTCCACTTTTGGATATGAGAAATAGTACTCTCTAAATGGAGAGGTCCTGAACCAGTGCCCTGTGTATCCGTGTCATAATCTGACGCTGGTTGTATGAGTATATTACAAATGTGTAAAATGCAATAATATAAGAAAAGTAAGTCAACGTCTTGTGGAAGAGGTTAAAAAATATATATTGTATAAGACAAACTTTTGTTTGAATATTAATAAAAAAAATAAATAATCCCATAAATACTGGACATTAAAGATGAGTTTTTGACTCACCTGTAAAAAATTGTTTTGTTGCTCCATGAATTCCGACAACACAGGGCAAACCATATTCACGACTGACGACTGCACCTGTGAAAAATAACTGAATCTTATAAAGCGAATAATTATAAGTAATTTATTAAGATCTCATGATATTAAAAGAGATAAATATGAATACTACTTTTCTAGAAGGTAAATTTACTACCTTTAGTGATTTGAACTAAAACTAGATTGTAATTTTTTTATTATTACATTTAATATTCCTGAAACCTATAAATACTATATTTCTTTGACAACAGTATTTATTTAAAGAATAGAAGTCAGATCCGTGTACTTTGGTTTCTACGACAATGACAAGTGACAACAACGTTATTGTAATTGATTGATATTTTGCGGCATTCAGTGCAGGGGAGTGAGTTTGATGCCACACTCCTCCAGATATACAGTGGGCAATTGGCGACGATCTGGGATTCATCCCGAGGGGTGATCCGTAAACATACCATCACAATCTTCGGAGAGGACGGTTCGCCATGCTTCGGTAAGTCCCAGAGTTATTAGTTTCGGAACATGGAGGTTTTTTGGAGTGCGACGGATTTTACGTGCACCAGGTACCATCAACCCTTTGCCGGTCCTATTTTATTACACTCCCCTGGTCAGTGTTGCATTATTTAGGGGATTTTTTATTCAATATACATCACTAAATTTTAACTGTAATGGTTGCCTAATCACTTAGAAGGTTATTCATCCAGAATGTGTAACATCACTCCTCAAAGTTACAGTTGATAGTTGAATAAAAGAGTCCTAAATTTAGCAACACCGTTTAGTGCGCTTTAGAGTGTTAGGGCTGGCAAAGGGTTAACGTAAGGTGACCTGATGGCGTCCTCGAATTTCCGAGGACGTCTTTAAAAAATATTAGAACTGCTCATTTACAAAGGTATTATTTATACTAAAAAAATGTATGTTTAAAGGGTTACAATTATGATTCATAATTTCTTGCTACATTTTTTCAAAACTTAAAAAAAGGTTTAAAAATATGGATTGTCCTGGAAATTCGAGGATAGGTAGTCACCCTAGTGTACACGACAAGTTTCGGCCGGTTCGAGTATCGAGCCGCAACCTTCTAATTACACTCCTGCTCAAAAGTTTAGCAAGGTTTGCAAACGATAAGTTTTTTTCAATTTAAAAACTTATCACTCGATTAAGTGTTTTCAAACATTGAGTGTTTAATGAGCTGGGCCTTCCTCATGTTTTTCAGTGAAGATTTTTTCAAGACAATATTTAGTTGGGCCGGGAATAAATTGAGCAAAATCAATTATGTTTCTGATCACCCTGTATCGTTAAGTGAACGGAATGATCTGTAACTTTAGGATATGTAAATATAGATCCAGTATACTTTGTGGAAGAATTTGTGTGACGATAGCATATTAAATAACGGAGACAAAAGCATTTATTTTAAAACTAAAAAAAAAAAGCATTTTTTTTAAAATAACATACAGAGTTTTAAACGAAAATTATTCCCGCTTTCAGATAAATTGAAAAAACACTTTTGAAAAAATATACTGCAATCAGAATATAAATATCTTAAGTAAAAAAATTCTCAAATATCTAAGGAAATAAGAGCATTTTTATGAAAAATGTTTTCACTGCGCATATCCGAAAGATAGAAAATTTTTTATTACATAGGTTGAAAGCTAGATATATTGGGAAACTTTTGTCCAAAGTTTATTTGAATAGAGTAAAAATTAAGCAAATTGTCGGCAGAAGAACTAGGTATTTTCCAAGAGTTGAAATTTCATAAGGGTTTTTTCACATGCCGAGTAATTAATTTGAAGATCCAAATATTTCAACCACTTTGCAACTGTTCTTTTCAATGAAACGTCTTTATAATTTTACAAATCTTAGTAAATAAACAAAAATATGTTAGAGTTATAAGGGGTTTTTCACAAAAAAGTACTTTTGGAGCGTGGTTGAAATAATTAGATCTTCAAATTGATTACGCGGCATGTGAAAAACCCCTTTTAAAATTTCAACTCTTTGAAAATACCTAAAATTTAGCCTTGTTCTTTTGCCGACAATTTGCTTACTTTTTAGTCTATTCAAATAAGGTTTCGACAAAGGTTGTCCAATATATCTAGCTTTCAACCTATGCAATAAAAATGTTTCTATCTTTCGCGCATGCGCAGTGAAGACGTTTTTTATAAAAATATTTATATTTCATGAGATATTTAAGATAATTGTAATGCGATTACAGTATACTGTTTCAAAACTGTTTTTTCAAATTATCTGAAAGTGGAATAATTTTATTTAAAACTCTGTATATTACAAATAAAGAATATGCTGATTTTTTTTTTTTTTTTTTTTTTTTTGAGTTTTAAAATAAATGCTTATATCTCCGTTATTTAACATGCTATCGTCACACAAATGAATTCACAAATTGTACTGGGTCTATATTAACATATCCTAAAATTACAGATCATTTCGTTCACTTAACGATACAGGGTGTGACCACAAACATTATTGATTTTGCTCAAATTCTTACCTGCCCCCTAAATGTTGTCTTAAACCAATCTTCATTGATAAACATGATGAAATCTTTAAATACCCAACGTTTGAAAACCATTCATCGAGGGATAAGATTTTAAATTGAAAAAACTGATCGTTTGCAATTCTTGCTAAACTTTTGAGCAGGAATGTACGAATTCCGCTCCCTACTAACCAAGCTTCTGCGATCGCTTTCAGCATTGAAAAAGCATGACAATGACTAGAAAAGAATTTTAGAGATATTACAAAAGATCTTATCAAGCATGGAAATTGGGAAGCAGCAGTTTTACAAGATACAATAGAAAATTATAAAAATCTTCATACCATGTGATATAAGCCCACCAATTTCAGTCACTACACCTGCTAAAATTGGAAAATAAGGCGT
This sequence comes from Salticus scenicus, assembly GCA_963930645.1. NCBI lineage: Eukaryota > Metazoa > Arthropoda > Arachnida > Araneae > Salticidae > Salticus > Salticus scenicus. The sequence continues at coordinate 173,995,377 of OZ005654.1, forward strand.
CCATCCTATGTCTGTACTGTAGGTGATGAGGATTTCTCCTTGCTAAAAATATAAGGAAAATAAAGTAAATTCGATCGTCTCAGACACAAAAATGTGAATTTTCTATCGCAAAAGCATTTATTAATTTAAAAAAATTGCTATAGGGATTTATTCTATGGGTATAGAATTAGGAAAAAATTATATCTTTAATTATTAAACAGGAAATATTTGTAAATTCAAACAGCGTTATCAGCCATGGAAGAAAAAAAGTAAATTGTCTGTCAAAGACAGAATTTAGTTTAGTAACGGAGAACTATTAATTTCAATCTGTAAAATTTTTATTTTTTAATTTTCAATTTATTTATTATCTCATACTTTGACAGTACATTTAAAAAGGGCTGAAATGGATTAAAATGAAGTATTGCCACCTAAATATCATACTTAGTTAATTTTATAAAATCTAATTGTCATATCGAAAAACTGTTTGCCCTCCTGGATTCAGAAAAATCATCCCGTTCATTTGGAATCGAATTTGTAATGATAAGATTGATATTTCTAATTTATTTTGGTGTTACACAAAACTGGTCTACAAAAAGTCCAGATTGAAACTAATAGTCCTCCGTTCTAAAATATATATAAATATATATATATTTTAAAAACTGCTGAAATATAATAAATAAATAAATAAATAATAGTAATAATAATAATAATAATAATAAAAACAGAAACTAGAAACTTATTTGTAATACCATAAATATCAGAAAAACAAAAACAAAGTAGGCAGTTTTTTGCAAAATATTGTGTTCTTATTATTAATTTTTAATATAGAAAAAATAGACATCTGCGTTGATAATATGTAAAATTACCTTTCACATTCATTCAACTGTTCTCATAACTAATTACAATTAAGCAAGTGTTTTGTACTTTTCAATTACATTTAGTGTTTAGTTATTTTTATTTTGATTATTTTTACAATTTAAAGATAAGATTCACAATCACGACCATTATCCAAAATGAACACATTTTTTAGTGGAAATGACTCGTTATAAAGCAAAAGCAGTGCCTTTTAAGAGGCAGCTGTTTTCGAATATGTTAATGACAGCAAATATATGAAATATTAAGAGATTTTTTGTATGTTATTAAAATAAAAATAATAATTATATATATATATATATATATATATACATAATCTTTAACCACATTTCTTACGACCATGGAAGCCTCTGCGCAAGTGCGGACTCAACGAGTCCACTGTTAAAATAGGGGAGATAACCTTATCGTTGAGAGAAAATAAGCGATAAAAGGGAACACCGAATGATTGGATGTTTACTAAATCCTAACCTGTTGGTCATCTTGGACTCGTCCTGACTGCTAAGCGTAAGAAACGTGGTTACACTACATATATACAGATATGGATATATATATACACACACACACAAGAGTACAGTCGATAACAAAAGTCTCCAAACTCTAGCAAAAATTCCTATGTAAAAAAAGTACACTTAATGGAGTTTTGTTAAATAAATCCTTGTCGAATCCTGTTTTTAGACTGGCTAAGAATAGGATTCGCAAGGATTTATTTAACAAAACTGTATTAAGTGTACTTTTTTTTAGATAGGAACTTTTGCTAGTGTTCGGAGACTTTTGTTACCGACTGTACTAGATTTAGAACATTTAGGAAAAACGAAAGAAAAAATTCGTACGTATGTGTTACAAGAGAATCATAAAGCGAAAAAGTACTGCATTTACTCATGAAATATTATTAAGATGTAGAAAAAATTTAAAACAAAAATTAGATTTTAACAAACTGTACACAATTCTTCAAGCACCCGTCTAGCGCACTTTTATTTTTTCTTTTCCCCCCAACTTAATAGTAGTTTTTTCCTTTTCTTTTATGAACTTTGGAGATCACTTGAAGCGATAACTTTTCTTTGCACTAGTCAACCTCTCATTTTAAAAAAGGAAAGAAGAAGAAGAAGAAGAAGAGGAAGAAAAAGAAAAATTATAAAATATGTATATATGTTGTCTTCATGTTCGTTAATATCTCCTGTCGGAAATTGGTCTTTATAAGTAACTGGTCTCAAGTCTTCCATTTCAACATTTTAAATCCAACAGTTTGCACAGTTCTCCCAAATTATGCAGTAATCTTCTCTAGGCTCACCAAATGGTTCGACTAAAAATTAATTGTAATAGACTTTATTTCCTCCTCTGCTGGCATACCAGATTACTATGAGTTCAGTGTTTATTTATTATATCAGTTTTTTATTTATTACTTTCCTAATTAATTAATTACAGTAGAGTCTCGAAAGTTCGAGTCTCAGAAGTCCGAGGTTCCGCTTAATTCGAGGTGCCAAATTTTCCCCCTAGCAACCAAAAGCTCTTCCCATTTCCTCTCGCAACCGAAAGAATGCAGGTCTTATTTTTCGTTTCTTCCTGGAAAGAATTTCAGTAACCCACCACCTTTTGTTCTCTTTGTTTTTGAAGGTGGCTAGGTAGGGGTTGGTTTGAAAGGAATTTTCAAACCAGATCTACAAGAGTTTTATTCTTCCAAGTTCAATTGGAATCTTAGATGCTAGTTAGGGACTAGCTGCGTTGTTAGTTGCTCTGTTGCTCATTTAAACTCAATACACGTGCTTGATCCTTATCATTTTGGAAACTTATTGCTTTTGAAAGTGTTGCATTAAGGTGCCTGCTGCGAAAATGAGTGGAAAAAATAAGAGAAAATTTGTATCTATGATAACTAAATTGAACGCTATAAAAAGATTAGTTGCAGGTGAAACAATAAAAAGTGTTGCTACCGATTTGGGTGTTGGAGAGGTAACAGTTGGTGACTGGCGCCGCAATCGAATAAAAATTGAGCAGTTTTGTTCACAGAAGTGCAATGAGACTCCAGGAGAAAAAAGAAAATCTATGAGAACATCAGACTATGAAAAAACTAGCAAAGCTTTATTTCTTTGGTTTACTCAACAGCGTAGCAAAGGTACTCCCATAAGTGGCCCTATTCTTCAGGAAAAAGCTGTGTTTTTCAGAAATCAGTTCAAAGAAGGAGAAGAAGATTTCGCAGCAAGCGTTGGTTGGTTAGACCGTTGGAAAAAACGATATGGTGTACGTCAACTAAATATTTGCGGTGAAATACTCTCGGCAGATACGTCAGCTGTGCAGGCATTTCAAAAACGGATTGAAGACATTATATTGACGGAAAAGCTCACACCTGACCAGTTATATAACTGTGACGAAACAGGTTTGAACTTTAAGATGTTGCCCTCAAAATCCCTTGCTTCAAAAGAGGAAAATTCAGCTCCAGGTCACAAAAAACGGAAGGAACGATTAACCATTTTAGCATGCGCCAATGCATCTGGAAATCATAAAATGAAACTGACTGTGATTGGGAAATCTGCCAAACCTAGAGCCTTAAAAAACATCACTGAAGAAGCCTTACCAGTACATTACACAAATCAGAAAAGTGCATGGATGAATCGAGAAATTTTCAAACAATGGTTTCTAGAACATTTTGTTCCAGAAACACGGAAGGCATTGAGAAAAAAAAATTTGCCTTGCAAAGCAATTTTGTTTTTAGATAACGCTCCATCTCATCCGGACGATGATGAGCTACGTTGTGGTGAAATCCGTGCTATATTTTTTCCTGCCAATGTTACAAGTTTGATTCAGCCAATGGATCAGGGCGTATTGGAAAATTTAAAGAAAAAATATCGACGCCGTTTGTTACAACATTTAGTTCAGTCTGATGATGAAAGTGTTGCGGATGTTTTGAGGAATGTAAGTATGAGAGATGTTGTCTACTGGATAGCAGATTTTTGGGAAGAAGTTCAACCTACGACAGTAATTAAATCGTGGACTAAGTTTCTACCTGAATTGGTTACGCCTATTGAGAAAATTAATGATGATGATAGTGAAACAATTGTTTTGAAAGATTTGGTGAAGGAATTACCAGGCTGCGAAAACTCTAATGCAGTTGATCTAAATGAATGGCTAAATAGTGACGACAAGCTGGAAATAACAGACTCAAATATTATAGAAATGATGGAAGATGAGGAAGAATATGAAACAGAAGAAAACGACTCTCCGTTATCAGAAAAAAAAATATCTCATAGTGAAGGTTCTGCAGCCTTAGAACTAGCCTTAAAATATGTAGAACAGCAAACTGAAGCCACCCCTGCAGATGTTTTGCTTTTGAAGCGTTGGCTGACTATCGCATCAACAAAGAGAAGTAATATACTGAAGCAACAAAAAATTGACAATTTTTTTAAATTGTAAAGAATCTTTTACGTCATTATACTAAAGAATAAAGGATTTTAAGGTAATATGTTCATTTTATTTAATTTCATTTGTAGTTGTTAAAAATTTTCTACTTTTTCGGAAAATCCGAGTTTTCAGTAATCCGAGGTAGTGTCAGCCCCAATTACCTCGGATTTTCGAGACTCTACTGTACTTTATAATATGCAATTTAATTTAACACTTATCATTATGTTCAGTTCTTCCTTGTGTTTATTTCTGCTTATTATTTACAGTTATGCCACCCTTCAGTTTTATCGTTTTATAATTTTAATTATGTTTTATTACAGTTATATTTTATGTCTTGTTAGGGGAATAGTGGTGTAGCGGTATTTGGTCGTCTTGCCCCGTGGTGGATTTAAATTAGGATGGTCCCTCTTTTTTCCAATCCTCTTTTTCACCTTTTATTCCCATGCATAATTTCCATTATTTGGCTGCGATCATCTTTATCACTCAAAATTCATTTCAAAATTAAATTATGCATCACATGAAAATTTTAAATGTTCATTCTCCTATCTCACGTAGCACTTACCAGTTTTCAAAATTCAACTTACTGTTAGTTGTTAATCCAATTTTGTATGCTTCAGCTTTTTCACTATCTTGGAGGTGCGGAAGTACCTGTTGATAATATGTGTCCAAGAAGATAGAAGAAGCTTCAGTTACTCAGCAAATTATTTTCTAAGAAATCTAAACGAAATCACCATCACGCAGTTCATTTCACTGGGACACTTCCGTGATTTGTCAAGTAGAGGGTCACTAATGCAGTGATCTGACGATTAGGTTTGGCTTTGTCAGATTGGTAGGAACCTTCCAGAAGTTTCCATGTTTTCCAAGTATTTCACATTCATATACTACATCGGTGTGTGTGTGTGTGTGTATACATATATGCATAAATCTAATCTTATTTTATCAAAATGGAAACAAAACCCTGGTATGCATAAAAGGCTCCTAAATAAATAATAATAAAATAAAAATGCTATTAAAAAGAAAATAAAAGAGTAGAAATGTCAGTGACATTTTAAAAAACATGTTTTATCTTGCTTGTTGACGGTTTTTTCAGAAATAATTTCGTAATATTTGGCTATCTTGTTTTATATATAACTTTAAAGAGCCTTGTTAAAGTGCATCAGAAGTTATCCTATTTAGAAAAAGCACCTATCTTTATTTTTAGGTTGTCAACATATTAGATTTGTTATACAAAAGAAAACGCCCAATAGATAATTTAACACTGCGTACTTTGTTTAACTAGTATTATCTTTCAAACACCTATTTTTCTTCCAGGTTGCTAAGTTACGAAATTTGAAATACGGAACAAAACAGTAAAAAAATAATTTAACTTTGTGTACTTTTTAAAAAGTATTAAAGTAAAGAATATTCACATTATCGTTGTTTAAAAACTTACTTTCAGAGAAGCGGCTTCTTCTAAAGTGCGTGCAACTCTAGCATAGCCCTTTACAGTTCCTTGACTCACTGGAATGCCTGGAAAATAATAATAATAATAATAAATGAATAAATGAGAAGAAAAACGTTTCTGCAATTACGCCCAATATCTCGAAAAATACTTAGAGTTGTTCTTAAACTTTGGGAATAAGGAAAGCATGTCTTTCTTCATATTTTACAGTAAAGATTTTGTCACGAACACCTTTAGGGGGCGAACAACAAATCCAATAAAATAATAAATATTTGTGATTACACTGGAAGTGCGCCCATTCATCTGTACGTTTTAGATGTGGTTATAAATGTTAGATTTTTTTCGTGTGTGCAGTTTTGTGAGGCTAACTCGAATATTCAAAGAGTTATAAATAAAAAAAAAAAAAAAAAAAAAAAAAAAAATGCAAAAATATTTCGCAAGTTTTTACTTTATAACTCTATGAAGAGATTTTATTATTATTATTATTATTATTTTTTTTTTATTTCATGAAACTTTCAGAAAACATGACATCATATCTTTAAATCATTATACTATAGTTTGAAATAAATACATTTAATATTCAAAGAGATATGGACAGTTGTAGTAAATAATAAATTATTACGCATGCGCGAACTGTAGCAAAAATATTTTGATATAGTTTAATTCTCACTTGTATAGAGTATCTTATAAAAAAATCCAGTTGAATATCAGGAAAACTCATTGAGATATCGGTGATTAAATGAGCTCCTTTTAAGCTGTTTTCTAAAAAGGTCTTTACGACAAGGGGTCATTTTTCAAATGAAAATTTGTACAGTAAAACCCCGATCTATCGTTCCCGCATCTACTGTTTTCCCGCATTGATCGTTTTATTCCTATGGTCCCTGCACAAATTGTATTTAAATAATGCTAACGAAACCCGCATGTATCGTTCTTCAAAAAGTCATTTTCCCGCATTCATCGTTGTAAAATTTTTCTTCTGACCGAAATGAAATTGAAAATCAAACGATTTCGCACGTCATTCAAACTGGAATTACTTCTTTTATACTAAAATTACTCTTTTCTTCCTCCACGGAGGATCAAAATTGTGATGGCATGTCTCCGGACCACCCTCAAAGGTGAGTTCCAGACTGTCGTCATTTGTCCATATTGAAGCACTAGTGCTATGTAAAACCCAACCAACCTCAACTATTTAACCTTATGCTGTTGTAGTGAAAAACAGGGATTGTGCAGATATTCTAACATATGTCTATGAATTACTGAATACGGTTCGTGTGTTGTTGCTTGGAGAATAAGGTATCCTACTTTGTGTAAAGAGGAGAACGGATGCATGCAGTATGGCCAGCTACTACATTTTTACTTTCCGAACACTATAGTGAGGAAAGTATTGTAATCATGTCAAAAATCCGAATTCGAGATTTTGATGTTTCTATACGTTTTGAGGTCCCCTGAGTCCGTTTTCACTATTTTTACGATGATGTATGTGTGTGTGTGTATGTGTGTATGTGTGTATGTGTGTATGTGTGTATGTTTGTGAACACGCTAGCGTCTAAAGGCTTTGTTCGATCAACCTGAAAGTTGGTACGTATATTGTAAGTCACCATAGTACGAACCCTATAGATTTTGGTGAATCTAGCACTTATAGTTTTTTTACAGGGACACAAAGAAAAATTCTTTATCATTATGGCCTATGGGACCAAAATCTTAAAAGTGCGATAGCATCTAAACGCCTTATTCAATTGAGCAAAAATTTTATACCCATATTATAGGTCACAGATACTCAATCTGTATAGATTTTGGAGAATCTAGCACTTATAGTTTTTTTACAGGGACACAAAGAAAAATTCTTTATCATTAAGGCCAATGGGGCCAAATTTTTAAAAGTGTGATAGCGTCTAAACGCCTTATTAATCTGAGCAAAAAAATTGTACACATGTTATAGGTCGCATTTGCACCAACTGTATAGATTTTGGTGAATCTAGCACTACAGTTTTTTTACAGGGACACAAAGAAAAATTCTTTATCATTATGGCCTATGAGACCAAATTTTTAAAAGTGCGATAGCATCTAAACGCCTTATTCAATTGAGCTGAAAATTTGTATGAATATTATAAATCACTGTTGCACTAACTATAAGCATTTTGGTGAATCTAGCATCTATAGATTTTTACAGGGACAAAACGAAAAATTCTTTATCATTATGATCTAAGGGCTCAAAGTTCAGTAGCGTTAAATAAAACCTCGTGTGATATATGGAGAAAAAAACACTCTATTATGGTTTTCTCTCTTTTGTTTGTTTAGCAATTCCTCTTTCTTTATTTTATCTACAAAACTGTTAGTTACTCAATGTTCGGAAAGTCGAGTGGAGTCACTCCAGATTTTTTTTCTAGATCGGAACCAATAACAGAGACTTTTTTTTTCTGAATTCTGAAGCGCAAATCGCTAAAAGACGACAATTGGAATTTTTTTCATTAACTTAAGTATTAATTAATAACTTAACCTTAATAACTTAATCTTAATTAAAATAAGTATCACTTAATGCTCTACAACTTTGATTTATTTCTTTGACAGTTCGTAAAGCAATAAATTAGTTTTTATTAGTAGTATACTACATATATTGCGTGTATTATTTCAAAAACATTGCTTTCTTCGAGTTTTGACGTTAACCCGCATTCATTGTTTTTTTTTCATATACCCCATGAAAAACGATAAATCGGGGTTCTACTGTATTATAAAAAACGTTTCATTTTTCTTTTCAAACAATTAATTTTTCTTTTTTTCTTTTATAAATATGCAGTACATACCTATGAAAAAAAGAAAAATGAATTACAAATATTGTATTAAGTTTCATCGTGTAATATAGTTTTTTTCTAATACAAATTTTCATTTGTGAATGACCCCTTACCGTAAAATCCTTTTTTAGAATACAGCTGAAAAACAGCTCATTTAATCACCGATATTTCAATGAATTTTCATGATATTGAGCTGGATTTTTTTATAAGGTACTCTATACTGTTGAGTATTAAATTACATCAAAGATTTTTGCTACAGTCCGCGCATGTGCAGTAATAATTTATTGTATAGATTTTAAAACTTTTTAACACACCATAAATTTTAAGCCAGCACAACCGGTTTCGAAAGAACGTAGATTTTCTTCATCAGTTGAAAAAAACACGTGCTACTGCCTTGGAGGCAAAAGCAAGACATAGAAGCACAGAGGCAGTAGCACGTGTTTTTTTCAACTGATGAAGAGAGGCTACGTCCTTTCGAAACCGGTTGTGGTGGCTTAAAATTTATGGTGTGTTAAGAAGTTTTAAAATCTATATACTGATTGTACACCAGTTTTGAATTTAGTTTTGGTTAATAATTTATTGACCACAACTGTCTATATCTCTTTGAATACTAAATGCAATTGTTTTAAACTACAGTATAATGATTTAGGCATATGTTGTCATGCTTTCTGAAAGTTTAATGAAAAAAATAAAAAATAAAAAAAATAAATAAATAAAATAAAAAAATAAATAAAAACTTGCGAAAATTTTTTGCATGTTTTAAATAAAATATTTACAACTCTTTAAATATTCGAACTAGCCAAACAAAACTCTACGCACGTATAAAATATAACATTTATAACCACATCTAAAATTTGCAGATGAATGAACGCAGTTCCAGATACAGGGTAATCACAAATATTTATTATTTTATTGGATTTGTTGTTCGCCCCCTAAAGGTGTTCGTGAGAAAACCTTTGCTGGGAAATATGAGGAAAGACATGTTTTCCTTATTCCCAAAATTCAAGAACAACACATTTAAAAAAAAATTTAAAAAATTATTAAAGACAATAAAAAATGTGGAGGATGGGTGGGCAGATGTTTGATTAAGGAGATTGGGTGGCGTTGTTGGTTGGATGGTTGGGTAAGATGTTGAATTAAACTCAAAAAAAAAAAAAAAAAAAAAAAAAAAAAGAGAAGGAAGGAAGGATTGATGCATCTATATATTAATTTGAAACGTATTTTTGTCTGTCTCCACTAAATTGAGAGAATGGCTAGGTGTAAAAATTTGGTTGAGGTGTCTAAAAAAACGTCTTGGTCTGTAGATATGTTATGAAAAGAGAAAAAATAAAAAAAGTCGAACGGTTCCCCCCCATGGGGGAGGGCAGGGGTTAAACACACGTTGGTGAGCATAACTCAGCGCCAAATTTCTTCACGGTGAAAATATTGTACATGGAGGGACTAGATTCGAATACTAAAAAATCAATATCTCCGATTTTGGAATTTTCAATTTTAAAGGGGGGAAAGGGGGGATAAGATTTGAAGGGGGGGGGGGAAGGGGAAAATTAGTTTGAGAGGGAAATCCGTTCTAGACCCACACATGTAGCACCTCATTTGAAAGGTCTTGAAATTTCATGTTGATTGGGGATGTTTGTATAAAATATAGGGCGCCCCTGGTGGTGAAAAAGGGAACTGGGGGATTTTGTAGTAGGCCCTAGCATGTTGCACCTTATTTTAAAGGTCTTGGTATTTCCTGACCGTTGGTGATGTTCGTACAGAACACACTGTGCCCGCTGGTGGTGGAAAGTGCAACTAAAGGATTTTGCAGTTGACACCACCATGTGACACCTTATTTGAAAGGTCTTGGAAATTCAAGGCGATTGTTGATAAAGGTCTTGAAATTTCATGTTGATTGGGGATGTTTGTATACAATAGAGTGCGCCCCATGGTGGTTAAAATGGAACTAGGTAATTTTCCAGTAGACTCTATCATGTTCCAACTTATTTTAAAGGTCTTGATATTTCCTGACCGTTGGTGTTGTTCGTATAGAACACGCTGTGCCCCCTGGCGGGGGAAAGTGTAACTAAAGGATTTTGCAGTTGACACCATCATGTGACACCTTATTTGAAAGGTCTTGGAAATTCAAGGCGATTGGTGATGTTCGTATACAACATACTGCGCTCCCTGGTGGAGGAAAGTGGATTTTGCGGTGCGTGCGTAGCATACCTGCTATACGGTGCCGAAGCCACAGGCAGCGGTAACACGAGTCAGAGGTTCGTTCGGTTAAAGGTTAATTTTTGAGAATTTTTCCATGTTATTAGCGGCCTGCATATGCGTGCCGCTGGCACCAGGTCACGAACCCGAGTTTCGTTCTGTTTGAGGTAATTTTTTTTTTTTTTTTTTTTGTTACAGATGGTTATTTTTTTGGGATGTTTTCATTTAAAAATAGAAATTCAAACAAAATCGAGTTAAAGGTATAAAACCATACAAATTTCAGGTGCATTTAAGGTTATTATCATGGGCCCGGGCAATGCTGGGTGGATTCGTTCCGTTCCAAGTTAATGTTTTGGAATTTTTTCATGGTATTAGCGACCCGCGTAGGCGCTGCCACAGGCACCGGGGTCACAAGGCAGAGTTTCGTTCGGTTCGAGGTAATTTTTTTTGTTACAGCTCATTATTTTTTTTCGCAATGCTTTTATTTAAAAATAGAAATTCAAACAAAATCAAGTTAAAGGTATAAAATCATACAAATTTAAGGTTCATTTAAGGTTATTATCACGGGCCCGGGCATTGGCGGGAGGGTTCGTTCGGTTCCAGGTTAATTTTTGGGAATTTTTTTACGTTGTTAATGGCCCGTGTATGCGCTGCCGCAAGCACCGGGGTCACAAGGCAGAGTTTCGTTCGGTTCGAGGTAATTGTTTTGTTATAGATGATTATTTTTTTCGTGATGCTTTCATATAAAAACAGAAATTCAAACAAAATCGAGTTAAAGGTATAAAATAATACAAATTTAAGGTTCATTTAAGGTATCATGGGCCCGGGCAACGCCGGACGGATCAGCTAACATATAGTCTTAGTATTAAACGAAATAGAAAATAAAAGATAGCATCTGTTTATTTGGAGTCAGTTTGACGTCACACTGACAGTACTTTGTAGAAAGTGATGTCATATATAGTATTTCTATTTATAAGCATTTTTCCGACTTTCTTTTAAGTGATATGTCGTAAATTATATTAGATGTTTTAATTTGAAATACATTTAAATGATGATGCGACGATTTTTGAAAAATTACGGTCAATGAAGTGACCGTCGAATTCGACGGGTTCAAGCTAGTTTAATTTTATTCCAAAAATTAATTGGTTGAAAATTGGTTATTAAATAAGTTATCAAGGAATGATACAACTCAACTTCTAAAATGCCATTTTCTCCTGTTAAGTTCTATGTTTTGCTCGTGTTTTGAATTCAGTTTTTGTGGCTCGTGTTTTGATTTTATTTTATTTTTTCTGGTTGGTGTTTCATTCAATACATCAGGATGGATTGTGTCTAAATTGCCTCACTTTCATTTCGGGGTGATTTTTTTCTTGCGGGTTTAGGTTTTGGTTTTATTACATTTTAGGTTCATGGTGTGTTTTTGTTTTTCTGGAGGGTTTTCTGTTTTTGTTTTTCTGGAAAATAATTTGTCATTGTTTCATTTGATTCATTTCGGGGTTCTTTTTAGTTTCCCATCATACTATAGGTATGAGGAACTTAGGTAATCATGAAAAATTTCGACTTCGGTTTTTTGACTTTTTTATACGTTTTCAGGTGTGAGGAATCCGAAAATAACAAAATTTGTATGGTGTCTGTCTGTAGGGTGTCTGTTAGTGTGTTAGTCCGTTAGTTTGTTAGTCTGTTTACACGATATCTCACGAACAAAGGATCGCAGCGAGGTCAGATCAGTTTTAAAATATTAATTTCGATACTGGCAAGAACCCTATTCATTTGCAACATTCGAATTAAAAAACTTCGTAAGTTAATTAGAAATTTACGATTTTCTTAACATGGGAGAATAGGACAAAAATCCACTTAAACGTGCATTAAACGGAAACTTTTTACTGTAAAAATGTCAGACCAGTTTTAAAATATCAGTTTTGATGCCGGAAGGAACATCAGTAACTATAAATATGCTACTTTGAAAATTTCGCAAGTTATTGGAAATTTACGATTTTCTTAACATGGCTGTATAGGGCAAAATTTCACATAAACGTCAATTTTTAGAGATATTTTCATCGTAAAGATGTCAGACTACTTTTGAAATATTATTTAGAACACTGGCATGAATATTAATGACTATGAATTTTCCAATATAAAAATTTCGTATGTTATTGGAAATTTACGAATTTCTTAACATGGCAGAATGGAGCAAAAATTCACATAAACACCAATCTTGAGGGATATTTTCATCGTAAAGATGTCAAACCACTTGCGAAATATTATTTAGGATACTGGCATGAATAACATAGACTATGATTTTTTTAATTTAAAAAATTCGTAAGTTATTTGGAATTTACGATTTACTGAACATGTCAGAATAACGCAAATTTGAGTATAAACTTCCACTTTGAGGATCATAAATACATTAGATAACTTCAAAATTACATTTTTGATATTTGTTTGAACATGATTGAATACAAATATTCTAATAGGAAAATTTCGTAAATTATTCGTAATTTACGATTTTATCAACATAGCGAAATTGTAAATTTTTCATATAAATCTGAATTTTGAGGATTATTGCATTGGAAATAGTAGCATGAAAACTAAACAATGGAATTGACCCTGATAAAATAAATTAATAGATTAGAATAAGATAAATATATCGAAGTGAACGGTGGATAGCCAATTAGGCGGGGATTGCATTCTGTCACTGTATCAAGCTTTGATAAAAATTCATTTCTTTTAACATGATTATAATATGACTCGCACTAGAAATTTGTAAGAACATAAATATGATGGGGAACTGAGCAGAGTCTACCTATGCTAACTAGTTTATTATGGGTTCGTAATCAATCAATAAATTTCATGGTTTCATTGTTCTTTATTTGCTATTGGGTTTTGCTTTTTTTTTTCATTCATGTGTCTTCTAATCTGGTCTTGGCAGACTGGGAGAATGTTGCCGGAGTAAAACTAGTTTAACCCCACATGGAAGTCACAAGTCTTGCCGCTTGCCTCCTTCCTTCCTTTCTTGGATTGTTTTTTTTCCCTGGAATTCGATTTAGTTTGAGTTTTTCTGTTGGGATTTGGTTGAGTTAGTTTGTTGTATCGTTTGTTTTGCGGACTGTTAATAATTAAATTTGGTTTTTTTAAATATGTGCATTTCATCCCCTGATGATTTTTTTTTCACCTTTCTGAGCTTCTCCTACATAGAGAAATTGTTCATTATTATTGGTCTTTGTGGTTTTGGTGATCTTGTGTCTGTTGCTTGGCTTCTACTGCGCTTAATGGGTCATTATTGTTTATTAATGGGTTCTTGTTTTTCACTTTAAACTATTGCCCTAGAGTCAACCTTCTTTTGATGAGAGTCTAATTACACGGTCCTATTTCAATTTTCAACAGTTATTGTTGAAATTGATAACTGAATCAATTTGAGAAATCTTGTTGCTTTGTTTGGCGTGTGTATGTCTCTTTGGTGAATTGTTTGACTAACTACTCTTCGTTCTTATTCTTTGCTTATAAAAGGAAAAAGTTAAGTAAAAACTGAGTTTTATTGAAAATTAATTTGTAATTGATTTTAAAGATATTATTTTGATTTCCATGTTTAATATTTTAATGAAAAAAAATATCTTTCAATAAATCCTAAATCTAGATAAACAAATGCATTTATTTATCTGTTTATTGCTGAAATGTCAGTAATGGGAAGCCTCCCCATAACACAATTACATTGAATTCAACATTATCGAATTAACGTACATTATTAATATGCTTAGAAGCATGGTTACTGCAAAAAATGGTATACATAGACTTGATATACAGGGATACACAAAGTAATTTCAATGTGTTATGTAATCATCCAATTAATTTCAATTTTGATAAAATTATTTACGAATTACATGGATTAGCTAGCTCTACAGTTTCCGGTTGGTTCGCGTACAGCGATGAACAATCTATTATAGAGTATATTTCATTTACAACAAACAAACACTAAAATGAATGTAAATTTAAAAAAAAAAAAAAAAAAAAAAATGATTGAATGGTCTTTTTTAAAGTTTTGCTAGAAGGTAGACATAAATTGTAGTTTTAAATAAATGTTTCAAAAAAGTAATGAATAAACAGTCAAACAAAAATGTTTACTCTTCAAAATAAACAAATGAATATTAACAATGTTAATAGGACACGGAAGCTAATAGGACACACACAACTTTGGCAATCCCACAAAACGTCGCCAAAACGCTACAAAGACAAGCACACAGCAATGAAAGGGCTTCAATTAATTATGGTTGTTAATGTAAATAATGAGATTAAAATAACCTTTTGTTTTGTATTTTTACATTTGTACGTATTAGAAATGCAAAGAAAAATATAAGAAGCAATGGCTGCTGTTATTTATTTATTTATTTATTTATTTATTATTATTATTGTTATTATTATTATTATTATTATATGCATGGATCACGCTGGGTACATGTGTCAACCCTAAGGCAACAAAATGCTTGATGCGCCACCCCGTATAGGAGTCTTAGTTGGCTTTTCTAAATTTTATCCAATCTCGAGTTATTTGTTTATTTTCTATTTATTTAATTAGAAGCTTTTCATTGAAATTGGATTCTGTCATCGCTTCTTCGTGTCACGCTAAGAAACGAGGCGCCTCCACTTTAAAGAAAATGTAAGCAATTCATTTCGTCTCCTCTCGTTGGCTCAGTTGCTTAGAGCGTCACGTTGATAATGTTACAAAATTGTAAATAATTGTGTTTATATTTGTATAAATTCTTTCAAAGAGGCTTAGTAAGTTGATAAAGTGCTAACTGTGTGCATTTCTAGTCGTTTTAGCGTTGAAATAGCCTTAATTTCCCTTAAAAACGCATTAAAAAGCCCCAATAAGGCAGGTAATGGATTTGGCGCCAAATTTGGCGACTTTTTCCCACTTTGGCGATTTTTTTTGGCGACCTTGGCGAGAAAATCCTTATATGGGATATACCAAATATGGAAGCTGTAAGTTGATTGGTTGACCACTTTCTAGAGTTTTCTCGAAAAATCTGGGTTCCATGGAACAGTATATAAGGAGCGCTCTCACGCCAAGGCAGTCAGTTCAGTTCAGATCTCAGCCAGCTTCGCTAGTGCTTGCATTGCTCTTGAGCCTCTTTGAGAGAGACTTGCTTCAAGTGTTATTGCTATACAGTTTGTACTGTGCATTTGCTATTGACAGCTATTGTTTAAGCTGTGGTTACTGCTTGAATTGAAGCTGATAATTGGTTTATTAACCTGTATTTTTCTGGAACTTTCTGTAAATAAATTACTGAATTTTTGTAAGTTTGGCCTTTCATTCCCGGACAACTCACGAACCCTCAAGTACGCAACATTTCTGGTGTCAGAAGCGGGATTTGTCTGTGAATGGTTATAACTAGAGCTATGGAGGAACAGATGAAGAAACTTCTAGAAAGCTTAGCTATCCAGATGAATGAAATGAAAGAAGGGCAAAGAGAAATGAAGGAAGGACAAAGAGAGATGAAAGAAAGTATGGAAGCATCGCAAAGAGAGATGAAAGAAAGTATGGAAGCATCGCAAAGAGAGATGAAAGATAGCCTGAGTCAAGAGATGAAAGAAATGAAGGCAGCACAGGAGAAAATGGAAACATCGCAAAGAGAAATGAAAGACGGCTTGACTGAAGAAATGAAGGAAATGAAAGATACTATGGGTGAAGTTCAGGAAGAAATTAAATCTAATCAAGATGAGATGAAGAGAGAGCTCTCAACGGTGAAAGAATCAATCGAGGGTAAATTAACGGTGATGGAAAATAGAATGGATGGAATAGAAGAGAAAGTTATAAAGATAGAAGAAAATTTTGAAGAGAAAGTTTTGAAAATAGAAGAAAGTTTTGAAGAGAAAGCTATGAAGATAGAAGAAAATGTTATGAAGGTTGAAGAGAGTGTTACGAGGATAGAACGGAGTTTCGGGGAGAAAGTTAAAGAAAATTTTGATCAGGAACTGAAAGGCAGGTTTTCAGAGATAGAAGGTAAATTGAAGAGAATAGAAGAAGATCTGGAGAGAAAAGTGGAAGAAAAATTAGAATCCATGCCCCAGGAAACTGAAAAGAAAGAGAGAAGAAGCCAGAATCACGAATTTATTAAGCTATCTACCTACGACGGCAGTTCCTCCTGGCATGTATATAAGACGCAGTTTTCCATCGTAGCTGAAGCTAACGGCTGGGACTCTACCGCCAAGTCGGTCCACTTAGCAGCAGCATTACGGGGAGATGCAGCCGAGATACTGAGAAATGTTTCTAAAGAAGAAAGGAACGACTTCGAGGCCTTGACTAGAGCACTGGAGCTACGGTTTGGAGAGAAGTGTTCTAAGGACTATAGTCGCCTTCAGCTAAAGTCCCGTTACCAGAAAACGGGCGAAAGTTTGCAAGAGCTGGCAGCGGACATTCAGAGATTGTCACACCTAGCATTCTCAGACTGCCAAGCTGACACTCGAAACGACTTAGCTCTTCAGTACTTTATCGATGCTGTTCGGGATCCAGAAATTCAAAAAGCGCTGAGACTCTCCAACATCAGAGACGTAGAATCAGCTTTAGGCTATGCACTTAGGATAGAGGCAGCCCAACAAGCCTCCCGTAAAGACCGCCACACCATAAGAGCAGTCTCATTAAATGATACGCCTGCTGATGAGAATGAAATGAAGAGAAGTTTCGCAGAGATCTTAAAGAGATTGCGCAACCTGGAAAATAACATAGAAATAAAGGATCGGAAGATAAAGTGCTGGGGCTGTGGAGGGGATGGTCATGTGAAGAGGAACTGCCCCGTACGACCAACTATAGGAAATCACCCGGCTTCACAATCACTGCAGGGAAACTAAGAGGAGGCCATCTCGCGGGGCGGAGGTTGCCTAAAATTAAAGAGCCCCAATTTACAGTATTTCATGTTTCATCGATGAGTGGCGGCGATAATGGACTTCACGTCTATGGCCAAGTCAACAACGCCACCTGCCGGATGATTCTGGACACGGGAGCCAACGTGACCATCATTAGAACGAATTTGGCTCAAGAACTAAAAGAGAAGATCATCTGGACTCCGCCCTGCGTTAAACTCCAGACTGTGACCGGAGACGAAATCAAAATATATGGAAAAATGAACTTGGCCATCACTTTTGGGAATGCCAGTTACCATCATATGGCATATGTGGCTGATATAAGAGATCCTTTAATCATTGGAATTGATTTCCTGAGAAAATTTAACTTTCAATTGGACTTCAAGAATAATGAACTGCATTCGAGTTCGGAAGACATCGCTGTGTTCAACACTGAAAATCAAGACATTCAGACAATTTGCCAGATAACAGCCAAGTCTGAAATTTCCATCCCTCCACACACAGAGACAATAGTTTCAGGAACACCACCTACAAAGCAATACTTCCGCTATGGACTGATTGAATACCCGAATACAGACAATAGTCCAAGAGGAGTTCTGGTAGCTTCATCTCTAGTTGATCTCTCAAAGAGAACTATTCCTGTGAGAGTCGCAAACATCTGCGATAAGGTCCGAACAGTGAAGAAGGATGAGGTGTTAGACGCCTGCACTCCTGTAACATGCATCAACCGCCCCACGCAATCAACTGAATCCAAGTCTTCTGAACAATTAATAACGGAATTACTCAAGAATGCAGAGTTAGGAAAGGAACAGAGATGTGCTGCGGAGAAGCTACTCCAAGAATTTAAAGAACTTTTTTCTCGAACACCTGAAGACGTCGGGAGAACGAACATCACCCAGCACAGAATTGATACAGGAAATCATCCTCCAATCAAACAACATCCAAGAAGACTTCCCTTTGCTAAACAGGAAGAGGTCACTGAACTTCTAAGTGAAATGCAGCACAATGATGTCATCGAGCCATCAACGAGTCCTTGGGCCTCTCCCTTAGTACTGGTGCGGAAAAAGGATGGTTCAACAAGATTTTGTGTGGATTATCGTCGTTTGAATGACATCACGAAGAAAGACAGTTACCCTCTTCCCAGAATTGACGACACGTTAGACACACTTGCTGGCAATAAATGGTTCTCGACGTTGGATCTGAAGAGCGGTTACTGGCAAGTAGAATTACATCCTGATGATCGTGAGAAGACTGCATTCACCACGGGACAAGGACTGTGGCAATTTAAAGTTATGCCGTTCGGATTATGTAATGCTCCTGCCACCTTTGAACGCCTGATGGAGACAGTGCTAAAAGGACTTTCCTATGAAGCCTGTCTGGTGTATTTGGATGATATTATCGTTGTGGGGCGCACCTTTGAAGACCATCTACGAAACATTCGAAAGGTGCTGGAGAAACTCAGAATGGCTAACCTCAAATTGAATCCAGGCAAGTGTAACTTGTTCCGTCGTGAAGTGAGCTACCTCGGCCATATCATCTCTGCCGAAGGTGTGAGAACTGATCCTGAGAAGATCTCTGCAGTCGAGAACTGGAGTCGCCCTGAAAATGTACACCAACTACGAAGTTTCCTGGGGTTATGCACTTACTACAGGAAGTTCGTCAAGGGTTTCTCAAATATTGCCAGACCACTGCACAAGCTGACAGAAGCCAAACAGAAGTTCCTGTGGACAGATGAATGTGAAAAACCGTTCAAGCGACTTAAAGAGGCCTTAATATCATCGCCTATCTTGACATATCCACAGCCCGACAGACAGTTCATACTTGATACAGATGCCAGCCATGAGAGTGTCGGTGCTGTTCTGTCGCAGGAAATTGATGGTCAAGAACATGTCATTGCCTATTGGAGTAAATGCCTGTCTAAACCGGAGCGAAATTACTGTACCACCAGGAAAGAGCTACTCGCCATCGTAAAAGCCATAGAACATTTCCATCATTACCTCTATGGCAGAAGATTCCTGCTCCGGACTGACCATGCATCTTTAACGTGGTTGCTCCAGTTCAAGAACCCGGAAGGACAGATTGCCAGGTGGATACAACGCCTGCAGGAATATGACTTCGAGATACGTCATCGTAAAGGGACTCTACATGGTAATGCAGATGCCTTGTCACGGAAGCCCTGCTCGGAAAGCTGCAAGTACTGCTCTAGAGCTGAACAGAAATACCTGCCGATAAATCCGGTTGCCTGCCAAGTTACTGTCTCAACACCATCAGATCAAGATCCCGATCCATGGAGTGACGAAGAACTTAGAAAAGCCCAGTTGGAAGATCCTGACATAAAGCCAATATTACAGCTGAAGGAGACGACTAGCAACAGACCTATCTGGCAGGACATTTCCAGATTCAGTCCCATTACGAAAAGTTATTGGGCACTTTGGGACTCTCTTCATATCAGAAACGGCGTATTATACAGAAAGTGGGAATCTGATGATGGGAAAAGCTTCCGATGGCAGATAGTATTGCCAAGATCAAGAATTCCAGATGTTTTAGAACAACTGCATAGTAGCTCTACCGGAGGCCATTTTGGGGTAATGAAGACTCTGCAGAAAGTTCGGGAATGCTTCTACTGGTGCAAGGCAAAGGAGGATGTGGAGAAATGGTGTAAATCCTGTGATGCTTGTGCGGCACGTAAAGGCCCGCAGAAACGAAGTCGAGGAAGACTGCAACGGTATAACGTGGGAGCACCATTTGAACGGATTGCAATCGACATCTTGGGTCCTTTGCCACGGACCTCCAGTGGAAATAAATACGTCCTCGTCGTGATGGACTATTTCACCAAGTGGCCTGAGGCATATCCCATTCCCAATCAAGAGGCATGCACAGTCGCGGAGGTCCTAGTGCAGCAATGGGTGTCAAGGTACGGCACGCCCCTACAACTTCATACCGACCAAGGTAGGAACTTTACCTCTGATGTTTTCAAAGGACTGTGTCAACTACTCGGCATAGACAAAACCCGGACAACACCCTTACATCCCCAGTCGGACGGCATGGTCGAGAGGTTCAATCGTACCATCCTGAATAACCTCTCCCTTCTAGTATCAAGGAACCAGCAAGATTGGGACTTGAAGTTGCCATTGTTCCTGCTGGCTTATCGAAGTGCTGTCCATGAAACCACCGGCTATACTCCAGCCCAGATGCTGTTTGGACGTGAACTTCGTCTTCCTTGTGATCTCCTGTTTGGTTGTCCACCCGATGCGCCTTCATCGCCCGAGGAGTACATCCAAGGTCTCCAGGCACGATTTGAGGACGTACACAATTTTGCTCGGGAGCGGATTCATATTGCAACGGAGAAAATGAAGACAAGGTACGATCTAAAGGCTACACAACATGAGTTCCAGGAAGGAGAGAAGGTCTGGTTGTGGAATCCTGTTCGACGCAAAGGACTCTCTCCCAAGTTACAGTGCCACTGGGACGGACCATACACAGTCTTAAAAAGGCTGAATGATGTAGTGGTGCGGATCACAAAAACACCTTCATCAAAACCGAAGGTGGTGCACTATAATAGGCTAGCCAAGTTCCACAAGTAACGGTAATATTAAAATTAAAAATGTAAATACTGTTAAAATTTGCGCATGCGTAATGTAAATATTTGTATATAGATACTTGTACATATATGTGAATTTTGTAAATATTTCTCACTTGATTTTTGTTTCTATTTTGTCGTTATATGCAACTTAGTTTTGTACTTGAGATTGTGTAAATTTGGTTAGTTTCGCCTCTTAACCAAGGGTTGCACTGCCCGGGACGTGCAGTCCTTGGGAGGGGGGGCAGTGTTACAAAATTGTAAATAATTGTGTTTATATTTGTATAAATTCTTTCAAAGAGGCTTAGTAAGTTGATAAAGTGCTAACTGTGTGCATTTCTAGTCGTTTTAGCGTTGAAATAGCCTTAATTTCCCTTAAAAACGCATTAAAAAGCCCCAATAAGGCAGGTAATGGATTTGGCGCCAAATTTGGCGACTTTTTCCACTTTGGCGATTTTTTTTTTGGCGACCTTGGCGAGAAAATCCTTATATGGGATATACCAAACATGGAAGTTGTAAATTGATTGGTTGACCACTTTCTAGAGTTTTCTCGAAAAATCTGGGTTCCATGGAACAGTATATAAGGAGCGCTCTCTCGCCAAGGCAGTCAGTTCAGTTCAGATCTCAGCCAGCTTCGCTAGTGCTTGCATTGCTCTTGAGCCTCTTTGAGAGAGACTTGCTTCAAGTGTTATTGCTATACAGTTTGTACTGTGGATTTGCTATTGACAGCTATTGTTTAAGCTGTGGTTACTGCTTGAATTGAAGCTGATAATTGGTTTATTGACCTGTATTTTTCTGGAACTTTCTGTAAATAAATTACTGAATTTTTGTAAGTTTGGCCTTTCATTCCCGGACAACTCACGAACCCTCAAGTACGCAACATTTCTGGTGTCAGAAGCGGGATTTGTCTGTGAATGGTTATAACTAGAGCTATGGAGGAACAGATGAAGAAACTTCTAGAAAGCTTAGCTACCCAGATGAATGAAATGAAAGAAGGGCAAAGAGAAATGAAGGAAGGACAAAGAGAGATGAAAGAAAGTATGGAAGCATCGCAAAGAGAGATGAAAGAAAGTATGGAAGCATCGCAAAGAGAGATGAAAGATAGCCTGAGTCAAGAGATGAAAGAAATGAAGGCAGCACAGGAGAAAATGGAAACATCGCAAAGAGAAATGAAAGACGGCTTGACTGAAGAAATGAAGGAAATGAAAGATACTATGGGTGAAGTTCAGGAAGAAATTAAATCTAATCAAGATGAGATGAAGAGAGAGCTCTCAACGGTGAAAGAATCAATCGAGGGTAAATTAACGGTGATGGAAAATAGAATGGATGGAATAGAAGAGAAAGTTATAAAGATAGAAGAAAATTTTGAAGAGAAAGTTTTGAAAATAGAAGAAAGTTTTGAAGAGAAAGCTATGAAGATAGAAGAAAATGTTATGAAGGTTGAAGAGAGTGTTACGAGGATAGAACGGAGTTTCGGGGAGAAAGTTAAAGAAAATTTTGATCAGGAACTGAAAGGCAGGTTTTCAGAGATAGAAGGTAAATTGAAGAGAATAGAAGAAGATCTGGAGAGAAAAGTGGAAGAAAAATTAGAATCCATGCCCCAGGAAACTGAAAAGAAAGAGAGAAGAAGCCAGAATCACGAATTTATTAAGCTATCTACCTACGACGGCAGTTCCTCCTGGCATGTATATAAGACGCAGTTTTCCATCGTAGCTGAAGCTAACGGCTGGGACTCTACCGCCAAGTCGGTCCACTTAGCAGCAGCATTACGGGGAGATGCAGCCGAGATACTGAGAAATGTTTCTAAAGAAGAAAGGAACGACTTCGAGGCCTTGACTAGAGCACTGGAGCTACGGTTTGGAGAGAAGTGTTCTAAGGACTATAGTCGCCTTCAGCTAAAGTCCCGTTACCAGAAAACGGGCGAAAGTTTGCAAGAGCTGGCAGCGGACATTCAGAGATTGTCACACCTAGCATTCTCAGACTGCCAAGCTGACACTCGAAACGACTTAGCTCTTCAGTACTTTATCGATGCTGTTCGGGATCCAGAAATTCAAAAAGCGCTGAGACTCTCCAACATCAGAGACGTAGAATCAGCTTTAGGCTATGCACTTAGGATAGAGGCAGCCCAACAAGCCTCCCGTAAAGACCGCCACACCATAAGAGCAGTCTCATTAAATGATACGCCTGCTGATGAGAATGAAATGAAGAGAAGTTTCGCAGAGATCTTAAAGAGATTGCGCAACCTGGAAAATAACATAGAAATAAAGGATCGGAAGATAAAGTGCTGGGGCTGTGGAGGGGATGGTCATGTGAAGAGGAACTGCCCCGTACGACCAACTATAGGAAATCATCCGGCTTCACCATCACTGCAGGGAAACTAAGAGGAGGCCATCTCGCGGGGCGGAGGTTGCCTAAAATTAAAGAGCCCCAATTTACAGTATTTCATGTTTCATCGATGAGTGGCGGCGATAATGGACTTCACGTCTATGGCCAAGTCAACAACGCCACCTGCCGGATGATTCTGGACACGGGAGCCAACGTGACCATCATTAGAACGAATTTGGCTCAAGAACTAAAAGAGAAGATCATCTGGACTCCGCCCTGCGTTAAACTCCAGACTGTGACCGGAGACGAAATCAAAATATATGGAAAAATGAACTTGGCCATCACTTTTGGGAATGCCAGTTACCATCATATGGCATATGTGGCTGATATAAGAGATCCTTTAATCATTGGAATTGATTTCCTGAGAAAATTTAACTTTCAATTGGACTTCAAGAATAATGAACTGCATTCGAGTTCGGAAGACATCGCTGTGTTCAACACTGAAAATCAAGACATTCAGACAATTTGCCAGATAACAGCCAAGTCTGAAATTTCCATCCCTCCACACACAGAGACAATAGTTTCAGGAACACCACCTACAAAGCAATACTTCCGCTATGGACTGATTGAATACCCGAATACAGACAATAGCCCAAGAGGAGTTCTGGTAGCTTCATCTCTAGTTGATCTCTCAAAGAGAACTATTCCTGTGAGAGTCGCAAACATCTGCGATAAGGTCCGAACAGTGAAGAAGGATGAGGTGTTAGAAGCCTGCACTCCTGTAACATGCATCAACCGCCCCACGCAATCAACTGAATCCAAGTCTTCTGAACAATTAATAACGGAATTACTCAAGAATGCAGAGTTAGGAAAGGAACAGAGATGTGCTGCGGAGAAGCTACTCCAAGAATTTAAAGAACTTTTTTCTCGAACACCTGAAGACGTCGGGAGAACGAACATCACCCAGCACAGAATTGATACAGGAAATCATCCTCCAATCAAACAACATCCAAGAAGACTTCCCTTTGCTAAACAGGAAGAGGTCACTGAACTTCTAAGTGAAATGCAGCACAATGATGTCTTCGAGCCATCAACGAGTCCTTGGGCCTCTCCCTTAGTACTGGTGCGGAAAAAGGATGGTTCAACAAGATTTTGTGTGGATTATCGTCGTTTGAATGACATCACGAAGAAAGACAGTTACCCTCTTCCCAGAATTGACGACACGTTAGACACACTTGCTGGCAATAAATGGTTCTCGACGTTGGATCTGAAGAGCGGTTACTGGCAAGTAGAATTACATCCTGATGATCGTGAGAAGACTGCATTCACCACGGGACAAGGACTGTGGCAATTTAAAGTTATGCCGTTCGGATTATGTAATGCTCCTGCCACCTTTGAACGCCTGATGGAGACAGTGCTAAAAGGACTTTCCTATGAAGCCTGTCTGGTGTATTTGGATGATATTATCGTTGTGGGGCGCACCTTTGAAGACCATCTACGAAACATTCGAAAGGTGCTGGAGAAACTCAGAATGGCTAACCTCAAATTGAATCCAGGCAAGTGTAACTTGTTCCGTCGTGAAGTGAGCTACCTCGGCCATATCATCTCTGCCGAAGGTGTGAGAACTGATCCTGAGAAGATCTCTGCAGTCGAGAACTGGAGTCGCCCTGAAAATGTACACCAACTACGAAGTTTCCTGGGGTTATGCACTTACTACAGGAAGTTCGTCAAGGGTTTCTCAAATATTGCCAGACCACTGCACAAGCTGACAGAAGCCAAACAGAAGTTCCTGTGGACAGATGAATGTGAAAAACCGTTCAAGCGACTTAAAGAGGCCTTAATATCATCGCCTATCTTGACATATCCACAGCCCGACAGACAGTTCATACTTGATACAGATGCCAGCCATGAGAGTGTCGGTGCTGTTCTGTCGCAGGAAATTGATGGTCAAGAACATGTCATTGCCTATTGGAGTAAATGCCTGTCTAAACCGGAGCGAAAATACTGTACCACCAGGAAAGAGCTACTCGCCATCGTAAAAGCCATAGAACATTTCCATCATTACCTCTATGGCAGAAGATTCCTGCTCCGGACTGACCATGCATCTTTAACGTGGTTGCTCCAGTTCAAGAACCCGGAAGGACAGATTGCCAGGTGGATACAACGCCTGCAGGAATATGACTTCGAGATACGTCATCGTAAAGGGACTCTACATGGTAATGCAGATGCCTTGTCACGGAAGCCCTGCTCGGAAAGCTGCAAGTACTGCTCTAGAGCTGAACAGAAATACCTGCCGATAAATCCGGTTGCCTGCCAAGTTACTGTCTCAACACCATCAGATCAAGATCCCGATCCATGGAGTGACGAAGAACTTAGAAAAGCCCAGTTGGAAGATCCTGACATAAAGCCAATATTACAGCTGAAGGAGACGACTAGCAACAGACCTATCTGGCAGGACATTTCCAGATTCAGTCCCATTACGAAAAGTTATTGGGCACTTTGGGACTCTCTTCAT
Source organism: Salticus scenicus (assembly GCA_963930645.1). Classification (NCBI taxonomy): domain Eukaryota; kingdom Metazoa; phylum Arthropoda; class Arachnida; order Araneae; family Salticidae; genus Salticus; species Salticus scenicus. The sequence continues at coordinate 174,021,314 of OZ005654.1, forward strand.
ATCAGAAACGGCGTATTATACAGAAAGTGGGAATCTGATGATGGGAAAAGCTTCCGATGGCAGATAGTATTGCCAAGATCAAGAATTCCAGATGTTTTAGAACAACTGCATAGTAGCTCTACCGGAGGCCATTTTGGGGTAATGAAGAATCTGCAGAAAGTTCGGGAACACTTCTACTGGTGCAAGGCAAAGGAGGATGTGGAGAAATGGTGTAAATCCTGTGATGCTTGTGCGGCACGTAAAGGCCCGCAGAAACGAAGTCGAGGAAGACTGCAACGGTATAACGTGGGAGCACCATTTGAACGGATTGCAATCGACATCTTGGGTCCTTTGCCACGGACCTCCAGTGGAAATAAATACGTCCTCGTCGTGATGGACTATTTCACCAAGTGGCCTGAGGCATATCCCATTCCCAATCAAGAGGCATGCACAGTCGCAGAGGTCCTAGTGCAGCAATGGGTGTCAAGGTACGGCACGCCCCTACAACTTCATACCGACCAAGGTAGGAACTTTACCTCTGATGTTTTCAAAGGACTGTGTCAACTACTCGGCATAGACAAAACCCGGACAACACCCTTACATCCCCAGTCGGACGGCATGGTCGAGAGGTTCAATCGTACCATCCTGAATAACCTCTCCCTTCTAGTATCAAGGAACCAGCAAGATTGGGACTTGAAGTTGCCATTGTTCCTGCTGGCTTATCGAAGTGCTGTCCATGAAACCACCGGCTATACTCCAGCCCAGATGCTGTTTGGACGTGAACTTCGTCTCCCTTGTGATCTCCTGTTTGGTTGTCCACCCGATGCGCCTTCATCGCCCGAGGAGTACATCCAAGGTCTCCAGGCACGATTTGAGGACGTACACAATTTTGCTCGGGAGCGGATTCATATTGCAACGGAGAAAATGAAGACAAGGTACGATCTAAAGGCTACACAACACGAGTTCCAGGAAGGAGAGAAGGTCTGGTTGTGGAATCCTGTTCGACGCAAAGGACTCTCTCCCAAGTTACAGTGCCACTGGGACGGACCATACACAGTCTTAAAAAGGCTGAATGATGTAGTGGTGCGGATCACAAAAACACCTTCATCAAAACCGAAGGTGGTGCACTATAATAGGCTAGCCAAGTTCCACAAGTAACGGTAATATTAAAATTAAAAATGTAAATACTGTTAAAATTTGCGCATGCGTAATGTAAATATTTGTATATAGATACTTGTACATATATGTGAATTTTGTAAATATTTCTCACTTGATTTTTGTTTCTATTTTGTCGTTATATGCAACTTAGTTTTGTACTTGAGATATTGTAAATTTGGTTAGTTTCGCCTCTTAACCAAGGGTTGCACTGCCCGGGACGTGCAGTCCTTGGGAGGGGGGGCAGTGTTACAAAATTGTAAATAATTGTGTTTATATTTGTATAAATTCTTTCAAAGAGGCTTAGTAAGTTGATAAAGTGCTAACTGTGTGCATTTCTAGTCGTTTTAGCGTTGAAATAGCCTTAATTTCCCTTTAAAACGCATTAAAAAGCCCCAATAAGGCAGGTAATGGATTTGGCGCCAAATTTGGCGACTTTTTCCCACTTTGGCGAATTTTTTTTGGCGACCTTGGCGAGAAAATCCTTATATGGGATATACCAAATATGGAAGCTGTAAGTTGATTGGTTGACCACTTTCTAGAGTTTTCTCGAAAAATCTGGGTTCCATGGAACAGTATATAAGGAGCGCTCTCTCGCCAAGGCAGTCAGTTCAGTTCAGATCTCAGCCAGCTTCGCTAGTGCTTGCATTGCTCTTGAGCCTCTTTGAGAGAGACTTGCTTCAAGTGTTATTGCTATACAGTTTGTACTGTGGATTTGCTATTGACAGCTGTTGTTTAAGCTGTGGTTACTGCTTGAATTGAAGCTGATAATTGGTTTATTGACCTGTATTTTTCTGGAACTTTCTGTGAATAAATTACTGAATTTTTGTAAGTTTGGCCTTTCATTCCCGGACAACTCACGAACCCTCAAGTACGCAACAATAACGTGAGTTCGATCCTCGTAGGACCGAGGTGTTAATTTTTGCGGATAATTAATATAAGAAGTGTCAATTGATAAAAGAAAATTTTCCATTGTCTACTCAGTATCCGAAAAAGTTTTGAAAAGTTTTTTTTCTTTCTTTTTTTTAAATAGCTTTTTATCTAGTTACTAAAAAACACAAAGTAAAAAAAAAAAAAAAAAAAAAAAACAACTCTTTTAGAAGCTGGATTTTCGTCAGCGTATCTTTGTGTCACGCTGAAAAACAAGGCACTCCCACCATGTAATTGTAAGCAACTTTTTACATCGCTCGTTAGTTCAGTTGGTTAAAGTACGTGTCAGTAACGCGATGGTCTTACGTTCGATCTTCGAAGGTGGATGTGTTACTGTTTTGCAGATAATAAATTGAAAAGATTTCAACTGATAAAAGAAAATCTTTCATTGTCTCACAGTATCATAAGAAGTTTTGATTAGTTTTTAAGAAGATTTTTTTTTTTTTTTTTTTTTTCAGTTACTGAAATGTACAAACTAAAAACTTAAGTTAAAAAAAAAAAAAAAAAAACCCTGGAAGCTTTTTATTGTGAAGCCCTAAAAAGCAAAAAATAAAAAAAAATATTCTTGCAGAGACATGCTATAAAAATAAATAAATAAATAAATAAAAATAAATAAAAATAAAAGTTTCAAGAATAAGAAAGTTTTAAAGAAAAATATAGATATTTCACGTTTGCAAAAAATGAAAATTTTTAAGTATTCATAATATTTAAAAAAGCATTTGAGAACAATATTCTTTTCGTATATGTATTTGTTAGATTTGTTTTTGCATGTTCTATGGCTTTTCTTCACTGTTCTTTGACTTTTGGTTTGAGTGTCATTCTGATAACTCGATGGTCCTGGGTTCTATCCTGCAAGGACCTACGAGTTAGATTTTGCAGATAATTAATTGAAAAGGCATCATTTGATAAAAGAAAATCTTTCAGTGTCTACACAGTTTCCTAAGAATTTCCGATTAGACTCTTTAGAAGCTTTCTTTTTTTGTAACTAAAAAGCACAAAATAAAAATTTAAGTAAAAACACACAATAGAAGCTTTTTATTGTGGAGCCCTAAAAGTCACAAAATAAAAATTTATTCTTGCAAAGATATGCTATAAAGAAATGAAGGTTTAACCACTAAGAAACTTTTAGAGAAAAATATCTCTTTTAGAAGAAATGAAAAATTTTAAATATTCAAAATGCTTTAAAAAAGCTTTCGAGACCTTTGAAATTTATGGCTTAACGAGCATTTATTCAAAAACGAATAACTAAGAATATTGGTCTCGAATGCTTTTAAAAATATTTTGAATATTTTATAATTTTCATTTCTTGTAAAAGAAAAATATCTATATTTTTCTCTAAAATTTTCTTAGTGCTGAAACTTTATTTTCTTTATAGCATATCTTTGCAAGAATAAATTTTTATTTTATGATAGTTAGGGTTCCACAACAAAAATCTTCTACTGTTAAAAAATATTTTTTTACTTACATTTTTATTTGTATTTCACATTGCATACGAGAAAGTAACGTATATATTTATATATTTATACTTAAAATTAGCTTAAAAAAGTTATTTGAAAAATAAAGTGATGTCTTTATTTTATAAAAGAGAGTTTTGTTGAGATTTAGGATTAATTTTGAAATCCCACTTTTATCCTTTCTCTGGTTCCTTGCTTTATTGTCTAATGACAGGAATGTCCTATAAAATGAGCATTTCTGATTGGTTCAAAGATTTACTAGGCTCGTTTTTTCTTTCTTTTTTTTTTTTTTTGGTCTGAAAATTAGTTTTATGTTTTAATATAATATACAAGTGATAATAACATTTAAATTTATTATATACACGCATAAAACTGACCTTTCATCGTTAAATCTGCTATATATTCGATCTCCTCGTCTTCTTGATCATTAATCTGTAATGAAAACGTTAAAATTAGATACGCATACATTAAAATATTAATTAAGATATATCAGTGATGTTTTCGAATATACAACCGGCACTGGTCGGCCTTTCGAGATATCTGGAAATGAAAGAGCATCGAGGCTTGGATGTAACTTTCGTCGATGATTAGCCCTAAGGTAAAGATATAAACACATATAAAATAAAAAAAAAATTTAATAATATAATAATAACAACAACAATAATAATAATAATAATAAATAATAAATAAAAATAGATGTTGCGGAAGCACCATTAATTGGTATTTTGTTTACTTTTTAAACCATTCCAAATAAAGTGAAAAAGTATTTATGAATTTAGTCCGTCTGTCATATGCTTGCCTTCTATCTTTTTGTGCGCGCTGTTATTTCTATAAATAGTTTTAGAATGTCTTATTGAATAACATATGTTATTTAGTTTCATTGTTGCACGTTTCCTTCAGAGAATGGTGTAAATAATATTGCTGGTTTAAATGCAGAAATCTTAGACGTATTTGGATACATTATGGTCTATGAGAAGTATTATTTTAGAAAATATTTTATTATTTTTATAATGCACAAAACATATATGAAATTAATATACATCATGTAATAGCATAAAATCATGTTTCCTGTGAAAAATGGTATGATTAACATTATTTATTTCTTTATATGATTACACAAAATGTTCAGAAATATAACAAAGTCCATTTTCATTTGTGTAATGCATTACTAACACTTTAAAACTACAATAAAAAGTTGTGGTCAAACTTAAAAAAAAAAAAGTCATCACAATTCCGACGACCTAATTCTAACGGGTATATACAATTGGAAGCTGTTAAACATTTATGCGAAATTTTCCTTTCATGCTTTTTAAATATTGCAATAATTATTGAACTGTGCGTAAAACAGTAAAATAAAATAGACTTTGATGTTCTAATTATAATAAGAAAAGGAAAAAAAAAAGACTCGTTATAAATTTACTTTTTTTTTTTTTCATTCGAATGGATTTTTCCTTTATATTAAATTTAGTTTTAATTTTTAAAAGCATTAAATTAGTAATAAACAGAACTAATATAGCATATTTTAGTTCGTTACTGGAGGAAATTTTTAAAAAACAAATTTTTATTAACCGTAAATGAATAGCTAATTATTGTCTGAGCGACAGCGAAGACTAATGCACAACGTTTTTACTTGGGCCTGTGGGGCGGAGGATAACTGAAAAAATATTTGTTGAATTTCGTTCAAACTTTCACAGGAGGTGCATTTTGCTACCATAACAAAATTCTACTTTTTCAGATAAAAAATTTCAAACCGTTCAGGAATTAGACAAAAAAGTTTTTATCCGTTGACTTTTCTCTTTCATTTTCTAAAATGTATCCTTTCATTTCTATCGTCTGCATATCGTAGCAACGGCTATTAACCTTTTATTTATTTATTTAATTCATTCATTCGAAGGCGAAATCTTTTTTCTTTTTTTATATTTATTGAAACCAAATGGTAAAGCAATAAAAAAATTAATTACATAAAAAAAAAAAAAAAAAAAAAAAAAAAAAACTATTTGTTACAATTATGTTTATGTATAATTCTTACAATAAACAACTATTTATTTTTCATTTATTTAATTAATTTTTCAAAAGAGTATATATATATATATATATAAATATTTGTTTATTGCATTTATCGGAAAAAATGGCAATATAGTAAGTTTAATTAAAATGTATTTATTTTTTGGCTATACATTTTAGGAAAATGTGTTTTTTCTTTTATTTATTATATTGGTCGGAAATAGTTGGTAATGTAGTGCAAATACCTTGCAAGAAGTCTTGGATTTCTTGATTCTAGCAGATCCACAATTTCTCCAATAGTCAAAAAATACATCAAATCTGTGTCTGGCAAATATCCTTCAGCAACCATCGCCTTGCTGAGATGATTAAAGCCTCTCTTGATGTTATCGACAGACTTGATCAAATTGGACTGAAAGCATGCATCAGATAATGCATTTATTATTTTTTTATTTTAAATTTTTTTAAATTATAGTAACATAATATAAATGTTACATTAACAATTTTATTTTTGCTAACACAAGTGCATTAATTGAAGTAAATTTATTTTCTAAATCAATTCAAATTAATGCAAGGATTTAATTAGAAGGAATTAATATGCAATAGCTAAATTACTAAGACAAATATTTCTATATACAGGGTGCTTTTGATTCAAATTTTCTTAGGAACCCATGACCGCAAATAATATCTTAACACGTTAAGTATACCGGTATGTGTTTTGTGATATTTTAACAGATGTGCGCGTGGCTTTTGAATGTTGAATTTTTAATAAATATTTTTTTCGTGGAAATTATTACATTAAAAAAAAAGTCTGGAGTGACTCCACTCGACTTTACGAACATTAAATAATTAACGGTTGTATAAATGAAGTAACATATAAATAAACATATACATATAAATAAACAAAAGAGAAAATTATAATAAGATATTTCAGTATTTTTCTCCACATAGAAAGTTGTTTCATTTAACTCTATTGTACTTCAAATAATTTGAGGCAATAGGTCATAATGATAGAGATTTTTTTATTGTGTCCCTGTAGAAATCTATAAGTGCTAGATTCACCAAAATCCACACAGTTCATGCGACAGTGTCCTACTTATAACATGTATATCAATTTTCAGCTCAATTGGATAAGGCATTTAGACGCTATCGCACTTTAAATAATTTCAGCCCATTGGACAAAGAAGTAGTTAAAAAGAATTTTTTAATAAATAATTTTTTTGTTGTGTCCCTGTAAAAAAAAAAAAAAAAACTACAAGTGCTAGATTCTCTAAAACTCATACAGTTCGCGTTGAGATGATCTGTAACATGTATATAAAGTTTCAGTTCATTTTAAAAAGGCGTTTAGACTTTATCGCACTTTAAATAACTTGAGCCATAGGCCATAATGATAAAGAATTTTTCTTTGTGTCTCTGTAAAGACTATGAGTGTTAGATTCACTATAATCTATACACTTCGTGTGATGGTGACATATAACATGTATATACGTTTTCAGCTCAATCCAGTAAGGTATTAACATGCTTTCACATTTTAAATAATTTTAGTCCACAGGCCATAATGATAAAGTATTTTTTGCTGTGACCCTGTAAAAAAAACTATTTGTGCTACATTCACCGAAATTTATACAATTTGCATGGCAATAACTTGTGACATGTATATAAATTTTTAATTTACTTGAATAAGTCGTTTAGACACTATCGCAGATTAAGTAATTTGAGCCCATAGACCATACTGATAAAGAATGTTTTGTTGTGTTCCTGTAAAATAATTTTAAGTGCTAGATTCACCGAAATCTATACAGTTCGTGTGGTGGTGACTTATAACATGTGTATAAATTTTCAGTTTGAAAAAGTTGTTTAGATGCTATTGCACTTTAAATAATTTCAACCCATAGGCGATGATGATAAAGAATTTTTGTTTGTGTCATTGTAAAACAACTATAAGCGCTATTTTCACCACAATTGATAAGGTACGTGTTATCATGACCTACAATATATTTATCACTTTTCAGCTCATTCGAACAAAGCGTGCAGACGTTATCGTGTATACTCTCACACATACACACACACACACACAGACATTTTCTAAAAATGTTCTACAGCTCTCAAAACGTGTAAATCCATCAAAAACCCGAAGTCGAAAATTTTTACGAATCCAATACTTTCTTCTATCGAATATAGAAGAAAGTAAAAATATGTAAAATTTGCATCTACGAATAAAATAAATGAAGACTATACAGCAAATACAGTAATGTAGATACATAATGCAAATTATATGCGTATTTTTAAGCCTAAACATTTCTTTCTTTAGCTGTTAAATTGATCTGCAGAGCTTCAATTAATCTGCAGAGCTCACTGCCATGCAGCACTGTTGCTGCTACTTGGTGCATATATAATCAATTATTATTACATAGGCATTATTTTTACACCTTTTATTTAACTGAAATTTAGTTATTTCAAATTTTTTATTAAACTAATTTTTGAAAAATTCATAATGAAATGCAAACGATTTCTTCTTCAATTACTTATTTATTTAAAATATTTCTTTTTCAATGCAACTTAACTAAAATGAAATTGTATCTCTCATGCGTCCCGGGCTTGCATAGGCAGACTATCGTTTATATCTTTCTTTTAAGATCTTTTTAAACGAGTGTTATCGTATTTTAGGTCTGAAAATTTCCATTATAAATTTGTATTATGATCCTTATTTTCACCGCAAAATAACTTTTGAAGTATATAGAAAAATGGTATATGTCAGTATTTTTTCTGTGTCATGATCCATTTGGTTTTAATAATAGAGTTTTTCAGGTTTTTCTAATGGTCATGTTGTAAAGGAAATTATATGTATAAAAGTTTAAAAAGTGTAAATTTTTGAAACTGTAATGACTTCAGACTAATGACTTTAAGACTCACGAGAGGGCGCTGTTTGTTCAGCACGGTTAGAAATCCTTCAGTAAACTAGAGATACGACAATGCTGGCAATGAATCCTGATTCGTCCAAAGCTACTTTCGACCGCCTGAGGGAAGGTTGCAGCGCCAACATAGACTTGGCGACCACTGCACTAGAACACCTGCAAACAAAACCACTTATGAAAGATACAAATAAATAGCCCATACTGCGCTTATGCGCCAAGGTTAGGAATCCAGGTTGCCATAGTTTGGACGAAATTTAATCAGCCCGCCATTTTTTTCCGTCCACTGCGCAAGCGCACTAAGCTCTTGTCTTATCTCTGGTTTACTAAAGAATTTCTAAGCACGGTGAAAAGACTTTGAGACTTTAGTTTTGAGTTTGTTTTGAGAAGGGAATGATGCAACGCCGAGAATAGCGGGTGTCTGGCCTGAGTGCCGTTCATGTTTATTATTTTTGGTCCAAAGATTATCGACCATTTTATGCAATATGTGTTACGTGTTTTCGTTTACCTTTTATGTATGTGTGTTTGTGTCGTATAGTGTTTGTAAATGAGAAATAAAAAAAATATTTCTCTAAAGAAAAGCAATCTTCGCTTGATGTTTTCAAGCCTACGATACATCACAGTCTAGTGATATGGTGGCAGCAAGCGGATCAGGAATTCACGCTACTAAAGGGGTAAGTGCCTTTATGTATGAAACAGCGCCTTGATTTAAAAATAATATAATAAATCAGCTCAGTCCTTGTATTAGGACGTGAGAAAATATTTCTTAAAGGTACTTAAATTCGCATTATGTATTTAATAGAGAATTAAGTATATCACAGAGGTACCTCACTTGTCCCTATCTATTTTATAAAAAGATTATTTGAAATTATTATTTGTAGAGAAAATATATATATATATATTAAACTGATTTATCCGTTGGTTAAAAGAAATTAAAAAAAAAAAAAAAGAAGAAAATCTTTCAAATTTTTTTGTCGATGTATTTCGAAAAAAAAAAAATAAAGTTGATGAATCAGTGAGAAATAAATGAATATATATGTTTTTTCTTTTGTTTAATGGTATAATAATAATAAAAACTTACTGTAGAATAAGTACATTTTGAAAAGAATTCCGGTTTTAAACGGAATTGCAAAATTTGAGAACAAGTTGAAATAAAGTATCTGTTCTGTAATTAAAGCTAAATAAAGAATAGATATTCTTTTTTAGGGCTTTGAGAAATAAAAAATAAAAAAGAATGTATTTATTATCGAATTAAAAAGAAAAATGTTGAATGATTCATATTAATGTGCATTTCAGGTGATTTTTATTTCTGATACTTTATTGATTTAAATTGGATTTATTTTTCTATCTCTTTTTACTGATTTTAATATTTCTTTGCAAAAGAAAAGAGTGAATAAAGAATAAAAAATAATTTAGTTTCGATTTCATGTAAAATGAATTTGTTCGTGTTTGGAACAAAATATTTTCGTTTCGTTTGGAAGTAAAATAGTAGTTTCTGTTTCAAATGAAGTGTTTAACGATTAGATGTTCATTTTATTTCTTAATATTAATTACAATGGTAATTTATGTTACTTAAATCTAATTTTGTGGAACTTACCTTTTTTTTTGATAAAGAAAAGAGTTTCGGTTTCGAAACGAAACTATTGTTTTTTTTTTGGGGTTTGAAGAAAAATATTAATTATTCTGTTTCCTGAGAAATATGTGTGCAAAAAGAATCAAATAGTTTTGCAAATAAATTAATTTATTTCTGTTTCGAATTGAAATAATGATTGTGTAGGAAACAAGTAGTACTTAGTATGAGAACATACTTGGTTTAAAATATTATTTTGAATATTATTTTTGAATATATGATTTATTTAATAAAAGAAATTTGGGTGATTAAAAATGTTCACGTATTCTGTTCTTTAAGAAGAAAAGTGTTTCTTTTTATGAAAAAAAAAAAAAAAAAATATATATATATATTAAAAAAGAAAAAAAAAAAGTGTTCTCTTAAATAGAGAAAAATAAGGCATTTTTCATAAGTAGATACCATTAACGGTATTAGATATTATTTTTTAATTAATTGCAAAGGTTAATTACCCTTAGTATCCTTTTTTTTTTTGTGTGTGTTTGATTGATTTTTGGAAAAAAAAATTTTTTTTGATTATTTTATTTGTTTATATTTTATTATCGTTTTGAGAGCATTCTGGTTTTGTTTGGGGTTTTGAAACATGGCATTTTTAGCTAAAGCTCGAAAACATGAATTGATTCAGATTTGTGAAGAAATCGGTGTCGAAGTAGATACTTCCAGTAGAGTTATTGACATCAAGAAATTAATTTTATCTAGCAAGTTCTATAATGAGGAAGAAGTAAAATTAATATTGGAAAGGCTTCTTGAAGATAAAAAACTACAAGAAGAAGAGAGAATAAGACAAGAAGAAAGAGAGGAAAGAAGGACCCGAGAAACTCAACAATATGAACTTGAACTAAAGAAATTGGAAATTTCAAAAGAAAATCCTGAAAGAATATTAGAACCAGAAACATTGGCTGAATCGGTTCCAAAGATTCAGTTAACCCAAATTACCCCAAGATTTGATGAAAAACATGATGAAATGGGTTTATATTTAATAAATTTTGAAAGAAGAGCGGAGATGGCACGAGTTCCAAAAAAGGATTGGGTGGCCTACCTGTTAGCAGTTTTACCGCCAGAACTTTCCAATATGTTGGCCAGAGAGTCGCCAACCGATGCGACAAATTATGATTTTGTTAAAAATATCACTATGAGAAAATATAAATTAAATAGCGAAAAATTGAAACAATGTTTTTATAAGCACCACAAATCGTCCGAAAAATCTTGGAGAAATTATGCCCAAGAGCTCTCTAGTTATTTTACGGAATGGCTCACAGAATTAAAGAGAGAGAATTTCCAACAGCTGAAAGACCTAATAGTGACTGAGCAGTTGAAGTTTCGAGTGCCTGCTGATGTAAGAGATCATTTTTTAGAAAACTGGCTTACATTCATGACACCTATGGACTTAGCTGAAAAACTAGATGAATTTGAGAGTATTAGAGAAAGCTTCAAAAAGAGGGATTTGCCCAAAAAGAACTTTTTCAGCTTTCGAAACCAAAGTGAAAACTTATGTAATGATAAGTCTAACGATAATAACAAAGATGTTAAGCCGAAATTTCATGCAAAACAAGAAACATCCCAGGAACATCAGAGAAATAAAGAATTTGATAAAAGAAAAATTGCTCGTTGCTATGAATGTGGATCTACTAATCATCTTAGACCTCAGTGTGACAAATTAAAGAAAACTCAAGAATTTATCTCACATATTATAGCTGAGGCAGGTTCTGATGAATCAATGACACCTTATACCAGTATAGGTAAAGTGAATGGTGTTGAGATGAAAATAATTCGAGACACGGGTGCTTCATGTGATCTGATAAGCAGCAAGTACGTGAAACCACATATGTACACAAATGAGAAAGTGTATATTAGAAATCCATTAGAAGTGGATCCTATCTGTTTACCACTTGCAGAAATTGAATTGGATTGTAAAATGGGACACTTAAAAACTAAAGCAGCTGTCCTACAAAATTCCTTTTATGGTGACAACTATTTGTTAGGAAATAAAACTGCTGCAATGTTCAAAGATTAGAAATCAAAAGAAAATGTACAAGAGCATAAGCTAAAATCAGTACAAACAAGAAATCCCAAGAAATTTTTAAGAATGAAGAAAAATATTCAAAGTAAAGATTTTGCTCATTTTGACCAAAAGTTGATTGAGAGCAAATCTGAAGATGAAAAGAAAACTGAAGAGGTAGAAGAAATCCTGCCAGAATTTTCATGGCCAGAACTCAATAAAACCTCTCCAAAAGTGTTTGTTGAAGAACTGCAGCATATCAAAGAACATCAAAATAAAATAGAAAATGAAGTTGTTCTAAAAGAGAAAATAAATTTTGACCATCTCAAAACTGAAAATTACAGATTGTTAAATGAAATTATATGTTTAAAAGGGGAGATGGAAGAAAAGAAAATTAAAGAACAAGAACTGTCTCTTGAAAATAAAAAACTTACTGAAGAGTTGGAACATACTACGAAAAATATTTCAGAACTAAATAATGCCTTAAAAGACCTTAAACAGAAAAATGAAGACTTAAATTCTGTGATGGAAAAACTAAAAGCTGAAATAGGTGCTTATCTGAATAAAAAATGCTTAGAATATCAAAAGCAGATAAATGAAGAAATTCAAGAGAAAGAAAAGTTTGAAAATCAGTTAAAAACTCTTCGCCTTTGATTCACAAAGTGAAAAAAAGAATTATCTAAATCAGTTGGAAATTCTGAATGTTGAAAAGAATAATTACAAACAAGATCTGGAAAATACTAAAATTGAAAATCTTAAGCTATCTAATGATATTAACATAATGAAAGAAGAACTCTTAAGAATGAAAGGTAAAGAAAATGAAATTTGTCTTAAAAATGAAAAGCTTGTTGAAGAAAGAAATGAAATTAATATAATTAATTCTAAATTAGATTACCTGCTTAATATATTTGAAGAGAAAGAAAACATTTCTAATGCTAAATTGGATCAGTTGACAGCTGAATTGCAGTAGAATAAATTAGATATTATGCAATTATCTGAAAAATGTTTAATTTATGAAAAACGATTTAAGGAACAACATTACTTGAAGGAAGAACTTTCTGAGACTATTTTGGGTCCTTTGAAAAATCTACCTAAAGATTCTAGTCAACTAATGGCAAATTTATTGAAAGACAGGGAAAAGTGTCCAGTGCCATATAGTGAGAAAGTCACCAATTTTCCTAAAACAAGGAAAAAACATGTAAAAGACATTTCCTTCAAAATCAGTGCTACTAAGTTGCATATTAAACCTTCTAAATGTCCACCTACTCGAACTTATGTAAAAATTTCTGGACATTTAGTGGGCCAGAGGTTGAGAACTCCAAGTGAAATGAAGGTAACTGTCACGTAAGATTCTTCGTATGCTGTCACGTATGCTGTCACGTATGCTGTCACGTAAGATTCTTCGTCTCATACTACCAAGACTCACGTGACAGCCTTTTTGAAATTAGCTGAATACTATCAAAAATACATTCCTGAATTTTCTGAAAATGCAGCTTTATTGTCAGACTTACTAAAGGATTGGACTCTAAAATCCACTGACTGGAATAGCTCTTGCCAAATGGCCTTTGAAGAACTAAAGGAGAATTTATCTCAAAATTGTATAAAGCTATTCATGTTCCTGGGGAAAAAAAAAAAAAGACCAAATCCCAGACTTTTACTTTGGGAACTCTATGCATATTATTTAATTAGGAGGTTGTTGAGTGTATAGAATTACAATCTCTGAATGCTGATAGATTAAGTCTTATCCCTTAGTTTAAAAAAGTTTCTGTATTTGTTTAATTATTGCTATAAATCGTATTTGTTTAATTATTGCTATATATATTGTATTTGTTTAATTATTGCTATATATATCGTATTTGTTTAATTGCTATATATATATATATATGGTATATATTTGTTTTCACTATCTATATTTTACTTTGCATATCTATTTAGTGTCACAGGTATATTGTGTAATAATATTTAATTTTCTATTTGGTATATATATTTTTGTATATTTTAAAAATAGTTAAATAGTGTATTTAATCTGAAATAGGGATAAGTCTGGTGCATTTAAATATAACCAGGTACTGTTTCTGCATAGAATTGGTGCTTGCTCGTATTTCTTTTAATTTATTACTTGTTTTAAATTAATTACGATATTAAGAAAATGGACCAATATGTTGAACATTGTGACTATTGATTTTGAATATAGACTTATCCTAATGAAGTATCATTTAACCAAACTTTTCCCTCTACAATAGTGAAAAGTTTCTCCCCTGAAGGGAGGAGGTCTGTAATGACTTCAAACTAATGACTTTAAGACTCACGAGAGGGCGCTGTTTGTTCAGCACGGTGAAAAGACTTTCGAATTGAAGAGAGACATTAGTTTTGAGTTTGTTTTGAGAAGGGAATGATGCAACGTCGAGAATAGCGGGTGTCTGGCCTGAGTGCCGTTCATGTTTATTATTTTTGGTCCAAAGATTATCGACCATTTTATGCAATATGTGTTACGTGTTTTAGTTTACTTTTTATGTATGTGTGTTTGTGTCGTATAGTGTTTGTAAATGAGAAATAAAAAAAATATTTCTCTAAAGAAAAGCAATCTTCTCTTGATGTTTTCAAGCCTACGATACATCACAAAACCTAACAGGCGGATTATTGTTGCTATTATTTTTAAGCATTTCTTACCGTGTTTTGAACAATTTTTTCAATTTTATTGCCCACCTTCTCTAACGGATAAAGAATTAAAGCGCGCTTCAACTTTTTTAGATACTCTGTAAATTGTGTATTTAGATCTGAACTTGATTTATCTTCTTTTCTGTATTAAGTATATTATCATATGCTTTTGAAAGCGTATTCATCTGCATTTTGTAAAAGCGCCTGCATTTCAATGAACGAAAATACTTTTCTTTCTGAGAAGAAATTATTGTATGTTAAACTGCTATCTTGTTTTAACTGAAGATAATACCAAATTACTAAAATACACTTACTTTACATGCTTCCCGTTCTCTAACTCCTCTGCGACAATTTGGTAAGATAAATTTTAGCAATAACCTGTAAAATAAGTTACATATACGTGAGGTTAAAGAAAATGAATGCTAAAATAAATGCATAAAATTAGTATTATTATTATTTCCATTGAGTATTGTTCTATTGTGTTTTTTTACATGTTTATTAAAATTATTGCTGGTTATTTTTTTTTTCTTCATATCTTTATGAAAATTATTACTGGATATTTTTTCGAATGTTTATTTAAAATTATTAGTTTTTTTAAAATTTTACTTTTGTTATTTTTTGGTTCTTGTGGATTATGGTAACATTTCATCATCTGTTTTCTTGCATTCTACAACTTTGTTACAGTATATAAGTTTAACAGTATATACAGTATAAAGAATATTTTATAACACTGAAAGGAAAATTCTATTCAAAATTTACAACTCAAAAAATTATTCTTACATTTTCCCTCTGAATATTGTTTTTCTGTAGAGCACTTTCTAATGAGAGCAATCTCAAATTGGGCAAATTTTAAAAGCAAAATCGCTTAGTCAAATGCTTTTTACATTTTCTTATGTTTTTAAATTGCATATTAATTTTATATGGGAAAACTTAAAGAAGTCTTGGACGACAACCAATAACTTTTGCTATTGATTGTGTTGTTGACCAATAAAAAACCTTAATTGCCAAAGGGAGCATGTTGACCTTCTAGCATGTAGTGGAGCAAATAATGGTTTAAAAGAAGATATCAGTCTACCTGTGCGTAGACCATAGAAATGTTAAATATTTATATTGCTCTTAAAAAATACAAAAATAATTTTTCTACTATAAATTACGAAAAAACTTCCTATAAATTGCCAATGCTGTTCTTAAATTTTTTAAATTTCATCATTTTGTGCTTCCTTTCTCTAATAAAGATCCAAGATTTTTATGTTTTTGTGTATATATCTTGTTCTTTGTTTCCTCCGTTTTGTAGTTAATTTAAGTTCAGAACATATAACCGGTTAGCAAGCAATTTAAGTAGAGGAAGATGAATATCGGTGACATAGAAGTTTCCGAGCCTTTATCATTCAAAGTCAGAGGGAATCTTTTCCCACGTTCAATGTTAAAAATACGGAAGTATGATCCTGGCCCGATGTAACAACATCTTTATGTACTAGTCGTCTTAACTTTCGCAGTACTTGGTATGTTGGCCATGCTGCAAATGGTCTGAATAAAGTAATTTGACGTTTAATTAGCCTTGTCTCTGTGTTATTTTATAAGACCTAAAGACACATTGTATATGTGAAGTCGGCAGCAAAAGTATCCGAGCTCTAGCAATAATCCCAGTCTAAAAAAAATACAATTTATACTGCTTTTTTAAATAAATCCTTGTCGAGTCATGATCTTAGTCAGTCTAAGAACATGATTCGACAAGGATTTATTTAACAAAACAGTATTAAGTGTACTTTTTTGATATCGAAATTATTGGCTAGTGCTCAGATACTTTTGCGGCCGACTGTATATACTAGTGTCCAAAATTAATGTCAGAAACTGTTTTTTCGTTTCCTTCTTTTGTGCATAATTTTAGACAAATTACTTCATGGGCATAAAAATTCAATAGAATGTTCGATCAAATTTTATATAACTTTAACCAACAATAATTTTTTAAAACTGATTTTAATTCAATTTTTATCGAAAGTAAGCAGTTTTTTCATTTTGTAATTGAATATAACGTTTTTACTACCACTCCTTACTACCACTTTCTACTCCACTACCTTATATATATTAAATTTAGAGAAGATATTTGGGTTTTGTTTGGATATGATATGCAGAAATAGCTGGCAGAAAGACTGGCTAGTCATAGTATTTATGATGTTATCACTTAAGCAGGTAATTAATTGATAAAAGGTACTTTCTGTTTCATTTATGTGTTAAAAAAACGAATATATATAAAGTTAACAGTTTCGATAACACATATTTACTTTAATATATAGGTATATAAAGTGGGTCTTAATATTTATCCAACATTTTAAATATACATTTTCAATCAGTTCACATTTTATTTTACCTTTTCTAAAAAAGATACAAAGATGTCTACTACTGGAACGGAAATAATGTCCACTATTGACATAATTTAAATTCTCACTAAAAATATTTCTTTTTGAGCACAAAAATGATTCAATTATCATTCTTCATAGTTCAATCATGTAGAAAAGAGTTAATTAGAGTATCAAACATTAATTATAGGTGCAGCCTCTAAAATTAAGAACAGTAAATATACAATAAAAAAGAGCTAGAAATGGTCTTTAAAGTGCCCACTACTGGTACAGTAAATAAATAAATTATATCTTTCTATGAAAAATTACCCTTAAAAAACCTTTTTTTCCCCCTTTTGGATTCAAAATAATGATTTCAAATAATTTGCGAAATATGCTTTGATTTCAATGGAAATGCATTTTTGTATTTTTCTTGTATTGTTTGATTTTCACTTTTCTTTAGTTTGCAACTGGCAACAGCTATCTAGGATAGCTACTGGACAACCATAGGAAGTATGCAATAAATATATAATTATAGCCTTACCACAAGATTTCCATAGAAAAATTAATTGCAGCTACAGAGTAAATTTACAATTCTTTAAGATAGCTTTTCTTTTAATCAGAGGTAAAATACAAAAGAAGAAAATGATTGGTTGGTTGGGTTTAAGAACCCACTAGTAATACGCAATGGGTAATTGGCGATGGTCTGCGACGTGTCCCAGATGGTCTAAAGAAGGGAGTGAAAAATAAGAGTATTTTAATGATACACTTTCTCTTGCTATGTATTGACGTGATGGCTGCATATATAAATGCTACGAACTTGTTAATGGAGCAATAATTTATGCATTAATACTGAATGAAATTTCAATACAAGATATTATTTTAAACGATCTAGATGCATTAACAATTGTATAAAGTTACATAATAATTTAAATGTTATACAAAGCTAATAATGATTTAAAAGTTTCATAATTTTACCTGGATTTGATATTTAAGGGTATAGACATGGTCGACAATGTATTTGATATTTCTGATTCAGTTTTCTCTTTAACTTTGCATGAAATTGTCATATTCTGCAAAAAGAAAATTACAAGAAATGATATAATGTTCTACGTTTAAAGCCAAAGTAGAAACTTTAACAAAATATAACTAAAAATCGATTTTATTTATTTATTTATTTATTTTTTAATTGAACATACTTGAGAAAAAGGACACACAAATTTATTATATAATTGTTACTGTTATATTCTTATTCTTATTCTTTTCATTTATCGGAAAGAGAGCCTTTATACGTATATATATCCTTGAAAAAAAAACTGCATGCAAAACACGATTATTGTGTTACATATACACTCCATTGCAAAATAATACACGCAAATATACAGAAAAAATTGAACTTCAGTTACAAAACATGACATGAGGTTAGTGTTCGGGTAGATAAATAAGTGATCAAAAATTTAGGCGAAAAAAAGTGTTTTATTTACCAGTAGCAATACAAAGAATTTGAAAATCAGTAAATAGTAAATCCACCCTTGGCTATACAAGCCGACACTCGGTGGGACATACAGTAAATTAAGTGGCCGATGTCCCTCTGCTATATATTTTGCCACAAATGTTGACACTGCGCAGGCAGTGCAGATGCATTTCGAAAAGGCTGGAGCTGCCTGCCCAACATGTATTAAACATGTTCAATTTTCGATAAGTCTGGAGACCTGGTTGTGGCCATTCCAGGACATTGACACCTTGGAGACATAGTTGCGACAATCGTGCAGTATGTGGCCGTATTTCGTCTTGCAGGTAACCAATACCTGGCTGACGCGATAGCATTGTAAGTACCACAGGCTGAAAAATGTCATCAACATACAATCGGCAGCAAAATTATTCGAGCACTAGCCAATAATTCCTATATGAAAAAAGTACACTTAATACTGTTTTGTTAAATAAATTCTTATCTAATCATGTTGTTAGACTGACTAAGAACATGACTCGACAAGGATTTATTTAACAAAGCAGTATTACGCGTACTTTTTTAGATATTGCTAGTGTTCGAATAAGGTTGCTGCCGACTGTACCTACAAACGGTGAGAAAAACTCGAAGCACGACTACAGGTGAAAGGCTGTCCCAGTTAATCATGCCCTAGATTGTCACACCAGGCGTTATGGCTGTGTGCCGCTTGGTAACCAGTGCTGAAATGAACCTGTGACCTCTCCGACAGCGACACCATTCCAGACAACACTACCTACGTAAGGTGTCAGTGGCAAATGCCTTAATGTACGTTGAGACCTGAGCCCAGCGTAACAGAGTCGCCTCCGAATGGTATCCCTTGATATAACTGGATCCCTGAGAGTTAACAGCTATCGTTGAATCGCTGATAGCGTCACTGTTGGTGTGGACGAGGCTGCTCTTCTGATTAAGCGATCTTCTCGCGCATTAGTGGCCCGGGGACGTCCGAAAACACTGTGACGGCTGATTCTGTCTTTTCTAAGCCACTGATTCCAACATCTGACAACTACCATATCCCTCCGACCAATATGCCAGCCGATTCGTCTGTTCGACAAACCGGCTTTCCTGAGGCCTATATTGCGTCCCCTCTCAAAGTCAGACAACTGTTCGCCCTGGCGGCGAATACGTCTAAAAAGCATCTTTAGTTACTGTGTCGTCTATCTTAAGCGCGTATCAGACACAGCGACTTGAAACAACCAGTTTTTGAGCCAACTTTAGTGCCGATTTTTCCTCGGTGAAAACACCGTAGAGACAGACGGGTGAAAAGTTGGATGAAAGAAGTCTATCTTTTGACACTTATCACTTTTCTAGGTGCGTATAAAATACGCAATGATTAGTGTTAAAATTCCCTTTCATTTCTATAAAATATCTCATTATTATTTATATTTTGATCTTTGTTACAACTATTATCATAAAGCCATACGAAAATAAAAACAATTAATTCAAAATTCTTATCATTTAACGGTAAAATAAATGTGCTTAACGATAATATTTCTTGTTCAAATCTTCTCTTTAAGCGATTTCCGTGTTCCGCCATCTTGGAAATATGACGTATCAAAATAGTGCATTCTTATTGGATGAGTCTGTGGAAAAACTGTGTGCAGAGACAATTTTATCAAGACAGCTCTGAAACAGTTGGGCAAGTTCGGTGTGCGTTATCACACTGGGAGTAGACATTTTTTTCTGAAAAATCGGTGCTTATCAGTGGTTGGCTCTAAAATCGTCTGTAAAGTCATCGTGTCTGATACGCGCGTAAGCGATCAGTCCGGTTATACTTTCGCGTCAGTGGGCGCACCGGCCCTTTTAAATGTTACTATGCTTCTACATTGCTCACTGGTGTTGCAAGTTAGGTAATTTACATAACACGGTGAACCACATTTAAATGCCGAGTTTCGTCGTAGAGTCTCAGTTGTTTCTGGGTGCATATTTTTTTTTGCAACAGAGTCTATATATACTTATTTACCGTATTTTCTTTTTACGAAACATAGATTAATTATATACAGGGTGTCTCAAAGCCTGGTTCACAGATCTCTTGATTTAAAACGAAAGGCATCATGGGAAAGCAGGGTCGCAAATGACATAACTAGGCAATAATGTACAAGGAAAATACAAGAAAGTAAAGGACACCACGTTGGCAAAATATGCGACTTGTTAATAAATTTACTTCAATGAAATTTACATAAGGGACAGAGAATTTTTTTAACACACAGAAAGTTGAAGTAAGTTCACATTGGCTTCTCCACATTTTGATAATGACCTCATATTTTTGGCGTATTCATTGACGAAATTTATGGGTATGACTCGTGCATCTGAAATAACTAGTAGCGATGCGTGTCCTCAATACTATTCTCAAACGTTCTCAATATTCTGCAAGATCTTCGATATTGTGAATGGGGGCATCATACACTAAATTGTTAATGCAGTCGTCAAAACAATGACTTTCAAAGAAAGCATGAAAATTGCTAGACTTACAAAGCTATCTATTACCTAACCGTGTTATTTGCAAACCTGCTTTCCTATGTGGTTATTTACAACACTGAAGAAAAGGAATATTAAATTAAATACAATTTCTCTTACCTGCAATAACTGCACTAACGTTTTTGGATCCCTACTCCAAGGGATGGAATGCACATCAAACTATAAAAAAGAAGTGAATTAGATTGAGAATGATTTTAAATAAATATTGCAACAAACAAAATTCATTCTTTTACTGATGTAAAAAAATATTTGTCTCTCATAATTTCCAGAAATACTGATAATCATATATATATATAGCGCATGTGATTGGTTATAGGAGCTGACAAAATTTTAAGAAGTGTTTTGAAAATGAGAAGTGTTTTTTTTAAAGTACACAAATTATAAAGCACATCTTTATATTACGAAAAAATAAAAAAATTAAAGTATATTTTTCCGATAAAAGAAAGCATGTTTTCGAAAGAAAAAAAAAAATCTGGTGTGTAACAGCCACACGACTTCCATTACCCAGTACTACACACATTATAAACATTTTATATACATTTTTGATTTAAATAAGTAACAAAATTGCTCTATCCGTCAAATAAGTTATTTAAAATAATAATTAGAAAAATAATAATGGGTGGACCTGAAATTGAGCTATTTATACAAGACGCCTATAAATTTTCCTGAACTAACCAACTATATCATTCGAAAGGACATCTAATAGAGTGTTTATATAGCAAGTTTGAAGAAAATCGTTAGACCCGTTTTTGAGATACGGACTTTCGGTCCCACTTCCGGTTAAACTCAATTATTGACAGGAGAACAATAATTACATACAAAAGCATATTTAAAAGTGAGTTAAAATGGCGAGTTTGAAAAAAATCCGTACAACCGTTTTTAAAGGAACGCCTTTGCGAGGTCTGAAATTGAGCTATTTATACAGGACGCCTATCAATTTTCCTGAACTAACCAACTATATCATTCGAAAGGACATCTAATAGAGTGTTTATATAGCAAGTTTGAAGAAAATCGTTAGAGCCGTTTTTGAGATACGGACTTACGGTCCCACTTCCGGTTTCCGATGTCCCACTTCCGGTTTTTCAAGTTTCACCAAAATTTGGAAATTTCATCTGTACACCAGACGTATTTCAATTCTAAAGTTTCGTAGCTCTATCTTTATTAGTTTCTGAGCTATAACAGCCAGAAGATTCTCCACATACATACATACACACACACACACACATACACACACACACTGACCAATTGCCAAAAACCACTTTTTTGGACTTAGGGGACCTTAAAACGCGTAAATCAGGTGAATACCCGATATCGAATTTTCAGACCGAATACAATACTTCCATTACCTACGGTAGTAGAGTAATGGAAGTAATAAATGCATAGAATAATGGTTCGTACACAGGGTTACAGAAAAATACTTGGATTTATTGTAGAATATAAGCGTAAATTCTTGGAGCAGTGTTTTAAATTATTTTTTAAAAACACTTTTCAATGAATCTGAAAGGCATTTTATTCCTATTAAACATTAAAAACAAAAATTCATTAAATTTTTTATTAGAGACAAAATATATAAATTGACAAGTACACTGTCACTGATGTTACTGCTGTAACTGATAAATTCAGTTGGAATGTGTTTTATAATCTGTATAAATGGCATGATTTTTTGTTTCTTATTTTGTCTCGATTCTGAAAATATATTAATCAAAAATATACATACTTAAAACTAACTGTCTGACATACAGTTGTTTATTGTATTTTACATTGTTTTATGAAATGTTTAATTAAGTTATTGTTAGTTAATAATTAGATGCTATGAATAGCAACTAATTTCTAATTAAATAAATATTAATTAGGATTTATATCTTATTCTTTAGTTCTCCATCATGTAATAGGTATAGAAAACTTACGGATTTGTAAAAAAATTTTGACCTCGGTATTTTGACGTTTTTACACGATGAGGTAGAAGGGTTTTGAGTTTGTTAGCAAAATTGTTCGTTTGTTTTCCCGAGCAGACATTATTTCAAGAAGGGAGCACAGTAAAGTGGTTAGACCAGTTTTAAAATATCATTTATGATACTGGCAAAAAGCATTTTGAATTTCAATATTCTAATTTCGAATGTTATTTGAAAAAGAAAAAATAAATATTTTTTTTAATATTGTAACATTGAGTAATATTTCGCTTAAATTTGGATTATGTGGAACACTACTTTGAATATGGCATTGTATTGAACTAAAATTAAAATATGAAACTGACACCAGCAAAATTACGCAGAAAAATTAGATAAGGAAAATGCATGGAACTGGAGGAAAGTTTATGCTGGGAGGAGTCATTTTTATTCTCCGACTGTGATAGGGGATCGACCTAGTTCATTGTCCTTATTATCAATACAGTATGACCTATAATAGAAATTTATGAGGGAAAAAGTATGATAATGAACTGAGCAGATTTTGCCTATACCATCTACCATTTACCTAAACTTCATTCGTGTAAAGCTGAAACATGTAAAATCCATGTAATTGAAATCGTAAATAAATCAAAATAAAATATTTAAAAAGGGAAATGTATAGTTTTTTTCTTATAACAATTATTAAGTATATCTGATACTTTTAAAGCTATTATAACGTCTGTTTTGCTAGAAAATTTTGATTACACAGGCTTAACTTTACCTTTTTTAAAAGTCACGTGTAAAAAAATGTTTCTCTTTATACTGAAAACAAATAAATAAAATAAAAGTTATAAGCATTCTATTTTTATCGGCATCAGCTTGAAATTGCAACTCAAAGAAAAATGTCGGGAGGGATGCAAAAAGACACCTAAAACATAACATTTTAAAAAATCTAATAGGAATATCGAAAATTTAAAGAAGTATTTCTCTAATTTTTCTTCTAGAAGAGATTTTAAAAGGCGAGAGTGGTTTTTCAAAATATATAAATATCTATTTAACTTTTAAATTCTCAGTTGTTAAAATAATTCTACACTGCTTATTGAATCGCAATATGTAAGTTTTGGTTACTTACGTGTAAATATCTGCAGATATTGCACATTTATACATAAGATCTTAATTAAAGCCTTACTTCCTTCAGGCATCGGTGTCCGTGCCTTTTGATGAACTGTCGATATTTAACACCAGCAGAACAAGATGTTGTTTCCAGCCATTTTAGAGCATCCTGGAAATACAAATAAAGTTTTTAAAACATAAATGTTTTGAAAAGAAAAGTCTATAGGTACAGAAAAAAAATTACTAATATAGTAAATTTTATCCATATTATTTAAATATTTATGTATTTTTTTTTTTTAAATATAATTGACAAAAGATACCTCAACTGGCATTTCTCGGAATTTTTCTCCTTTGATGTCTTTGACAATTGCTTCAGCCAGATGCTAAAAGAAAAATAACCATTTATGAAAAATTTTAACTTAATTTAACTTTAATTATAAGCTTTAAATAAAATAATAATTTTATTGAAATAAATAAATAAATAAATAAATAAAGAAAGAAAGAATTAAATTTTAGAGAAATTTAATTATATTGATATTATTTTTATCATGCGGATCAGAATTCCCCATGAAAGTGTTATTAAAAGAAGTTTTCTGTCTTTCTCGTTTACTATAAATAACGAAAGATACACACTGACAAAAAATTATGTGACAGATATCTAGAATATAAAATGTGGCTCTAGTAAATATAGTTTCATGTCATCCTTATAAATTCTAGTTCCCTTTGCTAACGAAAAATCCCTATTAGAATTCCAAACCGTTTTCCTATATTATGATGGAGTCAATCTCATTTCAAAATCTCTGTAAGTAAATGTGAACACAAGAGGCGTGTTTTAGTAACTATAATTTTGTTTTATAACCCAATTCTAGGAAATCAACGAAAATTTCTCGCAATACAAAGGATTCATATCATTCTTAATTTTGTTTCCACATTGCTAGTATTATTTGTTTACATTACGTGTATAATTCGGAAATCTATATTTGTAGTTTAAGAATTTAGAAAATGGCTACTTATTAGTTCTAGAGGAAAGCGGTGTATTTTTTTTCTCAGTGCAAGCGGAAATCAAGCAGTAACAAGACTACAACAGATCGGGATGGAAAAACTTTGGGAAAAATTAATCGATTGATTTGACATTTAAGCTATCTTTCAAGTAATTTTAATTAAATTTTAAATAAATGTGTGCTTTTTTGTGATCACTGTACGGCAGAGAATTCAGACGTTAAAAACATTTCCAGATACCTAGAAGGACGCAGTCATCCATTGAAACATTGCATAAAAAAAAAAAAAAAAAATATGAATGTCATTGCTAAAAATCAGAAGTTGCCTATCTACAAAATTGTGGAGTATTTCAAGTCATTAAGGATTATAAATATACAAATTAAATAAACTTTTTGATTTGAAACTTCTTTGGGACTTGTAAAAATTTAGGAAAATTCGAATTCTGGCCCAGTCGTTATGTTATACAAACAATGATAAATAATGGAAAGTCAGTTTTATATCCAGTCTCTCAAAAACAAAAACAAATGTGTAGTTCTTACTAAAATAATAATAATAATAATAATATAATAATAATAAAATAATAAATAAAAGTAAAATAAATAAATAAATGCAGACTTTCATTCGTAGTGTTCAATAAAGGAATTTAGGCACCTACTATATACTAAATCTGCTAGCTGAATTAAAGTCATATATTGGACACTTATTCCCCTGAGTATGTAGTTTTATTTTTAAAGTAAGAAGAAATAATTATAAGATAAAAAATTTTTTATAAACCATGTTTTTTAATTTTCTGTTGAATCATATAAACGCTAGTGAAATCAGCCGGAACCCCAGCAATTGGATAAAAGTATTAAAAAAATTCCTTGCTATCGTCTTTTTTTGAGCTATTATAAAAGTTTCAAATGGCTATCTAGCCGGAAAGTTAGTTAAAAGTTGATTGCAAGCTTTGTACTGGAAACGCTGCCGAAGGCAGCAGGGTCCCGAAGCAATTGGATAAAAATATTTTTAAAAAGCACTTTCACCGTATTCTGAACTGTTCCGAAAGTTTCAAATGTCTAGCTACTCGGGAAGTTAGTTAAATGAATTTTCTGTTGAATCATATGAACGCTGCCGAAGGCAGTAGGGACCTGAAACAGTTGACTAAAAGTATTAAAAAAATATATTGCCACCGTGTTCTGAGCTATCCTGAAAGTTTCAAATATCTAGCTATTCGGGAAGTTAGTGAAAAATCGATTGCAAGCTTTGTACTGATAACGCTGCCGAACGCAGCAGGAACCCGAAACAGTTGGCTAAAGGTTTTAAGAAAATGCATTTTCACCGTGTTCTGAACTATTCTGAAAGTTTCAAATGTCTAGCTAGTCGGGAAGTTGGTTAAATAAATTTTCTGTCAAATCATATAAGCGCTGCCGTAGGCAGCGGGACTTGAAAAATTTGACTAAAATTATTAGAAAAATGTATTGTCACCGTGTTGTGAGCTGTCCTGAAAATTTCAAATGTCTAGCTAGTCGGAAAGTTAGTGAAAAATCGATTGCAAGCTTTGTACTGATAACGCTGCCGAGGGCAGCGGGAACCCGAAACAGTTGGCTAAAGGTTTTAAGAAAATGCATTTTCACCGTGTTCTGAACTATTCTGAAACTTTTAAATGTCTAGCTAGTCGGGAAGTTAGTTAAATAAATTTTCTGTCGAATTATATAAGCGCTGCCGAAGGCAGCGAGACCTGAAATAGTTGACTAAAATTATTAGAAAAATGTATTGTCACTGTGTTGTGAGCTGTCCTAAAAGTTTCAAATGTCTAGCTAGTCGGAAAGTTAGTGAAAAATCGATTGCAAGCTTTGTACTGATAACGCTGCCGAAGGCAGCAGGAACCCGAAACAGTTGGTTAAAGGTTTTAAGAAAATGCATTTTCACCGTGTTCTGAACTATTCTGAAAGTTTCAAATGTCTAGCTAGTCGGGAAGTTGGTTAAATAAATTTTATGTCGAATCATATAAGCGCTGCCGAAGGCAGCGGGACTTGAAATAGCTGACTAAAATTATTAGAAAAATGTATTGTCACCGTGTTGTGAGCTGTCCTGAAAATTTCAAATGTCTAGCTAGTCGGAAAGTTAGTGAAAAATCGATTGCAAGCTGTGTACAGATAACGCTGCCGAAGGCAGCGGAACCCAAGACAGTTGGCAAAAGGTTTTAAGAAAATGCATTTTCACCCTGTTCTGGACTATTCTGAAAGTTTCAAATGTCTAGCTATCCGGGAAGTTAGTTAAATAAATTTTCTGTCGAATCATATAAGCGCTGCCAAAGGCAGCGGGACTTGAAATAGTTGACTAAAATTATTAGAAAAATGTATTGTCACCGTGTTGTGAGCTGTCCTGAAAATTTCAAGTATCTAGCTAGTCGGGAAGTTAGTTAAAAATCGATTGCAAGATTTGTCCCTGACAAACCCACAAACAAACCCACAAACAAACCCACAAACAAACCCACAAACAAACACACAAACAAACACACAAGAATCGAAGTTAATAAAAACATGGTAAAAGAACACAGTGTTCATTTTTTGGGTGATAGGGTAGAAATGGCCCTGCAATATTAGTAATTTTCAAAAAACCGGAGGTATTTGGTATTTATGCATAGGAAATATGTTATATGGCTATAATGATTGCAGGCAAGATTCTCACCACTATTGAATAATCCCGAACATTACAGCTACCATGCGCATTTACTGATGCTTGTTCAAAAATTGCATTTGCAACATCTTTAACTCATTACATTCCAGATTATTTTCTGCCCGCACAAGCTTCATTGCAAAAATTTTAATCTTTTTTTGAAACGCACAAAACTTTAACAGAAACTTTTTGCCTGCTGAAATGAATAGAGACAGAAACATTATTACTATTTTAGATTTTTTTTTTTTTTTTTTTTTTTTTTTTTTAACTAGGGGGATCTGGCTCCTGTTCTCTCCGCTCACCAACTCGCTTTATTTATTAACCTCTGTACGCCTGCTCGTTGCTTTCCCTTTCACCAAAGGGATATTAATAGCGCATAACACAAAACAAAAGCAGAAAAATGTTGTAGAAATCCCCATATTCAATGTCAAATTGAAATACGTAATATTCACAAATATCATTTTTTTTTTCTTTTTTATGAAATATAATGTTAAAAATCAGTAACTATTTTCAGAATAGAAAGAAATTCGTTATATAGAGACCATTTTGCGTTACAGCTTTAGTACATGACCTTCTTGGTGACTTTTAAATTTTTGTCGCTATTTGGCCATGAATATTTTGATATAATTGTTTGTTAAAAAAAAAAAAAAAAAAAAAATCCAGTACCTATTTTTTCTAATGCCGATAATTTTTACTATTGAATTTTTTAGTTAGTTTAGGGCAATATATAATACTCTCTATATATGTCTACTTTACAACGATAATAATTTTACACATTCTAAAATATCTGAAAATATAAAAAAAGTTTATTATTATTATCGTTTTATTTTGGAAAAGATTCCTAGAGCTTCAATTTTTAATTCTCCCCTACCTACCTCTTAAAATAACGGAAGATAAAATGTACTCAAAGAATAGTTTTAATATCTGTCGTCCTTGGAGAAATAAAAAAATGAAAATGATCGATAAGTTAACTAGAGACCATATTTAATTCTTTACAAAATCATGGTTATTTTAATAACATATAGAGAGCAATGAATAACACGAAACAATCGTCTGCACGTGCCTAATTTTCTTGCTCTAGAATTAATTCTTTTTAAAAAAATTGAAAAATGACATTGTGTTTTTATATAAGAGAGGTTTCAATGGACCATATTCCTCCTTTGGGTTCGAGACTATAAAAAATCAGCTGTTTTCGGCAAACAATTCTCAACTCTACCATAGCAAAGCTGCAAATTTTTATCTTGCAATATTATTTCTAAGAGTTACAGATTATATGAAATTGAAGTAAGAGTGATATAGTGATAACTTTGTTTTGTTTTTAATCCAGTTTTAGTAATATACTTTAATATTAATCAACATATGTAATATTAAAAGTTGCCATGTGAACTGTGGCGATGTTAACAAATTTAAATGGATGTTCCATTTAATAAATTCCTTTATTAAAGTGATTGAAATTCTAATTATTTAAGCTTTGATGTCTATATATACGTGTGTGTGTGTATAAAATGTTCTTATTAATCTTTTATTCATTATATGTAAGTGCGCTGCCGAAGGCAGTGGGGACCTGGCCCGACTTTTTACCCAATCAGAAATGATTTTTTTTTTTTTAATTTCTTTTCTTAACACTAAAAGTTTCTGTTAGTGATTCATTAATTTTAGTGATTCATTTGAAAATACTGACCCGCTAGCGGGCGAAGCTCGCTAGTATGTAATATTAAAAGTTGCCATGTGAACTGTGGCGATGTTAACAAATTTAAATGGATGTTCCATTTAATAAATTCCTTTATTAAAGTGATTGAAATTCTAATTATTTAAGCTTTGATGTCTATATATGTATGTGTGTGTGTATAAAATGTTCTTATTAATCTTTTATTCATTATATATATGTATGTGTGTATACATAAAATGTTCTGCAATTTTACGATATGGAATAGTCTTAACTTTATCATTCGATTCAGTTGTTTACATTTCTCTTTTGTTCTTGTCTGAACATTATTATTAAGTTTCACTGCAGAAATAGTTACGAAAATGTTATGTGTAACAATAAAATGGCATCTTGAATCTAATTTGTTTACAAAATATCGGCCACGTGTTCGGTGATTTTACCTACGGTGACGTCACAGGAATATTGTCCATTAGAATTTTTTATAGTTTATTTAGTTCTTGTTTTATTATATAACCTGGTAACATGAAGCGTATCAAACACTTAAAAATACCTGGTGAGTGGATATTTTTCGGTCTATTTCAATAAAATTTTACAAACTTATACATCTACATTCTTTCTTGCAAGTAATCTGAAGTATTCTTCGACCACATTTCATGAAACCATGGAAGCCTCTGTGCAAGAGCTAATTCAACGAGTCCACTGTTAAAATAGGGGTGACAGTCATCCGGCTCATAGAAAATGAATGATAACAGAGCGCGAATTATTGGATGTTTTTGAAATCACAACTTGCGGGCCAAGCTGGCATCCCTCCAACATTTTGGACGCGTCGTCGCTGGTAGTTTTAGGAATCGTGGTTGCACTGTATAATTTAAATAAATAAATCAACAGCACGTGTTTGGTGGGGGGGGGAAATAGAAAAGTCAAAATAGAAAAATTGAATGACGTCACAATATTAGAAAAAAATAGTA
This sequence comes from Salticus scenicus, assembly GCA_963930645.1. NCBI lineage: Eukaryota > Metazoa > Arthropoda > Arachnida > Araneae > Salticidae > Salticus > Salticus scenicus. Next base: position 174,051,637 of record OZ005654.1, read on the forward strand.
CCAGCTTCGATAACCAATAGCTTTGTTCTGAAGTAGCGTTTGCCGATATAAATTGGTAGGAGGGTATATCATCGTCCCTGTGGCAGAATTTAAGCGACACAGCGACATTGTCGCAGAAAAGAAATTGTCACTTGCAGAAAGATTTGCCGATAAAGTGAAAGCTATTTCTAAATTTCAGTAGAAAATTGAAAACTCCTATCTTGTATTTAAGAATTCTTCAACAATCTACTAATAATACTGATGTCTTTATAGTTACATGTATATATTATGTGTAAATAAGAAAATATGTTAATATTATCTTGCAGTAAATGTTTGCATGAACAAGACTTGTCGCAGAAAGCACAAAAAATTTCTGTCATAGGGATCATCGTACCCTTTAACTACTAGTAAAGTTTGGTTACGATCAGTGTGTCACAGTTCGAGAGTGTTCCTTTAAGAAGATTGGCTTCACTTTGACTATATGTCATTGAAATATGAATATATATATTTTTTTTCACACCTATCACATTCCATTCACTTTCTCCTGGTAATGACAATAATGATACTTCTCGCCTTCTAACTTTGGTGTTGCTGTCAAGAGAAGTAATTTTATTTAGAATAATAGAGTTCTCTTCCGAATTCTTTTCAGAAAGATTAAAAATATTACTTCCTTAATCACAGGAGAATGACTGGATATTTGCATTGGCGATTCAGAGCTTGAACTTGCATCCTTTGAGAGAAGAAACTGACAAAATGCTATTTTCTGAGTGTATGCAACTGCATAAAATTATCTATTTTTCAAGGTTTTTGAATACTGTAATAAAATAGTTTCACATGTGGAATTTTAGACCAAAGTCACTAGAAATGGCAAGAACCAGTATGAGTATTTTATCGCAAGAAATAATTCCGAATTTGTGCGTGAAAGATTATTAATAGACGGATGGTTTTCTCGATATAAATATAGGCGAACATACGAACGTGCATATCTTTTTTTTTTTAAATAACAGTTTGTTAGATAGATATACAAAGGCGAGAATCTTGAACATTTTGCTGCCTTCGGCAATATGATCTCTTTTAATAGACTGTAATGCACGAATTCATCAAATTATTTCTGTCATTTGGTGTAGCGTGAAGAATTGCCAGCATTTTCCAGAATCTAAATTTGATAGAAAGTATATGGGAGGAGTGAGGCTTTTCGGCTTATCATTTCCTTATATTCTTTAACCACATTTCATAGTAATGGAATTTCTCGCTACCATAGTCGCATTTCTTGCGACTGTGGGAACTTCTGCGTAACTGCTGACTGAATGAGTCCAGTGTTAAAATAGGGGGTGATAAGCTTGTCGTTGAGAGAAAACAAGTGATAAAGGAGCACCGAATGACTGGATGTTCACCAAATTCCAATCTGTTGGTCAATTTGGTGCCCCTCCAAGACTTTGGACTTGTCCTCACTGCTAGTCTTAGGAAACGTGGTTACACTATATGCAACGAGCTATGCTTTATTGAAGGAGAGACGAAGTGATGCACTTGTAATTTATTGGATTACTTTGTAAATTTCAAACAGTAAATGCTCACTATTTTAATAATCCACGAACATTGGCTGATCGATTAAAATTGTATGAAATCCAAGAAAAGTACTTGATTTTACCATGTTTTTAATAAATTCGATTCTTGTTTGATTGTTTGTTTATACGGTACAAATCTTGCAATCGATTTTTAACTAACTTCCTACTAGCTAGACATTTGAAACTTTCACAATAGCTCAGAACCCGGTGACAACACAATATTTCGAAGTCCCATTTTCGAATTTTTGATTAGTTTTCTTTTAGTTAATTAAAATATGAAAATAATAAGCTCTTAATAGCTTTAAAAAAGCCATTAAAATATTAGCTATAATTTAATTGTAGCCAAAAAACGTTTACGAGTTCATTTTCTTTCGACATAAAAATCTATATATTAATTTGAAACATGTTTTTGCCTGTGGCAACTAAATTGAGAGAACGGCTAGGTGTAAAAATTTGGTTGGGGTGTCTAAAAAAAGGTCTTGGTCTGTAGATGAGCCACCAACAGAGAAAAATAAAAAAAGTCGAACGATGCCCCCCTGGGGGGGGGGGAGCAGAAACATGTTTTTTTCCTGTGGCAACTAAATTGAGAGAACGGCTAGGTGTAAAAATTTGGTTGAGGTGTCTAGAAAAAGGTCTTGGTCTGTAGATGAGCCGTCAAAGGAGAAAAATGAAAAAAGTTGAACGCCCCCTCCTCCCCCTGGGGAGGCAGGGGAAAGGGGCGAAATTAGTTTGAGAGGGAAATCCATTCTAGACCCACACATGTAGCACCTCATTTTAAAGGTCTTGAAATATCACGTTGATTGGGGATGTTTGTATACAATATAGTGGGCCCCCGTTGGTGAAAAATGCAACTAGGTGATTTTGTAATAGATCCTATCATGTTACAGCTTATTTTAAAGGTCATGGCATTTCCTGACCGTTGGTGATGTTCGTACAGAACACACTGTGCCCCTTGGCGGTGGAAAATGCAACTAAAAGATTTTGCAGTTGGCACCACCATGTGACACATTATTTAAAAGGTCTTGGAAATTCAAGGAGATTGGTGATGTTCTTATACAACATACTGCGCCCCCTGGTGGAAGGAAGGTGGATTTTGCAGTCATGGGCCCGGGCAACACCGGGCGGATTCGTTTGGTTCCAGGTTAAATTTTGGAAATATTTTTATGTTATTAGCGGCCAGCGTATGCGGTGCCGCAGGCACCGGGGTCACAAGGCAGAGTTTCGTTCAGTTCGAGGTAAGTTTTTTTTGTTACAGCTGATTATTTTTTTCGCGATGCTTTTATTTAAAAATAAAAGTTCAAACAAAATTGAGTTAAAGATATAAAATCATATAAATTTAAGGTTCATTTATATTTATAAGCATTTTTCCGAATTTCTTTTTTTTTTAAAGTGAAATGTAAATTATATTAGATGTTTTAACTTGAAATACATTTAAATAACGATGGGACGATTTTTGAAACGACGATTTTTTTGTCAATAAAGTGACCGTCGAATTCGACGGGTTCCAGCTAGTACATTTAATTAAACGTGAACGTTAAAAAATTGTAAAAAGTTAAATTATGCATCTGACAAAAATTGACGTCATTATCATTTTAAAAATTTTATACGCATTGATAAAGTGCTAATGTAGTTTTATAGCTATGATTCAACAGAAATTTTAAAAACATGGTGTATGAAAAGTTTTTTAACTTATAATTATTTAATCTTTACTTTCAGATATTGAAATTTTAAAATCTCAACCAGCACACCTATTAATTGATTAAAATAGTTTCGCAACAATGATTTTCTGGCGTCATACTTTTGAGGATATAAACAAATCCAATGTAATTACTCCAAAAATGACACATACCTGTCCCTTGTAAAAACTGGAATAAAGTTTTTTTTAATTATTTAGGAAAAGAAAATCTCTTGATGAAATATATTTAACATGTTACTTTTAATTTATTCTTGAATTGTTTTCTTTTATTACATTTTTCAGATGACATTCAAAAGAAAAAATAATAAAGAATAAAAAAAAAAAAAATAAATAAATAAATAAATAAAAAATAAAAAAAAAAAAAAACTTTGAAAAACCGAAAAATTTAACATTTGTTTTAAATTTTATTTATACTCCACTTTAATATTATCTTTTAAACATACTTGCATGCTTGAAGGGACATCTGCACTCTCCACATTTGTAGAGGAAGCTAACAATTTGGCAAAATCGCTGTAAACTTCATTATCAACACCTGAAAGTATTAAATATGTTCAGCTGTAATGCATTTAAAAAAAAAAAAAGAGTTTTAAAAATAATTTTTCAAAACCATTTCTTCGATAATATTTCAAAGGCTGTTTATATAAAACAGCGTAATATATAATTTACAAGTTATATAAGTTAATTTTTTTTTTTTTTAAGGCGATAATTGTTTTTAAATATGAAAGTGAAAATTTTAGTAATTATCTTGATGGAAAAAGAGGAATATTATCATTTGTAAATAGTGTTATGAAATTTATTTTTAGTTGGTAGTAACTTCGCATTTCTGAATAAAAGTATTAAAAGGAAATTCTAGAAATATTAAATAAACGATAATAAATTACACATTTGTAATAATTATTCTTCATTTCCCCATGCCTAAAATTAGTGAATTTATTTTGTCACCTGCTTTGGATCCTAAAATTAATACTTTAAATCTGTACTGATAAGTATAAAGGGTTTAAGTCCAAAAATGTCGATTTTGAGGTAAGTACATAGTCAGATCCAGAAAAAAATTCTCTATCGATTGGTATAAAGGATTTAAATCCATGTCATTTAGTCTTTGAGAAAATCCATTGGTAAAAAAAGATTGAAGTCAGAAATTTAACATTAATCTTTGTATAAAATATTTAATTCAATTTTTTCCCTTTATTAAATGAAGGTTGACAATCACTGAACGGTATAAAGGGTATAAATCAACATAATCTCTTTTTCCTTATCGATTCTTCCTTATTGATTAGTTTTTAGTTAGTTTAACTTTATTTTTCGTCTCCTGAAAAATCAAGAATATGGACTTAAATCTTTTATACTTATCAGTACAGAAATATGCTGAATAATCAATCTGCATTAGCCGTCTCTAGTTTTGAGAAGCCAGGAAATACTATTGATGTGGTTTTAGGTTCTGAACTTTTATATCAGTTAATGAGAGATGACATGGAAATGTGTGCAATAGAATAAAATTTTATAAATTATTATTACTACAGCAGGTCGTCTTATTTCTTTCAGACAGTGACTTTGCGCTGTCGCTATTTATTGCACTACACCTTGAATGAACGTGCCGACATTTTTGTTTGAATTTAAAATACATACAGCTGAAAGTTTGTCATTGTACCAATCCGCATTATTATATTTTATAAAAAAAAATGGTACACTTTTTAATAAGGACAAAATCTAGCTAACGCTGTATTTTTTAGGTCAATCGGATGATTGATTAAAAAAAAATATTAAGTAAAAACCCCATTTTAACTTTAAAATTATTTAAAAGAAAAACAAAATGATGTCAAAAATAAACGAATAAGGAAATATATTTCTTTTTATGTCAAAAAACAAAAACAGAACTTGCATTTTTTTTTTTTTCTTTTAAAGTAATTAAAATAAAATTGAGAAAAATCATGCTTAAAGAAGTAGAACAGCTGCAGTATAGCACCCATTTCTGAAATTTGAAATTTGTCATCGATTTAGATCGGACATTTTTCGCAAAGCTCTTCACTTACAACACGATTACGATAGTCATTTTAATTCATCGCCAAAATGACAAATACACTCCTGCTCAAAAGTTTAACAAGATTTGCAAACGATCAGTTTTTTCAATTTAAAAGCTTATCTCTCGACGAAATGTTTTCAAACACTTGGTATATAAAGAGCTTGGTCTTTCTCATGTTCTCCAGTGAAGACAGAGTTATGATAACAATTGGCAGGTAACAAATTGAGCAAAATCGATAATGTTTGCAATCACCCTGTATCATTAAATGGATTAAATAATCTACAACTGTAGAATATGTTAATATAAAACCAGTGCAATTTGTGGATGCATTTGCGTAGCGATAGCTTGTTAAATAAAGAAGGTATAAGCATTAATTTTAAAACTTAAAAAAAAAAAAAAAAATCAGCATGTTTTTTTGTTTATAATATGCTGAGTTTTAAACGAAAAATTTTAGTTTGGATAAATTGAAAAAAACATTTTGAAATAATATGCTGCAATCAGAATACAAAGAATTGCTGCAATCAGAATCTTAAATATCTTATACTAATATTTGTATATTAGTATAAGATCGTAGATTAGTACTGTTCTCGAAAACGGTAGCTCGGGCAGTCACAAGATTTAACACAAAGGTGCCCCCCGAAAGGTCATTGTGCACATCGAAGTCAGATTTTCGAATTTTTGATTAGTTTTTTCTTAATTAATTAAAATGTGAAAATAATAACCTTCTAATTTCTGATAAATAAGCCATTTAAATTTTAACATTTTATCCATAATTTAATTGTTGCCAATTTTTTTTTTCGACAAAATAATAATAATAATAATAATAATAATAATAATAAAACGTACATTTATTTAAAATGAGGAAAATAAATCAGAAAGATTAGAAAATAAATTAGAAATATCAGTCGCATCGTTACAAATAAGATACCAAATGAAAGGAAAATTTTTTGTAAATCCGATGCATTAAACAGCTTACCAATCGGATGATTAGTTTTTTCTTAATTAATTAAAATGTCAAAATAATAACCTTCTAATTTCTGATAAATAAGCCATTTAAATTTTAAAATTTTATCCATAATTTAATTGTTGCCAATTTTTTTTCGACAAAATAATAATAATAATAATAATAATAATAATAAAAAAACCGTACATTTATTTAAAATGAGGAAAATAAATAAGAAAGATTAGGAAATAAATTAGAAATATCAGTCGCATCGTTACAAATAAGATAGCAAATGAAAGGGAAAATTTTTGTAAATCCGATGCATTAAACAGCTTATCAATCCGCGATTGTAATGAAATGCTCGCCTTCTGGTGGGCTAAGGTGAAATTACAATTGACATGATAGCTTTCGGCTTTCGAATAGACGCCATTGCTTGCAATGTTTAGTTTTACATATATTTATTGAATAAAAATGAATAAATCCGGTAAAAAAGATAACACTTACTGTTGTGTGCCACAGTGTAACTCCAAAAAATCAAGAAATCCAGAATTAAGCTTCCATTTATTTCCAAATGACAAATTTATTATTTCAATTGCTTCGGCTAATGAAGTAAAGAATTAATCAGATGATTTGGAACTAATGTTTGTTCAGCTTTAGTTAAATATCTACTTCCGATCGAACTTTGAATAAACTGAAATATTTTTTCCAAAAGCAATCAATTTTCCATGATGTAATGGCGGAGAAATTATAGCACGAATATTAAGTAGTAACACATATAGAACAAAAATAAATACACGTTGCTATTATATTTAGTAACAACAAAAGCTGAAAAAGCGCCATCTATCGATCATTACAAACGCGAATCGGACAATTAGATTTTTTAAAATTAACTAAAGTATGAATTTTACGTGGCAACAGCAGAAGATTGTATGGAAACCGTTAGGAGAAAAAAAAAATGAAAAATCTGCTTCACATTAAGTTACATGATTATTAAGTGGGATTAAAAATTGCAGTTTTCAAATTCTTTTAAATTTTCTTTCACGAACACAAAAATATAATATACAGCCTGTACCCCACAAGCTTGCATTTCAAATTTCATCAATCATTTTGGTTAATAAACAGAAGTTATTATTATTTTTTTAAATTAAGTTTTATTCTATCTTCGAAAAGATTTATGTGATCATAGATATAATAATATATATAGATCTATCATCCCCATATTATCGTGCAAAGATTTTTGATGCCGAAAAAAAAGCTTTGGAATCAGCCATTAAGTGGTATTGAAGGAAAAAAGGAAAAAAAAAAAAAAGAATGAATTTGAAACTATATCTGGAGCTTTTCGTTCATCTTTAGTAAATAAATTATTCATGAATTTTATTTGCTAAAACATTCGTGTGTATTCCCGTGTGTATTCACTCGGGGAAAGACTGCCATATTTTGGTAAAATCGCCGTCTTTTCCCGAGTGAAAAGGAATCACTTTTTTCTCCTCAATGATCAATCTATATATTATTACTATATCTATGTATGTGATACGATACATTAATAATTTGGGTTTTAAAAGTTTTTTTAAATAGATTATTTAAACTCTATGAACCATATTTTTATTTTATCAGTTTCATTAACAGATCCTGCTGGGCGATTTTTTAAATTTTGGTGTTGAAGCACACCGAACTTTTTTCGACAAGAAGTTTAATATAGCAACAGCCATTTTAATCTAAGTAGCGCATCAAATATATAAAAACATAAATGATTTACTTTTACCCAAAATTTACAGAACAAATGCAGTTTTAAAGATAGGAAACTTTTTTCACCAAGCACTATTTTAAACCTAATAACCATTAAAAATATAAGCAGAATATAAAGGATTCTTATGTAGAAACAAAAAAGAGTCTGATAAAATTATTAGCAAAATAATCTTCCCCTTTTCATACAACAACAACAACAACAACAACAAAAAATCCATCGCTAATATCGCGAAAAAAATTCAAAAACCGCCAATAGAGCGTCATAATAAAGTTGTGTAGCAAGATAATGTTTACCTATTTATTTATTTTTTTATATAATAATCACTATGCTAATTTATCATACAAACAAATGAGCCTCTGTGTGTTACTGCACTTGCACGCTGTCGAACAGAAATATTTGAAAAATTCAAATTAATATTTAAATAAATAAATAAAAATATGTTTAATGGGAAATATACATAACCATAAAAAGATTGGTTGTCTAAAATACGGCAGAAATAGCGCTCATAGCATATTATTACAAGGGATTAAGTCTTATTGTTACAAGGGATTAAGTCTAAAATGGTGACAAAAATTCAAAAGTCGCCAAAGAGGCTGTACTATTAAGGCTGTACTATTAAGGCTATTAAGGCTGTACTATCAGGTTTACAACCCATGAATTATATATAAACACAAAAAAATAATTGTCTCATGCGATAGACGTAGCCGGTCACAGCATATTGTAATATTTGGCGTGAAATTGCTGTCATTTAATGGTTGATTGGATAAACAAAATAAACATATGAAATAACGTAAAAGCAAATATTATGTTGTCTAAACCTCTAAACCCAGTTACATTTGAGTCCAGTCCGAGTTACATGTGAACAACACGTATAATGTTGTTCACATGTAACTGGAATTCAAATATAAAAGGGAAACTCCAATTTTTTCGATACTATCTATTTCGAAACTGTTATATAACAAGCACCTAAATGGAAGCTCATTGGTAAACTATTGTCGCAGGTAATAGGGACAAGCGCCCGAGTTGCAGTGGATGACCAAATCGCTGCCGAATGCAGCAGGGACCTGGAGCGAGCTTTTCAACAATTTCAATAATTTATTTTATTTTATTTTTATAAAGCTATATAGAAAAGAGTTTCCTTTAAATTTAGTGGCCAGCAAAGCGGGTAAAGCCGGCTAGTCTTATAAAATATGAGCATTCTCATGAAAAATGTTTTCACAGCGCTTGTGTAATCAATAAAAATAAAAAATAAAAAACTTTTTTTGCGTGATTTGATAGCCAAATGTCTTGTTCATCTCATACCACAAGCATTGTCAAATATCAATAAAATTCAGAAAATTGTATGTAAAAAAAGTAACAGTTTTTCAGTTATTGGCCGCTTTGATTTTCTTTTCAGGAGTCATTCATATATTGACGTATTTTTAGTAAGTCTATAGCGGATTACGTTAAATTACAGATATATACTTAATGTTTTAAGTACGCATAATAAATACGTTGTGAATATTGTAATAAGATTTATTTCATTCATTAAATCGCAAAAAAGATTGATTTATTAAATTAATAATTAAGAAATAAGTAATTAAGAATTACTTAGAAAAATCACAAAACTTAATAAAATAAAAAAAAATAATTTCATCTTAATTATAAATTTAGGTTTTTATTAAAAATGTGTAAATATTTTTTTATAGCTAAATAGAAAATTTGGATATTCATAAAGTTGAAATTTTTTCAAAAGTTCTTGGTTTTGTTGAAGAATTTAAGGCCATTTACGTACGTTAGGGACCTAGGTGTTTTTTAGGCGTGCCCTTAATAGGGATCATTTTTATGTGGTCATAGTCCGTATTCATGGTAGTTCCTGAGATGACCACAATAAATACCGAACGACCTTAGATATGTTAAATATAAATATCTACATTAAACAAACAAATTAATTAAAAAAAAAATACTTTTTTTCTCTTTATTATCTATTTTTCTTTCGATATTACAAAATATTAATTATATTATATTCTGAAAAAACGAGCTTTTCGACGAATAAAAAGCCAAAGTGATATATACCTACATTGGATGTTTATGAATTTTTCATTAATAATAAACCAATAATTGATCAAAAAAAAAAAAAAGTTTTATACATATTCTTTATATATGTATACTCAGGGTGATTCAAAACTCTCACACCCCCTACCTAACTGAAAAATGAATCGAAATTTTGAAAAATGGCGAAACACATATTTAATGACTTCGAGAGGGACCTCTTTTGGTGTAAAAAGTTGGGGCCCGTGTGGGCTAGGGGGGCCGCTAGGGAGTGCAACTTTAAAATTTCTAATGGGCAGATATGTCTTGTTATACATCCCGGGAAACGTCTCTTCAAAACAATGAATTTGGTGTAAATAGTTTTGTCTTGCAGTAATTATTAAAGGGGATACATAAGTATATAAGGTATGAATAATTTTCATTTAAAACTCTGCATTTTTTTTTTTTTCTTTTTCTTTTTAAGTTTTAAAATAAATGCTTGTATCTTCTTTACTTTTAACAAGCTATCGTTGCACAAATGCCTTTACAAACTGTACTGGCCTTATATTAACGTATCTTGCAGTTATAGATCATTTCGTTCACTTAATGATACAGGGTGCTCACAAATATTTTTGATTTTGCTCAATTTGTTACCGGCCCACTAAATGTTGACGTAAACCAATGTTCATTAAAAAACATGTGAAAGACCAAGTTCTTTACATACTCAATGGTTAAATACATTTCATTGAGAAATAAGTTTTTAAATTGTAAAAAAAAAAAAAAAAAAAAAAAAAACTGGTCGTTTCCAAAGCCTGCTAAACTTTTGAGCAGAGTGTATATATATATATATATATATACATAAGGCGCCAAGGGGCTTGTATGCTAAAGCTATACCAAAGAAGATTTAAGAAATGAATATATAGTAACCGACGCTGTGGAATGAAACACGGTTACTGTCTGCCTTTATATGGAAAAATACATTAAAGAAAGTTCTGTTATACTAAATTGTTTACAAAGTCCTGTTTACAAAGGATGTAAAAATAATTTGTTTTATTATTATTATTATTATTATTTTGTTTTCTTCCTTTAAAAGAGAAATCTTTTCCTTATCATTATCTTAAGTAAAAGGGGATTTTAATGTTTATATGTATTTTCTTACGAATGTAAAAAGTGCTCTTACCTTTCTTTGCTTTCGCTAATATTCCAAACAACAACATATTCCATAAAGATGACACTTCAGTGCAAATGCAATGTGTAACAAAAGGCTGAAAAATTGTTAAAAAAGTACATTATTATTCATAAAATTAATTATACCCCCGAAGAACACGACTAATTGGTTCCGTGTTCTTTGAAACCGTGTTTTTCAAACCTAAAGAAAACGGGATTCCGTTTTAAGTGTAAAAATAGAAAAAAAAATATATGTTTCAAATTTTTTATTTATTGATATATATATATAAATACACTGCTCGACATTGAAAATGAAACACCAAGAAGGAATGATTATAACAGACTGAAATTTGTTGGACACATACATTATAGTAGGAAGATCAATTGATTAAAATTTCAGGAAATTTGGAGTAATATGTGCTGAGAAAACAGTGCATAAAGCAGTGACCTCTGTGAGCAATAACAGCACATACCTGCCTAGGCATTGAATCGAACAGCGATTGGATGACATGTACGAGTAGAGCACTTCATGAAGTTTTAACACGATGCCACAATTCATCGATCGAAGTTACTGATGAGTGGTGGAGGGCCAGTCGCTTTTCAACGATTAAACAGTCATTTTCATTGGTGCGAGATCAGGAGAATGCGCTGGCCAGAGCAACAGTCAAACACATTCGGCATCAATGAAGGCCCAGACAATATGGACAACCTGCGGTCGTGCATTGTCCTGCTTAAATGTTGTGCTTCGGAGGCCTTGAATATAGGACAGAGCTATGGGCTCGTCAGAAATGTAATGGCTACTCGTCAGAAATGTAATGGCTGGTATTCCGAGTGGCGGGAATGAAAACAAGAGGTGACCAGGACGTGTACCCAATGGTGCAACATACCATCAATCCAGGTGGTGACTCAGTATGCGGCTACCAAAATTCTGATTACCCTCAAAACTGCATCACTGATATGGGCGCCATTAATGTGTGATCAACGATGAACCTGGACGCACGAATGGCGTGAAGTCACTTTTCAGACAAATCACAATCCTGTTTACAGCATCAAGATTGCTTTATCCGTATTTAACGGCATTATGAATAATGCACATTGCCAGCTGGGATTCGACATCATCATACTGTCCATCATTTGCAATGATGTTATGGGTTCCCATTGGATACACGTCTCGATTACTTCATGTTCGTATTCCTGGCACTCTGAACAGCGGCCATTAAATTTCTGATGAGTTAAAGCCCGCCCCTCTGCCCTGTATTCGAGGCCTCCGTAGCGCAAAATTTAAGCAAGATAATGCACGACCGCAAGTTGTTTGTATTGTCCGGACCTTCTTTGATACAGAATGTGTTCGACTGTTGCTTTGCTCAGCGCGTTCTCCTGATCTCGCACGAATGAAAATGACTGTTTAATCGTTGAAAAGCGACTGGCCCCCCACCACTCACCAGTAACTTCGATCGATGAATTGTGGCATCGTGTTGAAGCTTCATGAAGTGCTCTACCCGTACATGTCATCCAATCGCTGTTCGATTCAGTGCCTAGGCAGATATGTGCTGTTATTGCTCACAGAGGTCGCTGCTTTATGTACTGTTTACTCAGTATATATTACTCCAAATTTCCTGAAATTTTAATCAATTATTCTTATTGCTATAATGTATGTTTCCAACAAATTACATTATTATCATTCCTTCTTGGTGTTGCATTTTCAATGTCGAGCAGTGTATATATATATTTAAATGTAAAACTGAAATTTTTTATTTTTTGAATTCATATTGGTAAACACTTCTAAGAAATCTCGTATATATGTTGATGCATACTCTCTTATTTTTCTTCATTCTCTTTTATTGTACAAATAGTAGCTTTATTCAAGTTCTCTGTCTTTGCAACAAATGATAATTTTTAGTCTTTCTTTAGTTGGTCCAATTTTTTTTTATCACGTTTTTATTAACTCGCTTTCTTGTTTCTTTGTCTAGTACAAATCTTGCTATAGATTTTTAACTAACTTCCCGACTAGCTAGACATTTGAAACTTTTAGAATAGCTCAAAACACGATGATAATGCATTCATTTAATAATTTTATACAGTTATTATTTCTTTTTTTCTAATGGCGCGGCACTTTTTTGCGACTTAGCATAGACCAGGGGGGTCGCCGAAATTGGTGACCATTTGGGAAGGAGCACCCATAGGGCAGTCATCGCTATCTCTAACAGGAACAACACATCCATGCCTTCTTCGGGATTCGAACCCAGGCTCAACCGTGTAGGAATCAGGGATGCTAACCACTACACCGTCTGGGCGGCTAAAATGTTTGAAAATTTCTTATAATTGCTCTCTTTATTACGCATTTTATAATTTCCATTCAAGTTGATGGGATAATTCATTAAAAAATAAAAATAAAATAAATAAAGTATTTATTAATACATAGAATTGTCAAGTTTATATGATTAAACAGAAAATTTAAAAATGTGATGTATAAAAAGTTCTTTTTTTATATTGTAATTATTTACTTTAGTTTCAAGTGAAATTGTACACCTTTTTCGAACTAACTTTTGATTTTCTGCAGACATTTTGTAAATTAAAGATATATCTATATATATATAACTAGATATTAATTTATCAGACACTTATAAAAAAAAAAAACTTGGTTGAAAATATTAAAAATTCAATACTCAGGACCTCCTGCACTTTATACTCAAACGAGTTCAAACTTACATCTAATGTAAATTTCAATAAATCCATCAAGTCTGTACAATAAGTTATGGTCGACGGGTATTTCCCTTATTTTTCAAAAAACAATATAACGGGTAAAAGGAAACCAGATGAAATTTCAAAGAAATAGCGCAACGAAATTTTAATTACACTGCTAAAAATTTTTGTAAAGTTAATGTAAATATTTATCCAGAGAGTTTCTGTAAATTTACATTAGTTCTTAGTTAAAAGTGAATAATCGAGATTCTCAATCTTTATTCTGTATTTTTACCTAATTTTATTATTTAATTTTTTAATTAAAATTAAAAATGACTGTTTCTACTTTAGCAAAAGCATTCCAAGTCCGAAATATATTCTCAACAATAATTAATTAAATTAATATTAGCTATTAAAATAAATGTATAAAATAAGTTTTTTAACATCTCCGTTTATTTTTCTCTGTATTTTTACGTAAGACTTAAGATAATAGATTACACAGAATTTTCTGTTGAAATTTTTAACAGTGTACATACTTACGTATACGTTTGTAAGTAATGTGTATGCTGTAATGTGCATTTATTTCAATTAAAAGGTAATGGAATTCATAGACGTGATTTTTCAAATTTCGTGATAAATGTTAGTATTCCCTCATAATTCTGAATAATTTTGTCTTTGATCATAGCTCTCTATCTTATGAAACAAATGATATTTGGAAATAATTTTATATCAAATAATATATGTATTTTATTCTTTTTCAAAAGAATTAATCGAAAATCATGTAGTTCGGGGAAAGTATCCGACACTGGTGTTCTTCTAGCACCGTGTTCTTCAGGGGTTACCTGCATAAGAATTTTAGCACAAAATACCAAAAGTTTGGAAATTCCATAAACTGGGGAAAAAAAAAAAATCCTAATAGTTCTCCGTCCTAAACTAAATTCTGCTTTTGCCAAAATTTCATCAAAATCATTTTTACTTTCCGAACACTATAGTGAGGAAAGTATTGTAATCATGTGTAAAGTCCGAATTTGTGATTTTGATGTTTCTATACGTTTCGAGGTCCGCTGAGTCCATTTTCACTATTTTTACGATGATGTATGTATGTGTGTGTGTATGAATGTGTGTATGTCTGTGAGTGAACACGGTAGCGTCTAAACGCTTTGTTCGAATAAGCTGAAAGTTGGTACGTATATTGTAAGTCACCATAGTACGAACCCTATTGATTTTGGTGAATCTAGCTCTTATAGTTTTTTTACAGGGACACAAAGAAAAATTCTTTATCATTATGGCCTACGGGACCAAAATCTTAAAAGTGCGATAGCATCTAAACGCCTTATTCAATTGAGCAAAAACTTTATACACATATTATAGGTCACAGATACTCAATCTGTATAGATTTTGGAGAATCTAGCACTTATAGTTTTTTTTACAGGGACACAAAGAAAAATTCTTTATCATTATGACCTATGGGACCAAATTTTTAAAAGTGCGATAGCATCTAAACGCCTTATTCAATTGAGCTGAAAATTCATATGAATATTGTAAATCACTGTTGCGCTAACTATAAGCATTTTGGCGAATCTAGCATTTATAGGTTTTTACAGGGACACAACGAAAAATTCTTTATCATTATGATCTATCGGCGCAAAGTTCAGTAGCTTTAAATAAAACATCGTGCGATATATGGAGAAAAATACTCAAACACTCTATTATGGTTTTCTATCTTTTGTTTGTTTAACTCCTCTTTCTTTACTTTATCTACGAAACTGTTAATTACTCAATGTTCGGAAAGTCGAGTGGAGTCACTCCAGATTTTTTTTTTTTTTTTTTAAGAAAAAGAAAAGAAAATTAATAATAATCAGTATCGAAGCAAACACTATCGAAAAAGTTTTTTTTTTTTTTTCAATAATTTTGAATTAGGAAATAAAAAGCGCACGTGAAAAATGAAATTAAAAAAAGAAGCAAGATAATAATGTTTGAATTTGAGTTGGTAATTTAAGAATACCTATAGTAATTTTGTTGTAAATCTGTATATATATATAAATTACGTGTCACGATGTTTGTCCGGGGTAAACTCCTAAACTAAGGAACCGATTTTAATGAAATTTTGCACACTGTGTGCAGTTTGGTCCAACTTGAGGGATAGGATAGTTTTTATCTCAATTTATTGTCACAATATTGTTTTATTGCAATTATTTGTTAATTATAGACCTTTATTAAAGTTGCTCCAAAATATCTGTGAGTTCCATTAATTTAATTGTTGCCAAAAAAAAAAAAAAAAAAAAAATACGAGTTCATTTTCTTTCGACATAAAAATAAATACATTTAATCAAACGTGAACGTTAAAAAATTATAAAAAGTTAAATTATGCATCTCACGAAAATTGACGTCATAATCAATTTAAAGATTTTATACACATTGATAAAGTGCTAATGTAGTTCTATCATAGACATCTGTATATATATAAAAATTACGTGTCACGATGTTTGTCCGCGATAAACTCCTAAACTAATGAACCGATTTTAATGAAATTTTGCACACTGTGTGCAGTTTGGTCCAACTTGAGAGATAGGATAGTTTTTATCTCAGTTTATTGTCACAATATTGTTTTATTGCAATTATTTGTTAATTATAGACCTTTGTTAAAGTTGCTCCAAAATATCTGTGAGTTCCATAAGTTTAATTGTTGCCAAAAAGAAAAAATACGAGTTCATTTTCTTTCGACATAAAAGTAAATACATTTAATCAAACGTGAACGTTAAAAAATTATAAAAAGTTAAATTATTCATCTCACGAAAATTGACGTCATAATCAATTTAAAGATTTTATTCGCTTTGATAAAGTATGTAGTTATACACAAGCGAAGTGTGACGTCACTGACCGCCTGTGAAATCAAGAAAAAGATTTCTTATGTTAATCACCCATTGTATTTTTTATAAAAAATTATTAAAAAACGAGGAAAATTATTTCCGGATTTTAATCCCCATACTTTTGTATAGATATGTATTATTTATCATGTGCATACGTTAGATTGAGTTATTTTGCTGTCAAATTAACAAAATTTTAATTTTAAATTTCAAAGCTCTGTCCTTGAAGTTTTTCGTATTTGGCGATCAAAAACGTAACACGAAAATATACAAGCTAGATGTATATTTTCGTAATATATATTGTGCGAAATATTGTTTCATATTATTCATTACTCTCTTAATATAAGTTGTTAAAATAACCATGATTTTTGAAAGGAATTAAATGTGTGCGCCAGATAATTTGGCGATATTATTTTTTTTTCCGCCAAGGATGATATATATGAAATTTATTCCGCTGCAACATGTTAATATCTTATGTCGGTTACATTATGTATATGCTACAATTTATTTCACGTGACACGTGTGTTAAAAATTTATTTACGACATAACCTTGCTTTTTCAATTTTTGTTGCATTATTCTAATCTGTATCACTTCGTTTTCTTTAAGAAATTTGTGATCTATACATAACGTTCTAAATAAAAAGTAATTATTTCAATATTTTAAAACTTATTTAAAAGTCTGTTTTATTTAACATTAAATTTTAAAAGTTAATTTAAAACTTATTTAAAAGTCTGGAAGAGTTTAAGTCTGTTTATTTGTTTTGTAACGCTAATCTATATGATCGATGTTCGAAACTTTAGTTAATTATTTCTCTTATTTTTCTTTACTTTTTCTTTAATAACTTACCAATTTAACGTTCCTGATTAAATTTGTGACTTATATATGTATTTTGCATTAAATTTTGACTCATATTTATTGCTGAAAATGCGATCGTAAAATCTTGCAATTTTCTTATCTTAATCCTCAATGCTTTCCTTCTAGATTAACTTGAATTTACTATTAAAATTTTAACATACTCAGAATCTTCTCACCACTTCGTTAAAATATATTAATCTTTTCAGTAATATATTAATCAGTATATCCCCACAACGATATTTGGCGATTTTTTGTTGGCGATTATGGCTAAATCATAAATCTATAAATCATAAATGATAATCTAAATCATAAATCATAAATCAAAAACATAAAATAATAAATCCAAAATAAACAACATATAGGCTGCCATATTATATCACAAACAGTCCAGAGCGACATCGTTATCGTTCAAAACGGCGCCAAAGTAAAATCGCCAAATTCAGCTGTGGGGATATACTGAAGTTATAATTATCCGAATATAATTACTGAAGTTATATTATAAGTTATAGTTGTGGGTAACAACTATAGTATTTCCCCACAACTGGATTTGGCGATTATGGCTAAATCATAAATCTAAAATAAAAGCATGCAGGTTAACATATTTCATTGCAAATAATCCAGAACGACTTCGTTATCGTTCAAAAAGGCACCAAAAAAAAAAAAAAAAAAAAAAAAATCGCCAAATGCAGTTGTGGGGAAATACTATATACCTTATCAAATTATCAACGTATTACTTAGCCGCAGCAACGCGTGGCCGGGTCTGCTAGTCTGTATATATATATAAATTACGTGTCACGATGTTTGTCCGGGGTAAACTCCTAAACTAAGGAACCGATTTTAATGCAATTTTGCACACTGTGGGCAGTTTGGTCCAACTTGAGAGATAGGATAGTTTTTATCTCAATTTATTGTCACAATATTGTTTTATTGCAATTATTTGTTAATTATAGACCTTTATTAAAGTTGCTCCAAAATATCTGTGAGTTCCATTAATTTAATTGTTGCCAAAAAAAAAAAAAAAAAAAATACGAGTTCATTTTCTTTCGACATAAAAATAAACGTGAACGTTAAAAAATTATAAAAAGTTAAATTATGCATCTCACGAAAATTGACGTCATAATCAATTTAAAGATTTTATACACATTGATAAAGTGCTAATGTAGTTCTATCATAGATATAGTAATATATATAGATCTCTCATCCCCATGTTATCGTACAAAGATTTTTGATGCCGAAAAAAATAAAAATAAATAAAAAATAAAAGCTTTGGAAACAGCCATTAAGTGGTATTGAAAAAAAAAAAAAAAGAAAAGAAAGAAATAAATATGAATTTGAAACTGTATCTGGAGTCTTCCATTCCCCTTTAGCAAATAAATTATTCATAAATTTTATTTGCTAAAATATTAATATGTATTCCCTTGTGTATTCACTCGGGGAAAGACGGCCATATTTTGGTGAAAACGTCGTCTTTTCCCAAATGAAAAGGAATAACTTTTTTCTCCCCAATGATCACTCTTTTCTATATATGCTATACTATATCTATGAGTTCTATACGCAAGCGAAGTGTGACTCACTGACCGTCTGTGCAGCCAAGAAAAAGATTTCCTATGTTAATTGCCCACTGGATTTTTTGTAAGAAATTATTAAAAATCGAGGAAATTTATTTCCCGATTTTAATCCTTATATTTGGGTATAGATATGTATTAGTTATCGCGGGTGTTAGATTGAATTATTTTGCTGTCAAATTGACAAAATTTTAATTTTAAATTTCAAAACTATGTCGCCCTTGGCTTTTTTTATTATTATTATTATTATTTGGCGATCAAAAGCGTAACACGAAAATATACATGCCAGATGTATGCATTGTACGAAATGTAATATGTATTATTCATTGTACGTATGTATGACATGTAATATGTATTGTACGAAATATTGTTTCATATTATTCATTACTCTTTTAATATAAGTTGTTAAAATAACCATGATTTTTGAAAGGAATTAAATATTTTCGCCAGATAATTTGGCGATATTCTTTTTTTTTCGCCAAGGATGACAGAAATGAAATCTATTCCGCTGCAAAATATTAGTATCTTACATCAGATATTTTATTTAGACATTTGAAAACAAATTTGACTTCAAACTATGATAGAATATTTATCATTTTCCTTTTAATTAGTATATTATTAGTATATTAAAATTTAAAAGCATGGTATATAAAAAGTTTTTTTTTTTTTTTTTTAATCTTATAATTATTCTTATCTTAATCCTCAATGTTTCCCATCTTTATTAACTTGAATTTACTAATAAAATTTTAACATACTCAAAAACTTCTCATCACTTCGTTAAAATACACTAAACTTTTCCAAAATCTTTTTCTATTTAAAATAATACATGTATTTACTTTAAATGTCCAATATTTCATAAGATTTCCAATTTTAAAGTTTCAAAATATTTATAAAATTTACTTATTTTTCTGGTTTAGCCTTATTGTTTTCCTTTTTATAACTACAGCTGTTGCCCTCTTTAAAATATTTAAAATGATGAGGTCATTTTATAGTAAAATTATCCATTATAGCATATATTATATTTCACTCCTCCATAAAAATTGATTTTAAAATCGTCTGTTTCTTTTATACTTTTATTTTAATAGAATTTTAATAGAATTTAATTTATATATTAGTCATTTTAGCAATTTTATCCAAAGTAGCATTAGAAATAATATATATCACTTCTCCATTAAAATTTATAGGACCCTACAATAAAATTAATTTGTGCTTAATATCAACACTACGAAAATTTTTATCAATCGCTTCCAAATTTTGACCTAAGTTTCAAATCTCAACCCTGTGGGTTTTTACATCGGCTACAACGTTTTCGTCTTTGTTCGTAAATAATAATTTGACTGTACTAAATAGTTTACAGCCGTATAATTCAACGTATAACTTAGTCACAGCAACGCGTGGCCGGGTTTGCTAGTTATTTTTAATAAATTAAAATGCGGATATCATAATTGCGCTAGTAAAGACCTTTGCGAGAAACGTCCAAGTTACTTCTGTGCCAAATTCCAAATTTCGCCAAAGGAGTCCAAAAGTAAATCTTTTTTATTTTATTTTATTGTATTTTATTTTATTTATTTATTTATTTTATTTTTCGTTTTTTTTTTTTTTTTTTTTTTTTTTTTTTCAGTTTGAAAATAGAAGCTAACAGGAGATTGAGGAAAAGTTACATAAAAATATGTTAGACTTTCAAAGAATGATGATTTTTTTCTCACCTCTGTCATGTCGGAGCAATATTTCGTAATTAAGTTAATTATTTCTTTTGATGTTCTTCCATTTTCTGCTGGAACTTTGCAGTTGAAAACTGAATTTTTTATCTTTTCAATGTTGCGTCCACTAAAAAACAGGTTCTAGAAAAAAAAAAAAAAAAAAAAAAAAAAAAAAAAAGAAAAAGAAAAGCTTTAATTACTGGTTTAGGGGCAAAGAACTACAAAGAATAACTTTGTTTTGATTCAGTTTTATCTAAATACAACAGAAATTATTTAAAATAGGTCTTCACGCAAAATTTAAAATTTATAAATTCTAATGGTTCGCAGAAATGGTAATAAAAATTATTTTAACACCTACTTCCTTTTATATAACCTTTTAAAAATCTCCCCCCCCCCCTTTTTTTTCTTTTTTTAGAAGAAGAAATTGAGTCATAAGAAATCTTAAATGTTAAATTTTAAATGTATGTATATTTTCAGATAGTTCTTTGGTATTTTGAGAGAAGTTATGTTTTTAGAATGTTTGCTACTCTGTTCATTTCATTTCTTTCCTTTTTTCCCTTTTTTTTTTTCTTTTTAATTTTCAAAAAGTATCAGCGAGTATCTAGATGTTAGGTAATTTTTATGTTATATATCTGCAGCTTCGATATCACTGTACACAATGAAAAATGTTCTTTAAATGAAAATATGTGTTTCTTGTATATTTTTGGTTGAAAATAACGAATCTGTACTTACCTCATATTTGTGAAAATTGCAACACCAAGAAGAAATGCGAATATAAGAATGATATTTATTGGGCACATAGATTATAGTAGGAAGAGAAATTGATTAAAATTTCAGGAAGTTTCGAGTAATATATCCTTAGAAAACAGTACTTAAAGCAGCGACCTCTGGGAGTAATAACTACACTTATCTGCCTAGGCATTGAATCGAAAAGCGATTGAATGACATATTCGGATAGAGCACTTCATGAAGCTTCAACAGGATGCCACAGTTCATAGACCGTAGTTACTGGTGAGTAGTGGCGGGCCACTCGCTTTTCAACGATTAAACAAACCTTTTCATTGGTGCGAGATCAGGAGAACGCGCTGGCCGGAGCAACGGTTGAACACATTCTGTATCAAGGAAGGTCCGAACAATACAGGCAACTTGCAGTCGTGCATTATCCTGCTTAAAGGTTGTTCTACGGAAGCCTAGAATATAGGGCAGAGGCGTGGGCCTCTGGATTGTGTGACGATGTTGAATCCCAGCTGGTAATGTGCATTATTTACAATGCTGTTAAATACGGATGAGGCAATATTGATGCTGTAAACAGGATTGTGCTTTGTCTGAAAAGTGACATCACGCCATTCCTGTGTCCTGGTTCATCGTTGATCACACATTAAAGGTGCCCATATCAGTGATGCAGTTTTGAGGGTAATCAAAATTTTGGTAGCAGCATACTGGGTCACCACCTGGAGTGATTGTATACGGTACCATTGGATACACGTCTCGATCAACTGTTGTTTTCATTCCCGGCACTCTGAATACCCATCATTACTTTATGACGAGTTAAGGCCCATCGCTCTGCCCTATATTCACGGCCTTTGAAGCGCAATACTTAAGCAGGACAATACACGGCCGCAAGTTGTCCGTATTGTCCAGACCTTCTTTGATGCAGAATATGTTCGACTGTTGCTCTGCTCAGCGCATTCTCCTAATCTTGCGCCAATGAAAATGACTGTTTAATCGTTGAAAAGCGACTGCCCTCCCCCACCACTCACCAGTAACTACGATCGATGAATTGTGGCATCGTGTTGAAGCTTCATGAAGTGCTTTACCCGTACATGTCATCCAATCGCTGTTCGATTCAATGCCTAGGCAGATAAGTGCTGTCATTGCTCACAGAGGTCGCTGCTTTATGCACTGTTTTCTCAGCACATATTACTCCAAATTTCCTGAAATTTTAATCAAATGTTCTTCCTATCAAATGTTCTTCCTACTGTATGTTCCCAATAAATATCATTTTGATATTCACATTTCTTCTTGGTGTTGCAATTTTCATAAATATGAGTGTATTTTTAGTTTAGCAAGCACGAATTCATCCCCCTAAATTCGATATCATAACATTTTTGCGTATTTTCTCCTTGCCGGAAAAACAATTCGAAGATGGTTACCAGAAAGATTAAGAAAGTTTTCAGAGGGGGTTAAAAATGAGATGTTTAT
This sequence comes from Salticus scenicus, assembly GCA_963930645.1. Taxonomy (NCBI): domain Eukaryota; kingdom Metazoa; phylum Arthropoda; class Arachnida; order Araneae; family Salticidae; genus Salticus; species Salticus scenicus. Next base: position 174,074,636 of record OZ005654.1, read on the forward strand.
TTCTAGTTAGATGCCGAAATTAATATAATTTACAAGTCTCAAAGCGGGTATGGCATCTTGCACGCACTAATATGCATCGTTCTTGAACTCTTTGTATTGAACGATGGAATGTAAGTACGTTAGCTGAATATTTCTAGTCTGTTATCAGGGACACACCAACAGACGTCTTCAAGAAAAAAAATGGTTAAAAAGAAAAATCATTTTAGTGTTTGTGTTTTCTATAATGAAGCCTCGGTTACATTTCTCTGTAATCAATTTGTATACATATGAGTAGTGCATCCCCTATAAAAACGGTACATGATGGACCATTTTTAATTCGATATATGAACCAAGCCCCCTTTGTTTATTCAGAATCACTTCGTTTCATATAAAGGGCAGAAAAAAAGTTCAAATTTGTTGTGCAGTGTAATTTTAGACATCATGATTTTTGTATATTTTCTGTACATTTCGCCTCTTTAAATTTTAATTTACGAAACAAAAATACTTTTAGTAATTCTATTACGTGTTTATGCTTTACTGATACATTTAGTTATATTCATTATACTACTGCATAATTTAAATTTTAAATGAACAGCATAAATTGAAATTTTATGTTACTTGCTTATAAAGTTTTTATTCATTATCTTCTAGCATAGTCAATCCACGATCCTCGGTTGGCAGAGCACGAGGACTTTTTAACTCTTCCATTTACATTTCAGGGAAAGCAGTAACAGAGCAAGAGGTGAATGAATAATAGGATATAGGGATTTTTCATATTTCTTCATTGCAGCGTTTCCTAAAACGTAAATGAAAATATTCTGATGTGGACACCACATGACTATATTTTATTCTCTTTGCCGAAAATTAGAGATGAAAAACGATTCATTTTACCTAAACAATTAATTCAGTTAAAATTAAGAAAGGATTTACTAATTTTGGCCATACTGAAACAATATCTGCCGCCAAATTTGATCGCTAATCTCGCCAGTTGCCAAGTTTGCAGCAAACGCTGATTTTGGTCTTGGCATCGATTTTGGCGATTTTGCGTCGAATTTGGCGACTTGGCGACCGAATTTGACGAAAATGTGTATTTTACGATTGTCAATGTTTGGAAGCTTTATACCTTCAATACGAACAGAATTCTAGAATTTTCCGGAAAGATTAATTGGTTTATAGCACTGAACTAAATTCTTCGAAAATTCTTTAAATGACAAACAAGACTAAAGCAAAATAAAGTGCATTCGTCGACTAGAGCCTGCTTATAAATAAACAATTACATTCAACACTAAAAAATGTCGGCAACCTTTCATAACAATATCATTACGTGATCTATCTATGTGCTGAATATTCATTAAAGTGCATTCGTCGACTAGAACCTGTGTATGTCTTTAAGAATTACTCTCTACACTAAAAAATGTCGGTAATTATCCTAAAATTATCATTGCGGGCTCTATTTACGGGCTGAATATTCATTAAATAAAATACATTCGTCGACTAGAACCTGCTTATGTCTTTACAAATTACTTTCTACAAGCAAAAATGACGACAACTTTCATAATAATATCATTACGGACTCTATCATTAGTTTATTTTGAAATCTCTATAATGGCAGGTCATATATAATGGCCAAAATCTTTGTATATTTGGCCATTATGAATATAATTTTCTTAAATATCTCCAAAACGGAAAGTCACAGCAAGACCAAAAAGGGAGGTGCACAATTAGATGTTATAAAAAACTTATATACCAATTTGCAACGTTCTACGTCCAACCATTTTTAAGTTATGCGAGTTACACATACATACAGACGTCACGAAAAATCGTGTAAAGTCGCTAAAACGAGAGCTCGTATTAAGACAAAACTTGCAGGTGTACAACTAGACATCATGACGCATATAAATTTGAAACATTCTACGATGATTCGTTTTTGAGCTATGCGAGATAGAAAATCCATTTCGTAAATTGGGATTAAATACTTCCTTATACTTTGTATAAGGAAGTAAAAATGGAAAAGTCCATGGTACTCTGTCAACCGCCGGTCTTATGGCTCGTGGGGGAATTATATCAGTATTTTTGTGCATTTTATTGCTTTACTGCGTAATCTATTGAATTGTAAAAAACTGTACTGTATTTAAAAATCGATTAATGTAAATAAATTTTTGAACAATTAAAAAAAAAAATCAATTTTTTGTTCATGTTCTTGAATTATTTTTAATTTTTTGTTTTAAATTCGTATTTTGAAAGCACAAAGTTTACCTAAGATTTTGTTTGGATTATTTATTTACTTATTTATTTATTTTACTCATGGGAATTTTAATGTTTTGGCTGTTTGACAGATAAAACAAAATATAAATAACTTAAATTTGAAATATAAATAACTTAAATTAATATTTAATTATATGTAGGTTTTTTGAAATAGAAACTTCTTTTAATGTAAATAGTATGCTGTCCTTCGTCCCTTCGAACACGGTCAAAATTATGACCTCCAGACCATCTCTAGGAGTGAGCCCTAAACAGTCTCCAATCGCCCATAACGCAGCACTAGGGCGACGTAAACCACAACTAACTTTTCTTCCTTACTGCCACATTGTGTTGTGTCATATCGAAAGAATTGTACTCACCCATAGAAATCTAAGTTTAAAAAGAATATTTGATTTCATTTTCTTGAAACTTTTTCGTTTAAGCAAAATTTTCAGCTCCGGGTCATCCAAAATACGTCCAAATATTCCCATCATCATGCTTTGGGCCTCCGTCGAATCGAAGTCATCTATTCGTGCTACCAGCTGAAATTAAATTTACCGTTTCAATAAACTTATTCAAAGAAAATTAATATTTATACACTGTAATAGACAAGTGTAGATACTTGAAAATAGAATTTCTCTCTCACGAAATTTCACTCTTTAATTAATTAATATGACACGGAATATGAATACGAATTTGTACAATGAGATTTTGCAAACATATGAGTACATATGTGCTCATGTAATAATAAAAAATAAAATAACAGAATAAATGCTTTTACTCGGATGCGCCAATGGGCTCTTCCCACTTGCAGAGCCCAGTTAAGGGAGGGGGGTGGGGGGAGGGGGCTGCAGCCCCGGGCCTAGTGAATAAGGAGGCCCTAGATAGGAAAAAAAAAAAAAAAAAAAAAAACCCAGTAAATGAAAAAAAAAAAATTGTATTTTTTTTTTTTTTTTTTTAATTCTGTTTTTACAGTCAGAAATTAAATCCTTGATACTGTTACGTAAAAATATTTTAAAAAGACAAATTTTTGAAAATTTCTTTTATTACTTAAAAAAAAAATAATTTTTAAATATTTAAAAAAAATGCATTAAAATTTGAAAATTTCAAAAGTCATTCAAGAGATGAGGAGGGGGGGGGGGAAGAATAATATAATATAATCTGTTTCCTTCCGCCACGTAAAATTACATATCGCTTATGGGAATCAAAAGGAGAAATATAGTAGTGCGATGTATATTTAAAAAAAAAAAAAAAAAAAAAAAAAAAAAATCTGAAAAACTTTTGATATTATGAATTAAAAAGTTATACAGTTAAAAATAAATTCTGAATTATTTTAATCTATATTTAAAATACATTTTAAACATTGTATATATATTATAATTTACCTACAATATAAATAACTTATAATGCTAATTTTAAATTCCAAATCTTTAAAACCAGTATGTATATATATATATTTTTTTTTTTTTTTTTTTTTTTTTTAATATATCTATGTATATATATAAAGCCTAGAGATAACTTTCTCAATATTTATACTTAGGAGAGCGATGGAATGTATTTAAAAACTAAAAATAGATGTACAAAACTGAGATGATTATAAATTGAAACGTGTATTAAAAGCTCCTATATGTATTTGTTTAGTAAATTGTATTTTTGCGGTTTTTTTTTTCCTTGAACATTTAATTTAGTAAATTGTACTTTATACCAAAAAGAAAACTTTGCATTGTGAGAAGCAAAAAATTCTTCCCGATTTTATAACCGAAACCAAAAGAAAAATATACATTTAAAGAGCTATGAATGAAGTTTTCATATAAAATCGTTTCACAAATGCGAATCGGAATTAAAATTAAAAAAAGAAGCTTCATACAGAACTTAAAAAAGTTATATTTAATATTTTAAAGTCGCAAAAACAAAAAATTAACGTCGAATTATAGCGAACATAAACGGGGCAAAAACAGTTTTTTGCCTCCTAATGGCACCTCCTAATGGCGCCAATGTAAATATTTGTGGCCTGTGGCCACTGACAATCTTATACGACTCTGTTACATCTCGTAGCAACAACTGATTAACTTCTGAAAATAAAATGTTTTCACTTCATTTATGGACTGGCAAGATATCATTACAAATTTTGACAAGAATGGCGACAGCGCCCTTTATTATTATTTTAAAAAGTAGGGAAGTTGGCTCAGTAGCGATACGCTATTTAACGTACTCGTAGGTGCTTGAATTAGCGCGTTACATCCCCCCCCCCCCACACACACACACTGTTCCCGAGCCCACGTCTCGAGGTAAAGATGCCATAGGAGATTGGGGTTCTGTAACTTTAACATTTTGAAATGAGTCTGAGTGTGAGGGCCGATGCACAATAGATACCTAAATTTTAATCAGGGTTGACTCTTTCAAAGGCACTACACCATTCATTTTGACTTTCTATGAATTAAAATTAAATGAAGAAAAAACCCTCGCTAGCATGAATTCACAATTGGGTCTATTTAAAAGAAATGGTCGTGGAATTTGCTTAGTTATCTATTCAAGTTTCGTACTCCGCGCTATTTTTTCAAAACACTTTTAGGAACGGGAAATTTTCTCCTTTCATGTCAACACTAATTTTATGCAGATATCTTTATAGTATTTTTATAGTAATGTGTTGTCATTAAATAGGAGAAAGATTATCAGATAAAAATAGTTGTAACATAACAATAAAGACGAAAATTTCTCATCCTGAATGCGGCCTGAAAAGATGGTGGGGAGTACGTACCTGCTATTATATATTTTTCCTCATAAACTTCTACTTAGGTCGTTCTAGGGTGCCGTCGTACTACAATTATGAGAACAGCACTGAATTCGATTGATGGTCAGGCCCTGTCGGACACTGAATTGATTCACCTACTACGTTACCCCTTTCTCTCGATTGATATATTATTCTAATTATCCGCGGAAGTTTATTGATTTCAGTTTCGTATTTTAATATTCATGTTTATTCATGTTATTTTCCATACAATGATTTTACTAGTGACGTTTATGCAAAGTATGATCCTACACTGAAAATCTTTAATTTCCACTAACATGTGAAGTTTTAAAAATAGAATGTTGGTATTCACCAATGTTCTGGTCAGTATCATAAATAATATTTTAAAGCTAATCTAAAGTTTATGAAAAATTATGCCATATTCTGAAAATTTTAAATTTACAATAACTTTACGAAATTTTCATAACAGAATGTTAAAATTCATTAGGGTTTAAGCCAGTGTATCACAAATGGTATTTTATGAAACTGGTCTAACTCCTTTACGACCATTCATTTACGAGATAAATGCCCATACAGAATAACTAATTAACTAAAAAACTGATTAGCCTACGGACGGACATTACACAGATTTTGCAATTTTGGATTCATCAGATTTCAATGGCTTTATAATTCTCTGAGAAGGAGCGATTACGATATGGAAAATTCAGATCGGGACGAACTTGGGCAAAATTGTAATATAATTATGAAAGTAACAACATATTAATGAAATAACGCGCACTAGTCAAACAATTGTGAAAAAAAAGCATTTAAAGTTTCAGTAATTGCTTAAGTATAGGTTATTTAGGCAAAGAGCCCACGCTCCAGAGGCGTACTCGGTAGTGTACATTGCTGCAAAAGGGAGGTCTTGTGTTTGATGTTACCAAAGTTTTTTTTTTTTTTTTTTTAAATTAATTATTTATAAAATTTTATTTTTACTTTCTTTTATAGGTGAATTCAAAATTTAAAAATTTAGTAAATAATAATTATTTAATTTTTGTGAATTTAAAATATACGTAGGTTTTAAAGTTATATTTTCCTACTTGTAATATTTATAATTTTCTATAACTTAAAAAATAAATGTTAGATTTGTTTCAATTGTAAAATAAAGTAAAAGAAAGGAAAGCTTTATTTTTAATTATTTATTTATCTAAACGTTTTATTTCTACCTCTTTTTTTTATAAGTAAAACAAAGCGGTTTTTTTATTATATGTATTACAAATAGAAAAATGCTACTAATTTTCTGTTTTAATATATATTCTGTTCTAGAATTTAAATTTTACGCAACTGCTTTTAACTTGTTAATTTAGAGAGCAATTGAAATTTTAGGGAAAAAGATAAAAAGCTCAGGGAAAGATAAAAATAAATAAATAAATAAAATAATTGTAGAAGAAAGATTGTTGATTAATATTTTAAATCTACATTTAAAGATGCTGTGGTATATTTCGAACATTTGCTTGCCCGTAATAATTTAATAGCATCGAAATCCTGTATTATAAATTGTCTAAGAAGCAGTATTGGTAGGAGAAGTAATTATTAGTTTGAATAATGATTATAAATCTATATTATACAGTTAAATACCTATTTCTCTGTATTTCCCCCCCCCACCCCCCACCCCAATAATTTAATAAACAAAATTTAGCATTGTTTTAAATATAAAATAAAGTAAACCTTTATTTTTATTTTATATTATATAATTAAAACAGAGCTAAAATTTATTTTTTACGTTATAGAAATTTATAAATATTGCAAATAGGAAAATATAACTATAAAACCTATGCATTCTATTTAATTTACAAAAATAATAATTTACAAATAATTTATTAATTCATTTTTAAATTTTGAATTTAATTATAAAAGGAAGTAAAAATAAAATAAACTGTTTAGATAAATCAACAAAAACAAAAGTTCCTTTCGGTAGCATCGAACCTGGGACTTCCGCGTTGCAGTCGCCTACGCCATCAGCCACGCTACTGGAGTATTCACTCAGTTCTGAAATAGCTTTTACTTAATTACTGAAACTTTAAAGGTTTTTTTTTTTTTCCTCAAGATTTTTTTATTAGTGTGCGCTATTAATTTAATAGCTGTTAATATTTCAGTATACTACAATTTTGCACAAGTTCACCCCGATTTAAACTTTCGATGCTGTGACCTCTCCTATAGTGATATAAAAATTGTTTACATTCATTCTGGAAAATAATTTTATTAAATAATTTGCATTACATGAATTTGTCTAGTAAAATATAGAACAGACTTTTGTTATAGCCACAATGTACTAGTTTCTTAAGTTGATGAAAATATTAATCTAAATATCTGAAATCAAATATTAGTAACAATTATACATATAATGTTTTGTGCGTACTCTCCCAAACATGATAAACATTTACTTACATCCACCACAGCCATGTGCATGTGATTATAAAACATTGTACAGCCAGATTGAAAGTATTTTGCTTGCAAGAAATTATTTCCTTGCCTTTTCTTCATAAATTCTTTCTGAAAAAAAAAAAAAAAAAAAAAAGTCATGGTAGTATTAAAAAAATGATCTTAAACAACATAGATTTGTGTAATATATATATATATATATATATATATATATACAGGGTGATCCAAAAGTCAGGACAAACTTTAAAAGTGAATAATTCGAAAACGAATCAAGATACAAAGATACGGTTTGCACCAAACGGATGAAAAAGAAACCGGGTTTTGTGTGGCAAAAGAAAAAATTTAGTTCTGTTGGCGAACAACAGATGGCGCTATAGTGCTTTATTTAACCAAAAAATGATTTACAAAGGAAAAAAATGTTGACAACTTACAAGTCTGCTTAATTACAGCTAATTAGTACTACTACAGTAACTCTTCAATGTCCATCATTCAGAAGTACAGCTGTGAGATGATTCACCACATCGTTCACAGCATTTAGTAGCATTTCTTGCGTTATGGCAGACACATTTTGGCGGATGACATCTTTCAGCGCTGCTAGTGATGCCGGTTGGTCGCGGTACACTTTTGACTTCCAAGAATCCCCACAGCCAAAAGTCACAAGGTGTCAGATCGGGAGATCTCGGAGGCCATGCGTGATTAAAGTAGCGACTGAGAATGCGATATTTCGATGCATATAAGCTTCGACTACCATTACCTGCTGTAGTTGTTCCTTTTTATATCGTTTGTTGCTTATAATAATTCTACATCAGAAATCCGACAGCGCCATCTGTTGGTCGCCAACAGAACTTTTCTTTCTTTCTTTTCTTTTTTTTTTTTTTTTTTGTAGCCACACAAAACTCGGCTTCTTTTTCATCCGTTTGGTGCAAACCGTATCTTTGTATCTTGATTCGTTTCCGAATTATTCATTTTTAAAATTTGTCCTGACTTTTGGATCACCCGGTATATATTAGTCTGTTTGTATAGAGTCTTTTTAAAGTAATTTCTTAACTTTAAAACGTCTTTCTACTTTTAAACAATGATAAGTAGAAAGCTTAAAAAAAAAAAAAAAAAATCATGGTAGCAATAAAAAAAATTATCTTATACAACAGAGACTTGTGTTAAAAAAAAAAAAAAGCAAATATTATTTTAGTCTGTTTGTATGGAGTCTTTTTAAAGTAATTTCTTAACTTTAAAATGTCTTTCTACTTTGAAACAATGATAAGTAGAAAGCTTAAAAAAAAAAAAAAAATCATAGTAGTATTAAAAAAATTATCTTAAACAACATAGATTTGTGTAAAAAAAAAAAAAAAGGAAAATATTATTTTAGTCTGTTTGTATAGAGTCTTTTAAAGTAATTTCTTAACTTTAAAATGCTTTCTACTTTGAAACAATGATAAGTAGAAAGCTTAAAAAAAAAAAAAAAAATCATGGTAGTATTAAAAAAATTATCTTAAACAACATCGATTTGTGTAAAAAAAAAAAAAAAAAAAAGAAAGAAAAAAAAAAAGCAAATATTAACTTAGACTGTTTGTATAGAGTCTTTTTTAAATAATTTCTTAACTTTAAAATGTCGTTCTACTCTGAAACAATGATAAGTAAAAAGCTTAAAAAAAAAAAAAAAGAAAAAAAAGAAAAAAAAATCATGGTAGCATTAAAAAAATTTTCTTAAACAACATAGATTTGTGAATAATAATAATAATATAATATTATTTTAGTCTGTTGTATGGAGTCTTTTTAAAGTAGTTTCTTAACTTTAAAATGTCTTTCTACTTTGAATCAGTGATAAGTAGAAAGCTTAAAAAAAAAAAAAAAAATCATGGTAGTATTAAAAAAAATATCTTAAACAACATAGATTTGTGTAAAAAGAAAAAAAAAAAATATTATTTTAGTCTGTTTGTATAGAGTCTTTTTAAAGTAATTTCTTAACTTTAAAATGTCGTTCTACTCTGAAACAATGATAAGTAAAAGCTAAAAAAAAAAAAAAAAAAAAAAAAAGAGAGAAAAATCATGGTAGTATTAAAAAAATTATCTTAAACAACATAGATTTGTGAATAATAATAATAATAATAATAAAAGCAAATATTATTTTAGTCTGTTTGTATGGAGTCTTTTTAAAGTAATTTCTTAACTTTAAAATGTCGTTCTACTCTGAAACAATGGTAAGTAAAAAGCTAAAAAAAAAGAAAAAAAAAATCATGGTAGTAATAAAAAAATTATCTTAAACAACATAGATTTGTGAATAAAAGCAAATATTATTTTAGTCTGTTTGTATAGAGTCTTTTTAAAGTAATTTCCTAACTTTAAAATGTCTTTCTACTTTGAAACAATAATAAGTAGAAAGCTAAAAAAAAAAAAAAAAAATCATGGTAGTATTAAAAAAATTATTTTAAACAACATAGATTTGTGTAAAAAAAAAAAAAAAAAAAAAAAAAAAAAAGAGGAAAATATTATTTTAGTCTGTTTGTATAGAGTCTTTTAAAGTAATTTGTTAACTTTAAAATGTCTTTCTACATAGAAACAATGATAAGTAAAAAGCTTAAAAAAAAAAAAAAAATCATGGTAGTATTAAAAAAATTATCTTAAACAACATAAATTTGTGTAAAAAAAAAAAAAAAAGCAAATATTAATTTAGTCTGTTTGTATGGAGCCTTTTTAAAGTAATTTCTTAACTTTAAAATGTCTTTCTACTTTGAAACAATGATAAGTAGAAAGCTTAAAAAAAAAAAAAAAAAAAAAAAAAAAAAAAACATGGTAGTATTAAAAAAATTATCTTAAACAACATAGATTTGTGTAAAAAAAAAAAAAAAAAAAAAAGCAAATATTAATTTAGTCTGTTTGTATAGAGTCTTTTTAAAGTAATTTCTTAACTTTAAAATGTCGTTCTACTCTGAAACAATGATAAGTAAAAGCTAAAAAAAAAAAAAAAAAAAAAAAAATGGTAGTGTTAAAAAAATTATCTTAAACAACATAGATTTGTGAATAATAATAATAATAATAATAAAAGCAAATATTATTTTAGTCTGTTTGTATGGAGTCTTTTTAAAGTAATTTCTTATTTTTAAAATGTCGTTCTACTCTGAAACAATGGTAAGTAAAAAGCTAAAAAAAAAGAAAAAAAAAATCATGGTAGTATTAAAAAAATTATCTTAAACAACATAGATTTGTGAATAAAAGTAAATTTTATTTTAGTCTGTTTGTATAGAGTCTTTTTAAAGTAATTTCCTAACTTTAAAATGTCTTTCTACTTTGAAACAATGATAAGTAGAAAGTTAAAAAAAAAAAAAAATAAATCATGGTAGTATTAAAAAAATTATCTTAAACAACATAGATTTGTGTAAAAAAAAAAAAAAAAAAAAAAAAAAGGAAAATATTATTTTAGTCTGTTTGTGTAGAGTCTTTTAAAGTAATTTGCTAACTTTAAAATGTCTTTCTACTTTGAAACAATGATAAGTAAAAAGCTTAAAAAAAAAAAAATTATGGTAGTATTAAAAAAATTATCTTAAACAACATAGGTTTGTGTAAAAAAAAAAAAAAAAAGGAAATATTATTTTAGTCTGCTTGTATAGAGTCTCTTTAAAGTAATTTCTTAACTTTAAAATGTCGTTCTACTCTGAAACAATGATAAGTAAAAAGCTAAAAAAAAAAAAAAAAAAAAGAGTATTAAAAAAAAATTATCTTAAACAACATAGATTTGTGAATAATAATAATTATAATAAAAGCAAATATTATTTTAGTCTGTTTGTATGGAGTCTTTTTAAAGTAATTTCTTAACTTTAAAATGTCTTTCTACTTTGAAACAATAAGATCACAGCTTTAAAAAAAAAATCATGCGGTACGCATTGGTTAGTCCTGTATTATTATACAACGGACAGACATTTGAAGGTTAAGCATATCATATTCGATACAAAACATTATTTTAGCTTATTAACAATAAATGTCAATTTTTTTATGATCTTTGCAGTAGAAAGATTTTAAATGTGATTTATAAAAATGTTTCTCCTAAAACGCAATGTATTTGCATTTTTTTTTTTTTTTTTTTTTTTTTTTTTGGGGGGGGGGGGGAGTTTGTACACAAACTAGTTATACAGGACTTATTAGGTTTATTTTAAATGTAAAACATTCTATAGTGAACCTGAATAAAATATATCATTTTTAAGAAATTCTAAAAATATTTACGGGCATTCGAGGCTGGCATACGAACATTCGGACAGAGAGATACGCTAATTCAAATCGTATTCATAATTACCAATTGTTAGTGTTAAAAACGTTTAATGTAAACTAAAACGCAAATCGATCAACTTTCCAATAAAAGTCCTTAATGTGACTGAATATTTTTGTGTGGCCATGTAAATTTTAATGCTAATCATACTCTATTCTACAGAAAGTACTTTTTGTGCATATGAATAGCATATTTCAATTCCATTAAGATTTGTGCAAAATAATGCTATTAAAATATGGTTTTTAGAAATGCCTTTCTTAGAACGCATTGCTTTGGAATACTTTCGGCAGGCCCTGTACACAAACCATTGCTGATATTTACTCCATTTTCAATAGAAAAATCCGATAATGAACTTGAATAACATATTTCTATTTCATTATGATTTGTGCAAAGTAAAGTTAATGAAATATGGTTTATAGAAATACCTCTCATAGAATGCAATGCTTTGGAATATTTTCGGGTGTCCCTTGGCATAAACCAATTGTGCATTTGCTCTATTTTCAATAGGAAACATCTGACAGTGAACTTGAATAACATATAAATTCCTATGCTATTACTCATCTTCTATGTGTCTATATCTCAACATCTGTTTGTTAAAATTACTCCAAATCACACATGTGAAATTTTATTGTGAAAAGCATACGTTGTTTACATTTTTGTGCATGCTAATCTATATTTTATTTATTTATTTTTCTATACTACAATATTTATTCTTGTGAAACTTTTTTATTTTAAGGAATCCATTTTTTCTTTTCCCCTGCCTCAGCATAAAATTTCTCAGTATAATACGCTCATACATTACGGAGTTTTGCAAGTCATCACGTACCCAATTCCGAAAATTACTGTAAAGTGAATAAATATCATGCACTATTATATTAAATGTATTTTATAATGTATTTCAAGTGGTCAATCTATAAAAGTTCAACTAATTGAATTTTATTACTGTGTAAAACAAATAACAGAAATTTCATTTTATTAAGTTTTAACAACAATCTTATTTTTAATTTCTTCTACATTCAATTAAAGAAAGCATTGGTTTCGTAAAAATTTTCGACTACTATTTTTCTATGGATTCATACGTTTTGAGAAGTTTAGAACACGTTTTAAACATTTTCATAAAATATCTGTCTTTCTGTGTGTCAGCGTGTGTGAAACAAAAATTTTGTGGCAGCTTATCACAAACTCAAAGTAGCTCAAAAAACTTATGCGCACATTTTAATATAAATAAATGAATGAATGAATAAATAAATAAATAAATATATATATAGTTACACCTTGTCATAAAATAGTGCTTATGTACTTTTGGTGAAAATCGCCTAACAGATGGCAGTGCTATCGCGTTTTTTCATAATATTTAATATGGCAGTATAGGGCTGAATTTCTCATAAATGTGCACAAGGTGAATTATTGTTAACGAATAATTGGGAAATTAAAAAGGAAATATTTATAATAAATAGCAATAGTGAACTAGGGTATTATTATTATTATTATTATTATTATTATTATTGTGTGTGTGTGTGTGTGCGTGCATTTAGATGCATTGCTTCCTGCACTGAAGGGAAGTACCCACACCGAGGTATGTAAACTTTCATTACGGATATTTATCTAAAGACCTAGTCAGTACCTTTAAAAAGAAAGGCCGTATCATAGATCTGTGATAATTTAAAACAAAGCTGTCAACTTTCCCCCCCTTCTAACTCAATAAACAGCATTCCCTCAGATGTTGTCTATAAGACACAAAAATGATCTTATAATTACCTACATTCATTGACGAAAATAATTTTTATAAATAATAATTTTCTTTTGCCTGCGTTAGGGTGATTTGTGATCCAAGCCTAGTGACCTTTACTTACCTGCTTCTTGTCATGATTCGAGGGGTTTTCTGGCAAGGCAAGACCATTCTGAGGGGACAATACCTAATCCCGCGGACAGCCGTGGTCAATGTTATTCCATGGGAAAATTTGTTTCCACAATTACACATTACCCAATGTAGGTATTTTAAATCTGTTTTCACAGAAAATTCATAACCGTTAAATGAGTACTCATTTTCGAAAAATTGATTTTTTTAAAATTTTCACATTTTAATTTTGAGTTCAAAAATGCGATTTTACGTAAAGTGCATTTTTCAAATTTTTTAGTCGCAAAATGAAGTACAAAAAATTAAAAAAATCAATTTTTGGAATAAAGTACTACTTATGAATTTTCTAAATGTAAAAACAGATTTGAAAAATATTCATTAAGGAATGAGTAATTATGGAAATTTTTTTTCCTATTGAATAACATGGGCCACGGCTGTAGGTACTGCGGTGTTGGTGCTGATCTCACTGTTGAGGGATTCTTATTCACAAATCCCAATATGCTCGGGAATTTTCGTGAAGAAATGCTAATGCAGTTCCTCTTTCGAGGAAAAAATAAGTAAATAATAATTTTAATAAATAATTTGTGCTGCATGATTTTGTGTAGGAAAATACCTATAAGAAGGTTTAATGAAAATATAAGAAGGAAAATAAGAAAAATATATAATATTATATATTTTATAAGAATAATATAATATTATATATTTTATATTTTATAAGAAGGAAAATAAGGAAAATATCAGAAGGCTTAATGAAAGCCACAATATATTAGTTAGTTTCGTTATTGGGAGTATTCGTTATAAAAATAAACACATTGTTATGAAATATGCATAATATACTTTTATAATAAACAAATATAATCACAGAAAAATTACGGGAAGTTGACAAGAAACTTGCAATTTTACCTGAAAGCCCATTGCAAAATATTTAAAGACTATATCGATTCCTAGAGGCGATGTAGCACCAGGCATTACTTCTCTGTAAAAAAAATTCATTTCTTTGATTACTATGTTTCAAGTAAATTGCATAAACATGAAATTAAGTTTTAAGTAGTTATACACAGAGCTTCAGGAATTTTAATAAAAACTGGTCGCCAACAAAGTTTCTAGTAGCCAGAAAAAATGTCCCCTTCCAACCACCCTTCCTCCCCCCCCCTTAATTTTGAAAATTTCTTGAATATTGAAATTAAAATTATATGCATAAGAAGCAAATATTTATTATGACTGGTTGATACAACAGGAAACACCTGTTAAAATTTAATATTATCAAACCGATTTTATTATTTTCTCTAAACCGATACACCATTGGCACTGATACATTATAACATCGGTACAACTATTCTAGACCGGGTTCCAAAGCATGTACAAACGGGAGCAGTGTAAACCAGTTTCCTAAAACGGTGCATCGATTCAACATTGAGTTGTGAAACATGGACGAAGAAAAGTGGCGTAAATTCTCTAATGGTGCATCGATTCAACATTGAGTTGTGAAACATGGACGAAGAAAAGTGGTGTAAATTCTCTAATGGTGTATCGATTCAACATTGATTTGTGAAACATGGACGAAGAAAAGTGGCGTAAATTCTCTAATGGTGTATCGATTCAACATTGAGTTGTGAAACATGGACGAAGAAAAGTGGTGTAAATTCTCTAATGCTGTATCGATTTAACATTGAGTTGTGAAACATGGACGAAGAAAAGTGGTGTAAATTCTCTAATGGTGTATCGATTCAACATTGTGTTGTGAAACATGGACGAAGAAAAGTGGTGTAAATTCTCTAATGGTGTATCGATTCAACACAATGTCTCAAAACGTGGCGAGAGAAGCGGGAATCGAAACGGCTCAAATTAAGCCTACATCGAGAGAGGAATCTGAGCCCAACTCTGGGACCAATTTTTTCACAAAAGTATAAAAAAAAATGTTGAGTTTCCAAAGTTGAAAACATAGTCGCCAGTTAACATATATTGGTTGCCAATGGCGACCAGTTGAGCGTATTTCACAAGCTCTGGTGACACAAGTTTATCCCATACTCATACATTAAATAAATAAATCAATAAATAAATAATTAAAAATAAAAATAAAAATAAGAACTGAAATAACTTAAAAAAGGGAAAGTTCAAAGTTGTTCATTTTTTTTAAAATTTATTTATTGTAAAGTTGTTTTATAAATTTAAAACTTTGTTAAATTTGGGTTATTATTATGTCAAAATTGCTCATTTTGAAGCACATCAGATACTAAGAGTAGGTCCAAAGAAAAATGGGTCCCACCAGTGGCGAAGCGGTTTTGCGCTCAAAGCTGGAAGATGGGAAATGCCGGTTCGATCCATGGTCGCGCTCATCGACCTAATTTTAATTTTTAGTTTCAAAACTCTAGAAACAAAATGGGCATAGATTTGATATCTGTTCGTCCTTGGTGTTTTGTGAATTTGGCGATAAAAAACGTAATACGAAAACATACATGCCAAATTTATATTTTCGTAATGTATATATTCTACGAAATATTGTTTCATATTATTGATTGCTCGTTATTAAAAAAACCATGATTTTTGAAAGGAATTAAATATGTTCGCTATTATGTTATTCGGTTATTTGGCTTATGTTATTTGGTTCGTTAGTATGTTATTTGGCAATCTTTTATTATTATTTTTTTCCCGCCAAGGACGGTAGATATAAAATCTGTTCCTTTGAAATGAATCTCATTCCAATGAAATCAAAAGTTTATATTTTAGACAATCCTTTTAAATTCTGCCTAATCACCACGTAGATATTATGCGCGCAAGATTATACATGAAAAAAAAAAATTCTGTTATTTTTATTAAAACAAAAAGTAAAATAAAAAATGTAGAATTCTTCTAATGGTTGTAATGGGATAAAACCTTGCTGAACATCTGTTGAAATTTACAAATTTTAAGAGTAATTATTTTTAAAATTATTATAAATAAAGTTATGTTCAATTTTTTTTCTGATATTTTCTGCTCTCAAAGATACCTCACCCCTTAAACCAAATAAAAGTGAAATGAGGCAGTTAAACATTACCCGACATTGCATTTGGTGAAGAATTCTCCTTCGCATCGCAGAGGAGCATCGAATTCATGTTTGATTTCATAGTCGGAAATCGTATCACCAGTAGTTATTGGACGAGACTGGAAAGAAAAATAAATAAATAAAAGTCAGATAATGAATGTTTAAAAATGAAACTTAAATAATCTGATGTGGCACTCACACAACTTTCTCTTACTCAGAATTTGAGTACTATAAAGACAAATTACAGATTAAGAGGCAAGATAACAAGTACTGAATAGGAATATACTTTAAAAGCACTTAAAAATAGTTTTAGAAACAGATTTATTTGACATATATTTCTACCGCCTTCATCACCCCCCCCCCCTTTCGTTAGAGCATAGTATCTATATTTATAAATAATAATAATAATAATAGTAATAAGGCAGTTATTAAATTTAAAAGTTTATTACAAATTACTCAGAACACTCTCAATGGCATTTCTCCCTGAAATTTACCTATCTTGGTCGAAATTTTAAAGCAGCACCCACATTTGATCTTCAAAATACCAAATTTGAATTTCTTGCGATTTTAAATTATGATGATAAAAGATGTAAAACAAACAAACAAAACAATTTACATAACAAACGCTAAAAACTTGATTTTTCTTATTTACGGAACCTGAAAACGCATGATTACCGAAAAAATCAGTGTTTGAAATTAAGTTGTACTTTATACAATACTTTGTTTATTTTATGGGTATGAGAAAGTAATTATCGTTACTAAACAAATTCCCTGGACTTGATAAAATACAATTTAGCTTTTCCATAAGTTACATTCAATAGAAAAGTATGTTTTCGCTTAATTTTGAGTACTTTATATATTATCTATAAATTATATACGCACCAAATAGTATACTTAAATTTAGTCTCATATGAAAAACATAACACGAGTTGAAATAGACTTCCAGCAATTATCTGGTGCAGCCTTAATCTATCGTAATTCTTTTCTGAAACCTGCAAACAAATTTGAATTATTTTCATACCTTATTCTACACGAAAAACATGCTTTTATGCATATAAAAAATATATGACACAAATTTTGTGGCAGCTGTAAATGAAAATTAATGCAGAGAATATCATAACAATTTACCTTTAGTTGCACGTTGTATAAATTGGTATCTAACAATTTTTGGTCCATATCAGTCATAGCGCTTTTATTCAGTTACTAGTTAGTTACTAGGGCGACTAAGGCGTCATTTGAAAAATGATCATTTAATTTTATTTATTTCTCACTTGAATTAATTCATTTGCGAAATTTTCGCAGTTCCTTTATCTCTTCGTTACCCTTAAAATTTAAAATTATTATTATTATTTTATAGATGTCATTTTTCATATACATTTTTCATATACAAATTTAATATTATACACTGATGGAAAAAAAAATCCCAACACCAGGAAGGAGCTGTGCTAGATAAACGAAATTTGGTAGGCGTGTTTATACATCTGAAAGATGACGTCGATTCAAATTTCGAGCTACGCGCATATGTGTGGCTCTAGTAGCGACACTATGAACATGCAAATGAGGTTTGCTTTAAATAAGCGCTGTAAGGTTCGTGATCGTTATTTACAGTTGAGATTTGACGTAGTGGGTTAATGTTAGTCAAGGATGCCTCTAAGAAGACGAAGAAGCCATTATCAACAGCTCACTGAGTTTGAAAGAGGTCGTGTAGTAGGGCTACGGGAAGGTGGGTTTTCTTTCCGCGATATTGCAGAAAGACTTGGCAGGAATGTATCCACTGTGCATGAGTGTTGGCAGCAGTAGTCAAGGGAAGGTACTGCCTCAAGAAGACGGGGTTCCGGGCAGCCACGTGGCACTACTGAGAGGGAAGACCGCCGTGTTCGGCGTATGGCTGTGGCTAATCGTACTGCGTCTGCAGCTGAAATTCGAGCTGCAGTTGGCACCACAGTGACACAACGAACTGTTACAAATCGGTTACTTCAAGGACAGCTCCGAGCCAGACGCCCTGTAGCGTGCATTCCACTGACTCCAAACCACTGCTGTTTGCGACGTGAGTGGTGTCAAGCTAGAGCTCATTGGAGGACGAAGTGGAGATCTGTTGTGTTTTCTGATGAAAGCCGGTTCTGCCTTGGTCGCAGTGATGGCCGTGTGTTGGTTAGAAGGAGGCCAGGTGAACGCCTGCTAGCGACCTGTCTGCGGCCTAGACACACAGGGTCTACTCCTGGAGTTATGGTTTGGGGAGCAATTTCGTATGACAGCTGGAGCACTCTCCTGGTTATCCCACGCACCCTGACTGCAAATTTGTACGTCAGTCTAGTGATACAACCTGTTGTGCTGCCATTCATGAACAGCATTCAAGGGGGTGTTTTCCAACAGGATAACGCTCGCCCTCATACCGCTGTTGTAACCCAACATGCTCTACAGAGTGTCGACATGTTGCCTTGGCCTGCTAGATCACCAGATCTTTCTCCAATCTAGCACGTATGGGACATCATTGGACGACAACTCCAGCGTCATCCACAACCAGCATTAACCGTCCCTGCATTGACCACCCAAGTGCAACAGGCATGGAACTCCATCCCACAAACTGATATCCGACACCTGTACGACACAATGCATGCACGTTTGCATGCTTGTATTCAAAATTCTGGCGGTTACACCGGTTACTAATGTACCAACATTTCACATTTGAAATGGCTCTTCTCGCCAATGGCTCTACCTGTGATCTTGAAACTTTAAACAATTAAATATGTTACCTAGACAAATGTATTGCTGAAATTTCATTACTGTACAATAATTTTTTCTTGGTGTTGGGATTTTTTTCCCCCATCAGTGTATATATATATATATATATATACATACTAGCTGTACCCTGCTTTTCAGTGGCACATGTATGTGGACTGCCTATGTATGAAGAAGCCAAAATAGTTAGTTTCCAACGTTGGTTATATTACCTTCATTCACAACTGCATCTCGCAAATGAATGTATTCTTCGGAGAGGAGTTTGGTCTGATTCAAACGAAAAAAAATCAAACGTTCCGTTTCAATTTTTGCATACATATTCACAATGTACTGGTGAAACAACTGACAGCATTTCGAAATGTTGCTCCGAATCATTAAGCGGTATGCGTAAAAGTTCATTGTGCTGCACTTTTTATTGATTTCTGCACCATTTACTGGATTGATCATCTTCACATTGAAATGATATCCATCGGCACCATCCCAGAAGATAACTGGATACTGCAAAGCGTCATAACAACGGTGAATTTCTTCGACGCTTATCAATTGATTGTTTGTTCAATGGAGAACAATATCTCTATGTTGGAACTGATCTCCGACTATGACAATTGCTACTTCGTCTATAGTTGGAGCATTATATCTCCGGACATGTTCTCCAGTGGGCGTTTTGTCTGCGTGAATGACAATCTTGTGGGTATCTGATGGTATCATATCAGTTGCTCTTTTGAACAAACGCACCAAATTTTTCATTTCGTGAAGGAGCTCCTGTAGTTGCGAAATGATTGATCTTCTTAGCGACGTATGCATTCCACAACGTGCATCGACCCGACTTGAACTATAATCAACAGCTGGATTGTACCCGAATACAAGATGATGGAATTGCGGATTCAGATCTGATGTTCTTTGGGTTCGAGTTTCAGCTATCCTCATCCTCTCGCGTTCATTCGGTTGACGACGAACCAAAGCTGTTGCTGCAGAACGCGACTGCCGTGCTCGCAATCGTGCATTTTCACGCCTGGCTGCTCGTCTTTCTGCTGGTTCCGCGTTACGCATCTGGATGGTGCTTAGTCTGTTCTTCTCTCGTACGGATGCCCGTTCTTCCTCAGTCATATTCGAAAGCCATCTTCTCGATCCTTCTGTGTGGCGAGTGCGACGACCCAAATTCGTTTTTCTGTGAGGCATTATTTCGGTTTTCCCAGGAACAGAAGGAAGGGATAAGGTTATAACCTCTTATGGCTAAGTTGAAAAACAATGAGAGATAGGGCAAAAAGTTTAATAACGAAAAATTTTCATTTTGAAATGGCAAAAAAAAAAAAAAAAAAAAAAAAAAAATTCATGGCATTTGAAGCAAGAATTTATTTTGTTAATAGAGCATTACACATTTTCGTTTCTTACGATGTTAACATTACTGACGGAAAGAGAAACAGTTGAGAAGTACTTACATTGAAAGATAGGTATAGTCCGAGATACGAAAGTTTGAGAAAAAAAAAATAATTGCGACATGAAATCACAAAGCGTAACAGGCGAAGAATCCGACTACATAAACATTAATCGCAACAGGATATTTCGGAGCAAAAATGGGAAAGTTATTTCCTTTTTAAAAAAAACTAAAAATTTTATACAAAATTAAACATTTTTTAACTATCGCGTGCTCATACATTCACAAAAATAAAAAAAATGGAACATCAACGTTATTTTTCTTTTCATTTTTTACTGAACACGCGCTGTATAAAATAAATGGTAAACATAAAGCAAATTTGCAGTGTCAGTATGGTGAGTTTGCTGGTACCGTTAAAAAAGCTGTTTTTTCGCGGTCGCGGGTATGCTACTGACGCGAAAAGTAGATAAAAACAACCTTTGAAGGGGGTTGTATATCGTGTCAAAACTTGAGATCAATCGGTCAGAACTTGAGTTTTCGAGCCGTACACAAGCCAACTTAACATTTTTATAGATATGTTTTTTTTTTTTTTTACGTGAAAGTATATTTTATTTTATGCTGGAAAAAAAATGGCAACAATTAAAAATTTTAAAGCTATGTCTATTTTCATATTTTAATTAATTTAAAAAAAATCTAATCAAAAATTCGTTACAAAAAGGTACCAAATGAAAGGGGCGAATTTTCAGAATCCGTCTGATTAAACAGCTTATTGATTGGGCAATTAGATTTTTTAAAATTAACTAAAGTATGAAAATTAGGAGGCAACTTGTGTTCACACACAGACAGAGTCCAAGGAAATCTCTTACAAGGGAAGTATAAATCAGTAAAATTGCTACTGAAACCAAGCCAAGCTTAAATTAAAGAGCATGGTCGAAAACATAGGGTAGAGTGCAAATATGCTGCAACAAGACCTATGGGGGCGAGATATGACCCCCAAATAGTTTTAGTTATTTTTATAAAAACTAACAAAACACGGGAACGGATGGTGCCGTGGTAGCGTGCTAGACTTGTGACGCGGAGGTCCTAGCAAAGGCGTTTTGTATTTTAACTTTTTTTTTACATTTTTAATTAAATTATTTATTTAAGAGAAAATATTTTTATATTAAGAAGATCCTTTTATTTATTTATTTTTTTTGAGTATACCAATTAATAAAGTACTAGCAATGAATTTAAGAAATATATATTTTTATTTATTTATTTATAAAAAGAAAATTATGTTTGAAGCTATGAATATAGCTTCTAAATTATAACAATTACGATTACAAGTAGAAAAATCATGAAATCATAAGAATTTTTCACAATGAGAACAAGAAATATAAGAAGATTGATCACAATTATTTGAATTGCAATTTTGTTCACCGTCAGTTATTGTTCATCACGAGCGTTTTGTTAAATATTTGGCGTTTCGTCGAGATTACTAGATTTGTAAAATTCATTTTTACCCAGATTTTGAACTTTTTGACGTGTAAACTAATTACAAATTAGTGAAATCATTTTGAGAAAATTTGTCATTGTGTTCAATTTTATTGTCAGTTCTTCCGACACCACCAAATTTGGCAGTTGTTTAATGGAATATTTGAAACATAAAAAGTTAAATGCGACGTCGAATAGTTAAGCAACAGCTATTGTTCATTCGGCATTTATCATGCAAAAAATTGCATGAATAATAATACAATTGAGAGCAGACGATTAACTCTTGCTGTTAATGACGTTGATAAAAAATAGTAATTAAAAATTTACATAAAACACAAGCACAAATCATTAACAAAATTTTATCTAAATATAATATAAAAGTACTTCCCGTTAAATTATTAATTTCTTTTAATTTAATAAATAAATAAATAAATTGGTTAAAAATTAAAAAAAAAAAAAGGTTGTCCGCGCTGAAAAAAAAAAAAAAAATTAAAAAAAAAAAAAATAAAAAATAAAAAATAAATAAATAAAATAAATAAACTTTTCTTTAATATAATAATTATTTTTTCTTAAAATAATAATTTAATTTAATTAAAAATGTAAAATATAAATATTTCAGTTGAAATAAAAAATTAAAATACAAATCGCCTTTGCGGGGACTCGATCTCAAGACCTCCGCTTAGCAAGTCAAGCACGCTACCACTGCACGACCCATTCTGACTACAGTGCGTATTTTGCTGGTTTTCTTAGAAATAACTAAAACTATTAGGGGGTCATATCTCGCCCCCATGGGGGTTGTTGATGCAAATTTGTACTTCTACCCTATGTTTTCGACCATGTTATTTAATTTAAGCTTGGTTTGGTTTCAATAACAATTTTACTGGTTCATACTTCTCTTGTTAGCCTTTTTAATGATAGCGCGAAAATGATGAAGTTATGAGTGAGTGAATCAGTGATGAGCGAAACGATATATGCTGATAAGTTTCATGACATTTCTCTTTAAATGACTCACGTATTAGTATACCTTACAACCAAAAAGTTAGATGTGTAATTAAAGTTAGATATGCTATAAAATATCATTTAGAACTAACCAATGTCTATTTTTTAAAAAATTTCTTGCCTGCTCAATTTTAGTTTTTTCGTTAATAATATTTTCTTATTCTCTGAGGTTTTATCTCATAATCACGAGAAAGTGGGTGAATATGGAATACCATTTCTGTTTGAACTCACCACAATAAACTGAAGCATTTTGGATCACCGTGCATTCGATTATTGCGAACTTTCAAGTGTTGTTGATGTGTTTTGATGGTTTAAAAAAAATAAAATTCACATGCAAAATTTTTATTTAAGGAAATAAAAGAAATGGTTATTTTCGGTTAATATGGTCCAAGTGGATAATATGGAATAGTTATGAAGGGAAATATATGGAATACACATTTCCTTAAAGGATAATAGGAAACAGGGTAGTAATTTTTACAGAAAATCATGAATAACTGAAATATAAACATTTTATTTTGAAATTAAACAATATTGAAAAAATTGTCAACTTCCAAGTTTTACAAAAATTTGCAAATAGTTTTGAATACTTGGTTGTCTTTATTACTCGAATCACCATCTTGGGAAAAAATCAGCCTTAACCTCTTGATGGTATGAATTAGTTCATGGGAATCTAATTCATTTCCTACCGGAAATGATATTAGATTTTCACTCATTTTACTGCTTCGTAAATAGATTACTGAACTCGTAATACTTATCAAAAAAAAAAAAAAAGTCTGAATATTGATAGAAAGAGAAGTTTTATGATACAAAATCTGATCTTCTCAGTGACGCAAGATAAACTACCGTTATATTTGAGGCACATTAAATATGTTTCACGTGCTTCCGATAGGTTACATCTCCTTACAGGTCCAGTTATAACGGTATTCCATTTTACCCGACTATTCCATATTCCCCACCGTTCCCCTATATTTATTAGTTGTTGCGCTGGTTTTGTAAGAATTATAATGCATTAAGTTTTTCAAAAACTCTTCTGATCTGAATAATCAGTTTCTTAAGCGGTATTTCTTATAAGATAATCTTTAGGCATACAATAAGTTCGTAATGAGTTTCTTTCATTTTTCTTTTTCTTTCTCTCTCACTCTCCTCCCCCCCCCTTACTTTCTAACTTTCTATCACTTATATATACGGTAGAAAAAATGCTGTTTTTCGGATAAATTTCCGAAATTGAGTGTTTGTTACATTTATACGTTTTGAGTTACTCTGAATCCGAAAATCAGGTTTATAACGGTTTGCCTTGTGTATGCCACTCTCTGTGTGTGCCTGTTATCAGAATATTTCAAGAACAAATAGTAGCAAGAAATCCAAACTTGGTAATCTAAAATCTACATGACATGGAAATACTACACTAAATGTTTCGTTGATATCAAGCAAACGGTTTGTGTACGGGGACATCTAAGAGAATTCATGTACAGTCGGGAAAAAAAAAAAAAAAAAAAAAAAAAAAAAAAACGCAGCACTCGACGTAACTTCGTTGATAATAGATGTAGAAAAATGTAATAGGTATAATTCGACGGGGAATTGTGAGTAGTTTCAGAAAATGAACTGAAATTTTGAATTGGGGGTCGTCTACATATTAAAACGCGCAGCAACTTAGATTTTTTCAATAGTAATGCCCCATTTTTGTTTTATATTTGAATTCCTGGGATCGCGACAACGCGAAAAAGTATATTGGTTATATATTTTACTTATTTTTTCACAGAGTTATAAGCGTTCAAAGTTTGAAGGTTCTAATGTTAAATTCATATTTCAACCATTTATTAATATCTTCACAAAAAATAACTTGATCGATATAATTATTTTTTTACGAGATACAGTGAAGAAACCCAAACATAATCCATCAATACTTTTGTTTCTGAAAAATATTTTTAATTTTGAAAAATATTAATAAATTCATATTCATAAAAATTATGAATTATGACCTATATTAATTTTTGCATAAAATGAATCCTAATGCTGAAAAATATGGGCGTGCAAATTTGCAGCTCATTCCAGTTATTAGTTTTCGAGATATAAATAAATTTTTCTTTTGTAGTGGTTTAGGGGGCCGTCTCTTATAAAGTTTTGCATGAGATAGCGAATCAAATCTTTAAAAATAACAAAGAAATTAAACAAAATACGTTTATTTTTTATTTACGGGTCAAATTATATATCATCAACGTCAAACGCAAATAAATAAAACAAAAATGATGATTTTTAGACATTAGTGTTAGCATCAAGAGTTCCTGTTTTCTAAAGAAGACAAGCCCCGCCTTCATCGTTCTTCAAAAGAAATCAATACAGAAAAGAAAAGTAAATGCGGCATTGAGTATTCATGTTAAATCCCTTATTTTATGTTGACAAATATAAGCACAAGTGGTATTTACATCATCGATTACTGGTGATAAGTTTTGAATCTTTTAAACGAAAACTAGAAGAAAAAAAAAATAACTAAATAGGCGGGGTTTACTGTTTTAAATAGAAAAAGAGGTTAAATGTAAAAATTGCCAATTTAAAAAAAACGAATGCAAGACAGACTTGTAAAATCGATTCTTTACAGTCTTTATATATTTTTAAAAATATACTTTTATTTTTATAAATATATTTTAACACTTTTTGCGACCGCAGGATTTTGTCTGTTTGACAGTAAGATCCGCCTACGGAACAAATTTTCTGTATTCACAATTATATTACAAATGGATATAAGTTATAATTATATTCTTTCTTATCAATATATTTCTATCCATAGTATATTTTATTGCAAAAATATGAACACTGGGTACACACTTAAGAAATAAGTAACACACAGATTACGAAAGAAACGCCCACTGGGAGAGTTACAGATTTTCAAATGACTTGAACCTACGTCAGCAGTCGCGAAAGGGTTAATTAAGAAATTATATTTTTATAGAAGTTATAAAACGAATCGTACTGTTCCAAAGAGTTCAACTGGCCCCAAACTGGTAAGTGCGATTAAAATTATTTAATGTTTACTTCATGAACCCTTACAATAATTTATCCGAAAAGATTTAGTTTATGCGTTGTTGTATATATATATATATATATATATATATATATATATATATATATATATATATATATATATATATATACATATATGTATGTATCTATAATATTTAATTTCGTATATTATGTCACACCTACGAAAGAAAATTTAAGCTTTATTGGTGATCAGTACAGCCATACATAATAGACACTTTTACTTGAAAAATAATGCACTTTTTCAAAGAGTACAGTCTGGACAAATTGCAAGTGTAATGTATTTAAATAGACCTGAAATTATCTAAAAAAGTACTGAAGTATATACAACTCTAATAAACTGAATTCAAGATAATTAAGGAACTAGAAAAAGGTCGATGTTTTTATTAATTTTTATAATACTTTTTTTCCTGAAAAATTTCCGGTGTAAAACATTAAAATTTTGTCTGTTTGTTATAGGATCTTAATTTTATTTTTCTACATTTACAGATAACTCCCTAACACATTTTTTATTATAACTCTATGAATACTAAAGATAAAGTATACAAACAGTATACTTTTCCACACTGCCAGACTCTCAGAAATTCGAATATGAAGTCAAAATTGGGTGTTGCTATTGCAAAAATCAAGTTGGTGCTCATTTCAATATGTAGATAACCCCTAATTCAAAATTCGACAGCATTTTCAAAAAGTGCATTTCATTTCCTGTTGAATGGTGTCTATTAATTTTTTCTGCGTCAATTAATAGTGAAATTATAGCGAGTGCTGCGATTTTTTTTTCCCCGACTGCACATTACGCATATGTGCGAAGTTTTTAGTACGTACAGTTTAGCATCTATAGGCCGAACAAAACAAAATGAAATGTACAGTCACCCCAAAAAAAAAAAAACGCCACCCCCCCACCTAATTTCGCCGTAAATTATCGTAGAAACATTGGACTGGTACCGATCGATTTGTAATAACGTCTAGTTTATAACGGTATAGTTAAATTTTGCCTAAGGGGTCATCTACATATTAAAACTGGCATTAACTTCATTTTCTTCAATGGCAACCCCTATTTTTGACTTCATATTCAGATTTCTGAGATCAAGGCGGTTCGAAAAACATACCTATTTATATACCTTAAATCAATTTTAAATAGAGTTACACGTGAAAATGTATTAGGGGTCCGTCTATACATTTAGAAAATATAAATCACGATCTACCACCCAGTATACATTATTTATTAAGTTTCACACCGGAAAAAAATTTCGGAAATGTTAATTATAAAATAAAAAAAATGACTAATTCACAGAACTTTCTGAGTTAGTTTATGAATTAAAAGATTTTTATTGGTTTCTATTGATTAAACATCAGATAGTTCACTTCATACGAAGAAAGTTAAATAGCTTGAATAGATATTAAAATATCTATCAAAAAAAAAAAAAAAAAAAAAGATGAATGGTTTTAAATTTGTTTGAAAATTCAAAATTATTTTAACTCAAGCTGCCGTATAATTGTCTGAAACGGCGGCACTCAACCTGGTTCCCACGGCCGTTTCACAGTGACAATAGGAGTTTGTTCTGATACTGCAGTACTTTCATTTTCTTTAATTTAGTTGACTTTTTAAAAATATTAAAACAGATTTTTTATTTATTTATTTATTTATTTTTTTAATTTTTTTTTTTCATGACATTATTAAAAACTTTTACATGAATCTCCACGATATTCTTTTGCTTTTATATTTTATAATGTGTATTAAATTAATATGCAAAATAATAAATCCTACTACTTAATGGGATGTTCTAAAATTCTACACTTTAACACAGATACCGAAGTGGACGGTGGGTGTAGAAAGGCTGACTACCCTTACTCTAAATCTTCACTTGAAAAGGTCAAAATGTTACATAACTCTTTTTTTTTTTAAGGAAAAAAGAAGATAAGGAGGAGAAGGAAAGATCAAAACGAATATAAAGCATATTAAACGTTAATACCCTTTAAATAATGGAAAAAGGCGGGGTTTCGTATTGTGTGTCATTTGGGAGCTGTAGAGTGCCAGAAAATTACTTTATGTAATAAAACTTTTCATTTAAAGGGTATTTAAAGCAGCATTATATTTAATACATAGATTATTCAGAAAAAAAGTACCATTCATCTGGTTCATGAAAAATAAAGAACATTTTCTGGCATTGCTCTATGTATATACATTCTTGTCAACCTATTCCGGAAGATTACTGGTCCCGCCCCTTTCCGTACATTTTTTTCACATCAGTCTTTTTAGAGCCGTGTCAGCCATCGGTGGCTGACACTAATCTTTCCATTTAGGCTAAGTCAGCCGGCAGTGTAAAATATGATATAAAACTACAGAACTTACATAGTTTTAAGAAATTATCGACAATTTATTTAAAATTTACTTCATGTTTTTTTTTTTTTTTTTTTTTTAAATAGGATTTTTATAGGATTATATCGTTAAGGCCTAATGGGGTTTATTGAAACTCGATAAACATAACACGCTTCTAAGCAGCACGTGTGGCCTGAATGGGATTTCCATAAGAATTCGCGTGGCGCTCAATGAGTTAATCGTAAATGTATTTGAAGTTAATTACTCTAAAAATTTAATTGTGTACACACAGGGGCGGGAACTAACAATGTTACGGGTTAGGTTGGCAAGTATGCATATATATTTTGCTTGATTTATAAAAATTTATAACACATTTTCTTCTTTTTTTTTAGTACTTTGTGTTTATATCTCTCATTAAAAATAAATACAATATTCATATATAAACATTTCCATACAGTAATGTATATAAACATATTGATTAAAGAAGATTTGCTGATATTATATAATTATTCTTCTATCTGTATAGTATATTAACACAAATATATTTTGTAAATTTCGCAGCATCGAAAAACAGCAACATAGCTTCCATATCAAGACTTAATGTAAATAGGACGTAAGCGTACTGTAGCTAATGTTGAAATTTGAAAAAAAAAAAAAAAAAAGAATAACAGTGGGCTAAAAATACGCCGGAATAAATTAAAATGTTGTTTATTCTGGTTTTAGTCAGGTGATATCACTCGTGCTAAATAGCTGGATCCGCCCTCTCTTAAGCTCAGGTTCAGCTCATCATAAAAATATTGTTTTTAATATCTGCCGCACCAAAATGTTCAAAAGACAAATGCCAATTTTCATATATTTTGAAATCTTCCCGTTTCAACTTTAAAAGCATTTAGATTAATTTATTTTATTTTGAATTTTTAAATTTAGACGTTTAAAGTCTTTTAAATGAAATTTCAGGATTCTGTAAGATCAATATCTATATATTTGAAAGTAATAAGACAATTCCTTTGTTTTAAATTTTTATTCCATAATAACTGTGACTTTGATTTCGTGATTAGGAAATTGAAAATAAATACTATTGAGCTATGTTCCAATAATAGATCTTATAAACTTAAAAATAAATAAATAAATAAATAAATAAATAAATAAATAAATAAAAATAAAAAATAAAGCAATTTTTCACTATTTGATTCTGTATTAAAAAACTTTTAATAGAAATTTGATATTTTATTATGTTACATTATGGGATAAATTTTAAATAACACAAAGCTTACAAACGGTACAGTAGCCAAATGCAAATATGTCACAACAAAATTTAAAAAGAAAATTTATGGTAAAAAATCTTTTTAAAATTATTAAATATTCATAATAATAATAATAAAACGATTGTCGAATGCATAATTGCTGTTTCATGCAATCAGTTTCGCTGTACCGTGTTTTCTAAAACATGATATTTAACTAGAGGTGTACGTACTCTTGAATATTGAAATGCGAAAAAAAGTGTAACAGGGTTAAAATAGAATTTTAGCAGCGAAAACTAGAAAAAGATATTTAATACTTATGAAGAAAGACTTAACATATTAGGATCCGATATATTCTTCTCTTGTACCGTAAGCCACGCCTTTTCACAAATTTTCTAAAACTTTATAATATAAAGCAAAATAATTTTGCATATTTGTAATTAAATCATTTAAGTTTTGCCTTCAATAATCCATGTAGTAAATACCATTGTGATTTATGCATACCAGAGTCACATATAGAGTCAAATAGGAATATGCAAATTTGTCTTTTTTTTTATATAGTGTTTCAGCGAATCAGAGGCTTCTTTTCTTTTGAAATTCTTTCACAATCCCTCGCCTACATTGTGATAACTTTACAAAAATATGCCAATTTGTATAATAAACATCGAAATATTGCTTAGGAAACAATAAAAATAACATAAAGGTAAATTAAAATAGTTTTCCGTCAAATTATATACAAACATTTACTTATAGAGGATACAGATTATAACAAGTGACGGCCCCCTAACAGGAATAAAAAGTGAAATATCACTGTAACTCAAAAAATAATGTTAGGAACGAGCTGTAAATTTGGAAACCCATGTTTTTGATGATGCCCGTTCTATTCGTGCGAAAATTAACATCGGTCATAATTCATAATTTTTTCAAATATGAATTTATTAATAATTTTCATAATTCAAAAAATGTTTTTTTAGCAAAAATTTGCATGGAATATGTTTGGGTCACTTCATTCTAACGAATAAAAAAAAACAGAATTTAAATATCATAATTATTTCGGAAGATATGATTTAATGTTTGTCACATTCATTTAACATTAACATCCCCAAACTTTGACAGCTTATAACTCTATGAAAAATTGAGCGAAATATATAAACTATACCATTTTCCGTGATGATTTGATCCAAAGAATTCAAATAAATTATAAAAAATGGGGGTTACCATTGAAAAAAATGAATTTGATGTCAGTTTTAATATGTAGACGACCCCCTAAGTAAAATCTAACTATAGCAATATAAACTAGACGTTATTACAAACTGATTGGTACCAGTCGCATGTTTCTACGATAATTTACGGCAAAATTAGGTGGGGGGGTGGCGTTTTTTTTTGGGGTGACTGTACGTGTACATATATTTTTTTACATGCATAAAAGAATTTTTCGTGTAGAATATGGTATGAAAATCATTCGTCATTTGTTTACAGCGCTACCCAAAAGAATTAGAATACTGTGGGACTACACTCGGAAATTGCTGAAATTGTTTTTCAGGTTTAGCTGAGTGTTATTAAAATAGGATTTTATCTAAGCCCACAGTGTAGTGTGTAATTAATTTATAGAAGACTTTCAATAATTAAGAAGAAAACATATTTTTTTTATTGAATGCAATTGGTGAATGTGTTTTACTATATTTTACAATGTCCAGGATAACTGCTAATTAATGAAAATTAATTCCTTCTACCCATACGGTAAAAAAAAAAAAAAAAAAGTTAAATTTTCTGCGATTTTTTGTATAATTACGCCATTTAATATTCCCTGAATACAAAAATCAAGTTTTAAATGGTTGATTTTTGTGTCTATTTGTTATCACCGTAGCTTAAGAACAAATAATTGCAGGCAATTCAAATGTTATACTTTGAAGTTCATTTGAGGTTATTTGAAAATTTTGATCAATATAGAATTAAATTTTGTGGAATAAATACATAAATAAATAAATAAGTAAAATAAATAAGTTAATAAATAAGTAAAACAAATAAATAAATAATAAATAATAATAATTTTGCTTGCAGTGCAAAGAAAAAAAAAATACTTTTTTTTTAAAAAACTTCTTATTTATGCATCATGTGGTTTGTGAAATTAAATAATCTGGTGTGTCACTCACACGACTTTCTCTTACCCTGAAATTTAATAATATAAATACAGGTTGGAGATTAAGAGGTAAGATAACGATGTTATGTAAACCTATGTTAAATAATTCAAATTAGGCTTCGGGAGAGTTTTATATGATAATTAGTTCTGTGTTAGGGGAAGGGGGAGGGCTACCACCCCCCTCAACCCCCCGTTTCATTAATGCACCTACAATATAGAATTTAATTCGGTTATTAAAAAACAATTCTGTTTTTATAAAATAATTTATTAAAATTATTATTTTAAAAAATTATCTTTTATGATAATGCAGACGATTTCCATATTAGAGAAGTAGTATAACGCCATATATCCAAAAATAGTCCATTTTATTCTCAATATTAAAAAAAAAAAAAAAAAAAAAAAAAAAAGATTTTTTTTCAAAGATTTTTTTTTTTTTTTTTCAATAAAAGTAAAAAAAAAATCGATAACTTTGTTTTAAATTATCGCAGATCAATGGTTCAACCATTCGTTTTAAAGGTATTGGCGAGATCTTTTGAAAGATACCCATCATGAAAATTTACTTCCCTCGAGGGGGGACTTCCCCCCCCCCCAGGGGAGGCGGTGAGGCTCCTACATACACAAAATATTTTTTCCCAGTTGACTATCTCTATTACAAAAAATATATATTCGTTTCATTTGGTTTAGTGCAGTCTATAGACGTTAAACTCTACTTACCTGCAATTTCCCCCATAGACGTAATGTATTAGAATTCTCTTGATTCTCCCTGTACGCGAACCATTAGCTTGATCTTAACGAAAAGCTTACTGTAGCATCCCTATATGATACACATTTAGAATACCAAGTTTGAACTTTCTGATATAATTTGTTTTTGATATATGCTGATAACAGACAGACACACACGCAGACACACACACAGACATGCACACAGACCATTTGCTAAAAACATGATTTTCGTATTCAGTGGACCTCAGAACATGTAAATATAACAAAATCTCGCTTTCAAAAATTTGAGCCAAAAACAATACTTTCTAGTAGAGTAAGTAAAAAGCATAGACTCTATCCAGATTTGCTACATATGACATTATCTGGTATTATCATGTATCTAGTCTCAAATCGTCATGTGCCTGAAAACAGATCACCAAGTGAAATGCCAGCCTGGCTTTCTCTAGAAGGTATAATGATTTCCATAATAAGAAAGTTAATCACCCGAAGTTGGCGCCGTTAATTAATTAAAAAACTTTTCCACGTTACTTCTGTGCGCTAATTACAAATAAAAATCTATTCTTAGGTGATTAAAATTATTATTATATTACTACTGGTAAGCATACTGACACTGTAAGAGGATCTAATGAAATATTTTTCAAATAAGAATTAAAATAATTAATAGAAAGATATTAAAACTTCTTCACACGCCATAAATTTTAAGTCAGCACTGTGCTGACTTAAAATTTATGGTGTGTGAAGAAGTTTTAATATCTTTCTATTCATTGTACGCCAGTTTTCGAATTTGGCTTTTGGTAAAATAATTAATTATTAAGATCTTTGAATTTGTCAAGTTTCTTGTTAAATTTACTAATTTTTGTTTTCGTAATAGTAATTCAGTGCAAAATGATAATGTGTAAGCAAATAAAGCACAAAGAAAAAAAAATTACCTGTAACATATAGATGACATTATTTTTTAATCCCCATTCAATATCACGAGGCGATTTAAAATAATCTTCAATCTGAAAATAATAATAGTAATAATAATATATATATATATATATATATATATATATATATATATACTGTATATATAAATAATAGTAATAATAATAATAAAAATAAAATGAAAACTTAATAACGAAATGAGTTTTAAAGCAAAGGTTATATATATATATATATATATATATATATATATATATATATATATATATATATATATATATTAATATATATGTATATACACTCTGAGAAAAAAATATGCCGCCTTTATCTAGAATGAATAAGTGGTCATTTTCTAAATCATTAAACTAGAAATATAGATTTCTGACCTATGCGCATGAGGCACGCCAATAAACTGAATAGACGAAATGATCGAGAATTTCTAGTCTACACATTTCTAAATGGTGAAACAATATTCTGAATTTTTTGCATTGAGAGAAATTATCGCTTGATCTTCTAGAATTGGGTAATAAACCAAGATTATAGTTGATGAAACCCACCTCTTATATTCTCATTTATTTTCAGAGATTTTTAAATAACTTTGCCCTCGATATTATAGACAGACTCTTTAGAATTCTAATAGGGGTTTGTAGAACTCGCTTTCAATGAGGACTATAATTTATAAGGATGACATGGAACTATTTTTTTTACAGCCACAATTTAGATTCTAGATGTCAGTTATAGAATTTTTTCTCACTGTACATGTAAAACACTTCACATTAAGACATTAGTATGTTTTGGGTAACCATAATTTTTCTATATTTTTACTTTCCGAACTTACAAGGCAAGGGCTTCATCAAATTGTAAATAGCAATTTTTAGCTCATTCGAATAAAGCGTTTAGGCACTATCGTGTTCACTCTCTCTCTTTCACACACACACATACATACATCACCGTAAAAATAACAAAAATGAACTCAAGGGCACCTCAAAACGTATAGG
This sequence comes from Salticus scenicus, assembly GCA_963930645.1. Classification (NCBI taxonomy): domain Eukaryota; kingdom Metazoa; phylum Arthropoda; class Arachnida; order Araneae; family Salticidae; genus Salticus; species Salticus scenicus. The sequence continues at coordinate 174,109,132 of OZ005654.1, forward strand.
TACGTCAAAATCTTAAAGCTGAATTTTTGTGATCACCACTAATATTGAAGAATTATGTTTCATGTATGTGATAGAGTCAATTAGATAATCATATAATTAGACAAACATTACATAAAAAATTTCGTGACAGATATTGAATAAAAAAATCCCTACAAGTTGGCCAGACTGATTCTTGCACACATTATTATTATTATTATTATTTATCACAGCATGGTAATTATTTATAGTGACAATTTTTTTTTTTTTTTTTTTTTTTTTTTTTTAGTGTAAAAGCAGAGTTGTTCATTTCCTGTTACAGTGCATGTAACCATTGTCGTGCATTATTCATGGTATACATATCTTAATCTAAATGATTGACTGCAATTTTCAAATTCAGTTTTGCCCATATAAGTCACATAAAGAAATCCTTTAGAAAATTTAACCATTTAAAAGAGGAAAAATACTTTATACCCGTAGTTATATTACACAATCAAATAAAAAAATAAAAAAATAAAAAAAGAAATAAGAAATAAGAAAGAAAGGTATAAGTTTCCAAACTCTTACTTTCAACGATAACTTTCCAAGTTTTATTGCTATTTCATCTGGTATGCAGCATTCGTTTCTCTGGTCTTCAGGAACATCTTCGGTGAGAGTACCTTCTTCATCTTCAGATGGCTTCGAGGCTGTTGATATGATATTTTGTTTTTAAAAAAAATCTGGTGTAAAACAACCACACGAATTCCATTACCCACTATTACACGTATTATATGCATTTTTTGGAATTTTTCAGTTAGAGAAACTTGATGCACGTATAAAGACATATAAAACGGAGTTTGCACAGCAAGTTAAAAAATAAGGGAAAAAAAAATAATAATAATAGATACAGCTATTTTTTTAAACACCAACTTCCGAGATCTGAAACGGAACTACCTAAACAGGATGACCGTTAATATTCCTGTAATAACCACTATATACATGAGAAAGGGTATCTAAAATGGATTAATGAAACAATATTCAAGAAAATCGTTAGAGACGTTTTTGAGTTACCAACTTTTACTAAAACTTGGTATACTGAATTATTGACCGGAAAACAATAATTACATGCAAAAGGATATTTAAAAGGGAGTTAATACGGCGAGTTTAAAAAAAAATCCGTACAACTGTTTTTAAAGAAACGCACTTGCGAGACCTGAAATTGAGCTATTTATACAGGACGCCTATCAATTTTCCTGAACTAACAAATCATATCATTCGAAAGGACATGTAATAGAGTGTTTATATAGCAAATTTGAAGAAAATCCTTAGAACTGTTTTTGAGATACGGATTTACGGTCCCACTTCCGATTTTTCTATTTTCATCAAAATATGGATAATTCATCTGTGCATCCGACCTGTCTCAATTCCGAAGTTTTGTAGTTCTATCTTTATTAGTTTCGGAGATATGATAACCAGAAGATTCCACGCATACATACACACACACTGACCAATTGTTGAAAACTGCTTTTTTGGACTCAGGGGGCATTAAAACGTGTAAAACAGGTGAAAACTCGACATCGAATTGTTGGACCGAATACAATACTTTCATTACCTATAGCAGTAGGGTAATGGAAGAAATATATGTGTCAAATTTAATTTATCCATATTTATTGATAAAAAATAAATTTCTTTTACTGGATACTTAATTACTATCTCAGTGAAACATATCGAAAACAGCAGGAATGGAAATGAATTTTTATTACTGTTTGCAGATTGTTGGTATAAAATGGATCAGGAGTAAGAAACCACTTTATGATGAAAATTGAAATTTTAATAATATGTAGATGTAAGAACGTTTTTATTCTCAAGGAAAATTTCCTAACAATAAAAATTAATTTGTTTGGAATTGATTTTTACTCGTATATTCGTTTATGTCGGATTATTAAAAAGTATATATAAACAATATTATAGTTTTAAAAAATTAAAGAATACGCTTTTATAGAAATGTGAACTAAAAAGCACAAAATATCTATCTTAGTATTAAAATGCAGGGTAAGAGAAAATCGTGTGAGTGACACACCATGATATTTACATACATTTAAATCTTTAATTAAAATAATTTAGAATTAAACGAAAACCATTTTTATAAAATCTTCCCTGAATGGGCTCGAACGCTAGGCCTTTAGGTTCGTAGCGCGGTGCTTTACCTCACGGCTACAGCGCTTACGTAGAGAAATTCTTTTTTTTACGATATAGATTTTTGTTTGTTCCCAGAGCGGTTACAAACATACAAACAAACATACATACAGGTGAAGGTAATAAAAACGTGTTAAAAAATTTGCTTACATTCTTTGTAAACAGAATTTAATTTAATACGACAGGACTTATTTTGATCTATTTTTCCATATAAAGGCATGCAGTAATTGTATTTCGTTCCTTAACATTGGTTACTATATTCATTTCTTAAAATTACTTTGATATAGCTTTAGCATAGGAGCCTTGGTGGTTTTTATATTTTTGTTGTCATTTTGGTGATGAGTTAGAATGGGTATCACAATTGTGTAAGTAAACATCTTGGCGAGCAGCGACCGTGTTACTTCGTTGGCAAATTTCAAATTTCGAATAATTGTTGCTTATATTCAGAAGATATAGCCAACAAATATTCAGAAGCCATCATCAATACATATTCAAAAGAAATATCCAACAAATATCCAGAAGCCATCATCAGTACATATCCAGAAGAAATATCCAACAAATATTCAGAAGCTATCACCAATATATATTCAGAAGATATCGCCAAAAAATATTAAAAAATCATCATTAATATATATCTAGAAGATATCGCCAAAAAATATTAAGAAATCATCATTAATATATATCTAGAAGATACCGCAAACAATTATTCAGAAGCCAACATCAATATATACTTATTCAGAAGATAGCGTCAACAAATATTCAGAAGATATTGCCAGCAGATATGTAGAAGCCATCCAATTTATGAATGGGGATAGTCTCGGATACCGAAATCGACAATTGCTTTTTACATTAAATCAAGGATGAATCTTTCACTTATCAGTATGTTTTGAAAGAAGAAAATTTTTTTACAGATTTGACGTGGCATTTTAAAATCGTTTAAGAAACTAAATGCAAAATTGGATATTGGCGGGCATCTTATCAAATTCAAGGTGTAATTCAATAAATGGCGACAACGCAAAATCGCTGTCTGAAAGAAATAGTCCTGTCGTACTAATAAGAAAATAATAATCTCGTATGGCATTCACATTACAGGTTCTTATCGTGCTACGCTACTTTTAGAATCCGTTTAATTATTGTACTTACATTTACAAAACATTTAGGGTTGTTATTAAATTAAAAAAAAAAAAAAAAGCTCAAAATTTCCAGAAAGCTTGCATAACACTACACTGTAAAAAATATGTCCTATCTGCCGCCAGAAATTCTCTGTAATTTGAGAAAATACGCGTTAAGAGGACATATATTTACAGTGTACTTGGAAACTTATTGGTCTTAATTAAAAATTTCATGTGTTCAATCAGCATCTTCATATGATCTTCAAAGCACTAAATTTGAACTTCCTTTATCTGTTTTTTTTTTTTTTTTTTTTTTTTTTTTTTTTTTTTTTAATTATGCTGACACAGAACAACCGCTAAAAGCTTCATTTCCCTAATCAAGGACTCAACAATGCACAATTGTAGGAAAAATCAACCTTGAAAATCGGTCCCCGAACAATGTTTTGGTTACTATATGAGGAATAGAAAGCATTAATTACACAGGCCTTCGATGAAATTTTTTGCTTCAAGATGATGTGTTTTCCTGGTGTATTTTTAAATGCTGAATAAGGAATTAAGCTATTAAAAAATTTCAATTACGTATAATTTTGACAAAAAATGGGATTTTATTTTAGGTTAAAACTCCACTTTTTCAACTCCAATCTAAGTTATACCCCGGAAAATATGGGTGATGTGAGTGACGAACAAAGATAGCTATTTCATCAAGACATAAAATTAGCAGATTATTGTTGGATGCTGCATAGAGAATCCTCCCACTCTCTTAACGGCCCTCTTCACTTACCGTCGCCGGAAGCCCGAGCCGATGTTATTCTATGGGGAAATTTTCTTTACAAATAACTTATTAACTAATACATATTTTTAAATTCTGTTTTTACATTCAGAAAATTCCCAACTGTTAAACTGACGGACCTTATGTATTTTTTTAATTTTTAATATTTTATTTTGATATTGCAAAATGAAAAAAATTCACATATTGAAAATTCGTATTTTGCAGCTTCAAAATAAAATATAAGAAATTAAAAAAATAATTTTTAAAAAAAGGTCCGTCAATTTAACAGCTAGGAATTTTCAGAATGTGAAAACAGAATTTAAAAATATGAATAAGTTATTTGTAAAGAAAATTTCCCCATAGAATAACATTGACTCGAGCTTCCGGCGACGGTAAGTGAAGAGGGCCGTTAAGGCCATCAAGCTGTGCTCAAGAGAAAAGGCTCTAATGGGATTTTCTACGTAAAGAAACACATTTAAAAGATAATGGCAGCCTATTTTAATTTATTTATTACATAAATAATTTCTAATTTATAGCAGCTTTTGAGTGGCATTTTTCTATCTTCATCCTTACTTTGTGAAAAATCCTTACGTGATAGGAAGAAAAGACAAGCATTTCTGAATTCAGCGTATCAGAACACATTAGAGACACTCAACGCAGTGCAAAAAGAATTGAAAAGTATAACCTTCAATTGTGTCAAATCAAAGGTGTCAAGTCCCCTTAATCTGTATTTTCTGCCATAAAACTACTGATAATATGGTATTTGAAAAATAAATATATATTACTTTAAATTCCATAACTAAGGATTTAAAATTTTTGAAAATTGCATGACAAATATGTAAAAATTCTAGCCTTCGATGTTTGGATAGTATGACTTTCAGAAAAATCTCATAAATAAGATCACTTACTGAAATTTTTCAGTTTTTTGCTTCCATTACCCGACGACCGTAGGTTAGGGAAGTATTGTATTCGGTCCAAAAATTCAATATCGCGTTTTCACCTGATTTATATGCTTTAAGGTCTCTTGAGTCCAAAAAAGTATTCTTTGGAAATTGTCGGTGTGTGTGTATGTATGTGGGGAATCTTCTGGTTATCATATTTGCAAAACTAATAAAGACAGAACTACGAAACTTCAGAATTAAGAATTTAAAAAATTTTGGAGAAAATTGGAAAAGCGGAAGTTTGGTATCGAAAAGCGGAACTAGGCCATAAGTCCGTATCTCAAAAATTACTCTAACGATTTTCTTCAAAGTTGCTATATAAACACCTATTAGATGTCCGTTCGAATGATATAGTTGGTTAGTTCAGTAAAATTGGTAGGCGTCTTGTATAAATGGCTCAATTTCAGATCTCAAAAGTGGGATCCTTCATTAAATACGTATGGGTGTACGTATTTTTTTCATACTTGCCATATTAAATTCCTTCTAAATATCCTTTTGTGTGTAATTATTGTTTTTCGGTCAATAACTGAGTACGCCAAGTTCTGGTAAAAGCTTTTATCTCAAAAACGGCTCTAGCGATTTTCTTGAATATTGTTACATAAATCCATTTTAGATATCCTTTCTTCTGTATAACGTGGTTATTACAGGAAAATCATTTGCCATCCTATTTAGGTAGGTCAGTTTTAGATCTCGGAAATTGGTATTTCAAAAAATAACTCTAACCTTTTTTTTTTCTTATTTTTAAACCCGCTATGTAAACTTTGTTTTATATGACTTTGTATGAAGTTTCTCTTTCAGGAAAAATTTTAGGTTTCTACTTTGTTAGGTCAATTTGAAGTCTTCTGATCCCATTATCGTCAAAAGATGCATATAATTCGTGTAATAATGGGTAATGAAAATCGTGGGGTTGTTTCACACCAGATTTTCTTCCTTTTTTTTATTTTTTATTTCTCTCTTTCTCTCTCAAAAAAAAAAAAAAAAAAAAAAAAATACAGGTTTAAATCTCTGATATTTACATTTAAATTTAAATAAAAAAAAAAAAAAAAAATATTTTTTTTTGCTGCAATGATGCAATGTGAAATGCCTTATTTTATGATAGTTTAAAATTTAAGACGTTCGTCTTGAATGTCTTATTTTAAGACATATCACTATATATTAATAGAATTTTCTATTAATTCGTTTGCCCACAAGTTTATTAAGGTGCAAAAAGTGTCTTAAATTAAGATATCTATTATGACTATGTTGTATATTACGACATTTAACCATTTTTTTTTTTTTTGTCGTATTTTAAGACTGCTTTGTTTGCAGTAAGTAATATATACATATATATTTTGTTTAAATCGCAAATTTTCAGTTGATTGTCACAAAATATAAACTTCGGCTGTAAGTTATGTATTATGTGTTCATAATCCAAAAATTTTTTATTCGCTTGAAAATCACAAATTTAAAATAAATAAAATAAATAAGTAACATTTAATTAAAATTAATGTCAATTGTAGCTGTTTTAATCGAGATAATTCTCAGCTATAGTTGATGTTATTTACTTCATGTGTCAGTTTTCTTTCCTTATCTCTATCCTCCCTTATTTCTATCCTCTCGACCTTTTCAAAACTAGTTTTATATTTGGTTATATGTGCGTGTAAGCATGAGTGACGTAACATAAATGTATTCATCATTGTTGCCTGGAATGGTTAAAACTTAAGACAAAGGTAAATCTAATATAAATTCACTAAAAGAGTAAAAAAAAAAAAAAAAAAAAAAAAAAAAAAAAAATTACAAGAGCTATGTCTTCGTGAGCTCCTATGAAAATTAAACCTTATACATGTAGATTATTAGAAGTTAGCAGACAATAATGCTAGTATGCCTAGGGATCTGAGAATGTATGAATTTCATCGCACTTACCCATCAGAACTATTCTGTGCTGTTTCATTCCAACCATTTTTGATTTTATGGACACTTCTTCATTTGGCCGGGTCTCTAATATTATGGTGTCAGGTTCCTCTGATCCTGATACAACAGACTGAGAAAAAGAAAAAAAAAATCATCAATTCATTACTGAGTTTCATTAAAACTCAGTAATGAATTGATCACTATAATTTCCTTAAATGCATAGTGTAACATTTCTGCAACATGTAAATAAATGATTTTTGGTAGTCTTTGGGAAAGTTTCCATTAATTATTCTATGTGTAAACATATAAATTAGCACGTAACATAGAAAATAAATCTGTTTCTTTTTTTCTTTCATTGCGTTTCCAGCATAATAAAGGTTTCTTACAGCTAAATACAATTTTTTGAAGAAAATATTCATGCATTTAAGGGTTAAAAAAGTATTAAATTGATGGATGCTATAATTTATGTATTTCAATTTTTACCTAAACAACCTTTTGTTCCAAACATAATTATATATACATTCATGCACACAATTATACATGTATATACCTAATGATTTTAAAAGTAAATCTTCCATTATAAAATTCCTAATAGCACCAGGAAAACGTTCATAAGCTATTAAATTTTTTCCACAAAAGGATGACTCATTGATTTTATTATTTTATGTTTATCCATTGCACCATATACCGCTATACATTTTACCATTTATAATTTAAATGGTTGAGTCCACATTGGATATCACAGAGAGAAAATACACTACCTTTTCATGAATGACAGGATACTTTCGATTAGAGACTTTTTGTCAAATATTTTATAGAGTACTGAACAAATTATCTTGAAACTTTAGGAATGCAAAGAAATTGTTATACCTATATGAAATATATTTCAGGAAAAGTTTTTTCTCTGAAATAAAAAAGGGGACAAAAAAAAAAAAAAAAATATCAAAATGTTTAGAATCACTTTGTTAAAAGTGGGAAAGTGGGGCTATAACATATATTCATAGAGATATAAAGGTTTCTAAAAAAAAAAAAAAAAAAAAAAAAAAAAAAACCTTTTTTTAAATATTTTAAACAGTCAGGGTTATTAAACCCAATGCAAAGCCAATTTTAGGAAACTCGAAATACTACAGTAAATACAACATACTGCAATCAGAATATAACAGTATTAAATACAGAATGAAATACGAGCATTTTTTACTGAATACTTATTAGGAGTTAATATTTTTAGGGGTTTTACTCACAATTTTATTTTTATTCAGTCCATGGTAATATAGTGTTTGTTGATTGTAAATCATTATTAATAGAACTCCCTGTCAGTTTCCTTTTTCTTTGAGAGGAATTGAAATTTAATTCTTTTTATCGCCGACAAATTTTTAAATTTACACGATATTTGTTTGGTGTTTTTATATACGTAGTTGAACACTTCTGGTTAATAAATTATGCAAATCAAATTATTTTAAAGCTCGCGGATGCGTAGTTAAAAATTATTTAGTAAAAATGCCACATTTATTTAGATATTTAATATTTTTTTGTTCTGATTGTAGTATGCTGTTTATAATGTAGTAAGTCAAGTTTTCTAAAAATGGCTTTGCATTGGGTTTCCTACCCTGCATTTTATACTTAAAAAATGGATAATTTGTTTTGTAATCTTTTAAAGAAACGTCTACATTTCCATTAATATACCGGGTGATCCAAAAGTCAGGACAAACTTTAAAAATGAATAATTCGAAAACGAATCAAGATACAAAGATACGGTTTGCACCAAACGGATGGGAAAGAAGCCGGGTTTTGTGTGGCAACGAAAAAAAAGTAGTTCTGTTGGCGACCAACAGATGGCGCTGTCGGATTTCTGATGTAGGATTATGCAAAGCAACAAACGATATAAAAAGGAGCAACTGCGGCAGGTAATAGTTGTCGAAGCTTACATGCATCGAAATATCGCATTCTCAGTCGCTACTTTAATCACGCATGGCCTCCAAGATCTCCCGATCTGACACCCTGTGACTTTTGGCTGTGGGGATTATTGAGGTCAAAAGTGTACCGCGACCAACCGGAATCACAAGCAGCACTGAAAGATGACATCCGCCAAAATGTGTCTGCCATAACGCAAGAAATGCTACTAAATCCTGTGAACGGTGTGGTGAATCGTCTCACAGCTGTGCTTCTGAATGATGGGCAGCACATTGGGCAGTTATTGTAGTAGTACTAATTAACTGTAATTAAGCTGACTTGTAAGTTATCAACACCTTTTGCATTTGTAAATCATCTTTTGGTGAAATAAAACACTATAGCGCCATCTGTTGGTCGCCAACAGAACTAATTTTTTTTTTTTTTTTCGTTGCCACACAAAACCCGGTTTCTTTTTCATCCGTTTGGTGAAAACCGTATCTTTGTATCTTGATCCGTTTTCGAATTATTCATTTTTAAAGTTTGTCCTGACTTTTGGATCACCCGGTATGTAGTAGCTCCTAAAATTTATACACGTGATTAGAAGAAAACTCGTAATCACCAGAATGCATTTCAAGAATTACTTTTTACGTGGTGATCCTAAACATTTCGATTTTTCTTTAATTTTTTACTGGCCCCTCTCTTGATTTCTGGAAAAAAAACTCCCGCTAAAATATATGAGGTATAACATGTTCTTAACACTTCTAAAAGTTCAAGATTCGACTAGTAATTTTTGAGCTATTTAAAAAACGTCTGAAATTGAAAGTGTCCAGTTATTTATAGAAAAGTGGTGTTACTGTATTGCGTTGATAATTTCAGGCTGAATTTAGGCTTGTAAGTTTTTCGCCAAATGAAAAGTCATGCCTAAAACAACTCATTTCAACTTAAAGCAATTGTTGTATGTTTTTGCATATCGGGGTATTTAATAGTTCTCATTTTTTTATTATTCATTATCAGAATTTCGTTGCTTGTTACTGTTTTTTTTTTTTTTTTTTTTTTTTTTTTTTAATTTTAATAAGGTTCACGAACGTAAGTTCGGAGAGCAGCTAATTTGTTGATTGGTTAGTTGGATTTTAATGGCGAGTGAATATTTAGAGTGCATTTTAGTAACATTTTTAAGTATACTGCTGAATCTTAAATCTGATTGCTTTTTGTATGAAATGAAAAATTTCCGAAAGCTCTCTTACGAATTAAGATAAACAAGAAGTTCTTCCTTTCATTTGGGAAGTATTTGATCCATTTAGATTAATGGATCCAGTGATAAAAAAAGGCTTTTAACATAAAGACTTTTATTCTGAATCTATTCAAATGAATCATTGTCAAACTGTATGCAAAAGAAATAGTTTTGTTTCATATCTATTTGTTTCTTAATTTTTACATTAAGAAATCTGTGATTTTAGATATGCTTTTTAAGAAGATTGCTTAGTCATGCATAGAGTAGTATGATACTCCTTCGGAAGATTAAGTGATTGAAATGAATCTTCAATTCTTTCCAAAAAAAAAAAAAAAAAAAAAAACTTTTTATTATTATCATTAACCAAATTATTATTTTTTTACTCTAATATATCATAATAGTCAAAGAATATAATACTTTATTTCTCTGCTTAATATGTTTTCATACAGATATATATATACAGGGTGATTATAAAAAAACTACCCCGATATATGAGACCATAGCCAACATACCGTTCCGAGAAACTGATTAAAAATTTGGTGGAAGGTATTTTGAGGTATGCGCTCAAGAATTATGTAAAAAACAACAGTTAAACTCTAACAGTTACGGTTACAGTGCCAAAATTTCGAAAATTTCAAATGGCAACACCGATTTTTTTTTTTTTTTATTGGAATGGGATCTCCATAGCAAAAAATCATAACTAGCGTTGGAACGGTACCTCTAGTATGAAAATCACCAAAGCTAAGCATATTAAGAAAAAAAGAGAAAATAGCTGCGATGTGCATACCAGAGCACAACTTTCAATTTCGTAATTGACGTCACATTTCACACTGAGTCTTCGGCTCTCACTAATGTCTATTGATTCTGCTTCGAAACGAGATGAAGATACCATGGTATTCTTAATTTCATGTAGGTCTACTAAATAAGGGATTTAATTTTGTTGTTAGTCGTAAGACACCGTCATAACTGACGTCATCACACTAAGGAAAAAATAAGGCATTGTGAAATGCGTGATGTGTATTTTCCTTTCTTGCTCTGTGAACAATATGCCGCTTACTTTAAAACATCCTTATCATCATCAAAATCTATTTTGATTGCCATTTCACAATGCCTTATTTTTCACGTAGTGCGATGACGTCAGTCATGACGGCGTCTTACGACTAACAACCAAATTAAAGCCTTTATTCGGTAGCCTTACACGGAATTAAGGATACCGTGATCTTTTCTTTTCTTTTCGAAGCAGCAGAATCAGTAGACTTTAGTCTGAACTAAAGACTCAGTGTGAAATGTGACGTCATTAAAAAAATGAAAGTTGTGCTCTGGTAGGCACATAACAGTTATTATTTTTCTTTTTTTCTTAGCCTGCTAGAGCTGGCAATTTTCGTGCTACAGGTACCGTTCCAACGCTATTTATGTTTTTTTGCTGTGGAGATTCCATTTCAATAAAAAAAAAGTAGGTGCTGCCATTTGAAATTTTTGTTTAACTGTTGTTTTTTATATAATTCTTGAGCGCATACCTCAAAATACTTTCCACTAAAATTTTATTCAGTTACTGTGAACGGTATGACAGCTATGGTCTCATATATCGGGGTAGTTTTTTTTTTATAATCACCTTGTATATTTAATATTGCTTATTAAGAAAAAAAAAAACAGAAAAATATTAGTGTACAGAAAAATATTAGTGTTTATATTTTAAAGGTTTGTAAAAAATGTTGTCTTTACTCTTAAAAGAAAAGAAAAATCGAGTGTTAAAATTGTAAGAGCGAAAGCAAAACTTAAAATCACGTGTCTATCTACCGTTACTGTTTCTTATGTTGGAAATTTTAAAATTTCTTATATCATATTTCGACTGCATATAACTATCATATGCAGCATAGTTTTAAATTAAAGAAAGTAATGATTTAAAAAAGTAATGATTTAAGGAGCGAGACAAGAAAAAATTGTATATAAATTGACAAACACGTAACACTTCCTTGAATTTTAGCTATAATGTGACTAAAAAAAAAAATATCGCTCAGTTGCTTATATGGTTCATTAAAAACACAATGTAATTTGAAAGAGATTAACAAAATAATAAAATATTTTTATTTATTTATTTTATAAGGGAACAGAAATGTGGCAATAACGATGTTGATTGGAATAAACACTGAGAAATGTAATAACCAACGAGATATATAAATTAGAGTGCTGATTCAATGGATGAAGGATTAGCTTTCCGTGGTTCAAGATGAATCACGTGACATGCTCGAATAGGTTGCTGTGTTTGGCCCTTTATAGCTATTTTGGCATTTAAAATATCAGTTTATTATTATCATCATTATTAGGTAACATGACAGTCCTATGACCGAAATAAATTGTTTTTAAAATAATTTTACACATATGTCACATTTTAATAAATAATAAAATACCTTTTTTTTCATCGTTTCCCAACAAAGTTTACAAGTGCTTATAAAAGGAAATTTAAACTTTTAAAGAGCTAAATTTAATAACAAATAATAATTTTTCAACTATTTTTAAGCGTTTTGTCGTTTAAAGTTCAACTACACGAAATAAAAAAGAAGTAAAATCAAAATAAAAATGATTTAGAACAAAAGAATATTAAACTACGTAAGTAAACAAAAACATTGGCTGCGAAGAACAATCTCCAAACCGTTGCCATAGAAATTTACTGAAAATAAGCTGTTACCAAGGGAAAGGGAACCACCGAATACGCAGGTGCAAGGAGAGCATGTCACATGACTCATCTTGGACCTTCTCAGGGTTACCATTTATCACTCTACTTTATATATCTCGTTGGTAATAACATATTTTTCAAAATCTAAGCTTACTTCTCCCAAACCGTAATTTCCTGTAATTACTGTGACAGATGGATTATTAGTGACCGGATCACAAGTAAAGAGAACCCCAGCTGCTTCGCATTCCACCATTTCTTGGATGACAACTGCCATGTGAGTATTTAGAATTTGACCACTTTGTCTGAAAAAATAATGATTTAAAAATTTCAGTTGATAATAATAATTAAAAAAAAAAAAAAAAAAACAGTACAGAAATAGCATAAAAATAAATGAAACAATAGTAAAAAAATAAATGAAACAATAAAAAATAAATACATAATACTCCAAAAACTTGAAGCATCGTGAATTTTTGTAACTGTTTGGGTTACACTGCACTAAAAGGTGCATAACATTACAGCATATATCTGTAGAGTTACAGCAAAAGTTTAAGACAATTATGCTGTCTCAAGGTTTGTTCGAATGTTACTCTTTTTTTTTTTTTTTTTTCAGTGAGGAGTTACTTTTAAACTTTTAAATAGCTATATTTGAATAAAGAGTAATTATACTAAGGGACAAAAAAAAAAAAAAAAAAAAAAAAAAAATCAATTGTGGTAGTGAATCAACGAATGCTTTGCCAGCTTCGCTGGTCACTATATTTAAAGGGGACTAATGTGTAAGTTGCACCTCACGGGACTAAAGTGAAAGTTGTACCTCAAGGGACTAATGTGAAAGTTGTACCTCACGGGACTAATGTGCAAGTTGCACCGAACGAACAAACTATTTCTTTTAACGAAAATGCCTACTAACCCTGGAAGATAGGTCTAATATATCGTATCATATTATATATCGTATTTATCGTAATATATCTCAATACTTATTTCGCTTCCTTCTTCGACTCGTTTTAATACGCATTTTTTATAAGCATGAGCAGCCCCCGAAAAACAAACACATTAAATCATTAAATTCATTTTTTTACTTACTTTTATTTCATATTATTTCACGCGCACTTTTTATTTCCTAATTCAAAATTATTAAAAAAAAACTTTTTCGATATCGCTTGCAACGATACTGATTATTATTAATTTTCTTTTCTTTTTCTTTCAACAATAATAATAATAAAAAAAGATTTTGATGAAATTCTGGCAAAAGCAGAATTTAGTTTAGGACGGAGGACTATTAGTTTTTTTTTTTTTTCTTTTTTCAAATTATAACATCGCTTTCAAATTATTCAATTATATTTTCGATAAATTTTAGATTTCGACAAATGTCCAACTATCGAAATCGACAACGCAAAAATCCCAGATTGAGACAAATAGGCCTTCAGTCCTAAAAAAAAAAAAAAAAAAAAAAAAAAAAAGAGCCGCACTACAGAAAAATTAACTTAATACCTTTTTCATTTGAAATAACTTCAAAACTAATGATTGAAACAAATAAAACTGTAACGTTTGCATAATGCCAAAGAAACAGAATGATACCTGTGTACATTTTTGATTTAGTAATTCGCTTTATTACACACTACAAAGTATTTAATAAAAATCTACATAAAATTTCTTTTTAAACGTAATATAATAAACATATACTTTGTATTCTATTATAATTTATTGCATGAAATAAAAATTTCATATTTTAATAAATGAAATAAAACAATTTATTGGTTAGATCTAAACAATTGCTTAATAGAAATATGTATTCTACATTGGGTAATTCCACCCTTATATGGAATTACTGCTTTAATGCGCAATGGCATAGCTTTGCTTATACAGCTTTGTAACATAAACCTCAGAAATTTCACTTTGCCAAATATCATAAATAACTTCTTCTAGTTATTGCAAAGTTGTTACCTAAAAATTTCGAAGCCCCCTTCAATTTTACAGACTAAACATTATCGAGCGGATTGAGAATAGGACTATTTCCAGGTCTGGTATAAGGAAGAAATTCTACGATATTCTTTGCGGGATTTATTTTAAAGGGAAAAAAGTTATGAGTATTTCAGAATTATAGGAGCTCATGGGAGTCGATAGGTATATTTAACAATTTGAATCAAATAATCGTACCACAGATGCCGTGTAGCAAGGTGCATTATCATCTTGAATTGCGGATTGTGGAAAAGTCTGAGATACCTCCAAAATAGTCGGCCAGGCACTACTTTTATAATGGCTGTGTTTTGTTTCAAGTTAATTGATCCCTTGAGCAGGAAAATTTGCCCGATTCTTCGAAAAGTTGTGTCACACCATACCGTAATGTACGAAGAATGTATCACTGTTTTAAAAGTAAAATTTTCATTAAGTCGGGTATCTTTTCGTCGTCCTATCGGCTTGTTTCTGTCAGCTCAAAATAAATGAAACTTGACGACTCATCAGAGTAAACTAGTCCAATCTAATAATTAACTGATAATATTTTTAATTTTTTGGTCAACTGAAGTCTTGTTTTTTTTAATTATTTTTCTTAATAATGGCTTTTTTTCTCTTTTTTCAGAACTTCTTGTTTTAAGCTGCTTTGTTTAATTAATTGTTGCTGCACTGTTTTTGAAGAAATTATTTTGTTTAACACTTTATATATATATATATATATTTTCTAAGTTCTGAACATGATACAAATCGATTTTATAAAAAGCTGCTTTTTAACCTGCGGTCATCTCGCTTAGATGAGCAGCGTGGCCGTCTAAAGCCAAATTTCCAGTTTAAACAGACAAAAATAATTATATCTTGCGTCTTGCTAAAAACCATCTCACGAATATTTCGATGACATTTAATTATTTTGCCATCTCGTCTATAAAATTTTTTGATTTTCATTCTGAAATTAATACATTTCGTGGTATCCTTAATGGACTTTATCTGCGTTACGTATTAAATCCTTAACACGTGACTAGTACAGCGGAAAATGCAGAATTATAATGTTTACATTTGTGTTTTATGGAGAAATGTTTGCATTCTAGAAGGAAATATTTTCATTCTTGAGGGAAATTCATAGGGAAATGAGTATCAGAAGTCACATATTGGGTATGATTTAACCTCGAACCCAAAAAACCGATAGAGTCCATTGCTTTATCCTTGTCATTTTTGAAATATATTTTATAAAATTATGATTTTTTAGACAATTTGTTTTTAACACTTGGATCAATCCTAAAGTGTACGTGGAGGACAAGTTTTTTTTTTTTTTTTTACTTTTTTCTTTCTGAAACCGCCAATTTTATGGTTTAAAAAGCAAATTTCCGAATAGATTTTATTACATTGTTCTATTACGTAAGTCTTTTTTTTTTTAATCCCTTAGAGTGTAAAAGAAAAATTTAACTATACATCATATTGGGTTTGTAAGAAAGTACCTTCTGTTTGCAGAAATAGGTAGCATTATGTTTGTTTTGTTATAGTTTTGACCATGCTATAATTTTTTTGTGCGAGAAATTGCAAAAAGGTTCAATGTATATATTAAAAAAAAAAAAAAAAAAAAAAAAAAAAAAACTGAAAATCGCATAAAATGTCATCGACTCTTTAAAAAGCCCCGATATTTGGCGTCTGCATGAATTGTAAGAAATTCACTTAACGCAACGAATCAAAATTTAGGGTACGCATTTCAAACTTAATATAGAATCGATCCTTTGTTGAAACGAATTATGACTGGTAAGGAAAAATATATCGTTTACAATAACATTAACTGAAAAAAAAAAAAAAAAATCATGGTCCAAGCGTCATAAAACTAATACAAACCATACTGAAAGCTAAATTGCACCAGGAAAAGATCAAGCTGTTAATTTGGCGGGATTACAAAGATGTTATTCATTTTGAACTTCTTCTAAGCAAGAAAACCATTAATTCAAATGTTTACTGCGAACAATTTACGGAAATCGAGGAAGCAATCAAAGAGAAAGGGCTAGAATTGGCAAATCGCAAAAAGAATAGTATTTCACCACGACGCATGACATCTTTAGCAACATGTAAAAAATTATTGGAACTTAGTGGAGAAGTGATGTCGCATCCTCCGTATAGCCCCGATCATAGGATTATTATCAATTTCAAAGTTTACAAAACTTTTTAAACGATAAAATTTCAGTGATAACAATGACCTCAAATGGTATTTCGCTGAGTTGTTTGTTAATAAAAAAAAAAGATGTTCTATGAGCTCGAATTCATTAAATTACCATAAAGGTAGGAAAAGGTCATTGAACAGAATGGGAGATATTTAACTGATAAAAGTTCAGTTTTTGGACAGAAAAAATTGTGTTTTATTTTACACTAAAAAACAGATATTACTTTTTTGCCGACTTTTTCCATCATGATTTTACTCCGTTAATAAATCACATACAAAATGTATTAAATAAATATATTTTTTTAATTTTTAAAAGAAAGAATAATAATTATACTCATATTTGCAGGCAAATAGGAAATTCTGATTACTGAATACTTCAAGTTAGAAAGAATTTCCTTAACAAATGTTTTGCATTAAGTCATATCGAAGGTTTGAGTACTCCAAAATGAATTCTTCTATCAATAAAATGTTTATGCTTATTGAATTTTTTCTTTATTAATTACAAAAAAAAAAAAAAAAGAAAAGAAAAGAAAAAAAATAAAAATAAAAACTACTAAAGCAATTTCTAATTCTCCAGTAACATTTTGAGATTTATAGGAAAAGTTTTGTACCAACATAGATAAAATAAATAAATGAAGTGGTGAATGAAAAAAAAATTACCTTTTGTATTCTGTAGCAATGTAACCAAATTGAGAAGCCCAGCATTTTTTAACGGCTGTAAATATCTGAAAGCGATAAAGAAAAAGTATTACAAATATGTAACTTCTGTCTATAAAAGTATAGTTTAAATCATCTGTAAAATGGTTCAGATTTAAAGGAAATGTATAACCTCTTTCAAACCTTGCACTCCCAGAAATGTATCCATCTGGCCGGCAGCAGACATCTGGTCAGTATCTTCTCCTGAAAGTTAACGAGGAAAACATTATTTTTTGAAAGATGATATTACTTAGTTTATCGTTTTTTTTCTTCCATTACCGTCACCGTACTTAATGGAAGTATTGTATTCGGCCAAAAATTTCAATATACTTTTTTACATGCTTTAAGGTCTTCTGGGTTCAAAACAGTGTTTTTTGACAATTGGCCAGTATGTGCGTATGGGTGTGGAGAATCTTCAGACTATCATATATTCAAAGCTAATGAAAATAGAATGCTGAAACTCCATAGTTAAGACAATTCTAGTGTACAGATAATTTCACCAACCTTTGATGAAAATTGGAAACTAGAAAGTGAAACAGTAGGTTCTTATTTCAAAAAGGACTAACAAATTTTCTTCAAATTTGCTATATAAACACCCTCTTGGACGTTCTTTCTTATGTATTACTCGGTTAATTCAGGAAAATTGATAGATGTTTAATACTTCAATTTAACTACATAAATACTTCAATTGTAGTTCCACAAGCTTCCTTTAAAAGCAGTTTTAAGGAATTCCTTCAAATTCCCCAATTTTAACTCCGTTTCGGATATTATTTCGTATGTAATTGTTAATTTTCCGGTGAACAGATCAGTTTACCAAATTTTGGTGAAAATCAGCAGTGCGACCGAAAGCCGGTATCTCAAAACGTCTCTAACGGTTTTCTTCAAATTTACTACATGAATTCCTTTGTAGATATTTTTAGCATGTATTAATTGGTTACTGTCGGAAAACTGACAGGTGTTGGCAGGTCAGTTATAGATCTCGGAAATAGGTGTTTCAAAAAACGGCTCTACTGTTTTATTTTAAACTCGCTATGTATAATCACTTTAAGATATCTTTACGACAACGTATATATTAGTTTGCTTTGTCAGGAAAATTGTTAGGCAGGTCTTTTGACCTCCACTATTTCGAAAAAAGAGTTTATAACATATGCAGAAGTGGATAATTGAAGTCATGCGGGTTGTCCACCGCATATTTTAAAATGATTTTTTTAAATTCATTTCTAATTAAATTAAATTCAGTAGACGGTATGTGAATAGGGTAATGGTTCAAAGCACAAACTATTAAAATGTTTAACATATCAAACGATGCAAAAGCTCATACTCGATTCCGTAGATGACTTTTATCCGTGATTATTTAATTACACTCCATGGACTAACCACTGAAAATATTACCGAGCGACTAAATATAAAAAATTCTTTTGTTTCTAATTATTTAAAGAACTTGTATACGCTTCGAAACCTGATTTTACTACAAGTACACACACTTTTGTTAGATGCAATTCAGGCTTTGCCATAAATTCTTCTCTTCCAGCTTTCATTGCTGAAACGTCAGTGGAGGTCTCCCTTTGGAGACTCTAAAAGATTTTGGGTTCCGTTTGTGGGTATGTTTGTCTGTCGCGCGATAGCGGTCGCAAAAATCACGCTGTTGTCTTGCAATTTAGTACACGTATTCACGAGCCACATGGAATCAGCTGTATAGGTTTTGTTGTGTATTACATATGTAGTTCGTGTACAGGGACACACCAAAGTTTTCTTATCATTACGGCCAATGGACAGAATTTGCATGTACCGCAATAACGGCTGCAAAAACCCTCCGATAACTTGCAAGTTGATATACACGATTTGGGTCTGTATAGAAATTGCTGTAAATTTTTTTATGTCTATATTTTTTATGGACTGTGTACAGGGAGGGACACGCCAAAGTTTTTCTTGTCATTACGGCCTATGGGGTGAATTTCGTTTAAATGAATTTTAACATCGTTACTCTACATTCAACAAAATGAAATTAGCGTACATTACTGAGATACTTAAATTGAGGTTTTCTACAGAAAATATGTGCTCTTTAGGCTTCCTAATTAATATTCAGGACTTTACAAATGTGTTCCAACAATATCACGTAATCATCCAAATTGTCAAATTTCTAATAATTATTCATGATAAACATAGAATAAGTTGAATAGTTTTTATTGATGTATACAATGTTTATGGTTCGTTTACAGAGACACACAAAAGAATTTTATATTTTTATTGCCTATAGACAAATTTTTATTAAAGCATATTTTAACACGTTTATGCTGAATTCAACATATTGGAAATAACATATACTATAAAGACGTATAAAAGCATGTTTACTCTGAAAGAAGAGATATGTATAGAGTAAATGATTTATTTACGGAACCACACAAAAAGGTTCGGATGACATTCTGTAATCACCCAAATGATTTCAAATTAGTTTGAAACTTATAAACCGACTGCGGAATCCGGGTTAAAAACGGAAAAGGGAAAAATAAATTAGAAATATCAGTCTTATCGTTACAAATTCGGTGCCAGATGAAAGGGGCGATTTTAGTGTATATTATTACTGTGGCTCTTTTTCCGGGATACATAAAAGAATTTCGTATTATTACGGTCTATATTCGGTATTTCTTAAAAGTGTATTTTAACATTGTTACACCCCATTAAATATAATGAAATTGTATTAGAATTTTAAAAGCATGTTTTTTTTTTGTGGAAAAATGTGTGCATAGAATTGGTAATTAATTTATAGGATTGCACAAAATAATTCCGATATGCTATGTAATCATTTTGCATGAAATTTGGTACAAGTATTTATGAATTACAGGGAATTAATACAAGACTATGAGTTATTATAGGAATACATATACATAAATATGTATACAGATTGTTATAGAAAGAGAGATACAGTAGGGGGTTGAGGGGGGTGGTAGCTCCCCTCAGAAACGTTTCTGTTTATGTAGGAAGTCAATCGAATCAATATGTGTGTACTATATAATAAGGAATAAATAAAAATGATCTGTTGAATAATGCGTGATGCAAATAGAGCGTTGGATCTCCTGATCTGCAGATCCGTTAGTTTATTTTTTCTATTCTGATTCTGAGTTGCCGAAACGTCAGGGAAGGCTTCCATATAGAGACTCAAAAAGATTTTTGGTTCTGTCTGTCTCGCGATAGTGGCCGCAAAAGTAAACCTATTGACTTGTAACTCGGTACACATGTTCGTGAGCCACATGGAATTACTTGAATAGTTTTGGGTGTGGCTTCTATTCGTAGTTCGTGTACAGGGACACATCAAAGTTTTTCTTATCATTATGGCTTATGGACAGAAGTTACATGTACCGCAATAGGGGCTGCTAAAATCCGTCGATTGACTTGTAAATTGCTACTCACGTTCAGGCTAAGTGGAAGTAGCTGAATATTTTTTTATGTGTCTGTATTATTCATGGTTCTTATACAAGGACATACCAAAATGTTTCTTATCATTATGGCCTATGGAGTGAATTTCGTTTAAATGAGTTTTAACATCGTTACTCGGCATTCAACAATATGAAATTAGCGTACATTACTGAGATGCTTAAGCTCATGTTATCTATAGAAAATACCTGTCCTTATGCTTTACAATTAACGTACAGGACCTTAAAAAAGTGTTCAAATAATGTCATGTAATCATCCAAATTTTGTCAATTTTTGAATTATTATTCATGAAAAACATAGAATTAGATTAATAGTTTTTAATGGAATATACAATGTTTATGGTTCCTTCACAGAGATGTACAAAGAAACACAGTTCGTTCACAGAGAAGTTTTATCTACGCGCATTTTAACGTATTTATGCTGCTTTCAATGTTTTGGAATTAACATATATTATAAAGATGCTTAAAAGTATCTTTTCTCTTAAAAAAAAAAAAAAAAAAAAAAAAAATGTATGTATAGACTTAATTTATTTACAGGACCACGCAGAAGAATCCCAATAAGATCCTGTAACCTTCCAAATGATGTCAAATTAGGTTGAAATATTAACGAGTTATAATTATCTAGGTGTATTCCTATTATTGGTGAATATAATAGCTGTGGTTCATTTTCTGGGACATACAAAATAATTTCGCACCATTACGGTCCATAGACGGTATTTCTTAAAATAGCAACATGGTTACACACCATTTAAAAAAATAAAATGGTATAAGAATGTTTAAAAGCATGTTTTTCTGGGGAAATTCGGGAGCATAGAATTTGTAATTAGTTTACAGGTTTACAGAAAATAACTCTGATACATTATGCAATCATTTTGCATGAAACTTGATAGAATTGTTCATTAGTTCATCATCATCATCAACTTCAAAAAGTAGGTAGCATGCCTTTTTCCGGCTTCATTGGTCAATCCACCGCTTTCTCGGACGTCCTCTGTCTCTTCTGCCTTTCGGAGTGTATTCAAAGGCAGCTCTGGGGAATCTTGTCACTGGCATGCGTTGTACATGGTCTTTCGAATTAGTACGATATTCTTGTACTGATTAACTGCAGAAGGAAGATCCCTGGCGTCATCTGCGCATGGGTGAAAAAGGCTGGTCCATTTATAAAATAGGAATGTCCGTAGTACCCAGGGATGCGTTTGTTTATGGGTATGAAAAAAATTATAAACTCACTGATTGCATTTCTTTTCCTTCTTTGAACTGATTTTTGAATATCTGGTTATATAAATATTTTACGATTAATTAAAAGAAAGAAAAACTGATAATATTATAAAGGGATAGTTTCAGATTTCAATATAAATATTACTCATTTAAAATTAAAAATAAAAGCTTTGTCAGTATTTTGAAACTTTTGAAGTGTGTAACACTAATTAAAAAATTATGTTAATTATTATTTACTAGTATATAACACCGTCAAAAATGACGGAATGTGAAATCAATTAAGGTAATGAATCAACGAATGCTTTGCCTGCTTCGCTGGACACTATATTTAAAGGAGACTGATGTGCAAGTTGTACCTAAAGGGACTAATGTGAAAGTTGTACCTCACTGGACTAATGTGCAAGTTGCACCGAACGAACAAACTATTTAAAATGACACTATTTAAAATTGGATGTTGCTTTAAATATTTGACACTTACTTTCATTTTGATATTTATTATCAAAATTCTGGAAGAAATAATTAAAATTCGTCAAACAATAACTTCTCCTTCTAAAGCTTCTTTATCGCAAAACTTAATGACATTATGTACAATACGCTTCGATTCATTACGGAGAGGTTTAATCCGAGAACTTGTATCAGATGTATGATCCATTGGTATAACTTTAGTATATCCCCACAGCTGAATTTGGCGATTTTTCTTTGTTGTCGTTCTGGACTGTTTGCGATATAATATGGCAGCCTATATGTTGTTTATTTTGGATTTATGATTTTATGTTTTATGATTTAGATTATGATTTTATCATTTATCATTTCTGATTTAGATTATGATTTTATCATTTATGATTTAGATTATGATTTTATCGTTTATGATTTATGATTTAGCCATAATCGCCAACAAAAAATCGCCAAATATCGTTGTGGGGATATACTAAAGTTGTTCCGATTCTACACATAACAGAATACACAAGAATAATAGAAAAATTTCCTCTCTCTCTTTCTTCTTCCTTTTCTGTGTCTCCCAGCGAGTGAGTGGTATCGTCCTGGCACTTTGTCAACCAGGGATTAATCGTCCGCAGCCGGACAGTACTCTATCACATAAGCTGAATATCTTCAATTCATTCCTGATGTCTTCATTTTGGATCTCGTCGGTGATTGTGCAGCCCTTTATTGATCTCAGATGTCTCATGACTGTTGCTTGAATTCTAATCAGATCCTGGCTCCTCAAGGTCCATATCTTTGAGCCGTAGAGCAAGACAAGTGTAGCCATTACTTTATAAAGCTTAAGTTGAGTTTCCTTTCGTGTTCTTCTCTCAAGGGTTTTACTCAAGGTTCAGCAGATGTGTTGGAATTTGTGCAATTTCTTTTGCATTTCGTTCTTATATTCATAAGTAAGATCACATCCTTGGTAGGTAAAGTGTGATACTTGTTCTATGACTTCATTTTCAATGACAATTTTTGTGCGAATAGGTTCTTTACTTTTAAAAGCCATAGATTTTTTTTTTTTTAATCGAGATTTTCCTTCCATAATCTTAACAAATTTTGTGAAGTCTATACGTCGGTCTCTGTAGATCGTCTTCACATTTCTGAGTGATAGCTTGGTCATCCGCGAACAGCAGTGTGTTAATGTTAGTATTCGCATTTAACCTAATGCCTGAAGCGGCCGAATTTTTCCATGTTCGTATGATGTCGTCTATGTGGAGGTGAGATAAACTACAGTCCTGTCTGACTCCTTGGTTGGAGTCAATCTCGTTGGTTTTGTGCATACCGATGAGTATCTTTGTATGTTGATAGACAGACTGACATGCCTGGATCAGGTGTCGGGGAAATCCCCTACATTCCATGATAAACCATAGCTTTTCCCTGTTCACACGGTCAAAGGTCTTTTCAAAGTCTATAAAAGTAATATGTGTTTCCAGGTTGAATTCTCTACGTTTTTCAATAATCGGTTTTAAAGTGAATACATCATCTATACAGGATCTACCTCGTCTGAAGCCAGATTGTTCTTCCAAGAGCATTGATTCCGACAGTTTTCTTACTCTGTTATTAATTGTTTTGCTATATAATTTATAGGCGGTATTTAGTAGGCTAATGCCTCTATAATTCCCGCAGGAATTTCTATCTCCTTTGTATTTATTAGTTGCAAGGAATTAATAGAAGACCATCAGATACTAGGAAAACATATATATATATATAAACATATAGACAGATAAATATAGACAGAGAGAAACAGCGGGAGACTGAGGAGAGCGGCAGCCCCCCTCAGAAACAGATTTGTTTATGTAGCAAGTCAATTATATTTATATATAATGGAATAAATAAATAGGATTTTTTGAACAATGAGTAATGAAAATAGAACGTTGAGGCTCCTGATCTGCAAATCCACTAGTATAAACCGGTATTTCATTTCCAATTATGACTTGATAGAAGAAAGATTAGTTTTATTGATTGGTAAGGTATTGGTATTAGGGTTAAATCCAATTGGTTATACTAGGAGGCTGCCTAGGTTGTGTGCCCTCCGTGAGGATCTTTTTAATGGGTCTTAGCCCATATTTACATGATTAACCCATAAGAAGAGAAATATACCGTGTTTTTAAGTGTATCTAACTTTTTAAAATGGCAAAACACAATAAAATTTTCAATATTTAATTTCTCAGTAATCGTTTCAATCTACACAACATAACGTCTTAAATCACGGATAAAGTTATGTATGAAATCAGGTACAAAATTTTGTAATCAGTCGATAATTCATGAAACATTTCAAGTGGATGTATGCTATGATACAAATATGCTGAGAATGAAATTTCATTTCGTGCCTATAAGTCTGTTAGGTTATTTTCTTTTCTCAAAAATAAGCCCACTAGCGGTTGAGAATTTTGCTATCAAAGCTGGTAGACGACATATGCCAGGTTTGATCTCAGGTCACACTCGTCGACTTAGCCGTTCAGAGTTTGTAGTTTTCTATGAAGCTCGTGTATTTATGGGCTAGGACCCATTAAAGAGAATTTCTACGGAAAGCCCATATAAAACTATTACCCATGTGCAGTTAATCGGCCTTAATCTTACCCTAACACAAACATCTTCTGAAAAGTGATCCACTGATCTTAAATCTTAAGAAATGTGTAAAAAAAAGAAAAAAGAATATATTTATAATTTTAATTTTTTCGTATCTTAAGAATATGTAAAAGATTATTGTTATCATTTCATATGTAATGTTTTTTATTACGATATTTGGATTTGATGAAATATGGTAAGCAAAAATTCTCAATCTTCTAAACTCTAAACAGTCTTTTCTTTTTTTTCTTTTTTTTTATTCCTTAAAGTTTTTGCACCTGAAATATAGAGTACCATTTGCACATTCGAAAATGCATAAAACATTGCTTTTGTTTTATTTCCAAAATACCAAAAAATTTTCCCTTTAATTAATAGAATAATAAACTTTTGTCCATTTGAAATGTTGTATAACTTTATTCGTATAGATTAAAATTGATTCATGTTGGGCATAAAATATAAATTTGGCATTGAAATTTCTGTTTACGAGTTGCCTTTTTGCGTCATTTTAAAAATTAAGTACTGGTAAAATCTATAATTTTTTTTCCGGTTATTTAACGATATGGAGACGAAAACAAAAATTCGTTATTTTTAACATATTGCTTTATTACGGCTCTAATTTGACGCTGAATCGATTGAGTACATTTGTTGAAAAGCAATGACATTTCTGAATCACGATGCCTGACTTTGAAATACCTATGAATGAACATTTTCTTGTTCATACAAATATTAAGTAAATAACTTTTAATAAACACCATAAAATGCAATCAACTCGCAACAATTGTTTCGTGTAAAATAAATACATGACCCTTCGTCAGGCAAAGTACCTGCAAATGCTGCAGACAAAGCGGCAACGCAAAATACCGATTTGAGTGATGAGCTAAAACAGATAAAACCGAATATTAATATAAATACTGGTGGATGGATGGATGGTCTGGATTTACGTCGCCCTAGTGCTGTGCAGATGGGCAATTGGCGACGGTCTGGGACACACCCCTAGACGTTGAATACTGGTGTGGCAGGAACTATAAAAAGGAGAGAAAAAAACCTGGAGTGACACCACTCGATTTTCCGAGCATTAAGTAATTAACGGTTATATAAATAAATTAAAGTAAGACAAAACGTTAAATATACAAAAGTGAAAATTATAATAGGGTGTTTGAGTATTTTTCTCCATTGTTTAATTTTATACGCTATTGCACTTCAAATAATTTGAGCCCATCGATCATAATGATGAAGAATTTTTCATTCTGACCCTGTACAAATCTATAGAGGCTAGATTCACAGAAATCTATACAATTCATGTGACGATGATCTGTAATATGTGTATAAATTTTCAGCTCAATTGAATGAGACGTTTAGACGCTATCGAACTTTACAAAATTTGGGCCCATAGGCCATTAACGATAAAGAATACTTCTTTGTGTCATGTCAAAAATCTGACTTTGAAATTTTGGTGTTTCTATAAGTTTTGAGGCCCAGTGAGTTCATTTTTACTATTTTTAGGATGATGTATGCATATATGTGTATGTATGTATGTGAGCGAACACGATAGCGCATAAATACTTTGTTAGAATGAGCTGAAATTTAGTACACATGTTATAAGTCACCATAGCACAGACTCTATTGATTTTGATGAATATATGAGATATAACTTGTTTTTAGGGACACAAAGTAAAAGACCCATTATGGCCTATAGGCCCAAATTCTTTAAATTGCGATAACGTCTAAACGCCTCATTCGCCTGAGCTGTAAATTTATATATAAATTATAAATCACCGTCATACGAACTGCATAAATTTTGGTGAATCTAGCTTGTATAGTTTTTTTTACAGGGGCACAAAGAAAAATTCTTTATCATTATGGTCTACGGGTCCAAATATTTTAATGTCCGATAGCGTCTAAACGCCTTATTTGATTGAGCTGAAAATTTATACACGTAATATAAGTCACCGTAGTACGAACCACATATATTTTGGTGAATCTAGCACAATAGTTTTTTTACAGGGACACAAAGAAATATTCTTTATCAATATGGCTTATGGGCCCAAATTTTTTAAACTGCGATAATGTCTAAACGTCTCATTCAGTTGAGCTGAAAACTTATAAACATGCTATAGGTGACTGTCGCACAAATTGTATAAATTTTGGTAAACGTAGTCCTTACAGATTTTTACAAGGAAAAATTCTTTATCACAATGATCTATGAATTCAAATTATTTGGAGTGCAATATCGTAAAATTAAACAACGGAGAAAAATACTCAAACATCCTATTATAATTTCCACTTTTGTTTATTTAACGACTTGTTTTACTTTAATTTATTTATATAACCGCTAATTTCTTAATGTTCTGAAAGTCGAGTGAAGTTATCCCAGATTTTTTTTAATTACATTAATAGCTTGAGTAAAAATAAGTATCACTAGCGTTGCTGAATTTTAATGTCGATTATTGTTTAAAAAATTTCTTCTTTTGTCCATTACAAATAAAAAAAATTCGTACAAACTGCTGGCACAATCCTAATCAATGATCAGTAATGTCAGTGAATTTGTCATAGAATATAAATTAAAGGAAATTCCATTATGTATAAATTATATAAAAGATTCCTTTATGTGTCCTTTATGTGTATCCAATATTTGTATTTCTGATTAACACAAATTGAATTTCCTGTTCTTGTTAGGCATATATTTTTCAAACACTTACCAGTAGCAGATGATCGAACAGCAACTTTATATTTATTAATATTATCGTTGAAGATGGCATTGAGTTTGTCTTCAATTTCTTTAGTGATTTTGTCCGGCAAATACGTTCGTTCGATAGCAAACTGAACTCTAAAATATAAAATGAAAACAAACATATTTTACAATATCGCTGTAGATACTAAACAACATGTATAAGTTATGCAGATGAAATTGTGTGCAACATTACTCAAATATACAGAGTAGGACTAATCTTGGAGGACTAATCGCACTTCTTCATTATTAGTGGTTTCCCAGAAGGCAAATAAATTGAACAACAGGATATTGTTATTAGACACAAGGTTCTTAGGTTTTTGAATGATTCTTGGAATAAGAGTAAGTTTTCACAACTGTTTCCTAAATTATTTTACATAATCCTATTGAATACCCGTGATACCCTTCTCGTTCTCGGGGAAATATTCAGTATAGCAAAGCTACCTATTGACCAATATGCACCAAACTGAATCGAA
Organism: Salticus scenicus; assembly: GCA_963930645.1. Classification (NCBI taxonomy): domain Eukaryota; kingdom Metazoa; phylum Arthropoda; class Arachnida; order Araneae; family Salticidae; genus Salticus; species Salticus scenicus. Next base: position 174,137,510 of record OZ005654.1, read on the forward strand.
ATAATGCCTCATAATGGTCTTCTCACCTATAAAATTTTGTTCGACCGTACGCAATAGAACCTGAGATATAACCTTCCATTAAAATGCAGATGTAGCTGTATATCAGTGCCACCTGTAGAGCGATTGGCACCAAAAGTTGAAAGGCACCAATTTATGTCAAGGTTCCTCTACATATGAATTTGTGCAGTAGTTGAGATACAGTTGCCACAAAATTTTTGTTTCTCTCACACACAGACAGACACTTTTAAAAATAGTCAAATCGTCCTTCTGTATCTCTCAAAACGTGTAAATCTGTCAAAAACTAGAAGTCTAACATTTATACGAATCCAATACTTTCTTCTATTGAATACAGAAGTAAATAAAAATGTTGAGTTTGAGTGTATATGGTAATCTAACGCATTAAAATAGTCAATCATTTTGCTTACTCCTTATACATATAAATAAATAAATAATTTTTTACTGTGATACATCAAAAATTACAATGAAATACTAACAATACTAACAATAACAATTATTACTCTAAAAATAATTTATTTAGTAGTTCTATTTTTTCAAAAATATTGTAAACAAAGATACAAATGCATGATATGGAAAATTCAAGTATATAAAATGTATTTTTTTTTTTTTCTTTCTTTTTTGAGAGCATATACAAGTTGGTTTTTATGTTGCTAAAAATATATTCTTGTTTATCCGTAATATTTTCAAAAATTTAAGCAATTTAAGTATATATATATTTAATATGAAACTTCGCTAGTTAATTTCTAATCAAATTCAATTTTATTTTTCTGAAATTTATTTAGTGAATTTTTGAAGATTAAAATTTGATTTATTACTCCGTAATTTATAATAACTTACTTTAATAAGAATATTTTATTAAGAAAAAGAACAAAACACTATATTTAAAAAGAAATCTCAAGAAGTATCTTTTAAATATCAAAATAAAAAATATTAGTCAATAAAATGTATTATTGTATATAACTAACCAGTCTGTTTTCTGTTATGTAATAAATGTTATATAATGTATCAGTTACTACTACTATTAATAATAATAAACTTACATTTTGCAGGCTTCATGAATCTTTCCTTTAGTGTTGCCACTGAAAAATATAAAGTTAAATTTTATTTTATGCTATGTTAGTTTTTGTTATTTTATACACTCCTGCTCTTAAAAGTTTAGCAAGATTTGCAAACGATCAGTTTTTTTCAATTTAAAAAAAAGTCTATCTCTTAATGAAATGTTTTTAAACATTGGGTATTCAAAGAACAGGATATTTCTCATGTTTTTCTGTGAAGAATGGTTTAAGACAACATTCAGCAGGCCGGTAACAAATTGAGCAAAATCAATAATGTTTGTGATCACCATGTGTAGCGTAAAGTGAACAAAATGATCTGTAACTTTAGGATATGTTAATATATATTCAGTATAATTTGTGGATGAATTTGTGTGACGATAACATACTAAATAAATATTAAATAACGGAGCTATAAGCATTTATTTTAAAACTCAAAAAAAGAAAAAAAAAATCAGCATATTTTTTATTTATAATATACAGAGTTTTAAACGGAAATTATTCCCACTTTCAGATACATTGAAAAAACCCTTTCAAAACAATAGAAATATATTAAATATCTCATGAAATATGAATGTTTTTATGAAAAGCGTTTTCACTGCGCACGTGCGTAAGATAGAAAAACATTTATTGCATAGATTGAAAGCTAGATATATTGGGCAACTTTTGTCAAAAGTTCATTTGAATAGAGTAAAAATTAAACAAATTATACGAAAAAGATGGAACTATATTTTAGATATTTTCCAAGAGTTGAAATTTCATAAGGGGTTTTTCATATGCCGCGTAATTAATTTGAAGATCCAATTATTTCAACCCCGCTCCAGAAGGGCTTTTTGTTTTTCACAAAAAGAACTTTTGTAAAGTGGTTAAAACAATTTAATCAAATAAATTACGCGGCATGTAAAAAACCTCTAATGAAATTTCATCTCTTGGAAAATAGCTA